>LNKV01000007.1:0-729829 GCA_001465935.1 Clarireedia homoeocarpa | reverse complement strand
ATTAGATATAACTATTAATTATAAAGTTTATTAAAATATAATAGATAATTAGAAGCTTACTCTAATTATTATATCTTTTAATCTATAAAAGTATCTTTAAATATTTAATTATAAATTTAAGATTATAATAAAATTATTAAAAAAAAGAAATATTAATTAATATAAAGCTATTTACTTTAAAGTTAATAAAAGTTTTAGTTTAATAGAAGATATTATTTTTTACTAGTTTATATAATATTATTATATAGTTTCCACTTATTAGTTTAATTAAATCTAAATATCTTATATCTTTTAAACTATTTAAAAAGAAGTTTTTATTTAAATACTATCTTTTATTTAATCTACTTCTAATTACTTTATATAAACTACAATTTCAGTCTAGACTTTAATTAAGATATTATCTTCTTTTTTTATTTTCTCTATTATATCTTTATAAAACTTATACTCGATTTCACTTACTATATAGTAAAGAGTCTAAGCTCGAGTATTAAAAATAAGAAAGAGAAAGTTTTAAGTAAAGTTACTAACTAGTAAAGTAGTCTTTTAACTAAGAGAGAAGTAATATAGTATATTAGAAAGTAGAGTTGACTATATAGATAGAATAATAGTAAGAATATCGAATTAGTTTTAAAAGGCCTACTAGCTCTTAGTATAAGTAATAGCTTAGTCTCGATAATTTATTACAATCGCTACTATTTTAATAAAGATCTATTAAATTTATTTATTTATTATAATACTAGTATTATTCGTATCTAGATACTAAAACACTTATATATTAACTTTATAATCCTCGCTTCTAAAACGATCTATAAGTAAATATATTTAGTAATTATTATTTAACTTCTTAATAAAGTCTTAATATTTATTCTTTAAGTTAGTCTTATTAATAATACTAGTTAGAAGCTCGAACTATTAATAGAAGGATTTAAAGGGTTAGTCTTCAAGTTAAATAAAGTATATATATATATTTTAAATATACTAGTATTTAGCTAGATCTATTAGAAAGTTAGCTACCTTATTGATTATTTACTCGGATATAATATTATCCTAGATATATAATCTTTTATAATACTCGAGGGTTAAACCTTCTAATTAGTCTAATATAAATAAGTATTTAATATTGTTATTAATAAAACTATATTTATACTAACTAATTCGATCTATAATAAACTTTCTCTATAATTAAATAATAAGCTTTTTTCTATTAAAGAGCTTATTAGCTAAATATAAGACCTTAAATAATATATAATTAGATATTACTAAAGTCGTGTTATTTTAGTATAAAAGAGTAAGTAGTTGCGAGCTATATAGTTAATATAGAGGTAATAGCTAAGAGGTACTAAACAAGTTATATTTAATTATTGATTAAAGTAATAACTATTTTTTAATCTAATCTGCTAGTATAGTATACTTAGTATTTTAAACTGTTAGTTATACTTGGAATTAAGCTTATATCTCTACTATTTAGGCTATTAGTACAATTATTAAGTTAGTAGATAATATAATCAAAAGAGCTCTTTAAACTACTTTTCCTTTACCCTTACCTTGACGTCGACGGCCACCTCGGTCGCTAATATCTATATTTTAGCTGAATTGAGATAAAGAGAATATAAATAGTACTGAATAACTTTATTAAGTTATAGGGAGTTATATAAAAAGGGGGGATTATTGATAAGAGTCCGAGGGGGACTTATCTCCTACTTAGTATATAGCTTAGAATATTGCTTGGCTAGCCTCAAGAGTATCCTAAGTACTAAGCTAGGTATCAAAAATAGTAGTAGTACTTTACAAAGCACTACAAGAAAGCGAACTAGCTTGCTCAGCCGATATAGAACGACCTGCCTAGCCTCTGTTTTAAGGTTAGTTAGGGAGTATTCGATATATTGTCGTAGGGTATATATATTATTAAGGGTGTTTAGAGGGTAATACTATATATCGACAATGTCGAAATAGATCTACTCCTACTACTCAGAGAATCCTTAAAGAAGAGATTCAAAAGCAAGAAAAGATTGATTATTAATATTATTTAGATGGCCGTCAATACAGCCGAAGAGATAAGTGAGTTGTTAATAATATAACGAGACTGCTAATAAAGATACTGAATAACCTTAGAATTAACAACTACAGAGCTAAGAGGATTATAAGGGCCCGAAGGCTTATATACAGGAAGTGATCATATACTATATCACGTGTATGCTAATGTATGCTAATGCATGCCTGATGTCTGACTCACCCCCAGGGAGGTCATGTCCTTATGTAGCATCGTGATAATTCGGTCAGAATCATCATATAAACCGTCTAGTCTGGCTCGTCTGGTTTTCTCATATTGTTGAGGGTTTGTCTTGACGGACTAATTCTGTCCCGAACGCGTGTGATTTTCATGTTGGTGGTGTTGGAGAACCATTGCTACTTGAGTGAGGCAAATGAAGGCTTGATACTGATTCACAAAGCTTCAGTGGCAAGATGCTAGGGCGTTTCCCCCAATCAAGCGAAGAAAATGTATAAAGCGAATGTCTCTTACGAATGATAGTGACAATTACTAGACCTTTACTAAATATCCCGCGTCTACAGGGTGGGTCCAGAACAATGAACGTAGAACTCAAGATACACACGCTGACGAATCTACAGTTTTGTGAACCCAAGCTTATTGTTGTGTCTATTCCTGAATGAAATTAAGCAATGATAGATTGTTTCGTCTTCAATCTCGTTCGTGACTAGCTAGAGCCTAGAGATTTCCACGCACTCTGCTTTTCAAAGAAGCACTAGTGCACATTCGATGGTTCAGACCCGTTTTGGGTGGAACGACATCGGCTATACATGACCCATCAAACAAGCTCCCAGCAAGCAGTATATTCCCGTGGTTACTTTCGTACATTAACTTTAGTCAGAAGAATAGAATAGTGGGGGAGAATCTGATAATCTGATAAGATCTTTTGGGAGATAAAGCCGGGCACTAGTGATGCGGTCCTGTCAACTTGCATGCCACTTACTTTTCTGAGCTATTAAATCTATAGGATTCTGATATGCAAATGGAGACGCTGTGGAATTCACGAATAGCAAAACAGATGAAATTCTTGGCGCGGAGGAAGTCATCTAAGTCCCTGTATTCGGAGCTCAAGAATGAGTTCTGGAAGCAGATTGCATCCCACTTCTCAAGAAAAACAACCCCCGCACCGTTCCCATCATTTCCTCATTGCTCGAATAGTGTATGTGGTATATCTACATAAGTACTATAGGGAATGTCTGCAAAGATTTCCAATTCCTCTTTGCCTTTTCACAATCAATCATAGCTAGATTTTCAACCTGCCATAATAACACCACCATGAGGTTTAGATTCAACCATCTGAAGCTCGACGAGGTGCCAGTCTCGCAATCTATGCCCACAACAGGGGCGAGCAATGAAGAGAAAGTTCCCGAGGCTGTAACAACTGCAGGTCTTCCATCAAGTCAGCCAAGAAGCGAGACTGATAGCGAATTGGTACATAAAGAATTCCAACATGGGGTTCAAGCCGCCGAGGCTATTAACTAGGTCCGGAGCAAACAACATCTAATAATGGCCTATGTCTTGTGAGTAGAAATTGAGGGCCTTTTGGGATCTCTGCTGATGGTCTCTAGTATCTGGATCGTCCAGTTCATGCTCGCATTCGCATCGGGAGTCACTGGTACCCTCACACCATATGTTACGAGTTCATTTTCCGCCCATTCACTGACTGCGCTCACTTCTGTCATCTCGAGTCTCATCGCTGGTCTTATTAAGCTTTCATATGCAAAGCTTATCGACATTTGGGGCCGTCCTCAAGGATTTGCATTGATGATCTGCAGTATGACATTGGGATTTGTGATGATGGCAGGGTGTAACAATGTGAAGACATACTGCGCTGCGCAAGTTTTCTACTGTGTCGGGTATAATGGGATTGATTTTACGACAACTATCTTCATCGCCGATACCACGCAACTCAAAAACAGGGCTTGGTGGATTGCTTTCTCGGCATCATCATGGATCGCCACCATCTGGGCATACGGACCGGCTGCACAGAGTATCCTGGATACCATTGGCTTCAGGTGGGGCTTTGGAATTTGGACAATCGTCTTCCCAATCATTTGTACACCATTGTTTTCGCTTTTCTATTACAACCAAAAGAAGGCTGAGAAGCTCGGTGTGATTCAAAAGCTGAACAGCGGCCGTAATTTCCTGCAATCTGTACGACACTGCTGCAGAGAATTCGACATCATCGGCTTGCTCTTGATTGCAGCGGGTTTAGGATTGTTCCTTCTCGCATTCAACCTCTACACGTATCAAAAGAATGAGTGGAGATCTCCTCTCATCATCTGCTTCCTCATCTTCGGCGGACTCTTAATCATTGCATTCGCACTTTACGAAGCCTACGTCGCGTCGGTTACCTTTATCCCTTTCCGATTGATGAAGGATAGAACTGTATTTTTCACTTATACTATGGTCGCAAGTCTTTACTGTGCTTGGTATATTTGGGATAGTTATTTTTATTCCATGCTCATTGTTGTCTTCAATCAAAGCATCACTGATGCGTCGTACATTTCTAACATTTACACAGTGGGCTCAACCTTCTGGGCTTTGATTGTTGGTATCGTCATTCGATACAATGGACGTCTTAAGTGGATCAGTCTCTACTTTGGTGTTCCAGTTACCATATTGGCAGTTGGTCTAATGGTTCATTTCCGCCAACCGGACACTAATATTGGATACATCGTCATGTGTCAGATCTTCATCGCATTTGGAGGCGGAACGCTCGTGATCTGTGAACAGATGACTGTCATGGCGGTTTCTTCTCATCAACATATTCCATCTGTCCTTGCGATGGAAGCCATGATTTCAAGCATTGGAGGCGCCATAGCTTCTACGATTGCCACCGCTTTGTGGACCGGAGTATTCCCTACCAAGCTCCTCGAGTTTTTGCCAGATTCCTCAAAAGCTAATTTCAAAACCATTTATGGTAGTCTTACTGTTCAGTCTTCTTATCCAATAGGAAGTCCAACAAGAGATGCTATAAACCATGCTTATGGTGACGCGCAACGTTTGATGTTGATTTGTGCGACCTGCCTTTATTCAATTACACTTGTCTCCACTACGTTATGGAAAGATGTGAATGTCAAGGAGGTGAAGCAAATTCATGGTCGAATCTTTTAATGGAACTCTATCGAATGGGCTGTGATATGAATTCTTGTGTGTGAAGCAGTGGGATAAGAGGGTAGTAACGTAGTTTTTGAATAATAAATACATGACCTTGTAACAATGCATGGAGTCTTGGTGCGCTTTAAGTACCCTAGACTTGCCGCAGGAGCGAGCTTCATGTGTAGCCGCGTCAGCTCGATGTGTAAAGAACCATTACATGCCAAATTCAAGTCTCCGTATCTGCGAGATATCAACGACTATACCCCTCTGCTCCTGCCCTCACCAGGCACGAGCTCTGGTAAGGAGGCTCCTCCGTTCATCACTGATGAAGGCATTCTGCTAAAAGTGCAAGCAAATCTACCATGATGGGCACGATATCTGTAGTCTCACGCATAGCACGCTTGTTCAAGTGGCCCATTGGTTAAGTACGCCCGCGCACACTAAAAATTATTGGGTATATAGAGCGCTGCACAAACAAAACTAGTCTTACAAGTACTAGAAAATGGCGCCGAGTGCGGACTCGAACAACAGAGAAAAGATATCCCCAACTGCATTTGCGGTTACGTTTTCCGCAATCATAGATGCATACTTGTATTTCTTGGGTGTTGGGCGGCTGCTGGGCCCATGCTCTTCCTCTTGGTATTCCCTCTCACGCCTGTGGTGGTGTCGTCGAGTTGACCCACGGTCATAAGCCTCGGTATCACTATCCTCAGAATCGTCATTCCAGTGTCCTCTTCTCCGGTTTGTATGCCGCAGGGCCCTGTCCATTGAGTGTGATTTACGCTCTTGCTCGTATTCGAATCTTCGTTTTCGGCTTTTGAGATGATCAGCGTAAGCATTGTATGGTACAGAATCGAAATCGAAGCAAGTCGAACTTGGAGAGATTGGATAGTGTTGTGGGTTATTCAGAGATGGCCACGAATAATCGGGAGTCGGTCTGTCGAATAAGATATGAGAAATGTTGGCGCAATTCATATGGTCCTCCCACACCTCTATCCAATCTCCACTGTGTGTCAAGGTCACTCCTGCTTCGATTGCTCGTGGCTCTACTGATCTGCAAATTCTTTTGAATGGGTCAACGTCAGCTCCAAATATCTTCCCTTTGTATACCATACTTCCACCGATTGGTACTTGTGTCGGATTGCTTGATATCGGCTGTGGCAACCCTGTGCGAGACGTATGGTATATGCATAGCTCATAATTATCTGTCGCATTCCCATTTCCTGGCAACAATGCAATACCGGCCTGACCAATACCAGTATCCGCAAGTACCATATGAACAGCCCATACTTCATAAATGAATACCGCGGTAGAGAATGTCATCGAGGGGTTGTTCGTGTGAAAGTCGAGGATGTGCGAAAGGTGTCGAAGAAAATGACTGAGAAGTAAACGATTTTTGGGCTTGAAGGTGATTGATAAAGAGAGCTTGGGGATTGTATACTCCGAGACGTGATGAAAGCGACCTATCTTCTAACGCGACCTATCTTCTTAGGTTTGAATGATGAACACAGGCATATTCTGTGGTAGATTTCGTGTGGTAGGCTCAGGTGGTGCCCATCTTATGAAGCCGCACTGTGATGTTGGATGGCGGCGGGGTTTCAACCGGGTGTCCTCATGTTGGCCATCAAACAACTGAGTCGATGAGCGGGCTCGAGAAAACAACAGCTTAGCGCTCGGGTGTGTCCCGCCGCAACACTCGGTCGCCAGTGGTAAGGCTGTTGTTGGTTACAACTTACGGCTCAGAATAACAGTGCTGGTGACAATCAATTGTGCTTAGTAATCATAAAATCTACTAACTCTCACCACGAACCATCTTGACTCCCCTCGGATGCCGATTGCTGTCCACCCTCGGGACTCAGTATATAATAAGTGAGGGTCGAAAAATGGCGCCGACACTGGAGATTCTGTCGGATGCACAACGTACGACGCCACATCGAATCACCCTCCCAGCTTGCCACTCACTTGAATAATCAATCAGTTCGTGACTCTACCCCTGTGCCTTCTGCCTGGATCACCATCGTTGAAATGGACGATAGCTAACATACTCCAAGTGGTCAAAGTTGCAGTCGCTGGCGGAACAGGAGGAGTTGGCCTCGCCATCGTTGACGCGCTGAAGGAACAAACAGAACATGAATTCATCTTGCTAAGTCGAACAGTACTTGCTTCACTACTTCTTGGCTTGCACGACCCAATAACGCATTGAATAGGATAACATAGAATTTGCAGCTAAAAACAATGTCAATGTAATTCAGATTGATTACGCCGATATTGGAGCCACCGCAACATTACTAAATCAGCATAAAGTGCATACGGTCATCTCCGCACTATGCATCGTCACAAAAGAACACAGCGATGCCCAAGTAAATCTGGTCCGTGCCGCAGCTGCATCTGGTACTGTCAAACGATTTGTCCCGAGCGAGTATGGGAGCAATTATGAAGAGAAGTGAGCGCTTATATCATTACCATTACCATGCGATGGCTCTTCATTCGTGAGTTCACGTAGAGGAGCCATTTTCCCTCTACATCTTAATTTCTCACAGCTTGGTCTGAGTATGCTTAATGGGGTCTAACAACAACAGGCACGCATTGGCTCGCCCAAGTACGGCTCTTAAAGCTTTAGCCATCGCCGAGCTTGAGAAAACAGACCTCGAGTTTACTTCATTCGTCAACGGCCTCTTTTTGGATTATCTAGGCATGCCCAAAGTGCCTTCCCACCTCGCTGGTGGTTTCAAATTGTTCGATATTCCAACCAAGGTCGCAGTGATGTTTGGTACTGGCAAAGTCCCCATTGTCATGACTCATACAAGAGACGTGGGTCGCTTTGTGGTTGCCAGTCTAGCATTAGAGCAATGGGAAAAGAGGAGCTATATTATAGGTGATCGAAAGACCTGGTCTGAGTGTATTGCCATAGCGGGGAAAGTCGCTGGTAAGTGCTACTCAACCCAGAACCGTTTGGACACACAAGGGTCAAGACCATGTTCTCTCTGTCGGAAATCGAATTGCACTCTAACACACCTAGGTGAGCCTTTCACGATCACAGACGATGCCTCATCTCTCCTCAGCGGCTCAGTCATCGAACAGCCAACACACCGACCCGCATACTCATCCTCAGTAAAAGAGCATGGAAAATGGCTTGAAGCGGGGACATTTAGCTTTGATGGCAGGGCTCCTAACTCTGTCTACCTCAATGAATTGTTTCCGGAGATAGTACCACTGACGGTAGAGGATATAATGGAAGCACTTTGTAGATAAACTTCCAGGAACGAGATGGATGGCTCTAGATTCGCACAAATTTGATGGATGAATGGTATTAAAACATGCGTGAATCGTGTTTTGAGGTGACTTGGTTGATCATTGGAAGTTAGTTGTAAACCAGTATGCAGTTTATGCCGTGCATACTTCATTTATGCAGCAGTTGAAGTAAAGCTGGCTGTACCTCGTTTCGAGCCAATGTTTCAGAGGGTCAAAATCAACAGTGGCAGTAAACTCCTATAAACCATGTGAATACTGCCTTTAAATCTCTTCAAAAATATACTAATTGTTCGCGGGCTTAACCTCCTTCACTATTCCAATGTCTCTGGAGAGAGTGCGTTCATGCTCAATGCAGGGAAAATCTACGATCCCATCAAAATGGAGCAACACCTTGCCCTTGTCTCGTTTGGAAAAAACATCTCAAGACTACCAACGTGACGGGCCAATATACTAGTATAGTGAACTCGAATCGCTCGGAAGCCGGTTGATTCGGTTCCCGGTAGGCTTGCCGAAACTCTATGCACCGGCCACCGAACCGCAACCTTAACACGCGGTGGAATCTATCGCGAGATATCTGGAATTAGATTCCTGCTCGAGGTCATTCCCTCAAGATGTAAGAAGCATGTAAATTGCATTTGCTACTATTGTAGTTTTAGTATAATCTTTACAACTGATAGGAGAGGGCCGTCATTAGCGTGACGACATCTTCCTTCCCCCAATCGCTTCATTCTCCTCAAGATGCAGGAGGCAAGAGAAACCCCACTAAGTACTTTACATGCAGACGAGCACCGTTTTGCAATAATTGTAGGGGCCGGTGCAGCCGGTATCGTTCAAGGCTGCACATTTCTCCGCGAAAAGATACTCCCACTGGACGAGTTTCAGATCCTGGACCGACAGACAGCTTATGGAGGCGTGTGGTGGGCGAACACATATCCTGGTGCTGCCTGTGATATTCCCAGTGAAGAGTACTGCATCAGTTGGGCTCTAAATCCTTGTGAGTACTATGATTTGCTTTTTGCTTGCCATTTGTAAGTTGAGATTGCCTGCTAAAAAATTCATTGAGAAGACTGGAGTAGAACCTATGCGCCACAGCCGGAGATTCAGAAGTACTTTGAAGGAGTAGCTTTGAAATATCAGCTAGATAAGGTCACTACTTTCAACACCGAGGTTGTAAGGGCTGTATGGGACGACTCGCACCTGCTATGGTTTGTTGAAACGGTGGATCTTCTTACTCAAACTAAAAGAACATGGAGCTCCAACATTGTACGTCAATAACAGGCTTAAGAATTACGTGATATAAATTCTGACTATTGAGCAGCTAATCAGTGCTGCGGGTGCATTCACCGTTCCCAAGAAGGCCGATGTGCCTGGTCTCGATGACTTCCAGGGCGAAAGTTGGCACAGCGGACAATGGCCAAAAAATGCTGATCTAAGAGGCAAGACAGTGGCCGTGATTGGAACAGGTCCCTCAGCTGCTCAATTTATCCCAAAAATTTATCCAGATCTTAAGTCTCTGGTTGTCTATCAACGAAGTCCAGGGCATGTGTTGCCGAGAAATGACAAAGTTAATGGGTGGTTTACAAAGTGGATGTTCGCACATATCCCATTTTTGCAGGGTAGTCTTCGATGGTTGAATTTACAAATAAATACAATCCTACGCAAGCGTGTTTTCATTGTTGACTCGTTCCTCCAACGAAAGGTTCTCGGGATATGTAAAGATCATCTGTATAAACAAGTCAAAGATGAGTCCTTGCGGAAGAAATTGGAGTCGAAAGATGTCTTCGGATGTAAAAGACCTATGATGCTAGATAATTACTTCCCCATTTTCACGAAAGAGAATGTGCAGCTTGTAACTGATGAGGTTGCGAGGCTGACGCGAAGTTCCGTGGTGTCAAGGAATGCTGAAACGGGCGAGGAGGAGGAGAGGCAGATTGACGTGTTAATTTGGGGTACTGGTAAGTAGCTCAACTCTAGTAGGTACATAAGATGTGCCTGGAAAGAACACAAATTTTATATTGACAAGTCCATCATAGGCTACCATCCAGTCGACTTTGGATTGCCTGTTCCAACGCGTGGGAGATCGGGCCAACTTCTATGTGATAAGTACCAACCAGAATTGATGTCATTATATGGTATTGCTACTTCCTACCACATCGGTGCTATTCTTTAACATATCTTCTAGGTGTGGCGGTAGATGATTTCCCAAACTACTTCAATTTCCTGGGCCCCAACAGTTCGTCCTTCGAAACTAGTTTGATCGAGCTTTTCGAACTGCAAGCACACCATACTTGTCTAGTGACAAAGTTTCTTTTCGAGAAGAATAAAGGAAGTTTTCGTTACGCAGTGATGCCGAAGGAAGAGCGCGTCAAGGAGTGGACTTTATCCTTACGGCCAGGGCAGAAGATGTTGCCGCCAGCTCAGCCAGAGTGTAGGAGTTATTATAAAGTGAGTGTCTGAATGTTAGGTCCTGAGAATATTACTGATGTGCGTTTTGATAGTCCAAAATAGGACACGTCTATCGATTCCCATACCCGTATTGGAAATACAAAGCGTTAATTGCTAAAATCAACTGGAAACGGGATTGGGTTCTTCTCCAATCGAGAATCGGCTCTGAGAAAGTTAGGGTTTTGGAGTTTCAAGAGTAGATTCAAAAACTCCAACATTCAGCACTCATTTGAGAACTTGTATGTGAGTATTCAAGTCAAATTTGAGTATTGAAACTTAGTTTCCAACTTTGGCTTGGGACAATCAGATACATAAGTTTTAATACTCTAATATGTACATTTACCAGAATAGAGATCTCAAAATTACATATGCTTTGTTTGATTGTTGAAGCTTGCAGTTAGTCAGTTAGTCAGTATATCCACTAGTGTGTTGGCTTAGAGAACTTAGGACAGTTCAATCATCACAGGTTGAATGCTCTGTTGCTGATGGATTTAACCCGGAGCGATATTGATCTCATCTTCTGTTGTGATGAAGTTAGAATTCTCAATTGATCGTCATAATAGCTTACTCCATTTCTGAAATCTCCCATGAAGATGTCCATTCTACCGACCCTACAACTCGTTATTCTACTGCTTCAACGTCTGCATCCGACTCTTCCATAGTTTTCTACAACACCTTCTCCTCAATTCCCAAACTTGTCAAAGCCCCCAGTACAATTGATACCAGAACACAAACAAAAACGCCCCATAACGCTCTCATGTAAGATTCCCTCACCAGCTCTCTCATCGGCCCCGGCAATGTCCAAATCACCTCGAAATTCTCTCTCAACATGTGTATAATCTTATCAGCATCATCTTTCCCCCCCAATTATCTCACGAGATTCTTTCTCAGCAGATTTTGGAAAACCGTTGATGCGAGAATAACACCTAGAGTTGAGCCTGCGGAACGAAAGACGAAGGCGGCAGACACAGCGAGTGCCTGTTCCTCTCTTTTGACGGATGCGACGAGAGATGTGATGTTAAAATTTAGGATTCCGCCGAGCCCCATACCGGCACATATTGGTTCGAGGAAGTGATGCCAAAAGTGTGAGTAGAGGGATAAATTGAGGAAGAGCACAGCACCGCTAATATTGAGACGGTGAAGCACTCTGTTCAGGACCAAGGATCTCCCCGTCAGCCGAAGAAAGATGCCTGTGATCAGTGCAGATATTCCGTCAGAGATGGAGGTAGGTGTGAAGTGCAAGCCAGCTTGTGTGGTCGAGTACCCGAGAAGTTGGAAGTAGACGGGTAGATAGTAGGCTGTAGTAAACGCGGAAACATGCGTGAAGAAGTATGTCAGTCCGATAGATAGGGTTGTCCTTTTCCGAACAAGATATAGAGGGATGATAGGTTCCGGAGCCCATTTTGGATTGCTTTCCACTAAGATAAACAGACCGAGACAAGTGATCGAAAGAGGTAATGTGTCCAGAACCAATGCGTGAGTCCAAGGTAAGATATTTCCGCCAATATTGAGTCCAATTAACATGAAAGCTAGAAAGCTAATGATTGATGCAGCAACCATGAAATCGATTCGTCGCAAGACGTCAAGGAGTGATGTATGCAAGGGATGTGAACGAACAGGTATACACCTACAATGCCGGCAAAAATGATTGGAATCTGAACAAGAAAGGCCATTCTCCAACCCCATACATCTTTGATCCACCCACCAAACAATCCCCCTAAAGAAATAAATACTCCATAGATGAGATTAATGATCCCGCCAACGAATCAACGTTGTCGTTGAGTGGGGAGATCGGAATTTATCACTTTTTAGTTGTTAGTTGCAGGGCACATGCAGATGAACGAAAAATGTTTGCAACATAATGATTAGTAAAAGGATAAAAACGTTTACTCACTTGTAGTACAGGCATAGATACCACCAGCACCAATACCAGCTAAATTTCGAGCAGCTATCAAGAAACCAAGCGATGGAGCTACACCGCAGCCGATTGTACCAAGTAAGAAGAGTACATTCGTAGTGAGGAGTCCTGCACGACGAGAATAAATCTCCGTCAAGCGTCCCACCAGCGGCTGTGCTGTTGCAACGCCAATTAGGTACTAATAAAGAATTTTCAGTACTATCCTGCAAGGTTCCAATAAATCACAAGCAAGACATTGGGCAGAGGAGGGCCGCGGGAGAGTCACTGAAGAACCCAGCCATGCTAACGACTTGAATGAGCCAAAAGAGCCAGATATCGGAATGACAAGTGTCGATACCATAATTGAATCTGACAGACGATCAGGAATTCTTTTCCGGACACTGAATATTAAAAATAGACCCGGAAACACTCAATACCAAGTGCAGCAAGCATCAGCGCTGTCTGTAGACGTCAGTAAGTGTCAAACATTGAAGCGAAAGGGAATTACCCAAGAGCTGGCAAATATTACTACCAGTTTCAGTGTTGACAGTCCATGATTTATAGAAGTTAGATTGGGTATTGGAGAAGAAAGTAATGCATCTGTCTCCGATGCATTGGTTTCTGCAACTGCAGCGCGATTGTCTCCAACATCTGAGGTGCTCCTGCTTTCCGAGACGTTCAACATCATGGTTCAATACAACCCTATGTTACATGTGCAGGTGGGAATTTCCAATCTTCAAGTGCTTATTATCTAAATAGCAGAGAAAGCATTAAGTTAGAGTTAGAAATAGTGTTGTATAGATTACAAAGTGAACTCGCCGGATTCGTAGACCGTTTACCCTACAAGTATCCACACATACATTGCTTGGCTGGGAACCCAACCAATTGGAGCATTGAAGATTACCAAGCTAAGTTACCAGGGCCCCAATGAGTATTTTATCTTTCAATCAAATACCTGTTAAGATTCGGAAAAGTTGCCTTGTGGGCCCCTCTATTCCGTGGCTCTGTAAAAAACCTTGAAAAGGATCAAATCCTTGTATTTATACAGAACAGTTTGATTCCAGGGTTGAAATCCATTGTACTGTTCGGCACCTATCACCGTCAAGATGGCGCCAAAACCCTTGTGATAGTATTGATATTTTGAGGGACAAAATGAGGGGCTCTCCGGGCCAATCCTCGACAACAATCCATCGTTGAGATCTCTACATATCAGTGTCGCATACAGTCGGTAAATATCGCCCAATTCATGTAAATGATTCGACCATAAAGAAGGCGGATGAGCTCCTTGGGTTTGAGTGTAACAAGAGAGTATAGAACCCCTCGCGAGGTTGCTCTAATATCGAATTTAATCGTTGTATGTGGAAACAAACCCCTTCATCCAGTCGCCATTCCCTCCAAAAGCCCATCATCGACAAGCTCACTCACCTCTAGCAACATCCTCTTCAGATACTTCATATATCGTTGCGGTATACCCTCCACCATTGTTGTCATTGCCAGCGGCCAACAAAGCATCGTTGCAGTCGTAGCGTCAACGAACTGTTTTTGATCTGGGGGAGACCTTCCCACGACAAATGAGTTTTCCGCCGCTGGGAATACATCAATAGTCTTTAATGCATACGGAATGCTCGCACAGAAATCAGCCGCTAGCTTTTCGATTTTTGACCGAGCGGTTTCTTCCATGGGTTTAAGATCCGGTTCGGCCTTCCGCGCAAACGATAAAATTTTAACTATGATATCGATTACATGTAGACGCAATGTACGGTAGCGACCCCATAGTCCCACATGTCCCACAGTAGGATAGATATGAACAAGTCGATCCAAGATATTGTCCTCATTTTCGTCTCGGGAAACACCGTCATCTTCCACCCGACACGCCTTCCAATAATCTTCCATGGGTACATCGCGAGCCCAGGTTACGAAAGCATCGTCCAATCTTTGGGCTATGGAGAGAGCGGCATGCAACTTTAACATCTCTGATACTCTTTCTGAATTAGGTATGACAGTCAAGTCGTATTGTAAGCTGGCCGCTCGATGACGAAGATCGGCCGTTTTAACCATCAGCTGATCTAGTTTTAAAGCGAGTCCGGTCTCGCCATATTCAGCACCATCTCGAAGCCATAGCGGTACTTGCATACGCCGCATAGTCAAAGAACGTATGAGGTGGTTACGTACAACTCTGTCTACGCCGGCACCCAACTTATCAGATTGATAGTGATTGCACTGCCGTCGCAGATGTAAAACTGCCATGGCCCCATCATGGTGCGCGAACGTTTTCGCAGCCATGATGTTTATATCACTTTCAGACATGTGAGGCCTCCGAAAAACAGAGTTCTCATAATGACTTAAGATGATGGTGGCCAAGAGGACCTCGTTACGTATTGCTTGCAGTGGGTCTTTGAGTGCTCGATTAATCATCGTGAGAGCTGTGCAGTACTTTGCACCTCCAACGGCTAAGGCTGATTGGATTCGTCTCGCTCGTCCAAACGATGCGTGTGAGATAGCTAATATAGCGAGAGTAAGAATTGGCTGAGGGTCATCTGAGAGCGGCAAAGCAGGCTTCTGCTTCAGTACCGCAGCCGTAGCGGAGCACATGAGAGATTTAAGATCAGAGATAGAATCATCAATATTGGTTCTGGGAACCACGCCATGGCTCTGTGAATAGTATGTTAATGCTTGGTCTTCCAAGGAAACTGTGAGAACTGGTAGTTGTAGTGTCGACTGCCTCGAGCCTTGTGGGCGTTGATGAGTTGTACCTATGGTTCGGGTCGCAAGTAAACTAGGGGTGATTTCAGATTCAGTTGCGGTTGGGAGAATTTGGGAGCTGCTTTTGGGACTTGATGCCGTCGTCAAATTGGGGCCCCGAGGTCTTTTTCGTTCACCACCGACATATTTGTTTTCGCTTAGAAAAATCAAGCCATCGATATCGTCAAATCCATGGCAGGGGATTTTCGCCTTCTTGCATCTGTTGCAGATTGGACGAGCTTCATCACACTATATTCCGAGTAACGAAACGGTCAGCCACCAGCCACCAGAACTCGTGATATATTCCGACGTGTAACGTACCTTAACTCGACGACTTTTACAAGTACGACATGCTCGACTAGGGAAAGGCATACCACTCGAAGTCAGCAGTTCAAGTTGATAGGATGTAAATGGTGTATTTCTTTCCTCGATTCGTATCGTTGTATTAATTTAGCAAATTAGAAGACGTCGGGCGCCTTACGTTTTCAAGTGTGGAGCTTTTGGCACTTGGCACGTGAGTTTCATCGGCGTTGACGGAGATAAGCCAAGTGACGCATAATCTTAACCCGACATGTTTTCTATGAGCGGACAGATGGAAGAAGAGAAGGTACATTTAGTGAGTAGCATGTACTGATTGAATTGAAGGGGGAATTTCTGGGAACAAAAGTGCCAGCTTCTGCGAAAGTTTCGGTGCACTCTCGCAACGATTGCTCCAAATCCTCTTACCACCTAAACCCTCTTACCACCCAAAACCCTCTTACCACCCAAAACCTAACTCACACAACCTTCATTCACTCATTTTATAACCTCAACTCGGCCCCCTATTCGTGTCTGTTCACTGCCTTTGGAACATATGGCTCCTCCAAGTATCTGACCTCTTCCTCGTTGAGCTTGATATCCTTTAATGCGCAAGCATCATCGAGTCTTTCAATACTAGTACTACCCAATCCAATGATGGGGATACATCCTTTCCCTTTAACCCATGCAGCTGCCACCTGACTCATCTTGCATCCCTTCTTCTCAGCAACTTCCTGAATTCTCTTGATAATCACAGCGTCAGCGTCCGTTACCCCGCGATTAACCATCTTCGCAAGGCTAGATCGAGTACTCTCAACATCCAATGGCTTTGAGAGAAGACTGTTGCCCAAGACTCCGTACGGAATTAGTGCTACACCAGTCTCCTTGCAGAATTTGATCATTTCTCTTTCCTCTTCTCTGTATATGAGATTGTAGAAATTTTGCATGCTGACGAATTTGGTCCAGCTGTTCTTCTCGGCGATGAATTGCATCCTAGCAAATTGATAGGTCCACATGGAACTGGCCCCGATGTAGTTGACCTTGCCAGACTGGACAAGGTCATGAAGGGCTTTCATAGTTTCTTCGGGAGAAACAGTGGGGTCATATCGGTGAATTTGAAGTACATCAATGTAGCCAGTGCCAAGGCGTTTGAGGGAAGCATCAACAGCTCGAAAGATTGCGCCACGAGATAGACCTAAATATACCAATGTGAGTTCTCGTAAGCTTTTCTTGGTAGAAAATGTGGAGACCCACCTCCCTTGTTAACATAATCTCTTGTCTGAGCCATTGTATCCTCAAAGGGCCAATTGATGAAGCCTTGTTCTTCTGGAACGGTACCGAAAATCTTGGTGAGAATGGTGACCTTGTGTCTTGGGATATCAAGCTTTTGAAGAGCCGCTCCGACGATCTCTTCGCTTGCACCACTGGAATACACGTTCGCGGTATCCCATGTTGTTAGTCCTGTGACTTGTTAGAGACTGCTTCTGAACTCTCGCTGAATACTGTACCTCTTTCCCAAGCAGCTTTCAGAACTTGTAAACTTTCCTCTTCTTCCATTACAAATGGGCTCCATTGCTTACAACCCATGGCCATAGTACCAAGGATTGGAGAAGAAACACGGAGTCCACTAGCGCCAAGCTGAACATATTCAACCTTGGTGCTGTCGATACTTGCTTGCAAAGAAGCTGGGGTGGGCACTTTCGGGATGAAGGACATATTTGCTGTTGTCAAGTTGTTGTCAAGTTATGATTTATGGGTTCTGTGTGGAAAAGCAAAGGTAGAAAGGTATTGATGAGACAGCGAATAATAAAATTTGCTGTAAGACGATGAAGATAGGCAATATATATAGAAAATCATAGACTCCCATGATTGTTAAAACGGATGAACGGACTTAAGAAAGACTGGCCGTCTTCATCACCAGAAGTCAACAAATCGACCAAGGTATTGCCGGTGATGTTGTATACCTCGAAAGTATTTCCTAGTCAGGATAATATGATGAATCAATCGGCAGAAATATCAGAACTTCCAACCACATCGAGACCAAGGCATAGTCTGACGAGTCTGAGTAGCGCTTTGAAATCCACTAACCGAATATGTCGATACTCGCGACGAAAGCCACTGAAATGATAAATCCGTAAACTCCATCTCCACATCAACGCGTTTATTGGTCGCGAATAATACATACCGTCAGCCGCCTGGACGACTAGCTCAATCCTGTGATGATTATATTGCATAAGTAAAGAAATATGCAGAAAGTAAACGAATTCACTTGAAGATTGGATTCTTCAATTCACAGCTTGGTTTGCACCACTTGCTGCTCGTCTCTAGAAGGAATTGAAAAAAGAAACAATACTGAAATCAAATTCATAACTGTAAGGACCCATTGTGCGTTTCAAGAATTTCTTATTCCAGGATTGTATAAAAGATACAATGTCGTTCCATGCATCGAACCATCAAATACTAGAGGTTGTATACATCAGTCCCGGCAATTCCATTCCCGCTCAAACCGGGACCATAGAGATACTTTTCTCGAACGACGAATGTACAGAGATCGATTGTGCTCATCCTACCTCAACCCTGGGGTCATCATCATAGTCTGCTAGGACCCTTCTCCTTCTTCCTATTCTCCTGAGCTTTCCTCAGCAATGCATACAGCGTCTGCAACCGTGGCATCTCCAGACCATGACTCCTTGCTATCCTGATCGGATTTCCTAAGATGACCTCTAGCTCCATCGTCCTCCCTTGCTCCCAATCCAACAACATACTTGGTTTACTGCCACTGGTATTCCTCTGCGTACTCTGCAGTAATTGTTCCGACGTTGCAAAATCCTCTGGCAAGGGCGTGCCAAGGACCCTCGGGGCAGTCGTTAATACTTCATCCATCACGCCTTTTAGATGGATGTACAACTCCGGATCAAGTGACATTTCGTTGTTTGTCGTGCCGGCGGATAATACAGCAGACGGATTCATACTCGCATTAATAGCGATTTTGTGCCATCGGACCATCTGAAGTTTCGCGTGCGAGTAATCCTGGGCGTCTTTGATCCCTCCTTGTTGGAGTAATTTAACAAATGTGGTATTCCGCTGACCAGCAACCTTTTGAACGTCGTTCAGTTCGGTTGTGTCGACCACTCCGGGTAAATATGGACCTATGCTGATCCGCGTCCATCGATTGTGTTTGATAATTCCTGGAGATGTCTGTTCTGCACTGACGACGGTGACAGCACTTAGGATTGTGGAGGAAAATCTCGTCGCATATGGATCCTCGACGCCGAGCCCATTTTGTATCAAAACAATTGATGAACGAGCTTTATCCACCAGACTTTCAAGGATTTCCGAATCATCACTGACATCTGGTAATGCTTTTGTGCTTACGACGATGTAATCCCAAGATTCTTTTGCATCTCTGGCTTCCTGAGGGTTGGAGAAGGTCCGGTGCGGAATGAACTTGTAGTCACCGTATTTTGGTGAGGTGACGCTGAAACCATTCTCCACAACAGCTTTGTAATTTGAGCGGCAGATAACAGATACTTGGACGTCGCTGACCTGAGCCAGACGAGAACCATAGAATGCGCCGACGGCGCCTGCTCCGACGATGAGGATGTTGATGGTCATGATGGCTTTTGTATGTCTAAGGTCGTCGTCCGTTTTTGTTAGGTTTGCGAAGGGTCATCGGGATTTGCGTACCTGAATGCCGATTATTTTCTACAGACTAAGGACACAACTTTTACAAAAGTAGGCACAGCAGTGTCCCGACCCATCCAAAATATCCTGGACTATCCTAAGAGAGAAAGGACCAATAATAGGGCGCGTTGACTTGTAAATGGTTAACAGAACGTTCGATTCAAGTCATCTTGATGTCAGTCCTTCACAGGCCATAATTGCTAACCACTGCGATGACCATCAAAAACGACTTCTTACTCGAAGAGAACGGGTGGAAACAAGGCGTCCTCATTACTTGCATCTGAAGGTCTACGAGTACAAGTGATATTACTTTACATTTCTTATCAACGACCATTGCTCCAATCTACCCCTCTATGCACCCGCCCTTCCTGCATTAACCTACAACAAAAATGCGACAGCGAACACCAATCCACCAAGAACACCTCCAGCCTTCAAAGATCCAGCGCCGTTAGCAGTAATTGGTAGCGAGGTGCCAGTTGAAGAGCTCTTTGGAACACCGGCACCGGTCGATGATGGCTTCACAACAGCAGGGCTGGTGTAGTTGCCGTATCCACCGGATGAGCCACCAGCAACACCAGTACCTGAAGGGGCTGGTCCAGAAGCATACACAGTGACGGTCTTCTCAGGAGCACACATTGAACCAATAGTGGTAGGTTCAACGAACCAAACTATTGGGCTAGTGAAGGTAACGGTGGAGATGACATGCGACACAACGGTGCTGGTGGCAGTAGCTGTTGCAGTGATGGTCGAGTTCTTTGTCGCATAAGCAGTGGTGGTGGCCACTGAGACGGAGGATGAGGTAGTAGGGTCGACGCATGAACCAGTCAGGGAGAAGGCTGAGCTCTGAGCATAGATCACATAGGTGTTTGTTCCATTGATGAAGTTCATTTGCCAGCCGTAGTCGGATGAGATGTCGCAAGGAATATGGACATCAACCGAGCCTGCAGCTTGAGGCACATTTTGAGCGAGGGAGAGGACGGTTGGGGGCCAGGCTTTGAAGTTGACGAGGTAGATTGAGAACTCAGACGCGTCGGTATCGACTGATGTCCAAGAAACACTGGTTGATTTGCCCTTTGCGACGGTGGCATTGGTGGTAGGGGAGAGGACAGTGTAAGCCGAAGTAGCGGCAATGAGGGAGGAGACTGAGAGAAGGTTGAGGAAACGCATTATGAATTATAGTATTTGGTAAAGACCGGACGTAGGCGAAGCCTGGATAATGAGTGTGATTGTAGGTATTGATCTGACGGACGTTGAGAGACCTGAAGAGAACCTTAAGGAGTAGGAAACGAGGGGATTCACTTAGTTTTTAAATAATTTCATCCCAGCGCAGTGAAACAAGGCATCATCTCGCGGTCCAGACTTAAATTGATGCTTCCATGCAAACGGGGCACGTGCAGGGGAAATTCAATCTCTTCTTAGTTACCCCTGAAAACCCCACTGTACCTGATCTTATCGTCAGGTTACGCGCCAAACCCCAAGAAACGGTATAAAATTAAAGTGTGTGTTGGTTAAGGAGGCACAGGAACCGGAACCGTAACCGTAACCGTGGATGCCAACCCCCGGGTAGAACAACAACACAGCCCGGTACCCATACCCATCAGTGAATGCCAATACTCAAACCGATGAGTTCTTGCGAGCTTGAAAATACTCTTGCGGCGCCAGTAGATCTCAGTGCACAGGCGTTGAGTATACTCTGTATACTCTGTAGAAGTCTGAGAGCGGGCGTGTGGAGAGGATCTTCAGAAGGCGGAGAAGCAGCCGTCTGTACGACAAACGCCGGGAACTCAAGCGGCAGCCTTACAGTCAAAGCATCTGCATTTGCCCGAAACCATGTCCGTCGTGTAGCGTACTGTGTAAATAACCGTAATTGTGTCGACATCAATGTGACCAGCACTTTCTCGAAACACGATGTCTCATAGGCCAGTTCGGACGAACCTCTCCCCCGTATTTCTTGGCTCGAGAAAATTTCAGCCTACCCACCACCTATTCCCTGCTGCTTATCCCATTTACCCACCGAAAGTGGAGTTATTGACCGTCTGGTCAAGCATTGTTCGTTTGTGACTAGAACTACCAGGGGGGCAAGCGTTGAGGCGAAGATGCCATGGGAAATTACATGTGGTCAATATTTCGTAAAAGCCAAGAGCATTGGGCGAAGGAGCTCACCGGTTACAAATTGCAATTCGATGTTGACGATGTGCATGATTTGGATGTAAGATACAACAGTTGGCAATATCTGTTGGCAATATCTGACGGGATGGCGCCGGGCACACTTACCCTTTCCATTGATGAGCAATCTGCCCGACAGAATCAATACATTCCTCGACGTATCACTGCTTTTTTATTTGCAGATGGACTTTGTCGCCGCCGGTTCTTGCGGCCCGAAAATTGAGACATCGGTTATTCATTGCAACCATTCAGCATTTAACTGGAAAGATATCTCCCTCGAACGTGCGGCCCAAGGGCGAATGGGGATGCAAACCGAGAGACTCGCGCTTTGCTCGAGCCCACCATTAATCTTGTTACTCCGGATTATCTGGTATAGCTAGAAATCACCACATCTAATCTTTCAGCTGTGGTCTTGAGATAATCATTGATAAAAGTGTACATCGAACGGTGAGTCTATCAGGGAATTCCATATCCGTCTCTCTCTAACATGTATTATCCTGCTTTTCAGTCCAAACAGCCTAACAATCCTCTTCTTCACTCCCTCACGAAGACTCTATCAAGTATAACTACTCTATTATTTTTCAATAACCCGATTCGGTCTTTATAATATCCGCCGCCCTTTCCGCCACTGCATATAATGTGCTCGTCAAATGGCCACTGATCTGATATGGCCAAATACTGGCATCAACGACCCTCACATTACTCGTCCCATAGACCTTCAACTTTGGATCTACCACCCCGCCGAGCTCTCTTGACATCATTGCACATGTTCCCACAGGATGAGAATTTGATGAAACTATTCCAGCAATGTCCAGTGAGCAACTCGTACAGGCGAAGTTAAAGAAGTACGAAAGATGAAAACTTACAAGAACTCTTAATCCAGTCTTCCCACTCCTGCTCCGTAGCATTCCTTGCCAATATCCCATAACCAGGCCCCATCTCCGTCATCAAACTGCCCAACGGCTGCGCAGCCCAAAACCTCCTCGCATATTGCGCAATCGCAACTTGCACTTTGAGATCCCAATCAATGATGAAGAAGTTTGGATTGATTCTTGGATGGTCTTCAGGATCCGAAGAACCTATATGCACATTTCCTCTCGAGAATGGAAGAAGGACCCAGAATGCCGTGTCCAGAACATTGCTTGGCCCTGCACCGATAGTGACAGTATCACCGAGGATTATTTCCACATTTGGGATTTGTGCGCGGATGATGAGGTCTTGTTGAATGGTGAGGAGGTAGATGAGGGAAGCTATGGGAAGAGTGTTGTTGAGGGCGGAAGAGAGGGTTGTTGCGATTTCGGTGAGGTTGAGCGATGGCGGAGTAAGGATCACGGAGGAGAGAGGTGTGTAAGTTACGAAGGGAGTGGTGCCGTTGAAGGTTTCCTTACCTTCATATAGAAGTACATTATTTGGTTGATCTTGTAAGTTTTCTCCAGTTCCCGGGAGATGAATCTTGGTGGGTATATTGTAATCCGATAGAATGCTGTAATCATTAATTGAAATTCTGCGTTCGCCCGCCGGTCAGTGGGATTTACTTACTTCTCATTTCCTATGCCTGAATGTTCCAAGATAGCCGGCGATCTCAGAGTCCCCGCCGAAACGATCACCTCCCTCCTCGCTTTGATGACCTTCAGGTCTCCATTCTCCAAGAGCACTTCTACTCCTCTTGCTGTCGCCTCCGCGCCTTCATCACCATCTGCCCAAACAATCCTTCTAGCATTTGTTCGCAAAAATACCTTTAAGTTGCCCCTCTTTTCCACAGGATAATAGTACGCCCTGGCTGCATCCTCCCTGACATTCTCCTCTCTATCTAACGTCGACTGTGCAACTGTATACCCGTCCATAAACCCGCCATTAATATCCCTATTATGCTTAACACCCAGTGCTTTCCATGAAGCTGCAACCTCCGCCTGAATTGATCCATTAATCAAGTCGTAAGCATAACCTACATTTAGCGGGCCGTCCTCACCATGGAACTCGGGGTTAAACGATGCTCCCGCGGAAACCTGTGCAGCAGTTGGGTATGTGAAGTTTTCGCTTTTCCTGTAGTATGGAAAGAGATTCTTCCAATTCCAACCCGCGTTTCCAACCTTTTCCCAGGAATCTATCTGAGCTACTGGAGCACGAGTATATGTCATTCCTAGCCAAATCAGTTCAACTCCAGTCCAGTGGGATGCGATACACACCATTCAAAGTACTCGTCCCACCAAGAGCTTTGCCCGCATGATACTGTATACTCTGACCACCAGCATAAGTTTGGTTTGTAGATGCATACTGCCAGTCAATCTCTGTATTAAGAGCCAAAGTAAAGCCATCCACTCGGGTGACATTAGTATTGTCTCGAACCGATGCGCCTGCTTCTATTATGGCAACGGTAACGTTGAGTTCTGAGAGACGATTCGCAATTACGAGGCCACTGGTTCCACCGCCGATGATGACAAAGTCGAATTCCAGTGAAAGAACTCGTGCAGCAGGGATAAGGAGGCTCAATATGATGCAAATCGGAGACCACATTTTCGCGGCCCAGGTGCTTCGGCACACACAACAAGAATATCACAAAGGTACAACAGCAAGCTGATAACATTAGATACTTTTATACGGTTCTGAAATATATTGAAAGGATCAAAAGTCGCAGATCCTCGCCTCTTGATCGGACCGAAAGGAAGACGGGAGCATTCGACAATCCTTGGTCGATGCAATTACCCCGCAGTCAACCTTGTTCATACGGTGAAGCTCACCAAAAGATGACGCCTCAAAATCAAAGACCAGCACGTTCCCCAGGTTACGGAAAGAAGGGCTCCTAGAAATAAAATACTTTTGACTTCAGTCGAATATCGCACAATATCGCATCGCTGCAGTATCTCTACAGAATTGATAAAAACGAAGAAAGAAAAAAGAAAAAAAAAAAAAACAAAATTGTCTAGTTGGACGATGATATTACATGAAAAGCCAATGGTGACCGCAGAGCAACACTGAAACTCCAAAAATACCATCTTTAGAAGAACCATAACTGAGAAATCCAGCGGATCTTCGTAACTTAAACCCGTCATACTTATCCTCCAAAGCAGTCTCATCTCGACCGATCAAGTATGTGCCACTAGGGTCCGTATCTAGGCCCTCTTGCTTTGCTTAGATCTGCTCCTACTCCTCGCGATGTTTGCTCTTTGGCTTTTTGTCTCGAATTCGCAACTTCTCAAAGAAGTCGTAGAAGCGTAAAATACAGCACTAGTATTTCCAGCTGTCGAGCCCTTTCAGGAAAGCAAGTCGTTCAGAGCTTGGGGGGCAATTTTATTTCCATCCGGGTACTCGGGTACTTCTTCGCAACCTCTCGATAGGATCCAGCCTGAGTGACGCGTGGGTGAGTAAGATGGACAATGATCTTCTTGTAAATCTCATTGCATGTGTCGTAGAGAGGGATCGATGCATCTACTTCGCCCTCGAGGTAGATGTCGGAAATGTTGTGATGTTTTTCCTCCTCCTTGCTAACCTTCATCATCAACCCCAAAAGCTTTGCGCTTAAGAGCTGCCTTCTTCAGCACAAGAAGTCTGTATAGTTTGCTTAAAGCAGGAGCTTTGGTCATGATAGGAGCTTTTTGTCATGATAGGAGCTTTGGTTATGATAGGAGGGATTGACGACGGATCAACTGTGTCGTGTATGTGTGCGATGCAAACCTTGAGAAATACGAGTAGAGAACCAGGTAACGTGATGGAAAAGGTATCGGGCCTGGGCCATGGGGTAGCTCACGCGATTAGCCTAATGTGCGCCACATTTACCCGCCACATTTACCCCCAAGGTTTTAGCTTGAGCCCCGTACTTGCTATAATTACAGGGAATGTAGGGCCTCGGTCGGGCTTTTTCGTAACTAGACATGTAACTAGATTTGAGCAGCAACACCCACGGCAGCAACACCGACAGCAACATACCAGACTCTGAAAGGCAGAATTACCTTCAAACTTCATCGCCCGTTTCGAGAAGAGTATACCCTCATTCTCAACCTCTGTTGGGGGAACCTTGAGGGAACCTTGAGGGAACCTTGAGGGAACCTTGGGGGAACCTTGGGGGAACCATGGAAATACGATGCGTAATGGCATGCAAGTACTACTGCGCTCATGAATCGAATACAATTCGAGAGAGAAAGGCACGAGTATCATAACTTCACACCATCCCGCTGGTGCCCTCAGCAGAAGGATCTGCAATATGCGGCATGGGGATGCACTGAGGTAATTGATATAACCAATCCACACGGTGCCACAAATCAGTCCATGGAACAGTATGGCTGCAGACAAAGACCATAAGGGGGGAAGGCATCATGGCGGTATGAACATATGAGTTTTGGATCTCCTCGTCGCCATTTATCTGCAATGCTTCACGATACGAATCAATCGGGGGATAAATCCATAACCGCGACAAACTCGGGCTACGTTGGATAAAGTAGGTTGGGGTGGGAGAAGGGGGCAGTCAGGCAGACCATACCTTGGCTAGGTTATACTACTGTCATACTGTACACGCGGCTGGCCGTATGGAAAGCAACTCTCCTAGCATATATTACCTGGACAATGAATCGCGTTGCAGATGCATTTGAAGGAATGAGAAGGCCTGTCGTCCTTCTTGTGAATCGAATCGAACGTCAAATCGAGGTTTCGGATGCGCGACGTGGTTCTTAACATGCTCAAACCTGGGCCTCTACATCTCCCGCTGCAATTTCCATTTCAAGCACTATCATCTGCTTTTCCTCTCCTTAATCCGCTCTATTCATCAACGTTGTGTAAACAGCCACTCTCAAAGTTTGCGATGGCTTCACAACAAGACCACACCAGTCTATAGCTGCATAAGTTAATGTATGTGCCGAACACAATTTGTCAATTCATTACGTCATAACAAATTGGCCATAGATCTAGTCAAGCTAGGCAAATCTTGTCATTTATGCACCCTCGTGTTGTTACATCTCCTTGTTACGAAAGCCTCAAAATCTCCCCTCTCCACCACATGTCCACTAACGGAAGCCTTCTCGGTTTCCCCTCAACGGCACGCTTCTTCCGCATTTTTATCACAATATGAAGTGCAGAGCATATGCAGTAGCCCAGTTCCAGACCAGTGTGAACCCTTTCGTTGATAGCCTCTCTGCCAAAGTCCTTCATATACATCCACTCCCAATTCATGTCGATACTTAGCAACGGTCGCCTTCATCATGATCGATTGGGTAACAGTTCTCGAGATCATAATAAATTGATGGTGTGGCAAACAAGCCAAATCTCTGCATCAAGCCTCACATGGAATACTGTTTTCCTTCTGCAAGTGTTTGAGTCTCGATCTAGGAATACTCCATCATTATCTTCTTGTCAAGTCACACTGCCACTAAACGTACGTTGTCGCTCATGAACTAGATCCGAACCCCACTTCCTCTTTTTTACATCGCACATATACCACTTGGTGGAGCTTATGCAATATTATCGAGTCATTGAGTGGATGAGCCATCTCGATTCATGTGTACATATCTCTTTGATAAGCAATTCAGTATGCGTCGTTAACCTGGTGTAACTAGTCAGATCAACGAGCAGCGGATTAGTTGGGAAAGGAGATCGTGATACTCCTCGTATGCACATGCACATGCACATGCACATCGATAGCTTTCTACATGTCAGCTCAATATCTCTGGAGAGGGGAAGTTGCATCGAACTGATGGGACGCTGACCCCGCCCAACGATTACATTGACATCGTGACCCGGTTGGAAGAGATGCTCCTTTGGTGCTCGAAGCTCCCATCCAAACCCAGAGCAGAAATATCTATATATACCCGCTCTACGGTCAAGGGATCAAGCAATTTTCCCCAACTTCCAAGGCTCAAGTTAAGGAAAAAACCAACACCGCGCCCTGCACTAAGCTCGCTCCAACTGAAATACCAAGATGTCTCTTCTCTCAACAGATCTTGCTGTTACCATCGCGGGCAATAGTTTCCATCTTTTCTATCAAGATGGCACCAAGATTCTTGAAGCACGCTCTTCAGACGGTGGTAGTGCTTGGGCCACACAAGACGAAGTCATTGCATCGGACGGAAACTATTCTGGATCTGCCATAACTGCGTACTTTGTGAATAAAGACGCCGACCATGGCAACCAGCAAACTGTCGGTAAATTGATGATGAACTCAGTTTACACAAGCTAAAACTTGAACCGGCCAGATCCATCTGTTATACATGAATTCTTCCAGCCAACTCGTGGAAAAAGTCAAACGCACGAGTGGGGATAAACCAGTCTGGGAAGATGTCCCCCTTGCAGATGCTGTCAAGAAAGGCCCCGAGATGAATTCTAGGATGACTGGTGGCGCATGGAATGGCTCAGCATCTTGGAATCCAACTGGGTCACAATGGGTTTATTTTGCATCGTATGTTAATAACTAACTATTCCGTCTGTGAAAGCCTGTTTCTAAGTTATTGTAGTATTCAAGATGGCAAACAAGCAATCACCGAGATTCGCCGCACGCCAAATGGTGCCTGGCATACCGAGACCCTTCTTCCCGCAAACTGGGGTGATGCTCTTCCAGGATCAGCCCTAGCTTCCACGTTTTCGCAGGGATCGATCAAAGTCTTCTTGCAGGACCATGATTACAACATCGTCATGTATGAGAGTAAAGACAGTAATTGGCTCGGTGAGTTATGGGAAGACATCTAAACCCCAAATTTTCTTCTTGCTAATCACCTCCTTAGACCGCGGGATTTACATCGACAAATCTGTAGTCCAGCCTACGACACCCATTGCTGCCACTAAAAGTGAAGACGGAAAAACACATCTCTTTTTTGCTGGAAAGACTGGTAAAATTGTTCATTCAATTGATGGCAAAGACAATCATGATCTTGTCGACTTCTACCCCGGATCAAAGCTCGGTGCTACATCTGTGGGGAACAAACTCACTCTCTTCTACAGAAACTTGAACCCTGCTGGTGAGGTTGTTACGCATGAGAATGAGAATGGTACTTGGAAGAAGGGTGGCACCGTCATTCCAGCTTGAGCAATGGGGCCAGATGTGTAGGGGATGGAGCAGGTTCGAGATTCCTTACCATGTCTTCCGCGCTACTATATTTGCTATATCTGCAGTCAAAAAGTACACTTCCACTCAATTTCTGATGGCTTTAGTAACGCTCCATTTGTCAAATTAAAACCAAATTGATTGATTGATTTATCGATTTTGAGATTCAATCACTCGTGAAGCAACCATCCATCCAGTAGAAGCCAGTGGTTTACACGTCAAACGTAAGGCAGAGTATTGGTTTGAGGCCGTGTGATGCCATCTCAAATAATTCTAATCCAAGACATTTCATCATCTCGTTCTTAATACCCAATTCCCTCCCGGCTACTTCCTCCTCCTCAGTCTCTATTCCTTCATTCAATGATATTCTTTATAGTAGTATCCCTCGCATGGCAACCGAACACGAGAGAACTATTTTGAGGCCCGGCCAGATCTGGTTCTACAGTATCCCGTCCACATCAAGCGAAGTTCGTGTTTTAAAACTTGACACAGTTCTTACAAGGATGAACCGCGATAATTACAGTACCGAATGCACTGAGACTAGGGTCGCGGGCTGAGTTTTGTGAACCGGTGGTTTTGCATTGATTTTCGTTCTGCCATGAGCGGTTTCCGGAACAAAGTCTTGTAAGAATAACATTTTGAAGTTAAGTTTTAGAATGGAACACCTCACAGGAGATGAGGAAATCCGGGCAATCCGAATATCTTGTTTATGGACATCGCTCGTGGAGGAAAGCCTGTTACGAAGTTTGAGAGTGTTTCAATCAATTGTGTTTGCATAATTAGAACTCAGTTGTTAACACTTACTCACGGTTTAACCTTGCATAAGAATTGAATTATTCAATAAAAATTTGCAGACAATTACAGCGCCTATATAGCTGCCAGATTCTATATAAAGATTTGTGATATCCTATCCCATGCCACTGACGAGAGCGCGAAACCGAGCGCAACTCGCTGCTCCCGACGCCATACTGAGTCCAGTTTGTAAAACTATCAACCCCTCAGATCGTCACATTCCAATCATATGACCAATCGATGTCAAAAATACCAAGAATTCCTTCATATCATGGCTAACAGTTCTGCAATACTCCTCATGTCGAGCAAGCACTCTGGATTAACTACCCCATTCCCGCACCACCCACCACTACAGCTGCAACCAGAGCATCCAACGCCGAACTCTGTGTCGAAGCATTCGCCGGCGCAACAAATGGTCCCGCCCAATTAACACTCAGCTCATTTGTCCCATTGGCCCTATCATTCGCCCAAATACTCTGCGCATTCGCTGCAATAAACTGCAAGTACCGTTTATTTGGCGCCACCTGCTGCAGCTTCTGCAAATTACGCATGAAAACGCCCTTGAACTGCGCTCCGTCAGCTCCACAGTTTGGCTCGCATGGGTCATGAAGAATGCCGTTTGAATCCGAGAGTGCGGCAATGGCTGCACTCGCAATATTCTTAGCAGTTGTGATGTATGCGGAGTTGCGCGTGGCGGCGGCGAGTTCGACGAGTGCGCCGATAACGACACCTTGATTGTAGGACCAAACGGTTCCGCCATTATTGATGCATTTAGTTGTGAGTCCGTCGTTGATGAGATTTTGGGAGTTGAGCATGCCGGATTTCTGGAACCAAGTCCATTGATTCTTGGCGACGTTGAGATAGTCCCGGTTCTGAGGGATACGGTTGGCAAGATGTGCGGCGACTGAGAGGTATAGTTCGTTGGCAATGGCGTTGACGTAAGTATGGTCTTTATCCCACCAGATTCCGCCGCCACAAGGGGTTGTGCTACCGTTCTTCATGTCGGCGAAGATGTCTTGTGCCATGACCAGGTATGAGGGATTGTATGTTACATCATATGCTTGAATCCATGCCAATGCCCACCAACCCTCGTCGTCGTAGTAACCATTTAAGAAGCCTTTTGGATTGATGGTTTGGGGTACAAGCATGTTAGTTGGGAAATCCTGGTAGAATGAATGATAATTGAAGTTCGGCAGGATGACTTTCTTCATCTGAAGATTGTAAATTTGAGCTTGCGAGAAGGTGTTGGAGAAGACATTTTGGACATTCCATTTCACGGATGCATCGATAGCTGCGAGATCACCCAGGACTGTAATGCAATTGGCCGAATTCCACCATCCTGTCGTGTCCCAGAGGCCACTTGTGACATTATACCAAGTTTGCAGAGTGTTCAAGGCATCTTCGGCATTGGAAGAGTAATTACAATCTGTCCCAGCCAAGCCGAGGACAGAACAGGCGACAGAAGCTAAACGCATGGTAGATGAGAAGGAAGTGTGAGGGGTGAAGGAGAATCGTATGCGACTTCATTTTGGAAACAAGAGGTGTGAGCGACGTTCTTATTCATTTTAGATAATGAGCTATCATTGTCCCGGATCTTAGGTGAGCGAAACAGCCCGTGAGATGCGCTGACCCGTGGGTCAGCGCATCGTAGTGTATGGCCTCACCAGCTGCTGCGAACAGTAAGACATGAACGGAATATTAACACCCGGAAAGTATAACTTTATCAGAGATGAAGATATGCGCGACTTTGACGAAGATCACTTGACATGGGTGAATTCGGTACAATAAGTCCTTGACTTGTCATACAAGGAAGATCATACGCGAAGCTAAACTTAGAAATTTCTTAGCCTTACGTAAATTACACACAGATATACCATTCGGATATAAGGAACGAATTTACTCTACCGTCCCACCGGAAGAATATCTTGTGACATGAAAACATTGAGTTTCCTTCTCACCACTTGACTTACCAAAGTTTGCTACTTTCGAGAATAGCGCTTCCGCAAGTTCACCCACTTGGTTGATTTCTTATTAGTACACGGTCTAAAAATTACCCACCGCCAAAACCGTTCTTAGCTCTTCATGAAGACGTTGATTGCAATTGACTCGTGCCAAGAACATCTGATCAAAAAGTCCAAGATGATCTGCCGCTGCGAGAAACTAGGTTCCCCTTTCATGTAGGCTCAGTGTAGATGGATTGCAAGGTTTGACCGCATGGCAATGGACCTTGGGAGGCTTGATCTTCTCTAACGATGACGTTACATTGTGCTGAGATCAGCCCTAAGATGACCTTATAGCCGGGGCCTTGTGACAAAACTCTTTTTATGATAGATCGGATTCCTGATTTCAACCACAGTCGATAACGCCATGGCGACGAGAAGTGTTTGCCTCCATAGAATTGGTGTACAGAATGATGGGAAAGAGCCGGCAGAGAAAGTAAATGACGGTCCGGCGAAATGCGCTACGGCAGTTCTAGTGAACATTAAGCGTGCTCTTAGTGAAGATGCAGCGACCAAATAACAAAGTGATGCGTCTCGACAAGAAAAAGGTTGATCCTTGAGTTTTCTTAGCCTGTGAGCCCATGTGTTTAGTAGTCTTTGTTGGGAGCATGATTTAGGGCGAGAGTCGCACATTGGTTAACCTCAATACCAGCAATCTCGACGAAGGAAAGTACTTCGTACAGTGGGGAGTGGGGCCAAGGAGCAGGATTGCGGCTGCGCGGAATATTTGGCCCAACTGACTGCACTACGATGAGTTGGTAGCTCTCCTGGTAGCTATTCCCTAGTCAAGCTTCAAGACATTCAACCTCTAATGTAACGTCCAAGGTTCGAGTTTGCGAAATGGATAAAAGTTCATTTCTAGGCAAACCAGATACTCGATACCATGTATGATCCATAGCATGGCTTGCATAGCCTACCGGAGGATTGAAAATAAGGAGGAAGACAGCTCAGACAGGATAAATGCATGAAAGAATCGTCTTACAGCCCGGTGCGTCAAGAGATCTCCAAGGCAGCGAAGAAGGTTCATGTTCGCAACTGCAAGATACAGAGTTCAGAACCCCTATGTTCGTTTTTGCGAAAAGATATTTGCTTAGCATCGCCAGGTAGATTACCAGGTCAACGCTCCGGATCCCTAAGCCTGACATCCAATCGATGTAATTAGGGCATTGTCTTATGTGGTTGCAGATACGGAATGACGAGCACTTTGGATAGACGCTAAGCGCTGCGGACTCGATTTCGCATCAGTTCTTAGACTGCTTGACACAGTTTTCAGCATCTTTTGGTGGTGATTCATGTGTTCAGACGATAAGGAATGACCAAGGGGCTTTGAGATTGCATCTGATGATCATCTCTAATTTCGCTGAACACATATGTCCGATCAGGTCGATCTTGAAATCTAACTCTGCAATCACGACGTCACCGTGTTTTAGACGCTCGCCAGTTATATCTTTGATTCCATGGCCACCGTTCGTGTTCTCTTAGCACGTTTCATATTTCGCCAAATTCGTAGCTTCTCCTCAAATACCTCATCTGACTTGATGTCAATTGTCCCGTCTGACGCCAGATGTCTCACTTCATCCAAAGATCGCGTGCCCCAATCTACGTCCTGACCAATGATAAATGCTGCCATGGGCTTCAACCATTCTTGGATGATGTGCTTTTCTCTATCAGTCAAGGAATCGCCATCACCAAAGAACCAAATGGATGTATCTGTGCCGTGAGTAGCTCCGAGATCCTTTGGTAGCCTTTTATCAACACTTTGAGTTCTCCAGTCAATTCTGTACCGATGGATGTGATCCAATGGGAGATGTTGAGAAATTTCTTCGATAAATCCGCGCATGGTGGAGTGGATTTGTAAATCGGCGTACAATTTTCCAAATTCATCGGTCCAGTCATTCGCTGATCGAGGAAGTAACTCGAGAGCTGGCATGAGATTTTGGCACACCTTGAGGGCAATACTTCGAGGGTAATCCCACGACAGTCGATCGACCAATGATTCGTATGAGTATGGTGGGTAAGCTCCTTTGTATAGGTGAAACTCCTGAGTGAGATCACCAATCATAATATGGATACCAAGCTCATTCATCCTGCTGCCGAAGGTGCCATCATATAGACTCGGAAATAGATCTTTCGAAATGAAGTCACCATCCAAAACCGGTCGTACAAACTTTTGTTTCATGCTCTGCAATGCGGCAACAAGCTCTTCAGAGCTCTTTTGACGAAGTCGTTCGATTTTCTCTGCGCCATTCAAAGCTTTTGAAATCCCCAGTACTGCCACCAAGTCATCAAATTGCTGCTGGGCTTCCGACACGCTCTTTGGTTCTACGCCACAACCATTCGACCACATGATAACCCGACGAATAATTTGCCTGTTAGTATTTGGTCCAATATCGTGAGCGAGCTGATGAAAGGAAGAATAAGCCCCAGCCGATAAGCCTCCAACCGTAATGTTGTTTTTATTTCCACCAAAGCTTGCAATACTATCATAAGTCCATTCGAGAGCCATGCGCTGGTCCCAAAATCCTACATTTGCAGCAGGACCAGCGTCCGAAGCATGGTCCAGGAGTTCACGAGACGCCAGGAAACCGAAGATCCCCAGGCGATAATTCGGGCAGACGACAATACATTTGACGTCGGTGTCACTAATTAAGCAGGATGGGTCATTTAAATTGTTTGATCCAAATTGTAGAAAGCCACCATCTGCTAAATCTGAGCTGAAATTTTCCATTATGGTGATCGCATTCGATGAACTTACGGATATAAAAGAAGACTGGCCAACCATCCTTGGGTGGTTTCCCTACCGGCACGTAAATATTACATTGTAAACAATCTTCATTGCATGATTGTGCCGGCATGGACGGTTGTGGACATGTTGATGAAGGCATGCTGAATGCTTCTAAACCTAATGATTGATATGAGAATGTAGATGGCAGAACAACGGGCTTTTGCCAACGCCTTTTGCCCGTCGGAGGTACCGCATAGGGGACACGTGAGTACCGGTGACATTTTGGTGTGCCTTTGGCAGCATCGAGAAGTGTTGTTCCAACGAGCGTTCCCCTTCCTCTGATAGTTACCTGTGGAGCAGATGTCATGATAGAAACAGTTATATCGGTATGTGAGTTGATGATTCTGTTTCGTGTTTCAAGAACGCGCCGGTCCTAGAGGTGTTTCCCGTCGCAGGAGGCGGAAGAGCAGAGAGCGGAAGCCGAAAGGCGCGGTACCCGACTGCTTTGGACTCAGCGGAGGATCAGCGGCTTTTTATATTATTAGGCAGTGTTGTTGATTGAATCCTCTACGATTGAGAAGCGATGCGTTATTCAAATAGAAACATTTAGGAAGCCACTCCGCTCACATGTGACACGTGCATTGGAGAACAAAAGTCATCCTCAGCCACCATCCACGTGATCCTCCCACCATCACCCGCCACCACTTTTTATTGGACAAATTTCATCCTGTATAAGTACAGCGTAAAGCTTCCGCTCAGTGCCAAGCTTCAAGAAAAGGACAATCCCTTCCAGATCGAGCGAGAGTTGTTGCACACTCAATTCGTACTTCTCTGCAAATAATGATTCTGATTTTGTTTGGCCCAACATGTGTTGCGACTGCGTTGCTATCAAGAAGGCGAAAGTCATGACGAGGTCTTGTCCTAGCACACGTCATTCCCTTTAAATTCCGGACTGAGGAAGCTTTGGGAGTGAGGATTGAGGATCGTTCATAGAGACTGCTGGGTTGATATGCTACGTGAATTCGAATGGCTTTTGAGCAGTGGGTATCTTCCAGCCACTTCATACATTGTATCTCACGGTCAAGGCCGCGAGTCTCATTCTCGTCCATCATTCTTGCTAATGAATGTAATAACGACCAACTATTAGCCACAGCCCAGTGAGTCCGACGGTCCTTTAATTGGAATCGGAAGTGATCATACAGAGCACTAACCAATTGCTAGAACGAATAACTCGATCGATACCGGCCTGCATTACAGCAAACCCAGAGATTATCGCGAGACAAAGACTACGTTGTCAAACGGCAGTTTAGCTGAAGGAGATGAATCCTGACGGGAAAATGGGGTTTCTGCAGAAGAAAGAAATGCTTCTCCTCATTTACTTAAGCTGTTCAATCCCTCTATGTGCTGGAACAGATGCCTATACCTGAAAGGTGAAACCTTGAACCTTTTGCAGTAAAGTAGAGGTAGCAGCCCATGTGACAACCAGCCAATATATTCGAAGAGAAAAGGAAGTTGACCAGGACGTGAGGAAAGAAGAAAGCAGGCAGAGGCAAGAAAAGAAAAAGGCAGGATATTTATGATCAATCTCAATCTAAGTATTTGCTTTTAGACGTCCAACCACCATCTTGCGTTCTCGACGCATTTTATTGATGCTACCGTTGCAGCCTGTGGTACTGGATAGTGTGAAAGTTAACATCATTTCACTTCCAGGTCAGTACAACTTTGATGCCTCATACATTGTCGGGCAGATCGTCAACTGCACTGATCCGGAGGGCACAGTCGTCATAAACGATGCGATGGAGGGTATTAGAGATAGGAAATAAATTTATATTGATTTTTCTATCTCTTCATGATAATTATATAGAAAGGTTATCGCTGGCTTCACACTTTCCACACAGCGGCTTTTGCTCTGTCGGCTCTCAATCATAATAACAACTTCCCCGATCCCCTTCCCATTGACTTAAAGCATCCCAGTTCCGACATGCGATCGTTTGTCCCCGGCCTGAAGCCTGGTGTCCAGTTGTAGCCAATACGTTTCCATCAGCGTTACACATGACATATTGCCGTAGGGCGTCGAAACATTGGTAGTCGTGCTCGCGCTCCTAGCAGACGGTAGATCTCTTTTCTGTCTGAAATGGTGAGGTAATGGTGGCGTAGAAACCTCTGAATAGGGGTTAGTAAATAGGGCTTGGTTTAATATAATTTCAGACAAATAACGCGGTATCTTAAGGTTGTCGTCGGGCTAGGTCACACTGGATAGTAGGTGCTTAGTCCCAGAACTAGGTTTGCTCATCCAAGTAGTTGGTTCTATATGAAGTTTGAACAGAGTTATGGTCATCTTTATCCTAGGTTGATGAGCATTGAGCACTCATTGCTACATAGTGACAATCTCGTCTCATCTAAATTCTTAGTGATAGTGTATATCGCTTTTCGGTCACAATCCGGAATAAAGAGGAGAGGAGGGGATCAACTAGATTCTTGTCATCTTCTCCAAAGTCACCCATAAGTTTATTTGCTCTTTTGATCCAAAGTTCTTCCCCTTTTCTCCGCCATAAAATTGATATAACAATGGGAAATGGTGTTGGTGCTAACATAGTCTTTCCTTTGCACTTGTGTCGTATGAGGTTTTGGCTTTTCCGAAATTCACAACCACTTCACAAACCAAACCTTGCTTGCCCGCAAGCCACCATTTTTCAAAAAGACTTCATCCTTGGAGATCTAGAAAGAGTCTCATGGATCCATCTCCATGCTTGCTGCTGTAAGGTTAACTTGAACGTCACGTTGGTGGGATCTGTTGTTGTAAGGGATGACGTATAATAGCTGCAGTCAAAGATAAGTCAAAGATGGTGGCGACCAAAATCAATCCGCCATATTCCCAAAGTTGTAGAGTTCTCTCCCTCACCTTAAAGATGTAGGATGACCTTGACCATCCTGGCGAACCCTGATCCTTGAGTTAGATCACTCAACGGCCATACACTGAAATGCTGGAATGCTCGATAGAATGTACTAGACTTGCCCGATTAGGAAGTTCAACTGCTTTGCCTACTGGTTGTAGCCTTTACCTGGTAGCTTTTTATCTAGTGGCCTCTTACAGTACCATTACTAGGGCTATTGCTAGTGCTGACGCTAGTACAAGGTACTACCTAATGGAGAAGCAGCAGGAGGAAGACCCTCTTTCTAGCCTCAGAATTACCTGATTAGGATGTCCAGATTCCTGGCTATATTCCAGTATTTCAGTATATTACCAATATTAGTGGTATTCCAACTGAAATTGTATATTATCAGTGGTACAGAATATTATACTAATCACTGGAACTGGAGTGGGGCGTATACAACATACTGAAAATAGTATTATGAATCATATAATAAGCGCCTTAATCTAAGTTGTCTTGAAGGCGGGGGGTAAGCTGACTAATCCATGGTGTAGTTCTATTGTCCGGCCCTATGGCTAGTAATAGATTTGCAACGGCATTCATCAGGCACACCTTGCATATCTATGTAAAAACGTGTTAGAAATAGTAGCCGTTGTGTGGATAAGCGCTGCACCTCTTGCTGTTGGTTTAAGTCCTGGGTTAGTATCTCGCTACTGTACCTTATTCAGGTAAGCTGACGTGCGACCACAAGCGCCGTATCCCCTTGACTGCCAACTACTCGCGACCTCACCAAAAGTAAGGTGGGGAAGTCGCGTATGGCAGTCAAGGGAATACATATATCCGAAAATAGGCATGGGTCGTGCGTCTAAAGACTTGAGGGAATAAATTTGTGTTTATTGAATGTTGATGGCGCCTAATGTTTTCCCAACTCTAACCTTTGTGAGATTTGGAATCACTAATCTTAAGAGCATCTAGCTCTTACATGATATCAGCCCATCCTTCATGCAACAACGCAAATGAGTCCACAGCCAACTCTAGTGGCTGGCTCTGGATATAGCTTCAATTTTTGTGATGGGCAATGACCACGACCTAGCTTGCCTTCCTTCTATCATAGGACAGGCCAATCCTTTATGAGGTGAGCATTCCTAGTGAGCGTGGAGAAAGCCAATAATGGGGACGAGAGGAACCGTTCCTAATGAGCGTGGAGAAAGCAATAGTTGGGACAAGAACCATAGAATAGACAGGCAAAATATAAAGCCTACAGACATGACATGACCTCTGTACTCCCTTCTCCATCATCAACTTCTCAGCATCTACAAAACAATCCAATTATCAACAATCATTTGCACTATCCACTTGCTCTTGCATCAATTTCAGAACGCTCAATCCACATTACCAGAATCTAAACATCTTTAACCACAAACAAACTTTCAAAATGAAGTACTTCGCCGTCCAAATCATTGCCTTCCTCGCCGCCGGCGCCTTCGCCTTGCCTGGTCAGTCCACTCAGCCCAATCAGATCGAAGCTCGTGACGCATGCAAAAATACCATGCCGGCTTGCTATGGAGGTAATGTCGTGGGAAAAACGAATTGCCGTTGTGACGGTCAGCACTATACCGACGCTGACAACAAAGCCTGTGATGTCTGGGTTTGCCCGGGTTATTCTACCAACGTGGTAAGTTTTCTACACCTATCAACATTCTCCCTTATATCTCGTGTTCCGTTTCATTCGTGAAGTTAAATACACAAAAGCATTTGCTAATGATTATTTTCTCATGCTTAGGCTGTGTGTGGTGGAGACGGTACTGGATGCGTGTGGATCTAAGCTTTGGATATCTGTCTTGGGTGCGTGAGTTAGAAGGATTCGTTTCTGTGATTTCTTCAGATCATGGTTCGTCAATCTTTCTGGTCAGGTCCTAGCGATGAACCCTACTTTGCTTGGTTGCTGTGTCGGGTTTGATGTATGATAGTTCATGGATGGCGAAAGGTTCGGCTGGGAAAATTCAGGGAGGATATGTGCTATATGCTTTTCATTTTGTTTCAAATGTTTGGGTTGGTTTTGTACACGATACAGTGGCGCTTTTCAACAAGGCATACCAAGACGAATAGCTTAGGCCGGCTGATAGCTTAGAAATCTTACATTGTTTATCTTTCTAAAACATCTCCCCGAGATTTGGCTAATATATTCCCACAACTGTGTAAATCAATCCCAAGTAAAGATCTCGAATACTGCCCGTGCCAGCTCGGACACATGAGTAATAACATCGTGCCAGCCAGCCCTCGACTTGGATCTCCGACTGCACTGATTATGGTTGAGTAGATGCGCTACGTCTTTTCAGAGCACGCCACTGCATCACCAAATCTAAATGAAAGGTTCCACGTGGTACACGGCTCGGAAACGGATACTCTATGATCGATGTGGAGTGAAGCCTCAGGTGAGTTCGTAGACTGACTGAAAAGGAACCTCAGACTGTGGGGCTGGAAAGCAAAGAATGCGTGGGCATGAGAAACTTCGCGGCCTAATCTTGCTCACTTGAAAGCTTGCTCAACTTTCAGTCATGACGTCCACCCCACCCGTAGACTCGATCGATCACCACCTTGCATTGCCAATTAAATTCCGTAAGGATTCATCCCCAAGCCGAACGGGCTCTTGATTTGGGTGCCAAAATCGCGCATGGAGTTCTTTCATTCCTGTTCGATCGAAGACTTTTTGATCTGGAATGGGTGTCAATTCTTTTTACCGAGCGCTTTGCTTTGCCTTGCCTTACAGTCGATGTGTGACCAGATATACTCGCTGGAATTCGGGGCGATGTTCGAGCTTAGTAACGGCTTCTGTAATGAAATATATATATATATGTGATACGCAATGGGTAGTGATGAATAACCCCCGTCACGTCAAGCCGAACGTCGGAATGACCCTTACGTGAAGTTTAATCATCAACTTTAGATTCGAACCCTGGGCCGCGGAACTGTCGTTGGTAAGAACTTAGAATGGACTCCCTACGTGCTTACCCATTCCTGCACCCGAACATCTTTCTCAACGTAAGCAGCCGTAAGCAGCCGTAAGCAGCCGTAAGCAACGGTAAGTAGCTTGTAGATGAATTTTAGATAAGCTGCGCAGAAATTATCCGAGTCCATGGATATCCAGAATCCAACCAACACCGTGGATCCGTTCCTCAGGTATATCACAATCCATGGATTCTATCCACGGATTGCATTAATTAAGCATAATTCAACCATAAGTCAGCATAATTAGTATGAAGATTAGTATGGTGAAAATTAAGGTTGTAGAAAAATAGTATATCCTCAAATTCCGCCAGAAAAGTGGGGTCTAACCCCTGAAATCCGCCCGGATAATAGTAACTCAACAGACTATGGGACGGTTTCAAGGGCCATTAAAGAGGGATGGTTTTGGACTCTTGCATCTTTCTCAAAAAGATAACTTCCAAACTGTATTCCTAGTGCGATATTGTATCAGACTTTTTGGATGCTATCATGCCTGATTATTGATCCATTGGCTCGTGGAATATCTTCACATTCAATGCGCTGAGCTCAACGGGGAGTTTCTATATACTTTGTCGGTCTTTCCAACAAGCAATTCTGGGGTTCTCCAATTGGATAGCGAACTTCGATTGCTATCATCATTCAAGTGAATCATTTTTAAATTTAATCGTGGATATCTTCGGGGTGTTAGGAGGGGATGTGGTGGAGTAAGCAGAGGACTATTGCCCGGGAAACGAAGCCGAGAAAAGTAATTAAAGGTCTAGGAGAGGGGAGAGATTTATTAACGCCTGGGGCTCAGGGCTGTAGCTCTGAAGCCAGCCTCCCGCGGGGTATACAGGGCGTGCTAAGCTAAGGCAAAAAATTATGTACAGGTCTCGGAAGAAGAAAAAGCCAAAAACCAGTCCACCCCAGAAAGCAGATCTCGCCAACAATATAGGGTGTATGATCCCAGGAGGATCCTTCGCTCGGTGTCTCCCTCGTTCCGCGTAGGGAGATATCCCGAAGGGCACTAGGTAAAGAGTGTCAGCCTTGTGAGGGGCCGATCATGTGGTAGGAAAGCCCGCAGGGGGCAGAGAGGACTTTGGTGGGTTCAGGGCTGATCCCGCTCCAGGTCCCTGCGCGGGCTGGGTAGCGGGCAGCAAAATCAGGAGAGGCTGTGACAGCTTCGGGTAGTTAGGGCGTAGTGCCAAGAGGAAAGAGGGTAAAGGCTGGGAAGGGCAAATTAGAGAGGGTAAGGAAGGGGAGAGGGAAAAGGGGGTATGAGTCAGTCGCTCGTATACTGAGTAACCGTCTAGAGCTTTGCGAAGTTTGAGGGGCTGAGGCCTTGTAGGTAGGTTAGTGCTTGTTCGTCGGTGGTTGGGGGTCGGGGTGGCTTAGCGCCCGCGTCGGTTGTATACTGGGTGTGAACTCATTGAGGTTGTTTGTTATCTGTAATTCGACACTCTGAGGAGTGAGGGCCTGTTGGCTGTCTGCCTGAGCACCCTCCTTTGTGGTCTTTCTCTTGGCAAGTCAGACTGGTAGAGGGTTAGGTGTCTTGGGGGTGGGTGCCTGGGGGGTAGCTGTTTTTGGGGCATCTCTCTTTCTTTTTCTTGTGCGTTTGCTTGGGCCGGCGTGTTCGTATTCATCCACTCCGCTGCCTTTGCGCTTACTATTTTGGCAGTTGGCGCAGCGAACAGGTTGTTGGCACTGCCTGTAGGCCGGGCCCTTGTGGTCCAGTAGGCGTTCTGCACAGTTATTGCAGCGGGCAGAGCGGGTGCAGGTTTTCGAGTTGCAGTAGCCTTGGCAGCCCGGGTCGTGACGTGTGATCTCGCGTGCTAGCTCGCTCTTGCCGAAGAGACGGAAGGAGTGTACTGGTTCGAGGAAAGAGACGATCCAGGTTATTGTACCTGTGTTGGGATCGGGGAGGTCCTTCGATGGTCGCACGTCGTGTGCCTCCTTCTTCGCTTGAGCGAGGACTTCCGCACGGACTAGCTGAGTGTCGCAGTACACCAGCTCATTTGTGAGGGAGACGAAAGAGGTCGGTACTCCTGCTACTGCGTAGCTATACCAGACTTCGGGGACAGTAATCCTGTTACCCTCCAGGGTTCGCAGGATAATCTCTCGGTTCTCCTGGGTGAACAAGAGATCCCGTGTCTTGATATTAACTGGGTGTAGGGCCCAGCCTGTCGCTGTTGCTGTAATAGACGGGAGGAGAGATAAGGTGAGCCCCTCGATCCGCTTACATAGTGCTTGTCTGAGTAAGAACGTGTCTGGGCGGTTAAGCCTGACTTCGGTGGGGAGTTGCACCAAGAGTCGTTTGTCCGTCTTTTTGTCGGAGGTCGTACTAGGGGGTTTGGTAGCGTCTGTGGGCTTGGGGGAGCTCATATACTCGCCAGTCGGGGAAAGGTTGGGTTTTGTGGCTTGTGCGGCTGTGCTTGCCACGTTCGCGTATGTAGTGCGTATAGCCGGTTGTACGTCGAGGGAGGCAGCAAGGTGAGAGACCACGATCGTGCTGATCTCTCTGGCGGCGGCTTGTCGATCAGGCTGGGCTTTTTTTGGCTACAAAGGAGTCCACGAGCTTGGCAAACTCGTTGACTACTTCGAGGCGGGCCTGTGTTTGTCTTCTAATCTCTGCTAGACGCGTCGCGATCTGGGAGGCAGCAGAGGCTGGGGCGTTGGCTTTGGTCATAGTGGGTTAGTCGAGGTCGAGAGAAGCAGGTATCGTGAAGTCTACGTTCTTCTTTCGACCCTTCCCACGATTATGGAGAGGGGTAGGTGATTCTGGCTGTTGGTCGCGTGTGTGAGGCGCGTGGATACTGGTCTCCAAGCCTGGTGGAGGGCGAGTTGGGGTAATATCGTCTATCCTAGCTCTTTTCCGTCGCGGAAAACGCGGGAATCGAGTGTGGAGGAGGGTACGATAATTTTGGTATCAAGTAAATAGGTTTTGAAAGTTCGTTTCGTCGGTTTACTGTTCGTCGATGGCCGGAGGAGAGAGGAGAGAGCAGATGGGAGAGAGCAGATGGGGAAATGGGAAAAGGTAGAAGGAGAGTAATTAGTTCTCATGTACTGGAATAATAAATTCACTACTTCGTACAAGAGAGTGTCATCCTTATAACATCTCCGGTATGGGATGCGCAAATAGAAATCAAGCACGGAAAAAGTGAGTTAAATGAATAAACCGAGTTCCTCACTTGGATAGGAATAATCAGCCAGAATTGACCTGCATGAATCACCTCCCATTGCCTAGCGATCCTATGCTAGGAGCCGGTGGTACGATACCAAATCTGATCACAATATGGCAACATATAGATGCTAGTATACAGCATACCCACTCGACTTTTGTTCGCAGTTACCAGATAGCGCTGTTGTCACTATCTCATAGTCCAGTTCAGCATCCGCAGCCCAATAGAGAGAGTCATAAATCATGGAGGGACAAGAACAACGGTTGGAAAGAACCACCAGGTTCAGACCGATATCTTGTGATTTCAGTCTCCCGCCGTAACACCTTCAGTAGTAAGAAGAACCGTAACTGATACCAAGTACAGTTTACCTCTGTGAACTTTCATGAGAAGCAGAATGGCTGTGATCTTGAACTCGGAAAAGTCAAACGAAGTTCCATATGGTTGTATACAAGGCACAAAAGAGGGCGGAGGGGCTGCTGTTGGCTACCCAAGCACCACAAATGGATGTGATACCATTTTCACCTCTTCTATTCAAATTCACGACAACGTTGAGTGTAACAACACGTCGTGCTCGAGATAGCATTCGGATGAAGGAGACTGCAGCACAACCTGTGTCGAGAAGAAACTGTGCCGCGATCCGCCTCTGCTGCTATATGAACGCCAACAGAGGGAGTGAGTTCTGGCCATGACGGAGCGGAGTTGTATGGAGTTGTATGGAGTTGTATGGAGTTGTATGGGGTTGTATGGGGTTGTATGGGGTTGTATGGATGCAGGTGTATAGATGTCCGGGTTCAAATTCTGGCAAATTTCGGGGTATTGTGGGGTAAATCAGGACACGCACGGCACGGTGAAGGGATGGAAAATCCGCTGAAATTTGGATGAATGACCTGTTCTGCTGTTGAGCGCGGGCGAGCGCGGGGCCCTTGGGAATCAACAGTTTATCCACCAATCAGAATCATCACGTGAACTTCGGCCCAGTTGCCAGTTTCAACCCCGCCATTGTCCAAACTCCATTGCCCATTGCCCATTGCCCATCGCCTATACTCCCGTACAATTGAGCCTTTCATTACTCGGAGGGCGCCCATAGGACGGTGGCCGTGTATATAAATGTAGGTGCTTCCTACTTGGCTGTATTTTTCTTTTCAATCTCATTCTCTCATTCCTCTTCTTCACATCTCCCTCTCCTTCAATTCTCACACAACCCATCTCCAATTAACCTTACTCCCCCCCCTCCAAATTCCTTTCCTACATTCTTATTACGCCCCCAATCACAATGGCCGAAGTCACCATCACCGGGTGGGATACTCGCGATGTTCGCTTTCCTACCTCTCTCGACAAGACTGGCTCTGATGCCATGAATGCTGCTGGTGACTACAGTGCCGCATACTGTATCCTCAAGACAGATTCTAAATTCTCCGGTCATGGAATGGTAAGAACACATCTGCCACAAGCTCAATCCGCTCGCAGGATACCCCACTAACGTGTGCCGTGTCCGCAGACCTTCACAATTGGCCGAGGTAACGATATCGTATGCGCAGCTATCAATAACGTCGCCGATCGTATCAAGGGACGCACATTATCTTCTCTCGTCGAAAATTGGGGCCAGACTTGGAGATATCTCGTTTCAGATTCACAACTCCGATGGATTGGTCCAGAAAAAGGTGTCATCCACCTTGCTCTTGGTGCCGTTGTGAACGCAATCTGGGATTTATGGGCAAAGACACTCAACAAGCCAGTATGGAGAATTGTCGCAGACATGTCTCCAGAGGAGTTCGTTCGCTGCATTGATTTCCGCTACATCACTGATGCGATTACACCTGATGAAGCCATTGAGATGTTGAAGAGTGAAGAGGGTGGAAAAGCCAAGAGATTACAAGATGCTTTGGAGAGCAAGGCTGTGCCAGCATATACTACAAGTGCTGGATGGTTGGGATATGGTGAAGATAAGATGAAGAGCTTGCTGGAGGAGACATTGAGCAAGGGATACAGACATTTCAAGCTAAAGGTCGGAACTTCCATTGAGACTGACCGAAGACGCTTGACCATTGCGAGAAGTGTCATCGGTTATGACAAGGGCAACATCCTCATGGTTGATGCAAACCAAGTAAGTCTCATAGCACCCATTTTTGCGCAGCTTCAGTGCTGATTACTATTCAGGTCTGGTCCGTACCTGAGGCCATCGAATATATGCAACAACTCAAGGACTTTAAGCCCTGGTTCATCGAAGAGCCTACCTCCCCAGATGACATTCTTGGTCACAAGGCTATCCGTGATGCTCTGCGACCAGATGGAATTGGTGTCGCGACTGGGGAGATGTGTCAAAACCGAGTCATCTTCAAGCAACTCCTCGCTTCCGGAGCTATCGATGTGTGCCAAATTGATGCTTGCCGTATGGGTGGTGTCAATGAGGTTTTGGCTGTTCTTCTTATGGCGAAGAAATATGGTGTCCCAATTGTTCCCCACAGCGGTGGTGTTGGACTTCCAGAGTATACACAACATTTGAGTACCATTGACTATGTTTGCGTCAGTGGGAAGTTGAGTGTCTTGGAATATGTTGACCATCTTCACGAGCACTTCGAACATCCATCGGTCATTAAGGATGGTTACTACCAAACCCCAATGGAGCCCGGATATAGTGTGGAGATGAAGGCAGCAAGTATGGACAAGTTCGAGTTCCCAGGAAAGGATGGTGTTGGATGGTGGAAAAGCGAAGAAGCCAAGCCCATCTTGGAAGGCATCAAGATCTAATCTGCTGAGACTGTTTGGAGATGGGTGTCGAGAATTTTCATGTTGGGTTTTCGGCAGCAGGGCAACGATGGCATCCTGTATGATAGATATGTTTTCATCCCAAAATAGGGGTCGAGAGTTTTCATGTTGGGCTCTCTTCCGCAGGGCAACGATGGCATCCTGTATAACATTTTCGTTATCCTAAAATGTAGTACAATATAATTTATATATTTCTCTTTTCAGTTGCCGCTTGATCATGTTTGACGATTTTCTACGTTTCCAACGCAGCTTCTCATCAAGAAACAACGTTCTTGGGACCTTTGGCCAACGCGTTCGTGTCAAAGCTCTAATCTAGTATACAACTGTAGATTTGTGTGCCAGCTACAACTGGTTGAAATGTTAGAACACAGACAATCCGATATCCCCGAACCGCATTCTGCCTCAATATATTTGTCACGTGTTTTGTGGACATGTCCTCAGACTATGAATTCTAGCGTTTCAGATTCGCCGCATTGGCCTCAAACATTCGATTCTCGCAACGTATCCAAAGTATCCAAAGAGATAGCAAAGAGGAGCAATTGTTTGTCGTCGCAGTGGCTGGTTTCTTGCACGAATGATGCCCAGCTGTCGGTAATTTAATTTTTATTTTGCAAACACACTGTCGTTTTGATCACGCTCTGCTTCGACGGCATTCTCGCGCTGCACACCATCTGGCCATGGCTCCTCCAACCACAAGATCATCGAAGGCCTCCAAAGCTACACCCCCGCAACCAGTGGTGAACGATCAACTATCATTCACCCAGGAAAACTTCGAGAAAGAACTAAAAGCTTTAGCATCGAAAGCAAAAGAAGATACCTTCACCAAATATCTAACCTCACAATTCTCCGTCCTAGCTCAATCAGCAACTCTACTTGCCCTGGCTGCCCTCTATTCCAATGTATCGCAGCTCACCCTATCTCCTGTCTATGGAACGTATGCTGCTGGAATATGGCATACAAAAGTGGTACTGACCGCATGTTTCTTAGGATGGTCGTCTAATCTGTTCATTAGACGTCATTTGCCCATACGTAGACCCGTCCAGCTGCTACCTGTCATTGCAGCTTATATCCCCATGGTCCAGTACTTTCTCTTCAAGTTGAGTGGCTACATGGGCGCAACGTATGGGCCCGTCATCACTGAAGTGTTGACATTGTTTCCACTGGTTTTCTTTTCCGTATCTTGCACGGCTAATGTGCTCGAAGGTCTGGACCTCACATCTGGTCGCTGGTCATTCATATCAGATGCAGCGCCTGGAATTCTATCGTTCACATTTTACAAAACCGTGGATTATGTCTCTTTTATTCAGATTTCGCGCCTCATAGGCCAATCGTTCGTCTTCACCCGTCTTGGCATGGAAATCGCACTCTCAGCACTCTACTCGTTGTTTGCGCCTTCAAAACTCCTCCTATGGACAATACCGGCGGTTTTACATACAGCACTCTACAATGTACACGTTCCGACTTCTTACGCCACAGCCCAGCTTAACAGCACGATGAATGCGAACGGCTGGTCACTTTTAGAACGTCAGGAATCTCTCACGGGATATGTTTCCGTGATTGAGAGTCTGAAAATGGGCCAGGGGTTCCGTGCGATGCGATGTGATCATAGTCTTCTGGGAGGAGAATGGTTGATTAACGGGAAGAAGGCAAAGGGGCTTGCGGAACCAATTTATGGTATTTTTGTGATGTTGGAAGCTATTCGGTTGATTGAGGTGGAGAAACCTGTTAGGGATGAAGATGCTACAGCATTAGTCATGTGAGTATCCTTTCTTCACGCCTTGTCTTGTCTAGTTACTGATGTGATCGAAAAGCGGTCTCGGTATCGGTACAACACCAGCAGCACTCATATCCCATGGCATCAAAACTACACTGGTAGAGATCGACCCAGTTGTAGTATCATTCGCCAAGAAATACTTCTCCCTTCCCGCACCACATGCAACGATCGTCGATGACGCCGTGTCCGTTGCTTCGAATTTTGCCGCGCAAGGGAAGAAATTCAATTACATCGTACACGATGTTTTCACTGGAGGAGCTGAACCCGTTGATCTATTCACTTACGAATTTCTGAAAGATCTCTACGATATTCTAGAACCTGGAGGTGTTATCGCTATCGTATGTTATTATCCCTTATTCTGTCTCCCCTCACTTCGTCCCTCTCTCATTTCACCTATCGCGTCATCATTTTTACCAAAGCTAACAATAAAAATAGAACTACGCAGGCGACTTCCTCCTGCCCCCGTTTCTCATCATCCATCGCACCATTCGCACCCTCTTCCCTACCTGCCGCATATTCCGCGAAGCAGAAGCCCCAAGCGCGGATGATCTCGAGGAAACGAAGCAAGATTTCACTAACATGGTTATTTTCTGCACGAAACCTTTATCATCCAACCCACCATCTACTATTGCTGCATCGGAGAAGCAGATAACTTTCCGCAAGCCAGTAGAAACGGATTTCTTAGGAAGTAATGCGCGGCGAGCATTTTTGATGCCGAAGTGGGAGATTGGGGCGGAGGAGTTAAAGGGGATGGGCGGTGAGGGGAAGGGAAGCAAGAATGAGGGAATCGAATTAGATATTTTGAGGAAGAATGATACGGAGAAGTTGATGGATTGGCAGGTTAAGAGCGCGGTGGGGCATTGGGGGGTTATGAGGGGGGTTCTGCCGGGTGGTATTTGGATTGACTGGTAGAATGGTTGGGGGTTTGAGGGAAGGAATGGAGAGGGAGATGAGCAAAGGGGAAAGAAGAAGAATAAGGGAGAAGATGGAAGAGGTAGATGAGTGTACATAGAATCTCGTATGAAGGAGCCAGTTATCTCTACATATTTGTTGGAATTTCGCAGTATTATCTGAAGCAACGAGCCAGATCAGACACCAGTGAGGAGGTGCGTTGGTTGAAGAACGACATATGATGTTCATAAATTCTATATGGATTTGAAAACAAGAAACAATTGTCAATCTTTGGAATTCATTTGTGTTTTGGATGATGTTTTAGATGATGACGCTCCGCTGGCTCTCCGAGGGCCACTGCCGTGGAGGCAGACTAGACTTCCTTCCACTTACAACTAACTAACAAAGGGGGGGTAGGTAAGTAGGTGAGGGGACACACTTTTACGCGACCAGATTGCCGCCCCCCGTAAAAGCATACTAATCGTGCATTGAGGGTATGATTATCATCACAATCAGTACCATTGCTTAGGAACATAGGAGAGTAAAAGCATAAGTAACAAGTAGAAATAAATGTATATATCAAAATAACAATAGGTATCTCTGTCTCCCTGTCTCTGTCGCTCTAATAAATAAACCATGGACCAGCCAACCAGCTCTTCACATAGAATCATAGAGCCAGCCAGCCAGTTTTGTAAAAGAAAATTGAAGCGCTTCGTTGATCTCTGGCAAAGAATAGAATTAGAATCTCATCCCGACGGACTCTCTCTCCCCTTTCTGATTTCTCATCTCTCGCCGTTTCGTCTACTTTCCTTCTTCTCATATTATCGCTCGAATCATCATCTCAGTTGCTGGATTCACTGAAACGCTGGAAAAACGCCGCGTGCGCGTGCACCTCCACACTGCAGCAAAACCGCATATACCATCTCTGTACTCCATATTCACTGTTCCTTCCCATTGCGTCATACGAAACATCGGTCTTTTCGACCTTGACCTCCAAAATAACTCCCCACCTATTCCTTCTAACCCCTCAAACCTTCCTTTCCTTTCCCTCCCAATCCCTAACTAATTAATACCCACTATCCCACACATCCTCAGCATCTTGCACCAGCTCCACCACCGGCGTCTTCGGCCCCTGCATCTTCTTCATGCGTTTGCGATCCTCCTTCGTCACCAACCTTGGCGTGATTGGCACCATCGGTGTGAACGGCTGATACGGCGAATAGGGCACCGCGCCGCCGCTGAACGGGGTGCGCAGTCCGGCCGTCTGCGGGCCGTAATTGCGGTTGGCGGACCGCTCGAGGATCGTGGTTTTGGTCGCGGGGAAGGACGGCGACGCGAGAGCGGGCGAGTGGAATTGTTGTCGGAAAGGGAGGGTGCGTGTCGTGGGGTTGCTGGCTGTGGGATGCAGGGTGGAGGCTTGGGAGATGGGGGAGGCAGATTGGATGGAGATGGGGGTGGGGGTGGGTTTGTTGGGAGGGAGTTGGGATTGGGTTGCTGTGGTTGCAGCGGAGCGTGGGGAGGCGCTGTTTTTCTCCGAACGCAGAGATAGATTTAAGTTGCGGGTGTTGAGTGCGGGCAAAGGAGTTTTGCTCGACTCGGGTTGGTTGGGGAGTTGGGGTGAAGTGGGGGTTACGGTGGAGAGGGTTTCGGCGATGCTGCGGGTGGGAGATTCGCCCTCGTATGGTTGGGATTGGGCGTAGGGGACTTGATTTTTGGGGATCGGAGGAGGTGCTCGGTGCACGTAGCTGCGAGGTGTGAGGGGTTCTTCGTCAGAATGGCTGAATGCGCCGGTGTTGGGAGTGGCGATGGGTGACGAGATGCGCAGACCCCGGATACCTTTTCTGAGGGGAGATTTTGGAGATTTAGGTGATGTGAAGGAGGAAAGGATGGATGATGCCCGGGAATGGGATTTGTTGGATTTGCTATCATCGTTGATGTTGATATCTGCGGGTTTGTGCTTGCCGTTCTTTGACTGTGGTGCGGATGCGGGAGGTGGGGAGTTGGGGATCTTGGGCGGTGGCATGCTTCGCACATCTACCCCGGCCGCTTTGGCCTCCTCTTGCTCCATGACGTGGGCGTAGATATCTTCGAGATTTCGGGCCAACATTTCGCGGTCGGCTTCTACGACTTTGGTATCGATGCTGAGATTGCTTTGATGAGAATAAATGCTATTGTGTGTGGGATAGACGTAAGGTGCTGCTGCTTCGTTATCGTGTCGGGGAGGGAAAACAAACGCAGCGGGGTCGGAGTTCACTGAGGGCGGGAACTCGTAGTTCGCTTGTTTCCTGTCGGGAGAAGGCCAGGAATAGTTTCGGAGATGTGACGGTGACACAGGTGTTGGTCCTGTAGACCCGGCGTACACGCCTTGAAATGTTGAGGAGACTAATTCGACCTCGAGAGATTTGGCCTCGAGCTCAGCTTGTCTGCGTAGTCTTCGTCCGAGAATGAGGAGGAGGGTTCCGACTACACAGAGGGAAAAGAGATATGCTCCGACGATGCCACCGATTTGAGCTGGAAGAAGATCCTTATTGCGGGAGGCGTGTGCTGAGAGCGCTGGACCTTTGTCTGGCGGTGGTGCAGGAGACCAGTCAATGCCCAATGGATTACTTCGAGGGCCGACGTTGGAGGTAGATATCGCTTTTGCTACAATTGAAGGAATGAAAGAAGAAAAAGTAATGATGGACAGTATCAGGGAAGAAGAGGTAGCGCCTGTTTCAGTCCGAAGCATCTTGTGATTGTGATTTATATATACTCTGTCCGTTTTTATGGCCTCAACGTATCCCTCTGGCCAGCCTCTGTAACATCCCAATGAAACGGCTTATGGGAGAATGGGAGATGGGGAGGTGGGAGGGTAGAACGAAGATCGCAGGTTAGTGGAATGTATTGGCATGAATATGTTCCAGCTTTTTGTCCTCTACAGTACGAAGGGGTGTGAATGGGGTATATACGATAGCACGATATCCCAGAGCTTAGAGAACTCTGCATGCTGATTTACTGATTTGGTACGAAGAACGGGAAATGCACAGTGTCGAGAGCATTAGATTGGCTGGGCTGAAAGGTGATAGTGACTTTGTTTGGTCGATCGGTGGGGTACAACATGCAACTTCTCGTCCTACCGCATGCATAGGACTGATTCCAATTGTTATTGATAGCGCCCCAGAGATAATCCGACCTATAGGAGGTGCTTCTCCAGACTCACTCATGCAGGTATCCATTTTGGGAATTGTTCCTCATGGCGGAAATTCTCACAATGAGGGATGATAGGTGTTTTGATTGGTTGAAAAGATTGAACCTGCAGAGCGTTGTTATGTCGTGTAATACATCTTATTGGTTAGGTCTCTCCAAATATTCTCTGCTTAAGCGCTGGGCAACCGAAGGGGGCTGACAAGGGGCGGACTCTCATTAACCGGAATTAGTCACAACTGCCGGCTGGTGCGGCGCCGAGGGCACAATGTTGAGCTTTTCTCGTGCTCATTCAATCGTCTTATTGAATATTCATGCGATGGCTGAGTACGTTGCTATCGCATTGTGGGATAAAGGGAGCAGAAAACCCCCCAACCAATCAATTAGTAGGACATGCTCGGTATATGATTCCTGCCACCAGCAATGCCACCCCCGACAACTATGGGGTCGAAATCCAGCAAAGTAGATTTCCCAGTTATACATATCCATGCTCTTATATCGATAATCACAGACCTCTCCATGCCACAATCGTCACATCCTTTGCCAAAGGAAGAATCATGTTAGCGCTTCCGATTGGGAGCTTTGAGTCTTCTGCGCACAGAGCGGGAACGCGAGTGATGTGATAAGCAAGCTTATTGGGGAATCATCTGATATGCCCCCGTTCAACCACCATGATTTCAAGTAACTTACAACTCCCTATACTGGCAATGTCAGCGTACCAGCCGGATGGCAATAAAGGTCTGTGTGTTCAGTCGAGTAGCAGAGATACTTCGTAGTAGCGAGTCGCTTTACGAATTAGATGGGAAAGGAGCAAATGCGTATGTCCATCACGGGAAAGTCATTTAACCATAGGTTTGATCATTTTGTTATTCCCAACACAAGGTGAGCATTTTGATTTTGGTTACAAGCGATTTGATCGTCTTCGAAGGCAATCCTTTCCCAATTGAAAGTAGTTGAGAAACTTTTGATTCCGCCTTCAACTATTCACATAACTCCTATCACCCCAAGATAGCCTATGCCCTACCAACCTAAACAGACCCGACAGCAGAAACGATGAAACTGGCAGCCGCCGGCGCATCAACATCATATGTCAAATGAGTAGTGAAACCTCCAGACCCAGTGCAAATGATATCCTGGTCATGGCAAAAACTATCAACCTTCGAAGTCGAGACGGTACCAACAGCTTGGCCACGATCTGGGTCACCAAAGACAACCACTGCTGCAACCTTGGCAGTGACTGCAGATGAGAGTGTCTCTGCGGCATTGTGTACTAGCTGAGCACCTTGAGAGTATCCACCTAGAACGAGTTTTGCGCTCGGACATTTGGTGCTAGCGGAGTTGATCAGAGATGCCATGGTGGATGATCCAGCTGAGTCCCCGCCGGCAAGGTATCTATGAGGTTAAGTCAGTAGTTATTCATCATGACATATAAGATTGAACTTACCCAAGGACATTCGCACTATAGTCAACCCCCTGTACAGTAACCTTCGATGTCCCAAGCTTGCTCCTCAATTGAGTGAACAAAGGTGGACCGACGCGGCTACCGACATTTCCATCCTCGTTGGTGCCGCGGGCGAAGATCACAATGACGGGCTTGCAGGCGTCTGTTGTGAGACCATTCTCAGTTGTGACGACGGCGGCAGCTTGTTCGAACAGGGTAGCTGTTGCTGCGAGATGCTCGGGGCTTCCCACTGCGAGTGATGTGTCTGCTTCTGGTTCTGCCAGAGGATGACTGGTAGAGACACATGAGAGGGAAAGAAGAGTAAGAGCAAGTGTCAACTTCATCCTGAATGAAAGTGGAGGTTGATAGATGAGAGGAGTGGAAAGAAAGACGATCGCTGCTGGATATCCTTCACCTCTGGCAGGAAAATGTGAAGTATTTATGCTCTCTGCTACTGCTGCTTACCCGTCAAGGCAACTCATAATCACAATATCTCCACTATGCCACCTTACCTTTTGAACGTTTGAAATTATCCGCAACACTCCCCTCAAGTCTCTCCTCCACGTTCTCTAAACTCTGATAGTGAATCGAACTTCTCCTCCCATGTTCAAATTTCCCCATCATTTCCGAGGTCCATTCACGATCCAACGATCGAGTTGAACAGCATCCCATTCTCTAGCCCTATCAAGGCAAATCCATCGGCCAGCGCTCTCTATCCAGAAAAGCGCCCGCTCCGCTCCCGCAATCCCCAAGCCTTTCCAAGGCCCATCCAGTCAGACAACGCCGGGCGTACCTCTCGTTTGAGGAAGGCATATGTGGAAATTATAGCAACCCTATAGGCTAAATAGCCCAAGGGCAACCGACCTTCCTCTCTTAGATCCGCAAGAACTTGGCTCTACGCGCGCTGTCAGATACACGGACCTGCTCAAGGGGTTATTTTCCGGGGCCGGTGCGTCCGTGTGACTGTACCTGATTATTCTAGCGCCTTCAATCGAACATGTAGGTAAGAAATACCCAACCAACCCCGCTGTAGCAATCCACGAGTCAGTAGCGCAGCTGCGCCGGTGGTAAGATTACCTTATTCTGATCTGGCAGTTCGTTATTTGTCAAACGTGCCAGAAATGGAGAAGCATACTGCATACTGTGGAATGTTATAACTTACTGACAGTAAGATTGCATACTTGTATATACCGCCCGAAATACTACCGTGTAGGTGCCGCAGAGCCCGCCAAGACTCCGATACAGTAGCTCCGCATTCCCCTCATTTTGCCGACGTGATGCTTAACTGTATGGAGCAGGAAACACAAAGCGTCAAGATTTTGTTGCGCCGATTTCTTTGGACCAATCTGCGGATGGGAATGGAATGCGTGCAAGGCTTGGAACCGAGGCAACGATTGGGGGAGAGGTAGGATTCCGGGCTGTTGGAAAATTGCTGCATCCTGGACCTTTAATCATGTGCATTTCTGCTTCTGTTTTCTGATCAGTGTTCGAGCTGTTTACTGGATGAATCCACGAGACACTATCCGTGAAATAGAGACTATTATGAAATGTATTTGTGTTTGTAATTATGTAACTTTTCCATTTTATTTCATGGAAGTTAAGTCATTCAGCCAATTCACAGCAATAAGTTGCGACTTGCTAAACTTCTCCTTCGTTTCACCAACATCTTCCCTCTTGGTCCTTTCCTCCCAGCATAACTCCTCCGTCTTACACCTTTTCCTCTCTTTTGAACACCTCACCCCCTAAACCGTAGCATAAACCGTCCCAGCATTTGAAAATCCATTTCCTGCACTGTTGATCAAATACCCCGGAAACACCCCAAAATACGCATATCGCTGCACCCAACTCTGCGCGTCCAACCACGGCAGCACGGCCTGCAGGAACTGCGCTTGCTGGTCATCCGTGCCATAGCACTGAAACTCCGTGATCCAGATCGGCAGGTTGAAGAACTCATGCGCATTCGTCACATTGCTGATGAACCAATCGCTGCCCAGCTGGCCGTTCGCGGGGAAACAATCAGAATAGTAGTGGATGGCTGCGAAGTCGAAGTGGCAGGATGTACAGTTGCCGAGGAAGTAGGATGTCCATTGTCGAGAGGAGTAGGCGCCGCCAGAGGAGGTGCTGTCGTAGTTATTCCAGAGAACATTGGGGGTCGAGGTGAGGTGTGTGGAGGAGAAAGGTTGGATACCTATAAGCCAGCCAGCGGCGGCGGTGGCAGGGAGAAGGTTTGCGGAGCCAGAGTAGGTTAGGTCTGGCTCGTTGTAGCCGAGAATGTGCTTTGTGGAGGATAATTGAACGGCAGTGGTCCAGGCGGAGATTTGGTCGGCACCGGGATAGCCCCAGAGCATGGGAACGCTGTGTTAGCATGTCAGTCCTTGGCTTTCTATTCGAGAGAGTAGAAACGCGGAAGCTTAGGAGAGGGGTAGAAGAAGGAAGGTAAGTGAAGGTAAGATCTGGCCACATACAACTCGATACTGGCATCCAACCCATAACTCGGATAGCCCCAATCATAACCCCAAGACACCTTAGAGTTGCCCTTGAACATGTTCGCAAAGATTGCACTGTCATTCGGATTATTGCTGTTGTACGCCAGACCACGTTTTCCAGTTCCAGTCGACGGTGGGGTAGTCGACCCTCCGTATGAGAAAGCCGTGAGACGATTCGATCCACCGCATGTTTCGGCACTGTTGCCTTTACACGCCATGTTGCAGCCAGCGTTGCCGTCCGACGCGGGTCCGCCACCGTTAGTAAACGTGTTGTCGCACCCTATGTGTGTTAATTGATGATCATCATTACGGATAGAGAGAATAAAAAAAGATTTTATTAAACAAGACTTACAGCACTCTCCCGCATATTCTGTTCCAGCAAGAGTAAAGCCCGCAGCTTGACACGCAGCTTGGCACAACTCATTCGTCATGGCATCTGAGCCGCCGGGTACAGCCGCTGAGTTAGACAAGGTACGGCCGCCCACGTTGTCAGTGTAGCAACCGACGGAAGCCCAGGAAGCTCTTTCAGTGAGAACGGGTTCATCTTGCAGATTGATGGTGAGGCACGTCACTCGAAGCGTGAGGGTGAAGAGGGAGAACAAGATTGTCTGCCAGAAATACATGATGAGTGCGTTGCGATGTGTTCTGGAATTGGTTCTAGACAGGAAGAGAGATTTGCTTGCTCTTCTGCTTTCGTGGTGATTGCAATGGGGTTTCAAAAAGCCTCAGTTGGAGAGGAATTCATACTCACCTTTATGTTCCTTTCGTCTTACCGGTTATAGTGAATCGGAGTAAAATTTGCAGGCAGTCGGAGCGATTCTTCCTGCATAGTGAATGGAATCAATCTATCACGAGTGCCAGCAAGGTCCGCCACCAATCTGCGGCTCAGTCCTTCAGACGATAGTTCCTAAATGCTAGAACTACCGGAAGTGGGCTCTCCTGAGCGGTAGAAAATACCTCTCGTGAGAAAGGTGCTTTCTCCGTCGCGACCGCGAACTTGGTCAGACGAACACAATAGCTTCATGATGATGAGGGCCAAGGTAGCATTCGGAAATCGTGTACAGTCATGCAAGATCAGCAGTAGCGCGGTAAGCCAGCAACCGTCGTCAACTAGCTGCGACTGGTCACCTCAGGCACGAGTCAATTAATAAGGTTGAATGGATTTCCACCATTTATATCGAGGCACTAAGAGGTGTACCGAGAAGATCTCTGAGCTACCGAGACCACATGAATGCAAGATGTATGTTGTCATTCTTCACCCCGCAATTCCGACAAAATGTATCCATCACCTGCACAACTTGTGGCCGACATACGGCCGGGAAAAGGCCGCGTTCTTTTCATTAACAAGCAACAAGCAACAAGCAACAACAGGAACTCTGGTGTGTTGCTACAGTATGAGAGCAAGAGAACGAAAAGGGGGAGGGAGTACAGCCAATAGAACTAATCCCTAGTTTCGGATTAATTTAATTGTATACAGTAACTTATGCTTACCAAATGCCATTACCCCAGATTCTGTGACGTTGAACAGCATGTCCCAACCATCTCTTGTGTTCCCCCCGGTTTTTGAGTACGTGGGGCCATGCATTGCATACTGTAGCAGAATGGACTCGAAGGTTGCGGCACAAGAAGAATAGGAGAGAACAAGGCTCAACTACTGCACCTCCGTTGTGACTGGGCTCAAAATGATGCCCGAGACTATAGCTGAGGCACCGTACCACACACTGACATTGTTACTGTAGAATGTACGAAGTTCCACACTATTCAAGAGTAAGGAGCATGTTTGCCTCGCCCGCTTTCCCAGCCATGTATCGTAGTAGGGCCGACTTGGAACATCGAGATAATAGCCATGATAGCATAGGATGAGTTTCGGTGTGTACCCGAGGGCAAGACCTCGCCGTGGTAATACAACTGCGTCGCATTGAAAGTGGCACGACATTAGATTCCGAGAAAAATTGGCAATAGAAGCACAAAGGCAGCAATAAATATCCCGGAAATTTGGAATTCAATGCACAGTTGAGGATATTGAAATGCAGGAGTAGTCAGCTCTATGGAAATCAGAGTGAAACATGGCTCAAGATTCGCAAAGGAGGGGCATGAATGATAGTGAATCGAGAGGACGATACGGAGGGAATAGTTGCTTCAGAAACAAAGACGGCCCGGATAGATCAGCTATTCATTTCGACAAATGATTGGGAAAACAGCAGCGGAATGTAAATGTTAGGATGAGGCTAAAAGGTAAAGACGGTGGTAATTGAGTGTAATCTTATGATGAAAACAAGTAGAGAAATGAGTGGCAGATATGTTCAACCTATTGGCTAGACACAGGGGGGCAACGACCTAATCCTAAAAAAGTTCACTCAGGTGTTAGGGGAAACAATGCACGAGTAGAGTCGTATCATGAAACTATCCTGATTCAAACAGCAACAGGTGTAAACACTTTCTCTCCGATAGCCACTTCAGGCATGACTTGCTCCAACACTCAATCAACACTGGTCATAAAAACCGCGTAGCTGTTGAAGGTAAAAATCGTGCCTATCACTTACCTAGAGTCATTCCAGCTAATGATAGCCAGGTCAATGAACCAGTTAAGCGTCCGACCTGGGAGACGTAGATTTAGGGCATGATCTGTCGTCTCCTTGTCGTTACAGTATCATCCAACATGGCCTTCCAAACGACTGCCCATTCCTCTTCACAAACCAACACCTAAAACACCAAGCAAACAAAGCAAGTAAACAAAAAACCAAACCTCCTTACCAACTTCGAGTCATCGCGGTTGCGGCTGCGGCTGCGTCAAGTGAAGGAGCAACACCAACATCAGGCTCCCAGAATCGGTCTTCCCAAACCCGTACTGGCATCCATAGAAAAACGTTGTTGGCAGAGAGAGTTTAAAAAAAGGTTCCGAGTCTCGCGTGGGGTGACGTTGGATGGATAGATGGATTCGGTCGCGCGGTTCCATTTACAATAGGGGTACAGCGGGGCGGAAGGAAGGAAGGTAAGATTGTGCTTTATATTGTAAAGTTGCCTTTATAGGCGTTTAAATTCTTGAAACTCGGAGATTCTGTACGGAGTACAGTCAGCACACGGGGAGTGCGTTTCCTAGTGGCCGAGATATGGGCCATCACCGCTATGTTCTAGTTTGAAGGAGGAACTGCTCTCACTTGCTTGTAATGTACAGTACAGTTACTCCCACATTCGAAATTAACCGCGCGCTCTCCGGTTGTCTCCTTATTGGACATGCCTTTCGTATGTAGAGCACCTTTTATTTGTTTCGCGTAAGAACATTAATTTTGTTACAGTAACTAAGTTGGTCGAAATTGATGTTTGCAGAAGAATGAATGAATTGTTTACTGCCTGAATCCTTATCGTTCCTTCCTTGGACCTTGGTCGCCTGTTTCCCTACAGTTCATATCCATGGAACTGGCGACTACATTGCCTACAGCTAATGAGACGGTCGATTGATAGGGTCCGATGCGAGCGTCTTGGGTCCTGGGTAGTTTCTGCGGAGTGGGGGTATATATATAGATATATATGATGCGGGGTAGTTCTCGAATTCGTATGTGCATGTGAGATCAAACGAGCAGTTCTATCTTTCTCAACCAGTTTTTCACATCTACATCAGTGTATAGGTGTATAGTCGTATAGAAAGTGGCCAGCAAGATGGCACCCGAGAGATTGGTTCACGTCTTTGAGATATGGACTGGATATGGTGACGCAGGAGTTATCCAGGAGGGAATTCTCACTGTACCTCTACCTAAAGAGTCATCATCATCATCATCGTCGTCACCGTCGTCGTCACCGTCGTCATCACCGTCGTCATCACCGTCGTCATCACCGTCGTCTTCATCAGACACACCATCTTCCTCGTCAGAAACAACCTCCAAGGAAGATATTCGCCCATCAATCCACTACTTCCACAAAACCTACCCCACCTCTATCAAAACTGCTACCACAAGTACACAGATCTCAACATCCAAAATCGACGGCCGCTCCGTCTGGCAAGGCACTATCCTCTCCTCATCTGTCCCTCAGTACCTCCAGATATGCTCTACAGTCAAAGAACGTCACAGCAGCAAAGAAGAGAAAGAATTATTGAAGACGGCAGCTGAATGGACCAAGATGTGTTTTCTCGATATAGCAAAGTCCGGTTTATGGGTTGATTCGGTAGTGTCGAGAATGCGGGAGTATAACGAGGAAAAAAGACAGGTCAGACGGGTCGACCGCATTTTGCAGCGCGATGAGATGATGTTGAGACGATTGAGGAGGAGATTAGAAAGTAGGGTTCGAAGGAGAGGGGGTGACATCAGGAGGAGTAATGAGGGGATGAGATGGGTTTTACGTCCGAGGAGGGAGCGGGGAGAGAGGTTGACGATAGTGAAAGCTCCGGCTCCAAAGGTATGTTGTGGTCTTTTGGAATATGAGAATCGAGTAGTGTGCTGACGATTTAGACAATTGCGAGCATGTGGAACCAAATCGCCAAGGAGATTCATGATAAGTGAAGTGAGGATAGATGCACAGGGAAGCAGGAAAAGAATTGGTTACAACCGGGTCGCTGAATACGCAGAGCTTCTGGCAAGTAGTATGGATACTGTTGCCTAGCGGTGACGGATATAGCGATTGATGTATAGATAATCGCGGAGAAGTCATATCATATCATCTCACGACTTCACCAATATTGCGAGATGCTTCATTACAAAGGCCGAGACGAATAGTACATCATAAAATGGTGATGGATCTGCGAGAGGAAAGACTGCGTTGAGTCGAGTCTTCCACTTATGGGACGCACTCGATGTATCAATAGGATGACTCTGAATCAATGAATGAGAATCATGTATAGAATCAATACATTATAGAAGTAGAAAATTTGGAGCAGAACATAGCTTCTTAAACGCATGACTCTCCTGCCAAATGAGAACTCCATCCCCCATGCTATCACTCCGTATGATATGAGCTAGTTGGCCGTCCATACCTTTGAGGAACATCAGAAGGATAATAGAGTTGTTGCCCAGTAAGAGAACAACGGCACCCGCCTCCATCGCTCATATATGTACTCCTCCACCATGAATACACCATTCCCTCACCGGAATTCACGAGAAAGATGAGGTTTGTAGCAAAAGAAGAAAAAAAAGCCAAGGAACCAGTAAGACTAACTAACTAACTTAAGACTGACTTAAGAGTACGACAAGAGCTGTCTGTCTGCGCCTTGTGCTATCTACATAATAAATAAGTAGCAAAAAAGCAAAAGTTGGACACTGGGGGAATTGAACCCCCGACCCCTCACAAGCTTTGTCGAGTGGTGAATTACCATTGACATGCGAAGCGAGTATCATACCCCTAGACCAAGCGCCCATTTGATGCTAGAGTGAATTTTATTCAAATCTATATCCCTCAAGTTTTTGCTGCTGATTGGAGCTGGATTCAATGTGGCCTGTGCACCTCAATTCTGTAAATCGTCTTTATCTTAGCGTCCTTTGTCAAGCTTATCCCCTGTACAGAAGTATCTTGGAAGAATTTCTTACCGTCTCTCCTCAAAATTTTCCCTCCTGAAGCAGCTTGCGCAAAGCTGCAGCATCTGTATATAAGTATTTCAATTGCAGTCCTGCAACTTTAGATATGTCCTTAGACCCCGAATTCACCAGATTGCACATCACCCCATTCAATCCCAACCTCCTCAGTACAATCATCCCGCCATCGATACTCCCCAATGCGCGCAACATCTCCTACCACACCATCGAGACCTTCCCCGAAAAAGCATACGGATTTGTAGACCTCCCGACCATAGACGCCGACAAGCTGAAGAAGAAGCTCAACGGCTCAATCCTTAAAGGCACAAAGATCCGCATTGAAAAAGCTCGTCCTGCGGTCGATTTAACTCCCCTCGCAGAACCAGACGAGCCTGCGAAACCGCAAAAGGCGCGCAAGGATCCAAGTAAGAAGCGCAAGATAGGGGAGGAGACGATACCTGCGGTGGAATTGACAGATAGGAAGGTGAAGAGAGGGTGGACCACACCTGCTGCGACAATTGGGAAGATGAAGAAGGAGCAAAAGGAGTTGAAGAAGGTGGTAAAGTCGAGGTTCACGACGGCGGAGGAGTGTTTGTTTAAGACGGTCTTGCCGCCAAATGTGGCGGCGAATACGAAGGCGACAGAGGCAGTGAAGGCGAAGAAGAAGAGTAAGAAGGGGAAGGATGCGGTGGTGCATGAGTTTGCGAAGAGTACCAAGTTTGCGACGTTTTTGAGGAGTAGTGGTGTTGCGGGTGGAGGGAAGGGGAAGGTTGTAACAGAATTTGTGGATGGGAAGGGGTGGGTGGATGAGGATGGGAATGTGGTCGAGGAGGTCAAGCCGAAGGAGAAGAGCAGCTATGAAGCGCCGAAGGAAGTGGTGAAAGTTGATAACGATGCGGTAGAGGATGATAGTTCTTCAGAGTCGGACTCGGACTCGGGCTCAGACCCAGACTCAGACTCTTCTTCAGGTGAATCGGAGATCGAAACAACTGTACAGAAGGATAGACACAGGACAAAGGAGAGTGCTACGAACAATGATTCTGAATCAGACAGTTCGACGTCAGAAGATAGTTCTTCAGAAGAAGAGAGTTCAGATGAGGAGGAGGAAGAGGTACTAAACACAAAAGCAGCAGCAACTACAATCTCGCAGCCACCTACGAAAACCATTGAGGACCAAGACAGCTCATCCGATAGTGACTCAGACTCAGACTCTGAAAAATTGTCAAGCTCCCACTCTCATATCGCTGACGCTGCATCAAACAATTCACCAGATGCATCCTCAGACGCCTCCTCCTCCGACTCCTCAGAATCCGAATCCGATTCTGACTCCTCTTCATCCGAAGACGAACCTACCATGTCCCCCCCCACTAAACCATCCACCGCCCCGCCCGCACCCATAACCACCACCCTCCCTTCCTCCGAAATCTCCCGTCCTCTCTCCTCTTCCGGCCTCAGCATCGTCATCCCCGACTCCGCCATCCACGAAATCCACCCCCTGGAAGCCCTTTACAAACGTCCGAAACCCAACCCAACCACCGAAACCGAATCCAATCCTGTCTCTTCATTCAGTTTCTTCGGTGCCGACGCTGATTCCGATATCGATGATGACGAAACCGTTGCAAATGCAGAGGAGCAGTATCCGCTGACGCCTTTTACGAAAAAAGATATCGAGTATAGAGCTATTCGCAGCGCGGCACCGACGCCGGATACGGCGTTTGCGAGTAGGAAGTTTGTGTGGCCGACGGATAATGAAGATTCTCCGAGTGGAGTTAATGGGAAGGGCGCGGGGACGGAGGAGGAGGGGGGGAAGGAGAAGGAAAGCGATTTTCAGAAGTGGTTTTATGAACATAGGGGAGAGTCTACGAGGGCATGGAAGAAGAGGAGGAGGGCGGCGGCGAAGGAGGTTAGGCATAGGGAGAATAAGAAGGCGAGGAGGAGTTAGATAAGGATGCATGTCAGGATGAGGATGAAGATAAGATCTAGGGTTTTGGAATGGGGATGAATTGCAGTGTGGAGTGGTATAGATTTACGACAGGCAGATGAGGAGTATATGTTCGGTGATAGGTTATATGTGTATATGTATAGGATGTTGCATAATGTGGATAAGAACGAGTTCTGAATATAATACAATATCTGGATCTGGAAAGAACCTTTCGTCAGAAAACATTGCGCGGGTATAGAGAGATTCATTTTTCTTGGTTGTCAACTTCTTGTATGCGTAGATGTACGTTATTAGAGTGCAGCAGAGTGTTTTCATTTTTCATTGAATTACTAGATCAACATCAGACAGCCTCTCCTTGACCCTTTCATATCCTTTTATCTGTCAGTTTCTGCTTTCCCTGTCTTCTCTCTCTCTCTCTCTCTCTCTCTCTTTTTTTTTTTTTTTTCATCTTTCCTCCCTCCTAACACATAAAAGCTCTTTCCCTCCGCGTGCCTTCTCTCGCACACCTCAGCTCAACTCTCCAAACACTCATAACTCCCCGAACTTTTATACCAAACCTCCCTAAACCCCAACGCATCTCTTAACTATAAAGTCAAGTGCTAAAAAGTCAGGCAGAAATCAAGGATTCAAAAAGAAAAAGAAAAGAATAAAAGAAAAGAAAAGAAAAACCCCTGCGCCTCGAGTCCTGGTTTCCCAAATCGTGGCTTGGTAGAAGTTGAAATCGCAGCCGTTGTGAAATTTTTCGTTCACTTCTGCAATCAGAGAAACAGAAGTAAAATGACCGGGAGTTTATTTCATATGATATCCAGATTTATAAAGAGTTCGGAGGTAGGATGAAAAAACAGATAAGTAGGGGAAAGGGATAAGCTGGTGGGACGCCAGCCAGTCTTTTATATTTCGCCCTTAGCACTCTCATCCTGAACAGTCGGAGGGAATGTCTCATAATTTATGCGCAACCAGAACCTAAGTCTTATGATCTGTGTCGGAACTCAAATTGGCGGTAGCAACAGTAACAGCAACAGCAACAGCAACACCGCTGTCATTAATCGCATCTCCAGCACTATTCCTCGGAGCAGCATCTTCCTTCCCGAAATCCACCCTTGGTTTCGCGCCTTCTCGCCTTACAACCGCCTCATTGCCCTGCGCACCAACTTCCACAGACGTTCGATCCTGCACACACTTCCGTTTGATAGGTGTATTTCGAAGTAGATCAGTATTTGTCTTTGCCTCTGGCGAACGAGAAGATGTAGAAGGACGACGTGGAGGTGTGAGCTCGAGATTGAATTGACGACTTAGGTTTATGAGATTTCGCTCTAATGTCTCCAGAGGACTGCTGGTGTTGAATGCTGATGAGGTGTCTTTCGTGCCCAGGGATTCGGAAATCGAGGGGACTGTTTTTTTGTGGTGTTGAGGATTGGTACTTGCGGCATTGCGGTGGAGAGGTGGCGGTGGAGGTCGAATTTGTCGAGGTGGTGGTGGGGCAGGACGGGAGGGTGCGGAAGGGGAATTGTAGACGTTGAGCCTTGTCGAAGAGTATGTGCTGGACTCCGAGTTTTGGTGCTTAGATCTGACTTTGGAGAGAAATTTGTCAAAACCTTCTTTGACCATTCCGTCCTAGCGTAGGGGGAAAGAGGAATTAGTTCTGACCGATACAAAAGGAATATTGTTGCGGTGATTACCTTAGGATCAGCTTGCGGTGTCAACCCGTTTAGGCGATCTAATGCGAGATCTCTGTATCGATCAGAACGAGAAAATGAATCCGTAGGCTTTCCTGTGGGTGATGCTCTTACGGTCTGCTGTCGACGTGATGTGCTGATATGGTCAGATTGAGCTTGTGTAGAAGCCTGTGTTGGAGCTTGTGTGGAAGCTTGTTTAGGCTGCTGTTTAGCTGTCTGCACATCTGGGCAATGCCAGGCAGGTAAAGGCCATGAGGTATCTGCGGTTTGGGAAGAGCCATTACGCAAAGAAACTTTTGGAAAGTTTTGATGAGCCCGGATCTCTGCCAGTGGCTCATCTCGATCCTTTAATCCAGCTTTTCCATGAGCCAATTGTGATACCGCCCCAGAATTAGGTGCTGTAGGGGATACAGCAGCACTTTGCTTGGGATATCGAAGTTGAGGATGAGCATCAACATCATTCTTTGCATACATAGGTACCTGCTGGAAGGCTATGTTTGAACGGCCGCTATGGGTTGGAGGTGATTGTCGAGAAGTTGCAGAATTAAAGTTGCAACGAGAGGTCCATCGTCCCCTGACCATCTCAAACGTTTGCTGGTGACCAAAGGGATTTCTTTCTACATCCTCTCCAATGATCTCATTCATTCCTAGTCGATCACGAAACCCACCAGTAGCACGATTTGTATCGTACTTCCCACAGAGATACATCAAGGTCATCGTGCCAAAAGAAAATACCAGAAGCACCATGCTTGAGACAAGCCAAAACCATAGCTTCATTTCAGCCGGATCTCCTTTCAACATGATGGAGTTTTTCTGCACGGCAAAAATATAGCTTCCAGCTGCGATACACGATCCAAAACTACATTGAACGGTGATTAGGACAATGTATCCACATATATTCAGACCTTTTCTACGAGCTCCAGCTTTTTCGAGTCTAGGCTGATGCATTGGACGAGCTCGGGGCATCATATACGGGTAGCTGGGCGTATGCAAATTAACTTGGCAACGGCGTTCTCGTTCTAACAAAGCTTCTTGTCGTTGTGCCGTGGTCTTGAAGCGATCGCGACCATGGAAGTATCGCATTGGCCGCGGTGGCAGTTCTTCGGGAAAAGCAGTTCGAGATATGGTGATCGCTGGCTCGGGAGGTGGTTGCACTAGAAGTTCAGAGCTTCTGACTGGGTATTCAGGGCCTTCCTGGTTCAAGACAGGACTGTGTATTGGTGTTGTAAACGGATTGCTGACAATTATAGTTTCGCTATCAGTACTGATATGTGCTGCGGATTCATTGCGACGATGTTCTTCTATTGTTGTGGCTTGCGCCAGTGGTGCGTTCGTAGATTTTGACGAAAGGGTGTGCGGGAAGTGACTGGAGGATTCTTCACGATCTCCGGTTATACTTTCGAGGTTCGAATCATCCAAGCTCATAGTCTTCTTAGCTTGATGAAAGTTGAAGGGTGTAGGACTTCGCTCATTAGGCTGCCAAAAGTAAGAGGGCGAAGTTTCGAAAGGTACAGAAACTGGCGAGTGCCTATAACTGAAAGAAGGTTGATGTGGTGCGGAAGTCATAGGCGCGCTTCCTATGTTTTGACGAGTGAAAATGTTACCCAGAGAATAACTTGGACTTTCTGCATAAGATTCATCTGCTGTATTTTGATGCCCAAGTTCACTAGCGATGCGCGTAGGTGTAACAGGCATTTGTTCATCATCAGCGTCAGCATGATGGTCGTCGTCAGCATATACAGAAACATCATCGTCGATTCCATGTACATGCTCTTGACAATGGTCCTCTGTTGCACGTAGAAAGATTCATTAATGATCATATTCAAATAGCGGATGGTGGTGTTCTTACTAATATTATCCTCCAATTCTCGCTCTTCCTGCTGTGTAAACAAAGGAGTCATATCGCGGCTCCGCATGATCCTCGAAGACGTGGCGCTGCTCCTTGTGTCTGTAGCAGATTCGGTCACGTTAGTTTTCGTAGAAGTCCTCCTGCTTCTTCTGTTCGCATTGCCTTCTTTCTCTTTAAAGAGATTGAGACGTTTAACGAAATCTCCTCGTTCCATCATCATGGATCTAGATTTTGACTTCAAGAGGTTATCAGACTTGATGAAAACACAGTAGATGAAAAATGAGGAGCTAACTTACGCGGGTAAATCCTGGAGAAGCAGAGGAAGAGTCGGTTGCCATGCTTTCTGATTTAGGCGGTGTTGTCGCCGAGGACGAACTGGAAAATGTTGAGCAAGATGGCAACGGAGCAGACATTGAGAGACCCTTGGGATCATCAAAGGGATTCTCATTGATACCGGCACTCGGTGATTCTGAAGGCCAACGCGACGACATGCTGGATACGGTGGGAGATTGAGAATTGAAATGTTTGTACAAAGCATTCGGGTTTTCCAAACTGGCGAGGCCAGAGTATTTTCCCATTTTCGTTCGGTTGGCCAAGCAGAGAGAGGTGGGAGATGAGTCAGATATCCATCGAAGTATTGTAGATCCGAGAAGGAAAGTTGCCCATATAGTCAGCTCGATAATCATTCAGTCGGGGCAGTCTAGACATAAGTGAATGTGTGGAGAGAGGTACTAGCGCTTCCGGGTCATTCAATTGTTTGTGTATTTAAGAAACTTGGCCGTCTCGAGAAAGTGAAGTCTCTATCCACCGGGTATGGAGAGGGACGCACTACGTGCTTGTTACGTGCTTGTTTTCAAACAGTCGAGACTAACGCGCCGTCGCTATGGACCAGTCGGTGGTTGTTTTCATGTCAACAATGGCTGCCATGTATTTTGACCTTCAATACATTCATTCACTTGTGCGCGTTTACAGTCAATAAAGCGCAATGAAACGAGTGAAGATCCAGCATAATAATCTTGCAGCTTATTGTTGAATATACCCCCCACCGTACCTCCAAAACCATTGCTCTTCTTGAAACAGAGAGAAATTTAGTAAATCACTCCACGGGCCGATTGCGTGGATAGCAAATCTGAAGCCGACCGACCATCATCGCAACGCAATCGGAGTAGGATTGCTCCGTCTAATTGTAAGGAATTGTGTGTTGATTTCCAAGCACGCAAGTCAAAAGATATATTATCGAACTACACTCTAGAGTAGGTCCGAATATATCACAGTTAAGTCGGCACGAATGGCACCTCAGACAACGGCGGAGTTCTGGAAGCACGTGCGATAGCAACTTCAAGCTATGCTCTAAATGCATGCACTGCTTTCTTCCAGACGATTAGGTGACGAGGTGATGACCGCGGAATGGTAGCAAGTCATCTGCTGTGCCTGCTGAGGCTCCTAGGACTGTCGCGAAAACGATCCTCGGAGCGTATCCCAAAAGCAATGTAACCAAATCCCGTTATTTGGACTGCTTTGAGGTGAAAGCTGGGCAGTCTTTGCTCAACGGTGAAGAGCGATTAGTCCTGAGCTTACTTATGCACCAGAAAACTAAAAACATTAAATATATAATTGAGAAGTGTACTTTGACGAGACCTATGCAGAAGAATCCAGCAACGCCATTAGATTTCGTATCTTTCTGTCTGTCTATAAATTTTCCAATTGCCGATTGCATCTCGAAATCAACGATGGATATTCTATACCAACAACGCCTTCTTTGAATAGTCTTACCCACCCCTCATGTGTAGTCTACATTTTCATACATTCGGTGACAGCAAGTCGTATTTGACGCACCTTTCGACCTGGTTTCGGCATTGTTAGCATCTGTCCTATATAGGTAGGTAATGCGCAAAAAGAGTTAAAAGGGAGAATGCTAGAGAGCATTCGAGGTAGGCAGCAACTTCTAGCGGGTGACTGTTGAAGGCCGGCGGCTATCAAAGACCGTCACGCCGCATCAAAGACTGCCCTTTATCCCTGCCTGGTAGGTGGAGAATGATGTATGATCGAATTGAAAATGAGACAAGATGTTATGGAAGGGGCAAGTATGTAGACCCGGAAGAAAAGGAAGAAGAGAAAACATACAAAACAAGAACGACTAGTCTTCACAGCACTAAGAGAGACATGAAATAATCTCGACAAAGAAAATCTAGAACATACGTCCTCAATGGAAGCTTGCAAGAACTTCCTGGCTTCCAAGCCAGCCCAAACCTTTAACATGGAGAAATCTCCTTGTCGTAGCATACCACCTCCACTCTGTGCGCCTAGTTGACGCAGGATTGGTAGTGCGGAGGAAAGCAAGTCCATGTCAGGGTTCAAGCTTCGTCCGATACCTTCTAACAATAATATACTGATGACGACGTTCACAAAGTCTCCTTCCATGCGGACATGATGAGTGCGGACCATAGATAGGACTTCATTCAAAATGTCTCCGATCTTGATGTTACCAAGTGCTAGTGTACGACTCTTGACGCCGAGAACAAGATGTTGCATTTTGAGAGCGTAGACTTCTTCATCTATGACAGCGTCGGGCTGACGGCATCTCTCGCACATCAGGTGGCCTGCTTTATAACCATCGAACTCCGCGACAGCTTTGAAAAGATCAAGGAAGTTTCTTCGGTTAGTAGCGTTCAACTCAGTAACTAGGCCAGTGTCAATGAAAATTAGTTGCGGCCGGAATCCTTCTTGATCGATTTTGACGAGCTCCGCTTCCCATCCTTGGCGATCCTTCTTGTGGCGGAATGGTTGAAGTCTAGCGAGAACTTGCTCGGTAACATCTGGTTGGGTCTCTGGATTTTCATCCTTGTGTTTTGTAAAAGGCAAGTTTGGTTTTCCAGATTGATAGAAGCGGACCATGATATTACCTGGATGGAGATCCGCATGAACAAAATTATCAATTAGTAACATTCGCAAAAAGGCATCTAGCCCTTCATCTGCGATGTCTTGCTGGAACACTCCACCACCATTTTCCATGAAGTCTGACAATGGCATGCCTTGCGCGAACTCTTCTACCAGAACTTGTCGTGTAGTGAATTGTGTATAGGGGTAAGGAAACCAGGCGGTTGTTCTAGGTTTGAAGTTTCTTCGGAAGATCGATAGATTAGCGGCTTCGATGCGTAGATCTAGCTGTAGCTTCATCATTTCACCGAATTGGTCGACCTCATCTGGGAACGAGAACCATTCAAACGTTGGTATGAGGTTAAGTGCCCGTGCAAAAAACCCCATGATTCTGAGATCTCGTCGGACGGTTCTCTCGACGCCCGGATGAAGGACTTTGATTGCGACGTAGCTCGAAGGAACTCTCTGCGGCGTGATTTTGATTAGTGTATCAACGTTCTTGCGAACATTTTGTCGTAAGTTCAATGGCTCTTCTAAGTCTGGATCTCCTGGCACAGCCAGGTCATGCTTCAATTTGGCTTTGTATACTTGCGCTATTGCTCCAACCCCTAAAGGCTTTTCATGAAATTCTGCAAATATATCCTCAAATGGTCGTCCGTCAAATGCTCGACTGATGATTCGTTTCGTGGCGGATAGGGAGTGCGCGGGGGCGTTAGAATGTAACTGTGACATGACCTCACACATCTGAGTAGGAAAAATATCAGATCTGGAAGCGGCCCATTGTCCAAGCTGTAAAGTCAGTGAAGCTGCTTAGGGGACGGACAGCGTGGGAACATACCTTTATGAAAGCCGGTCCAGCTCTTTCCATTGCATTCACCAGGAAACTGTACCACCATAACGTGCCAGTCCGTTCATTGTCTCTTTCCGCATCCCTAGAGCCAAACCAAGCAGCTGGTATAGTGACGATGACCGGTACGAATATGACTACGAGATGGAGGAAGCGAAAACTCGTGCAGAGAGGTTCCCACATGTAGACATCCAAGAACAGGAGAATACTGTCCTGAACTCGTTGGACTCCATGAACATCGTCGCCAACTTTCTTTGCGATCTCCTCTCGAGAGGCCTCAAGCATCCGCCCTTCTGCTGTCATCTCCGTCCCTCCATTGTCTTTCTCCGACAGCTGCACAAACGCCGCGGGACTTAGACCTACCGCAGCTGCCAACAAAATTCCCCTGTTTCTGATCGCCCTAGGCGACCGGTGATTCCAATTTGCCCCGCCATTTGTGTATGATCGTTTCGTTGCAAGCCGGATATGCTGGCATTGGAGGGATGGTCTTGTCCTAGGGAGAATCTGCCGAAGATACGCTCGACCTATGGTCAAAGAAGATCTCATCTTCTTTTCGTCGACAAATCCTAGAGATCGAGTCTACCGGGGCTCCATGGATAATATTTGTAGTTGGTGGAGGGGGGCTGTAAATGTGATTAGGATTTGCGCATGTGTAGAGGAGCGCTTATGTTGTAACTTGAGTGAGGTCTAAAGGCCGGCTGGAGTGACGTCAAGTATCACTAACTTCATTTTTTTTCAACCTCACTAAAGGCCGAGGTGGAAATTGCTCGAGATCCCAATTCACATATATACTGACCGAACAATTAGCTATATCTCGTGCTCATCATTGCCAGCTCCATAAGAAACAGGTGAAGATATACTTCTACTCAAGTTCTGTGACGCTTTGTTTTTTGACTGTTCGTTACTGAAATGCGCTTGATTTTTCCGGTCCGGGCCGGGTTACCTTTTTTCGCACACAGATACTGACGCCTTCTCCTGCTTCTCCTCATTCTCCTCTTTTATATGCACATCTATAAATCTCAAAGAACGGCAAAGAAAATCTACCCATTTCCATAGTGTTTCACTTGACTTCCAATATCATTTCGTCTTCTAACTATATAATCTTCATACTCTATTTCTTGCACATTCTCGACAGACAACATGGGATGGTTTTGGGCTGATCCCGTTACACCTGCCACAGGCGCACGTCGAAATATTCCACACCCAATGCCCAAGGATATGAGCGCTTATCCTCCCGTAAGTACAACTTCTTTGAAAATTCCTGCTTTTATCTTTTACCTGACCATCTATAGCCATCATGTCCGATGCACAAGCCCGGCGCAGATGCCCTCAAACCTGCTGCAAAACCTCCTACTCCCACTCCCGAGTCTGCCTGCCCATATACCCCCGGAAGTCCTTCCGAAAGCACCACGCAAGAGAAGACAGCCTCGACATTATCAAAATACAATCCTCTGAATTTCATGTTCCCCGACCTGTCGCAAGAACCAGCAAAGAACCAGACAGTCATATTACCAACCGAGAGAGAGCCATCGACAATTCCTAAAGGTACTGGCGATGGAAATTGGGAATATCCTTCGCCTCAACAGATGTACAATGCTCTTTTGCGAAAAGGCTATACCGATACGGACGCGACTGCTATCGAGAGTATGGTTTCAGTACACAACTTTTTAAATGAGGGGGCCTGGGCAGAAATTGTAGAATGGGAAAGGAGATTTGGGAAGGGCCTTGCGAGAGGATGGGAGATCTGCAAGAAGGGAGAGGCAGCATCCATGGCTGGAGCAGACATTGGTGCAAACGAGGATGTGGTCGTGCAACCAAAGTTGATCCGCTTCCAGGGTAGGCCGAAGGAAATGACCCCAAAGGCCGCAATGTTTCAATTAATGGGGTGGGCTTTCCCAGAGAAATATGGGTAGGTTTTTCTGATGTGACCTTTGGACTCTTCTAACATAGAATCAGAACGGAGCCGCCATTTGATCGACACGATTGGTTCGTTGAGAGAGAGTATCCCCCAGGAGAAAAGAAGGAAGTGCGATACGTGATCGACTACTACTCAGGCCCTCCAGAGCCGACTGGAGAGCCTGTTTTCTATCTGGATGTTAGACCAGCCCTCACTCCAACACAGGCCGTTGAACGAATGATGCGCTGGGGAGGAGATATTTGGTATCGTGCTTCGGGCGCTTCTGTCAGAGATAACGGCAAGAACTGAGGCCAAGTGGGATGTAGGAGTTGGACACATTGGGCGTCGGCGTAGGTATAGTGGTGTTTTGGGTCCGGTCTTTACTGTTTGGAATTTGTGATACGCCTCGGTCAGATCAACAAACCACTATCACATCTCATGGCTTTTACTTGGCATATGAGAATCCTCTATCCTTTATCAGGAACACGACTTCTCTCTTCTCTTGTATCTTATTCGCAGTCTTATAATGACACTTATTTTTTTTCTTTTTCAACCTCGTGTCAGCGAATAACTCAAAGGTTATCATGTGCATAAGTTATATTCTTGACGCTTGGGCATTTACAGGCTGGCGAGCCCCGCGAGCCCCTCACCTCCGATAAGAAGTCTCTAGCGACCCTCTTTACCCAGCTCAATCAGTAGCCCTCTCTCACAACGCTGGAAATACTTTGAAATGGCGGAACCTTTTATATCAGTTAGGAAGCATATCAAATGGGGAGTGAGTACTCTGAATCTCCCCAGCCTGTCTCTTCTAATGGTTGCTGTAGGATAAACCCGCAGGAGAAAATACAAGGTATCATTTCCCCACTATACAGTGGCACAAATCCAGCTGTTGATAACAGACATCTAGTACCCTCGTCCTTACCTCTGCCGATAAACGCTACGTCGATGTCCGAGTTCTTAAGCCTGATCCGTCGTTTTCGGATGACCCATTCGATTCCAAAGCTCTTTCACGACTCGAATGGGGCTTTGCAGGCACCGCAATCAGCACTCCTGCACAGTACAAGGATGGAGAACTGGTAAAACCGGCGCATACCCAATGGATACACGAGGTGGATAATAAATTACGGAATCCAGGACCGGATGACAGAGATGAGGGGTTTATGTATCCTATTGCAGGCACAAACCAGGTTTTAGAGAAAGGAGCGATGGTAAACCCAGAGAGTGGCAAGATTGAGGATTATGAAGAGTTGTGGGAGGATTTGGATATACAGAAGGTAGGGAATGAGAAGAGTTGGGTGAGTTGGGTGCTGAGGACTAGAAGTAAAGGAGAGGAGAAGGGAATGGTGATTAGAATTGGAAAATGGATCCAAGGGGTATTAAGGAGCGGAGATGAGTTTTCGGTAGGGCAGTGGAAGTGGGAGAGTGGAAAAGGGTGGCAAAGAGTACTTAGTATCGGGAGTGGTCTCGACTTGAGCGAGGAGCTCTTTGGGGAACAAGATATATCGGTCGGCGATACCTTCAAGTCCGACAAAGGTCTTGAGTGGGAATGTGAGAGTGTTCATATTTGGACATGAACGGAATCAGTGCAAGTTCACTGTTTTCAAAGATCAAAAACGAAGGGGGTCACATGTCCCATGCAAAGAATGAGTGTTAATTTCACATACCAAAGAGGCCAATGAAGTATTGGTGTCGTCTGTGATTACATTCTCCTTTAGGAATGTGAGCATACTTTCCCTCAAACTTTTTCCAAACTTCACTTCTACATAAACATGCAATATTCGGATCAGCAGTAGATGTTTTCCTATCCTACCGCTCGCCAAACCCGACGACGTTTTGAAGTCATAATGCCGTGGTTGTCACTCCCAAATGGTACTCCTAATGGGGGTCCCGTCCACGCACCACCGCCCGCTGCAACGCAAATCCCAAGCTCAACGCCTGCTACCATAACTGTTATTCCATCAATAATCGATCCAACATGCGGCACGTCTCCAGCGCAGTACCGTCATTCGACAATTGAGAACTTTCAAAACTCGCTGCACATCTTGGCGCATAATATGCACTGCATTCCACGCATGATGAGCGCTCTCGTAACGATGAGCATGATTCATTCGATTTTCCGGAGTTCATTGAGGGAGCTGAGGGAGCTGGCTACGCATGCAATTCTTTGTATCATAGAATGCTGGGCTTTGATTGTGATTATCCCAGCTTTTTTGACCATGCCAGGCGCTGTATTCACTGGGGCCTGTTTGGCAGTATGGGGTGCTGTTCTGGCATTATCGTGGGGCCTCTGGGGAAATGAAAGGATTTGCGAGGGTATCACACCTGCTGGTGCAGAAGATTTCGCGGACGAGAGATGGATCTTTGTTAACGGTAGTTGCACAAGGTAATTCCCCTAGAACATGACTCTGTATGATTAGACCTCAGCGCTAATGATATCTAAAATCTAAAAGCCATACCCAAATGCATCATCATCTCAACCGTCTCAGCACCATCTTCCAACGACGCATGACCGGCACACATAATCGCACACTTGGCCTTCCCCTCGATATTATACTCCACCTGTTATCTCTCAATCTTCCCATCCACCGGATACTATACGCGCAGCTTCGTGAAGCTCTTCTCTCGCCTAGTACTCGGAAACTAATCCTTCTTTCTCACTCAACCGGCTCAAAGATCGTCTCGGATGTCCTCGATCAATTGCATGCTGATCTACCTCAAGGTTTCATGGCGAAACTGGAGATCTACACTTTTGGCGCGGCAGGAGGTTCATTTTCGAATCCGTTATTAAATGCTTCGACTCTGGACATGACGGCTATTGCGGAGGACAAACCTGCTTCGTGCGAACGTGTTATATCTGTACGTATACCCCCAATCGATATCTTTTGCCAATCAGCTATGCCAAATACTAATATGTTGGGTACAGCACATCGAGCACTACCTCCCCCTTGCTACTTCCCCTCTCTCCACCATCTCCATCCTCCACCCCATCCTCCATACGCTCGACTCCCGTTTCTGCGGTCGCATATTCATCCTCAACGGCTATGCTCCCCTCTTCTTTAGCCAATATCTCGACTTGATGTTTACCTACCAAATTATTCCGGTTCCGGCGCAACAAGCGAGTAAGATTGAGCTTGAGGAGCGCAGTTTCTGGGACGAGAGAATAGACGTTGATGGGGAGACGGCAGAGAAGAGAGAGTTTACTGCGGGGGCGAGAGGAGTGGTGGGTAGTGGGTTGGGAGAGAGGCGGTGGAGTGGGTTATTGAGGGAGGAGAGGGAGAGAGAGAAGAACGGGAGTGTAAATGGAAGGAGGAGCTGGAATTGGTCGAAGATGGGGGTGATGGATGGGGTGGGGTTGGTAAGGAGGGAGAGTAAGGGGTTGGAGGGGAGGATGATGAGAGAGGTGGGGAGACTGGGTGGGTATGAGGGGGGTGGGAGGTTGGGGGTGGATTTGAGGGAGGGAAACGGTTTAGGGGCGGGGAAGGTGAATGGTTCTGGTGGGGGGATGACATGAAGAGTGGTGAGGAGGGGGAGGTGAGTGAAAGCGGAAGTGGAAGTGAGATGGAAGGATGGGATAGAGTGACGGTTGATAGTAATGATGGTGAGAATGAAAATGCACGACATTGGAGATTGGGAAGTGGTGTTGAGGATAGTGAGGTTGATTTGGATACATTAATTGCCGTGTGGTTCTAATATGCATTTCTCTCATTCGTCATAAGGTCTTGACATTACAAAATTCATAATACTATATGTCAGTTTCAACAACTTTAGCCTTTACTCCAGGACAGAACAAGTACTCAATATTCATAAAATTAACTAACAGTCCACTCATCACAAACGCCATATGCAAACAAAAAACTAAAGGTATGAAGAGCAGAATTCTACACCCCCCTAAGTCTCATCCCTCTGTTCTAAGCACACTGACCATCTATTACACTTCATGACTTCGAGTCTTTTTCGCGTTCAATTTATGGCTGGTCTTCTCTCTCTCTCCATCTTCTCTGGGCTTTCTCCTCATTGTTTTATGCGTCTGTATTATCTCGCCGTACTTACCCTTACGCGTTTCTATCACCGAAAGGGAGTCGGTTTCATAACCAGAATCTGAGAACAAAGAAGAGTGTTTGTTCAGATCCCCGCCTGAATTTATCCCCTTAGGCGGCGATTTCAACTTAGGATTATTATGGCGATGTCGGGCGGGTTTTTGGACGGATTCATCATCTGATTCCGAGCTTCGATAAGGGAAGATCTTCTCGAGGTCGTTGTCAGTGCTGCTGCTTGAGTACCCACTGTCTGAAGATCTGCGGTGCCTGGATTTCCGAGATCCGGCGGAGAGGCTCCCCGTCTGATGATGGAGATTCTGTCCGAGGTCGGTGTCAGAGCCAACGCTTGAATAACCATTGTCTGCGCTAGCATGCTGTCTAGGATCTCGAAACCGAACGCCGCTCCTTACGCCAAGTTTACGACGCTGTTCCTCCTGTGATCGGCTACGATTGTTCAGGAACTCGTCTGGTGGTCCTACTATTGAAATGCGCTCGTCATTCTGTGGCTCGGATGGCGGGCTTACGACTGAAAGGTTGTCATCATTCCGATGTTCTTTTGAGTGGCTGGGTGGTTTATCGCCTGGAGGGTGGTGACCAGAACTCCGACTCCGGTGTCGAGAACGCGGTGACACTTGAGTAGGAGGAGGCACAGGAGGAGGGGAAGATCCATCAGCTTCCAACCCACTGGACCCATGGTGGGTTGAGTAGTGCGGTTCTTTAGGCGGATGTGGTGGTGGAGTTGATTGCTGACCTCGTGTCTGTGCATGATACTCTGAATATTGAAGGTTTGGATAAATGATTCGGGGATATGAGCCTCCCGTTAGGTACGGGGGACTACCATCAGCAATCTTTTCCAGTTTTTCGTTATATTGCAGGCAGCATGCACCGTCCTCTTCAAGGCTGCGCAAAGTAGCTCCAAGCTTACTGAGTGCGCCGTTCAGACTGTTACCATATTCCTCACGCCTCGATGAAAATCTCTTTGTCCTTACAGTTGCCATGTCGAGTATCGAGTTTTGGGCTTCGTAAAATGGATCATGAACCGCCCATCTCAAATATCCCTCAAGTATCCAATCATGCACCAGTTCATTCACCCAAAGCTGGAGATAATTTTTACCAGGTCGGTGTTCTTTCCCTTTGTAGGTCTTGATCATGTCAGCGAGGTTCCATTTTCTGACAACGCCTATCATCTCCTTGTGCACGTAGTGTCTGGGATTTTTTGAACTTTCCGACTCCCAGAAGTCACTACTCGTTCGGAACTCCGCCAGAAACGGCCTTGGTGCTAATGTATAGCAGACAGCTTTTCCGTTGTATTTCTCTATGATTATTCGCCGACTCGGCGATCCTATCCTAGATATCGTTCCAGCGGCATCACCTTCCTGCGTTTTGTTTTCGATGATTATGAAAACTTGCCCACAGTTCGCGAGGGTACTAGTCACCAACCACACACGCCATAATACGGCATTCTTGGGCTGTTTCTTAAGAGCCATTGGACGAGAACTTTCAGTGCTTTTGATTCTTTTCTGGTAGCATCAGTATGGGCTCTCCAATGGGTTGAATTCAACTTAACCTACCTTTGAACTTCTGTAGATTCTTGATTGGCGACAGACTGTACTGAGGTTACCTTGACAACAATTTGCACGTTTCGCCAGACAGAACACGAAGCTTCAATACACGAGCCATAACTCAAAAGATATCAGGATTTCATATGCTGGAAGTGAAATGTTGCATTGGTGGTACTCATAGCCTCTTAGAGGTCACCCACAGTATTACAGCATAAATCGTGTGGCGGCCGAATCCTTTTCCACTTTTCAGCACCAACAGATCCTCAAAGCGTACGCGAAAGCGTACAGTGTGCGAAGAATAGGATAGGTAAGTTCGCTCCGCCTTGCGTCGATGGATTTCTGGATAAGATCATCGGCCTTCCGTGACCCCTCAATAACTATATTCTGGTGCACATTAGAGCAGACGTTGATGGCACGTAGAGTGGGTGGGCAAATCAAAAGGGCTTTGGCCGCGGTCTACGCCAGCCCCGCCTGTTTCATGATGCTCACACACGCTTAGTTCTATCGCAAAAAACCGCAGCGCGATGCGCTCATATGTCATTAGAACGCGCCGGCCTCCGAGTGAGACGCGGGCGGTGTATATCAGCCGTGGGCCAACAGCTCCATGCCCCCATAGTGCTGATCAGGATGATGGTCTCTTCTCTACGTAGTCCCACGCACACGATGTGCTGGACACTTGCAGGTCACATATACCTAGTTTATCTAGCCGTCTTTCGTGTAGGCAGAGATATAGCTCCTTTGCGATCATTCACTCTCCCTGCAGCTTCCTCAAATACCACAGCATTCTTACATCGTCCTTTCGGGCTCACAGATTAGAGTCCTTGTTTGCTACCAAAACCTCACCAAACTTCATTCAAGTAAGTCCGACGTCTATTTCTTTGGCTCCAGAATTGTAATTCCCGTCGTAATAAAATTCTAATGCATCTCCTAAAGGGTGTGGCCTAAAGCATAAAGAAAGATGCACCGGGACCCTGACCGACGCTATCATTCAATCTATGTCGGGATCCGCTCGGTTATTCCAGGAAAACTTGAAGAATATGTCGCGCTTGATCGAGGAGTGAGCAAAGATGGACTCCCACGAGCTACAGAATGGAAATTTGATACCTTCGACCTCCGAAGGCGAGTTGAAAGTCCGCGGTCGTATGAACACTACTCTCAATACTTATGTGTGGGAGCAACAAATAACAAGCGCCGCTTCAAAACGATTATGGGCTATATTTTTGGGGAGCTACGAGGAACCAGAAAGATGAAGTTCCCGAATGGGGAAAGGGGCTATATGCATGAGCACAAAGGGCGCCGAAAGACCATCCTTCCACATCTTGCATTCTTGAGTTATACTTTGTCTCGGCTGATGGAGAAGCCCTTTTTCTTCCCCATAAGAAACCTGGAAGAATTCCAAGAGGGCTATAGATCGAGGCACCACAGCAGGAGACCGCGGCGCGTTGCTCTAATCTCTCCATTCAACGCAGGTACTATTACCGGTGCAAGGGAAAATAGAATCATGAAAGCACACGTTGCGGCAAGAACAAAGAATAAATTCGGCAGGGAAAAATCCGAATGGTCTTCCTGGGATCCTCATACTAACCAAGTGATACGGAGCGACGACCATCACAATGGGCAGTATTCTCTGAATCGTTCTTCGAGCTCCTACGGTTACTCTACTGGTCATCATACTCCCAGCTACTACTCTCAAAGTCAAGGCTCCAGGTCGGTGTCTGGCGATTCTTACAAGCATCGATCCTCTCATCACGACAGCCGCGATCATGACTACGACGATACCAGGAGTCGTCATAGTCGTGATTCTGGGTACGGTTCAAGTATATCCGACTACAGTGACAGATCTTCCAGTTCTAGCCGAAGTAAAAATCATCATAGCAGTCTGCACAAACGGCACAAGTCTCAGGGCAGCGGATATGCCGACTCGTACGATGGTGGCCCGCAATACAGCGATGATGGACTTTCCGATATAGATGATTACCGTTCTACAACTTCCAGGGGCACCCGATACAAGCCCGGAGGTCCGGGGGGTGTCTCGCTCGAAACTCAGGAGCTGGTTGATCGGCAAAGGGCCGCAGGATTGATTCCTCCATCCTCTAGCGACAGGATACCAGATTCCCTTTACGATCAACACGGAAACCCTCTCCCGCGCTATTTGATTGAAGCACAACGTCATAGCATCGCTAATTATGACAGAAATAGCGGATATTGAGTCTGAGGTCTGGCAGTTTCATTGCGCGATTATCTTCCTGAAGTATTTCTTCTTGTTTTCTTTACTTTCATTCTGGGTTATAACGCCCCCCGTTTCATTTCATTCATATTTACCAGGTAGCATTTAGATTGAGTTTTGGATATCCAGAGGCTAGCGGAAGTGCGTAATTATAAATCTCTTTATACAACGTAGTTAGTTCTGCTTGATTTCCTTCATTCGTATTGGAGTAGTATGTAAGTATTTGTCAACCTGCCCAGAAACCAATTTAAAATGATCTCTATCATTACAAATCTATGAGACTAAAGTGTTGCTTCCTTCTCGTAGCCGCTGATAGTATTCATCGCGTGAAATGGACAGCCTGCGCATGCAGCACGTCGAGAAGGCAGCACTCAACCATGGCCAAAGGATGGAGGTAAGCAATCTATCATTAACTCCACAAGAGCGCAAAGGTCATCATTTACGTGAAAGTGAATATTCTTTATTTGCAGTGCAATTGTATCGCCAGGAAATATGACATATGTGTATGCTCAGCTTCCTTTCGGCCATTCCTTCGACCGGTATCTGCTATGCAAAAATACTAATCAACACAAGCCTTGTTCTTTATGGTCTTCTCGCAGGCCCCCTTCTCTGCATCACAACCTAATATAGAACTTTGCACATAAATTACATGACCACCTGTGGTACGGCGGATTCAATCTCAAGCCTGGAAGCTTACGAGATTTTCGTTGGGTTGCGGGCTTTCGGCGTTGGATTTTGGCGAGAAATAGGGGTCACGGCTGTCTCCTCCACCGTCACACTTTGCAAAGTCTGAGAACAAAGTCGCGGATTCAATACAATGTCATTCTTCAAAATCGAGTTCTCTTGTTAATCATTATTCATGATATGCGAAAGAGGAAGACCGCCTACAATGAGTCGATATCTCAGCCAAAAAGGCTATATCTAATGCTTAAATTAGAAATGCCTTCAATCTCAAGATTCATTTTGCAAGAGCTAAAACTTTGCTGTGTTTGTGAGTGGAGGGATATTTTCTCTTCATATAGATTGATTGATTGATTTTTCATTTTAACGACCTTTTTGAGTCCGAGACTATAGTAGGTCGGTAGAGACTCTACAACGAGTCTCTACAAGTCAATTTTACAGAGGAGAAACTAGCAAAACTCCTCTACTTCCACTATAGTATCCTTAACTTAATATGCTTCTCCCTTGACAAGTAACAGTTTCCTTAAGCCGCAGGAAAGAAGACAGCTACTCCAGGTTCCCCTATCTCGTAATTATTGTCACAAAAGGTTCTTGACTGTGAGGGTTGGGACCCAATTGAACGTAGACTTTCACATTGACAGATAGAAACAGTCTCAGATCCTTCCCTCCCAGTTCCCTTTATGTTGTGATACTAGCCATATAGATACCACTTGTAATATACTGGTGTTTTTGTGACTCGAACCACCAATGTCAGTAGCGCATCCGCCAAAGGCCATCTATTGGCAGTCCCCTCTTCTTGTCTGATCAAAGCCCTCCTCCTCTCCCCAGTCCAAGCTATTCCGTCTCTAATCATAACCCGCCTTATTCCCCTTTATATTTTCTCTGAAGGTACGATATACAAGCGGAGGTCGAAAGTAGAGGATTATATCGTGAAGTGCTTGGATCGCGAAAATTCGTCGAGAATCGATCGTAGGTACAATAACGTCGTCGGGTGACGGTAAAGCGACTCAATCTTGGCTCTCAAGGGATAAATCACCTTGAGGTTCGTAGAGGACACCGCGCACAGGTGTTGAGTCTTCGTCCTCCTTCTCTTCATATACCCATCTCGTCAACCACCTAGATCACAGCTGTAGATAAGTATCCTGTGAGTTATACTGTAGACCTGAGTATAGACAACATTGGGAATAGATATCAGCCAAAATTCGTACTCACAAGACAAGCTTCTCACACATGGATTGTTCTTTGGCGCCTGAGCAACCGTATGCACTACTCTATCCTTGCTTTGTTTGTCGGTTAGTTCAACAGACCTCGAACCATACCATCAGTGGGTGGCCAAACACACAGGTAGTAGTGTGTGCAATTAGCTGTATAATCGTAGTCCAGCATTTGAACGCCGAGAAGTGGGTTTCGGAATATAATTTGCTCAAAATTCTCCCTGTGCGGTCTCTCATCTAACTCAAGTGTGACCTATGCGGATATTCATATGATCTACGGAAGAGGCTTTGAGGATCTATCGAGGCTGTTAACTGTGCGGATATCCAGACTTACAGGTATTCACCATTCCGCCAGAGTATACGTCGGAGCGTGCACTGTGAATGGACGCACTACTGACAACACTGCCAAGATTTCGAATCTCTCCTGCTGCAAGTCCACTGCCGTGACTTGACGTTTCCTGCGTCAATGTCTTCTTCCATGATATATTTAAAGTATAGCGGGCCGTGGCTGTTCTTAACTGAATGAATTGCAACATATCTCGCTGTTTTCGCTCCAAAAATGTGGGATTCATGAACAAGCTTACAAGAAAAGCTGCACCTGCTATTTCAACCTCTAGCAGCATAAATCTGCACTGTTTGAGACTATGAGCTGGACATTCTTGTATCTCGCACGCTTCAAATATCAAGGAAAGCATAAAAGAGAATCACTGTAGTTCAAGTCCCAGCCATGTATGCTATCGCAGAAGGTAAGCCTCTAGATCATGTCTACCCTACGTAACCTCCTGCGTATACCTGTTCAATTCACTTCTACCAATATTCTTCCCACCACAATATAATAATTTCAAATTAGATCTCTCCCTCTTCACTTCTCACAGTCTTCTCCTTTCTTCCAAAAAATCCTTTCTAAACGCCATCTCCCATCAACAACTTTCCTACTGTGAATTGCCTCAAAGAATGACCGACGCTACCGTTATCAAATTCATCACCTCACTTAGAGGCGATGACCCTCCTCCTCGCTACGTCGTCTTTGACGTGATATGTAAGAGATGTGCGCGAGGAGATCACGGTTCACGGCTCACCTTCTACCAACATCACCCGAGCCAGGCAAAGAAAGATGATCCCGCGCCCATTAGATATTATCGTTTCTATTACGACCACCGGTATCAAGTTTATGCTGCCAATAAGAAGAATATGCCACCGCAAACCTCAGTTGTTGGAATTCCAAGTTTCTGGTGCTTGCATGATGTTAGTTGTTCTCTTTTGTTCTCTTTTCCATCAAATTGCCCTTTCCGATCTTCTTCCAACAAAGACAAAAAGTTTCCTATCACATTTCCCTTCCCAATTTTCTTTCACAAAAGACAAAAAGAACAAAGAACTAATCTCTTTCATATATACGCTTAGCTCCATATGGCACCTGAACTTCAGCGCTGGTTCTACTTTTGCCCGACTGAAGTCCAAAATACCAAACCCACAGCCGTCGCCAAGTCTTTTGGTTCTGCCCAATCTTTCTACCATCGCTCGACTAAAGTCCAAGATACCAAACCCACAGCCGTCTCCAAGTCTTTCGGTTCTGCCCAACAAACCATCACGACTAAACCCAAACCTCCCCGTCTCAATCTCAATCTCGCCACAAACTATAGAGTCAGATCTATCTCCTCGTCTGCTGTTCAGAATGTCACAACTCGGTATGCACCGCTCGCGAACAATCAGTCGATCTTCGGAACCAACGCACTTAATTTGAACTGGGCTAATAATCGTACTGTTGGCTGGAACGGCACCAATGCACTTAATCTGAACTGGGCTAGTAATCGTACTGTTAGCTGGAACGGCAACAGTAATAACTACAACAACAACATCGGCAACATCGGCAACATTGGCAACCGCGGCAACATTGGCAACATTGGCAACCGCGGCAACGGCAACAGCAACAGCAAGAACAAGAACAAGAGCAAGAGCAACTGCAACTGCAACAGCAACAGAAACAGCAATGGCAACAGCAGTGGCAACAGCAGTGGCAACGGAAACAGCAGTGGCAACGGAAACAGCAGTGGCAACGGAAACAGCAGTGGCAACAGCAGTGGCAACAGCAACAGCCTTCGATATGCTACGTTTGAAGACTGGAAGAAGAGGGTAACTCACCCATAGATATGTCTTGGAGAGAATTGAGACATCGAATAGGCAACAAAATAGTCAGCATCATCTGCAGATAGGATAGTTGGGATACGATTCAGAGCTCAGCAAAATTGAATGCTTTCTATATCTTGACTCTACCTTGTTCTGCGTGTGACGGTGACAGAGACTGCGTCTATGAAATGAAAACTGTTGCACACTATACACTTCTCTCTGTATCAGAGATCGAAATATCCGTAATGCTTTATGAACATAGAACGATACTCTTAGACTCCTGGTATTCGACAAATAGGTGCGCGGCAATCCACAGAGTCGACCAAAGCGGAAGGAACATTCCCCTTGATTACGGCTTCCTTTACTTCAACCAGCACAAATGAATACAACCTTGGAAGTATACGCGGGTTCAGGACTTGTCGCAACACCTGGTGTGTGTGTCCCGATGCTCTTTTATCTTCGTCTACCTAGATGCCAAAATGGAGATCTTCTCCTCTTCGATTTTAGTCTTTTAACACCGCAGGCATACTGTTTACCCTTCCAGCCTCATTTTTAGAACGCTTCGTCATCGTTGTTCGAGATGCATGTTTATCTATGTTTTCGAAGCTTGCTGAATGCATATGATACATCCGATTCACATCTTATGAAACCATCTTTGGCTGGTTCGTCAATGTGGTTAGCAGCCGGCATTGATATTGTGCCCAGCTCTAGGTAAAACTGCAATACTGAATCTACTTACATATTTTCTTCCCATTGGCATGGGTATCCATTTATCATAAGCATGAATAGAATCGAATAATCATCTAGCCGAGTTAATCAAGATAAGAACAACACAAGATTCGTTATAATTCTCGTATCCAGCGCCGCCTCTCAGTTTTCACGTTTCATCTGCACTCTCTTGTTTCAACAAACAGTTGTGCAGCATTTCATCTCCAGCGAGTTGCGTGAAACCAAATATAAGCCGCAATTGTCACTTCTCTAGAAGTGGCGTCACTTTTGGAGTTTTCACAAGTTGGCACCCTGCTTTGGGGGCAGTCGTTCGCCAGGCGCGCATGGCAAGCTCGTGTTTCTTTCTTATGGACCTGGAATTCCTTCCTTTTTAGGTAGTTTTAGTATGGTGCCGGTTGCATCTAAGAGTATGGCAAGTTCGGCCATCTGTCGTCGACCATCCTGATCTTTCTGTCGTGTTCGCAAAGGTTCCAACATTGCCATATGAAGTGGAGCCGAAAATCGAGGCAACTTGAGAGTGGTAGTCTAATTAAAAAGCCATGATAGCATTCCAGAGCTCTTTACTTTTCGTGTTGACTGGATCAAGTGCCGCATCGCATCGCTTTGCGTCTATAGACACGCGTCTATTCTGAGCGTGGTGTCCAGAATAGATTATGGCATTTGTTGATCTCAGAATCAAAATGGTCGAGAATGAAATGTGGGTGACGACATTATGCACATAGTGCCACCCTAGGTCCATCATGCTTCAAAAGCAATGCTAGTGCTTCGTGACGAACTGCTGAAGTCACCAAGCTACTCACTTTGCGATGGACCATGAAGCATTGCGGCAAAACTTTAGTGGCCTAGAAATAACACATCGAGATTGAGAATGCCATGTTGATTGATTCTTCAAGCCTTGCTCGGTAACCCGTCCGAGAATGATGAGAAGCCTGCCGAAAAGCCTGCCGAAACTACCAGCTGAAGGCTTGACCAAGCGATCGAATCAGACGACATGGACGCGATAGTCACGATGGTTTAACCCCTTTTATTAAGTTACTCCCTTTTGTTATTTCCCTTTGCGGGTTCGAGTGTCGATGCTACTAGTATCCACTCGAATGATGCAGCGTTTGCCACCAGCTAGTTCCCGTCTACAAGGAAGTCCTTGCCGGCGCAATGCACGTATGGTGATCGTCTCTGCCTGTGGTCGCGAATCTACAAACAAGGGTGCTATATCTGGGGTCTGATATCATCCGTCGCGGTAGCTACATAGTACATACTTTAGTAGTACTGTACATATTCAACGCTAGTTAGTTCTACGAGTACAGTACGTTGTACTTCCGTACATGCTACTTTGTGTTTCTATGTCGCTTATAGAGTAACCTTATGGGATTTCTTCGTTTCCCATAACTTAATTCGTAGTTTGTGAATTGGCACACAAGACTAAAAGTGCTTCGTATAATTTGTTCGATTCGCGCGGCATAAATGGCACCCTTGCCACATCTTATTCTTCTTCCTGACTTATGAAGCATCATCTCGATTGTTTGCAGAACTCGTCCAACACAAATGTGGTCTGTTACTACGTCACCAGCGAGCAATCCCCCTTAACCCAATAAGACGCTGGGAGATGCACCGGAGGGATCTCCGGTGACCGACCAAGAATTGCAGTAATTTCTACATGGGCTTTGTGGGCTGACCCACCCACCCCACTAGATTCCCAATCCATCCTTCCACTTATACATTGGCCTTGTATCGCACAAGTAGTACAGAACAAAAACCCCACATATGCCACGATTCATATCCAACGAGTCTCTGTAACTTTGTAAGTTGGTGCCCGAGCCAAAGAGTGTTATATAGACGATCGTATGAGGGCGTTGATGGAAATGTGATGGATAGAGCGATTTGATTCGACAAAGACAAAGACAAAGTAGCTCATCCATATGTCTGTGATGCACAGATCGAAGTGAATACACGCAGATCCAGAATGTGAAAATATATGTCGTGAGACTATACTATCACACAGCCGACTCGGATGAATCCCAATTCGTCAGAGAACTTGAAGCATGAGAACAGCAGCAAAATATCAAACGACCAGAATCTCGATATCATTTCTGAACTTGAACAAGAGCAGCAAGGAGCAGGAAGGAGGGAGGAGGGGAGGAGGGGAGGAGGGAAGGAGGGGAGGGTGGCTACTATGGTTAATTCCAGAAGGGGACATACACGTATTGCATCCCAGCCAGGTATTGTAGCCTGTAGTTCTACCTCGACGTTTGCAGTAAGATCACAAATATATCAGGATATTCCGAATTCTATGCAGTAGGCTTCAAGACCCTTATGGAGTCTAGCAGTCAAACCACACTAGAGCAGATGGGTAGCAACACAGTACAGGTAGGTAGAAGAGCTAGACCATCCTCATTAGAGCAAGTCTTTGGATCAGCTGATCGTGTTTACAGTTGCAATATCTATAAATTTTGTCCGATTCCCTAGGGATTTCCTAGGTATACCTAGGTAGGAGATAAGCTTCCCTCACGCCCCCTTTATGCCCCCTTTACGCCCCTCAAGCTCTGCTTACCATCGTAGTGTACAGTATAGTTCATTCGCTTTAAACCTTTTGCGGTTTCATTTCATTCGATCGCTGATGAATATATCCGGGGTACGAGAGGGAATAGATAGATACGTGTAAGTAGACTCAAAAGGATTTCCTTTTCTTCACAATGTATGTCGTCTTCGGGTAATCTGAGTACATACTTTTATAAGTTACTCTGCTTTGATGAGTAGCCCGAACGGCTTAACGGTTGTACTTTTTCACTTGTTCTATGGGAAACAGGTTTGGAGCCAGTTTGGTCGACGAATTCTTTTTCCTCCAACCGTGCCAACCCGTTTCTCGCTATGCTTCATCCCAGATGCCCACCAGATTTGTGAGCAGCCTTTTATAAGGAAAGCTTATCCTACTGTAAGAATTTCTGGGACTATACCAAGGTAGTAGTTCTATCTGATAATCGAAGTTTGACTTCTAGGCCCTTCAACTCACCGCGGAGGCGGAGATATCTCCGTAGCGATCACCAGATCATTGGTCCTCACTAATTATGTCAACAGGAGGCATATCTTGGAAATTCTTTCTGGAACATATCAAAACTCCCTTGGGCCTCATCAACGCCATCAAACAATTGCGCAATCGCGAATTCGGGTTTGTCTTGCTGGGTAATCAACTCTCTCGTCGCCAGTCGTCCGGAACTTTATATCATCACGTCGGGAGGAAATCATCGCTGCATTACCTATCGCGACTGCCAAGAGCCTCAAGTATCCATAACCGCGCCGATGGTCGTTTGAGGTTTGGACCTGGTGTGAAATCAACTCATCATAGTTCTTATCATAGTATTTAATAGTACACTACCTTCCTCACAACGCTGCCGTACCCCACAAAGCCGGTCAACAAACACTGAGTCTTCTTGAATCCAAGTCGACCACCGGCTCCAGTCTTGAAATTCAATACATCTTACATTCTAGTTACTGCAAAACACTTCTATTCTGACGAATCTTGGGTGGCTTAACCATGAATCTGGATGCTGGGTCTAGTGCTAGTGCAAGCTCTGGACCGCAATCCAGAAAGGAACGAGGCGCGATTGCTACTCAGGTTAGTTGATCTCCGCTGGAGAACGATGAGGATGCTGTCCCGCGTCTTGAAGCCTCTGCGATACTTTATCTCAACACCCTCTTGGTTACCTGCGCTCCTGGGACTGACGATCACTCTTGAAGGCTTGTGACACGTGTCGACAAAGGAAACAGAGATGTGATGAGCAACGACCATGCGGGCTCTGCCAGAGATTAGATATACCGTGTAATTATAGGGAGCCACAACCAACTAAGTAAGTACGAATAAACTGTGCTCCAAAAGGGTCTTACATGTGCCCCAGCAACTGTTATAATGCTAGTTGTGTTGGAGGATCTGAACGACTAAGCTCCTCCAGGAAAGACAAAACCTTGACTGAGATCCTAGACCGGCTGAAGAGTGTAGAAAACAAACTCGATAGACTTTCATCTCGACCGCAGCCATCCGGATCTACCCTCCTGCAACAGTCCCCTTCGGGCCAGCCCTCGTTTAGTGCAAGTGGAGAAAACGACTATCGAAGTCCATTTCCTTCTTTACATGGCCCACGGCCGCCCAGCCCTCCCAACAACCTGCCGAAAATAAATGAATACCGTCACTCAACCGCAACTCACAAGATTTTATACTGGCCAGCTATACAAGAAATCCTGCTGCAAGCGGACCCAACGATCGCGGACGACCTGAGGGACTTTGAAAAGGAAGGATCATCGTTCATAGTACGAATGCAGAATGGACAGCCAGGCTTATCTCTACATGAAGGTCTAAGCAAGAAGGCTTTCGTCGGTATGCAGTCACAAGCTACAAGGGTGGCAGGAGGGACGCGGATAACTTTCCCAGCTTTAACCCGGGAGGTCATGAATCGGCTAGCCAGCGCGTACTTCGACACCTTTAACTTCCTGTATCCCTTCCTGGACCGCCAAAGCTTCTTCTCAGATAATCTTAATAAAGTATACACGGAAGGTTTTGATGGAGATGTTGATTCTGTCCTCGCCTTGCTTGTCTTTGCTCTTGGAGAACTAGCTCTCGAAAGCAGCCATGGTGCACCCATTGCTACTCACAACGGCCGACCGAGTGGGGTTAGAGGTGGAGAGCCAGGCAGACCACCAGGAATCTCTCTATACAATGAAGCCAGAAAAAAGATTGGATTCGTCATGACTGGATGCGATATTGAGAACGTTCAGATCTTCTCACTAGCTGCGTACGTCGTCACATTATCCAGTAATCAAGGAGTAAAACACATTTGCTAACACAAGGGACAGACTCTACAACCAATGTTGTTCTCGCCATGTGGTAAATATTGAAAGCCCGATATCGTTAATGTTGAGACTAATGATTAAACAGGATTTTTGGAGATTAACAGTTTCGGCTTCATCAGCATGTCTTGTCCTGATCACGTGGTAAGAATACGCCCAACTTCCAGTATATTTCGTCGAAAGTTTATTCATATAATTTGTAGCAACAATATTGACTGGAATACCTCCATGGGGGATCTAATCAAACGGGCATACTGGCATTGTATGATAATGGAGACGTGAGAGCTCAGACGGATACATCGAAAGCGTCAGCATGGCTAAAACAATATAGGGGCTTGCACTTGGAGCTTGACTTACCACTCAGCACGCTAAATACTCTCGAAGATCGAGTTGGTGTGCCGACATTCAATACACCTTTCTGCGCTGCCGATCACAGAGCAAATCAACACTCACACTGGGAACTGCACTACGCATCCGAACTTGCCCTTCGCAGAATCTGCAGCAACATCCACCACAGCATCAGCATCTGTAAGGTCTGCCCCAAAGCCCACGCAAACTCAGCATCATGTAGGCTAACAATTCGCTTCTACTTTGCGTAGTGGCTAACTCAACAAGCGGCACCCCAACTGGTTCTGCCGATGACTTTGGTATCCCAAGGACCGACTACTTCCGCCAGCTTGGCTCGCAACTAGTACAATGGCGGCGCCTCCTTCCCCGCGATCTCCAATGGTCGGAAGACGAACCCACCAGTTTTCCCAGTCCCACCGTCCCCACAACCAGCTTTTCTACTACTGCGTCCATTCCGCCCGTCGCGTCATCCCCGACTATGTCATCGCATCCCCTGCCACCGTCGCAGTCGCAAGCTGTATTGGATCCTTCGCTAAACTCGCCCACTTTGTCTGTAAAATCTCATCTGCCCCTATTCACTTCGGATCTTGACTCCGAACCTGCGCTCTATCCGTATGTATACGATATCCAGGTCGCGTTGCTGAGAACTAGGTACTACTATGCAAAGTATATGGCGTATAGGCCGTTTGTGTATAAGGCGTTGCATTTCCCGGAGCAGATGACGCAGGAGGATGCGGAGAGTGTGGCTGAATGTCTTCGTGTATGTGTTTATCTTTCATTTTCATTCTTTACATTTGCGTATCTTCGTTTTCGCTACTATTTCCCTTGTTCCCCTCTCCTACTTACTATAGAATGTGTACGTGCCCAGACGCTACGCAAACTAACAGCCCTCACAGTCCTGCCTCCTCTGGCCTCTCCTCCTCTCCCCACCCAGTCGTCGCAAACGCCTCATCCCATACCTCTTCTGCTGGTCGCAAAACTTCCTCGGCATCCTGCTAATCCTGCACCTCACCAAACATAACGTCATGCTCAAAGACATCGTCGAGAACCTCTGCGGCGAGCGCTACCAGCGCGATGTCGATCAAACGATCCAGTTGATGCTGGATTGGATAAGTGACCTGAAAGAGGCACGTGACCCCATGGCTGAATGGTGCTGGAAAGTTCTGCGGGGCATCTATTGGTGGGACCATGAAACGAGGCAGGAATGACGACACGAAAATTATGATCTTTGCGGGGGCTAGATGCCTTAGTCTGGAGTATGGTTGAATGGATGCATTGGACCGGAGTGTTGCGTTTACAAAAAAGAAAAGTGGAAAAAGCAATGGAGTTGGAGTTGGGGTTGGAGTTTGCGCGGGCTTGATTGAGGTGCGGTGTGGGGTCCAGTGCGCGTATTGGTTGATCTCGGCATGACGAATGAGGGGATGAGATGAGACATATAACAGATGAGAGAGGGAGCGAGAACATCAAAGGTATGAATGAGGGATGACAGATGAGAGACGAGAAATGAGTGAAACGGCAATATAAAATAAGTTGGAAATGGTATGATATGATACAAGAGACGCAAAACGAAAAAGACAGCAGAGACAAACAAGAAAAGAAAAAACACAGAAACTCCATACAGTCTCATGATGAGTGGTGCGTTTAAAAGTCGTTTTATGACTAGTCGTACTGCAGTCTCAGCTGGCCAATGATGATTATGGCCGTGACGACGATGACGATGGTAATGTTAATGGTCAATGAGTATGGTGTTTGGTGGGACATATACTTATCTATACATCATGTGTGCATTCACTGATACTGTTTGTAATTGTATTGAGCTTCATAGAAGGACGTCTGAGGCAGCAAGACGGGTAGGCAAGATTTTCGGCATATGTATAATCCCTAAATTGAATGAAATAGCTCCAAGACCTAGTCGGTAATATAATGTGTTATGCAATATCTACAACTTCGACTCCTTCCGTCGATCAAATGTATCGTCTAGAAGGTAATCAGGGTATCTCTTGTTACCAGCCATTCCACCTGGGATTCTCCCTGTTCTTGCAGTCAGTATATGCTCGAGAGTTTACCGATAGAAAGACCGAGAGAAAGGAAAGAATAACTCACATTGGCCACCATCAATGACCAACACCTCTCCATTCACGAAACTTCCTGCATCACTAAACAAGTATACCGTCCCATCCGCAATCTCCTTGACAGTTCCATACCGGCCCACTGGAACGCGTCTCTGCGCTTCTCCACTGCTCTCCGCCTCTTTATCTCCCAATCTCGCCATGCCTTCCGTCCCTTCAATCGGTCCTGGTGTAATCACGTTGCTCGTAACACCTCTGGGCCCGTACTCCAGCGCAGCCGTCGCGGAAATCGCGTCGACACCGGCTTTGGCGGCTGCGGCATGTCCCTGCAATGCCATGCCCGTGAAGTGGAATGTCGCAGATATGAAGATTATACGACCACCGGTAGAGGGATTGGTTGGGGAGTTGGGATGGGCGGACGCGGATTTTAAGAGAGAGGGAAGTGTCGCTTTGAGGGTGTTGAAGGAGCCTAATGTGTCGATCTCGAGGACGGTGCGGAAGGCGTTAGATGAGAGACCGGAGAGTGGTGCGATGAAATTTCCAGCTGCGCCGGCACTGTTTGAGTGCTGAATTAGCATACATGATGCGAGAAGTATGCATATGCAAAAGAGAGAAGAGATGTCTATACATCACGAAATCAATGCCTCCCAGCTCCTTCACACATCTCTCCACTGCGCTTTCCAAACTTTGTATGTTCCTCACATCGACGTTCCCAATTCCAATTACTTTGGATCCGGCTCGTGCAGTTTCAATGGATTTCGCCATGGATTCAGTTTTGGCAACGTTGCGTCCGATGATGCATGCATTTGCGCCTAGGTGGACCATGGCTCGGACTTGGGCTGAGCAGATTGTGCCTGCGCCGCCCGTGCAGAAGACGACTTTGTTGTCTGATGGAAGGAGAGGTTAGCTTGTACCTAGGAGCTGTGGACAGGAGAATGAATACCAAAGATGCCATCTTTCCAGACATTGGACAAATACTCTGCGCGAGGAATAGACATTGTGAAGTTTTGCTTCGAGATGGTCACGATTGGGAATGATGAACAGAGTTGAGGAAGTCTGTGATCTTCCAACGTAACTTTATACAATTATATAGAGCAACTGCTGGTTATCCCGAAAAATATAGAAAGATTACTCAACACTTCAACTCATTCTAAAAGAAGGTGAGATAAACATATGAACCCACTCATACGGCCGGAGCCAAAAAATCCGGGGAAAACGTACCTCGGCACCGCCAGTGACAGGCGAAATGAAGTAATGGGGCGGGTCAGGCACAAATTAAGGCACCCGAGACTAGCACACTCCAAGCGAACCTAAATTTCAAAATGCCTAGCGATACCGCTTCTACTGCAGTCGGACTTTGACAATCCTCATTACACCACCACGTATTATTTGGGTAGGACTTCATTTTGGTGACGATTGATATTTCAAAAGCAAAATAGTATTGATTGAGATCAATATGGCTACGAGAACCATCTCGACGTTAAAATTCGTGGGGAGCATTTCCCTCGGATTACTTACGGTATGTTACTTCACCCCACTATGACAGCCATTTCACCCCTCCGGTTCTGTTCTGTCATAGGCAAATTGTCGCATTTCTTTCATGCGTTATCATGAATCGACGGCTAACAATCTCAAATAGGGAATCTCCTACACACTCAGCTCTCTCACCATCCCCGCTCTCCTCACTCTCCCCTCAGCCACCATAGCCTCCCGCTCCTACCACTCCCTCACTACCCTTACCACAAACCACATTCGTTCCCTAACCGGCATCTCATCCTTCGCCTTTCTCCTTGCATTCTACCTGTCTCCCCGCGGTCAAAAACATCCTTATCTCTTATGGACCTCCCTCTTCGCAGCATCCAGCTCTTTCGTCGACCAATTTGTTCCCTTGATCACCAACACCAGTACTCCACCCCGGCGTGTCGCTAAGAAGAACAGCAGGCAAAGCAAGAAACAGATGGATGCAAGCTATGAAGTTGTGGGTGATTCAAATAGCAGTAGTGCGGATGAAGATGGAGCGAGCTTTAATGGAGAGGAGGTGAGAGGGGAGATGGAGGGCGAGATGATGAGACAGGTTGTTAGGACTGTATTGACGGGTTTGGGATTTGCGATGAGTGTAGTGGGGATTTGGGGTGATGGTGTTGCTACGGAGGTTGTGTTCGTTGAGGTTGTGTAAATGGAGAAGTGGGTGGTGGATGAGGGGGTATGGGAATATGGTGTTTGATAGGCATTGTGTAAATGGCGATTTCGAGGAAGTCGATGAGAGGTTTGATGAGGGGATTGATGAGAGGATTGAACAAGGTCGATTATTGGGTTTTGGAAAACTTGACGACATATTGTTGGAGTAGGATGGAAGCATATTATGGAAACTTGGCTGCTGCTTGGGATGAGTAGTATTGTATGGTAACAGCACACTCCAATCTTTCGCCACATGGGTTTACGAGCGCTCCTCTCTGTATCTAAAAGGATTAAAATTAAATATACTTATATTAACAGAACAGCTCCACGACCTTTGAAGATATAAAATGGACAACTGACGACTTGCATCAACGTCAGGGGGCCGAAAATGGCATACAAGTAATAATTTGTTCCCGCAAAAGCAGCATGCGTCAGGAATTGGGCAATTGAATGTCATGGTGACGTACCAGCAAAGTGGTACGTATCACGTATCACTTAGCGGGGTCACTTGAATCCCATGTTGCCACAAGTCCTGTAAAATCTACTACTTCGTATGTACGTTTTGTAAAAGCTACTGCAGTCGTGCGTAATGCGGGTCGCTCCAATGTAATCCGAAGCCCGAGTAAATGGTGCACCGATAGAAAGTTCTGGCCTCTTGGGAGAAGCACAAAGAGATAAAGAGGAGCAAAGACAAAGAAAGGCAAAGGCGGGCAAGCTTTGACCCAATTCTGCACGAGCAATGGCTCAGCCACAGTGACGTATTCTTTTCTTGCGCTAGCCCAGCCACGAATTCCCCCGCTCGTTTACCACCCATAGCTGTCCAAAAGTGGGCGGGTGGTTTCGCCCTCTTGCTTGCCTCTATAAAAGCTTGGAAGAAAGGGACCATTTTCAACCTTTCATCAATCATACATCGAATCAACAACTCTCAAAACCAACCGCGAAAGCAACAACTTACGATAATCAAACATCAAACCAGTCCAAAGAATATAAACAAACACACAAGCAATCAATATGTCTGCCAACACTGTACACGTTACGAACATCTCTGCGCAGACCGGCGAGAAGGAGATCAAGGATTTCTTCAGTTTCTGGTAAGCTTCGGTTTTCCACTAACAATTAATTCACAATGGCTAACAATCATCCCAGTGGAAAGATCACCAGCCTCGAGGTCGGTTCAGACGGAGAAACACAAAAGGCGACCGTAGTTTTCGAGAAGGAGACTGCAGCAAAGACCGCTCTGTTACTCGACAACACACAACTCGGCTCAACTCAAGTCAAGGTTACAAGTGCATCTGGCACTAACGAAGATGATGGCAGTCACTACACCCACAACGAGGAAAGAGACAGCGACGAGATTACTCAGGAAGAAAAGCCAAGAAGTCGTATCCTCGCTGAATATCTCGCACATGGCTACGTTATTGGTGACCAAGGCGTTCAAAGAGCAATCGATCTTGACCAAAAGCACGGCGTCTCTGCCCGCTTCCTCACTACACTCACCAACCTCAACAACAAATACCAAGCAACCGACAAGGCCAAGGGAGTCGATCAAACTTACGGCGTGACCCAAAAGGCCAACTCCCTTCTCTCTGGCCTAACCTCGTACTACGAAAAGGCTGCTGGTACTCCAACTGGTCAAAAGCTCGTTAACTTCTACACCCAAACCACCCGCCAAGTTCAAGACATCCACGCGGAAGCGCGCCGTCTCGCTGATCTCAAGAAGCAGGAGCAACTTGAAAAGGTGACAGGCACCGAGAAGACAACTTGTAAGTGTGGTTCAGATTCAGGTAATTGTCTGTGTGCTGCAGGTTCTTGTGCCTGCACCGACTGTGGCAAGTCCGACGTCAAGAAGGTTCCTGGAAGCAACAAGACCACTTGCAGCTGCGGCGGCAACACTTCCACGTGCGGCTGTGCCCCGGGCGAGTGTTCTTGTAATTCCTGCCCCAAGTCAGAGACTGAGAAGGTTCCGGGTTCTAAGAAGACTACTTGCAAATGTTCTGGAAACGATTCTGATTGTCTTTGTGCTGCTGGTCAATGTGCTTGCAGTGGATGTTCGAAGTAAAGTTCTGGGGCTTTAATTCTTGATTTCTATCCTTTCTATCTTTCTTTGGGTCTTGGTGGAAGCAGAAAAACAATTGTGTATTATTAGGGTGGGGCCGCTGACATAGCTTCTTTTGTTCTCTTCATAGCGACAGATCCAGCTGCTGTTATTGATTCAGCAAAAATTGAACCTCTCGAACCTCAGAAGCAGTAAATGGTGGAGGTTATGGATGGGACTATGGGTCATTGTGTGTTTGCGTTACTACGAGTTGATGGATGTTGTATGATTCGGCGCGCGTCGGCTGGTTTAGTTTATTGATGAATGGGTAGATGGCATGGTTATGATTATGGGTTGGGGTGATTATGATTATGATTATGGTACGAAATGGAAGAAAAAAGGAGGTTGCAGATGGAATACAGTACGAGACGTTAGTCAGAATACTTCTGCGAGCGATTGCAAATCGAAGCATTAGTTATAAAAATATCAATGATTTTCCCGCGATTCTCCGCATGGCATTGCTACCAGCGTTTGTATTGACTGACTGGATGATACTATTACTGAATGCTGCATATAAGTGCTTAAGTGCTAATGGTGCGATGTGGTTGCTCGTGTGTGTACTTAAAAGAGCAGTGTATGCTATGGACAAGATTCTTTTCTTGCATCGCAAGGGTAGAATTCATTGCATTGATTTGTTGATCAATCTATGATCGAGAAACCGAATTACCCCATGTTTTATTTTCGAAATCAGGATTTGAAGCGCTGGCTTTCGATTGCTTGTACATGTACATACATGTACATACATGCATGGCTGGCATGCATACGTTGACTACATGAATTCTCTTCCCCCGCCTACCCCTCCGCTCTGGCCGTGTCTTGCTTCCCTAAGGTAGCAATTTTCTTTTCCGCTATTGCAGAGGGAGGGAGGGAAGCTTGGTAGAACAGGTGAATAGATACATAGCTGGATAGCCGGATATAGATAAGGGGGGGTTCTTGAACAGGTAGAAATGAGATAACTAGACATTTCAGTACAGTACACAGCACATAGTGGATAGAACAGTAAAGTAATAAAGAGGGTTTTTTGATCGATCAATCAAGCAATTAATTCGTCTCGTTTCTTTCGTATATTATCGTGCAATGGAAACTATCTATAACCATAACTACAACTTCAACTAGAGCTCATCCTCTGTCTCATGAATTGTATAACCGTGCGCTCACTCATCCTCATCCTGATTCACCCCCTACGACTTGACGTTCGGCTCCGTCGTCTTCTCAACTGTCTTGGCGGCGTGGTCGCCTAGTGCGCTGCCTGGGTTGGAGGAGAGTCCCTGGTGGGGTTCGTTAGTTTGTGTATACATGAACATTGTATTGTATTGTGTAAAAGGGAGTATATCAAAGGCGGAGAGTGAGTAAGATGAGAAGGGGTGAGAAGGGTAGGAGTAAATACCTCAAGGTCAGACTTGCTCGCATCTTGATTGTTCTCGCCTTGACTGACTCCCTTGGCGTCCGAGGGGGGATCGTTGACTTGAGCGCCGGATTGATTCTCGGGGTCGGGGGATTGACGACCTGCGTTTGGTGCAGACATTGTTGTGTTGTTGTGGTGGTTTTGCTTTGGTAGTTCGGGGTGAGGGGGAGAGAGTTGCGGATGGCTTGGTGGAGAGGGGTTTGTTAGTTTTCTATTCTGTGGTTGAGGAGGGGTAGATGGGAGATGGGAGATGGGAGTTTGGGATGAGGGGCGATTTGGCATTGTATTTGGTTTTTTGAGTTGGCAGCCGCGGCGACGGCGAGAGGATGTCGTGTCGATGGGAATAAGACTTACATTGGAAGTGCAAAGTATCAAAGATTCGGTTCTGTTGTTGGTTGTTGGTTGTTGGTTGTAAAGAAGATGCACAACTTGTAACTTGTTACGTTTTCACATCTTCCTTATACCTCGCAATCGGACCCTCATACGTCATGCTAACTAACTGCAAGCTGCTCTGTACTAGTAACATGTCGTGCTGCCCCACCCCGCCGTACTAAGTAAGGCGGGAGTATAGAAGATCACGTGTCTCTGCAACCCACAATGGCACGAATGGGTGCCTCGGGTGCGTGAGTGCTTCAGCCACAGCCGAGCTTATGTAAGGAGGAAGAATTCTCTCTAATCGTTTCAAGTTAGAGGAAGAGTCAATTAAGCTGAGAACCAATCATTCCCGGTCTTCTCCACCAAGTGAATACTCAGGGATCCATCCGAGCCATCACCTTCTGAGCGAGCGAGCAGCGGAACTTACAGGAAAGTGCGAGGGCGAGTGAGTGTGAGAGCTTCAATATTCATTCAATAGGATCTCGACCATCGCACTCTGTCCGCACTGTGTCCGCACTGCGTCGAACCCACTGAGACTTGTCGTATCAATTCCACAGCAGCTTCATAACGAATCGATAATTGAACGAACGAACCACTCAACAACCACAGCGCCCACGACTCGCATCTACTGGTGCTTGTCTCATTTCCAGAGAGACAAATAGTTCCAAGACAACGCATTCACCACTAGACTCAGAAGCAGAAGCAGAAGCAGAAGTCGAACCACACCCAGGACTACAACCAGAAGCACACCCATACCCACACCCACACCCACACCCACACCCGCAACCAGAACTAGAACCAGAATCATGGCACCGGATTTGAATTCTGTTCCTCCTTCCCCAAGACCTCCTAACGCACAGCTTTCGCGAACCCCTTCTGAACGTACTTCTTCTCAATCAATCCTCTCTCCACCACTTTCCTCCTCTTCTTTAAATATCCTGCCTTCGAATCAAAGTGCTGTCGCAGCTACCTCACCTCCTCTTACTTCTCCAATTATGCCGACTTCCATCGCATCGGGTGATAACACAGGAGTTGGGACGGGACCAGGCCCGTTAAGACATCCTCGTCCTTTGACCGCTGCGGATTTACATCTGCAGTTGGAGAAGGAACAGGAAGCTGTGGTATGTAATGAATGGAAGCACATGTGAGATTACTGCTCGTTTATATTAATTCCCGCGAATAGGTCAACCGTCTCACACGAGAATTGTCGATGTTGCGAGCAGCTCATAATGCATCCGTTGTTTCCAATGCCTCTTCGACTTCGAACGGATTAGCAGATAGTTCGGATAATACCCATCACCTCCTTTCTGGACCCAATCATCCGATTCCTGCTCAACGTCGACATCATCGCACTTCTTCTAGTACCTCTACACGAAGTATCACAGCTACAACCGGTAGCATGAGCACAATTGGCGGAATTGCCGCCCCTCGTCGCAACGATTCCAATCCCCACTCCCTCAGTCGTCAAAACTCCATGACAGGAGGTGTCCACCGATCCGGAACTAGCAGCCCCGCGCCCACAAGCACTTCTTTCCCGCATACTGACCAATTCTCCCACTTCTACCACCAACAAAGACCAAGTCTGTCGATGCACAGAGAAAGCTCCGGCACGATTCCGACGATGGCTAGTACGAGCGGAGATGCAGTGACAAATGTGCCGACGACAGGCAGATATGAGGAGATGATTTTTCATAGACAGGAGTTGGAGGCGGTGAAGAGGGAGAATGAAGCATTGAAGAAAAAAATTCGGGATCTGGAGAAGACGTTGAGGGAGAGGAGACAGAGTGATGCAAGTTTGAATCGGGCGAGGAGTGAGAGTGTTAGTACGACGGCTAGTGTGGGGGTTGGAAGAGGGAGGGATAGGGAGAAGGAGGGGGAAGATGATGGTGGTGTTAGGGTGGGAGAGAGTGCAAGGAGTGGAGGGTTGAGGTAATGGATTGGAGAGATGGATTGCGGTAATGAATGAATTGATCGATTGAGATGATTGATTCAGCTAACGGGTTGAAGTCGGTTGTGAGCGGACTCGGTTTTGCTTTATTTCGACGGAAGGGAATATATGTCTCTATGCTATGGTGTTCACTGAGTATTTTCCATTTCTTTTAATGGTGTCTGGAGCAATATGGAAGGGAATTGGGAGAAAACTGTGGCGTCGATTACGTTTGAGTTTCAGAGGGATGGAATAGATGATATACGGAGTCACAAATGCGAGCCATCAGATCAGCTCGGATATTGAGGTTTTCTAGTTTCACCTACTACTAGTAGAGTAGTAGTAGCAGTTCTATTACTATCTGTAGGTAGAGAGATACATAGTGAGATAGGCAATGAGATAAGAGGAATTTATGCATGATTTGATGGTTTGTTTATTTGATGCATTGATTCATTGATTCATTGATTCATTGATTCATTGATTTCTGCATTATGATGCGGTGATTGTAGTCTTGAGGATAGAGAAGGGAAGGATAAGGAAGTAGGTAGGGTAGTAGGTAGGTGCTATAATTGGGGTTGGGGTGGGACGGGTTGAGTTGAGTTGAGTTAAAACTCCTCAGACAAATTGAAGCGGGATATGATTAAACATTCATGAGATGGGTGATGGACCGGCTGAGTTCCTTGTTTTCTTCTTAGATATCCTCTTTATCTGATTCTTGGTGGCTCACTGAACTATCCTAATGACCCTGTTGCCTGCATTCGTCAAATCTGTATATAGTTGAGATGGCTTTCATTACATATCATACTCCCTTCCGTCTACAATAGGAGTAACTAAGCAAGCTAAGACGACTCATATCATATTGTTACCAGAGAATAGCTATATTCATTCATTCATTCTTAATAAGAGATTCTGAAAACTGGTATCCAAGCTTGTTAAATTCGTCTCCTTCCAGGGTCAATCAACCATCCAATGAATACCCAACGTCGCCACTCTCCGCCGCCATCTTCAGTAATTTTTCTCTCATCCCTTCGGCTATCTCCCGCTGTTCTGGATCCAGGCAGCTGAAATCGATGTCTCCTACCCACTGGAATGGGGAGTTAGTAAAAATGATATCAAAGTCGAATAACAGCAGTCTTTGCTAGACTTCTATCACCAGAAGAGGAAAGGAGAATTTATCACTAAATCTCCCCCCTACTAAAAGAGAATCAACTGCAGAATAAAACCTCCCTAAGGAAAATAATTCAAACTTACATCCTTCAACCCATGCTGCAACACATTCCTCGCTCTCACTCCCCCGCCCCCCTCCAACCCCACACTCCCATGCAACGTCATCCTCTCCACCCCACTATCATACACCCCCCGGTGCAAAATATTATTGTCATAAAACACCACATCGCCCTCCTTCATCTGCACTCGAATCTCCCCCTCCACCCCGGCCTCGTACTCCCCCATGTTCCGCTCCTCTTCCGTGCGCGCTCGTCGATGGCTCCCCGGCACCACAATCAGACTCGAGTCCGGGTACAAAGCCATGTTCCACTGAGCATGGAAAGCGGGTTTGCCCAGACGCGCGAGTTCTTCTTCGGCGGACGCGGACGATGGGATGTCGTCGCGGTGCCAGCGCAGCTGGAAGTCATGGTCGGGACGGATGAGGAGGTTGAAGAGCTCGAGGACGAGCGAGGAGGGCGTGCTGTTGGGGAAGAGGGTGAGGATGCTGGAGAGCATCGCGGGGGAGAAGTAGGTCCGGGTGAAGGTGGGAGAAGTGGGCAGCTTGGGATGCATTAAGTATTGCACACCCCAGATGCCATGGGTGGGGGCGTCGGCGGGGTTCCACTAGTGAGGGGGTTAGCTTGGGGAGATAGCTGGTGGGGACGAATAGGCTTGGATAGGGGGCGGGGGGAATAGTAGGAATATTTTAGAGCAGATAGAAAGGAATAGGAGAGAGAGAATCATGCACTACATGAAACTCCACATCTTCACCCTCATATTCCATACTTCTAATGTGCTCCATATCCCAGCAGCAACACCCAGCACACTTTAACACCTCCTCCACTCCCCTCTAGTGAATTCACACCATTCCTTTACTTTAACTTCCACTTACAGGAGGAAACTGCTTCGGAAGCGTCCGAACATGCGGCCAAGCACCTGACCTCGCCAACTCCACCGTCTCCTTCGCCGCCTTCCTCAACTCGGCTATCTGATCCTGCGTCAAGAGACTCGGGATCAGCACGAAGCCATCGCGTTCCAGGGCCTCGAGATTTTCTGATGTGGACATTTCTGTTTTCTTCTCCTCCTTATTGTGTTATGATGTCTTATGCGTGGATGTTGTTGTTGTTGTTGAGGCTTTGAATGTAAGTTAATGTAATGTTAGAAGTTGAAGAATTCGGTGGGTGGATGGGTGGCTTGATGATATATAATCTCCCATACAGTAGTATAACATACAGCGAATAAATACACCACACCGAAAATTCAAGTGACAAAAGAGCCGACGATGTGACCATGAAGTTATGTTATGAAGATGGGACGGGATATAGCAACGGAAAAGGAGTTCCGACGGCTGTGAAGGGTGGCGGGCTGGCTTGGTGCGGGGTAAATGTCGGCGGGGTCATATCTTCTCGGATTCGATGTTAAGTTAAAAGATGATGGACGTATTACCAACGGCGCTGTAACGTTGTAGTATTTGCTCTGGGTGGGTATGGGAGGAAATGTGTATACGAGGTCCGCTACTGTATCTGTATGACCATTTTTGTAGCAGCGATTGTGTGTAGTTTGATTATATTGGTGAAAAGTCCTTTAGTGCAGATGAATATTATCACGCAAGATGGTATCCTCTATACGTCTTCACTTCGCCCATAAAATGGCCAGATAATCAGATTTAAGAGTTATATTACTACAGTAGTTGTACGAGTAGATCTCATGTTACACAAGAACGAGAATGAGTAGCTTTCCCTACTGTAACAATCAGCTCCAGATCACCTCCACGCCGCTCGGCAATCCAAACACCTGACTATTTGTCTCGAACTGACATTTTGCAGTAACAACATCTCCACCCGTATCTTGCGTCAAACAACCTCCCGAACTATTGCTCACAACGTTACCACTAACGTAATACTTCCACTGCTGATTCTTTTGCCCAGTACAGGAACTCAAAACTACCTTCCCTCCGCCAGAATCCGACAGACATTTTGATGTATCGGAAATACCCCTAATCGTAGCATCGTCTCTAGTTTGCCATACCTGTCCTTGTGTTGCGTTAGGGTTCGTCCATTTCAAAGTTTGGTGGGAATAAGTGAGAGTTTGCAAGGATGCTGTATTAAATATCATGCCTGTAGGAATAATATTTAGGGAGCCATAAGTCGCAGAGATTCGATAGACAGCTGTACCATGGGAAGGAACACTGATGACTGAAATTCCATTTTTCGCGATACTCGAGCTGCCGGTCCATAGATTTTTGGCCCGAACTGATCCTACTGATATACCTAAGCGGTCGAATGAGATTTTGGTGCTGCTCGTAAAGTTGCCACGATTGATGACTGTGAGAAGTCTATCACCATTCGACAAATCTTTCGTTAAAACATCCCAAGTGTCATCCTGAGTAACGAGTGTAGCCTGCAGGGCCAACTTGTCCTGGTCTACCGCAATTAGATCTTCGTTAGTGAGATATGCAATCTCATCCGTTGTGAGGGCCGGAACATTAGCGCTGATGATGAGCGGTGCCGAAAGTGATGCCCAAATGGCAAAATGGGACTTTTTCTCATCTAATGATAAGTCAAAGTGATCGACGATGAGGAAATCCGGGTCGTTGAAATATCCCGGTTTCTGATATCGTGCCAACCGAACCTCCTGCCCGTAATTGAACATAATCGAATCCCACCCGGTAATATCTGGCCAGTATAATGTAGAATTGAAAACAAGTGTATCACGCGAATGACGGGCAAGTTGACCATATTTTGGAACCCAATCCATTACGGTATACCATTCAGTGAGGTTGTCCGAAGGGGATGCAGAGCCCGCAAAATATGCTGGGGCACTTTCAGAAAAAATCAGTGGTTTTTTCAGTGCACTCAACACCTTGTGCCATTTTCCATACACCTTTTCATATTCTGCTTCAGTAGAAATAGGTAAATTACACCCATCCATCTTGAGGTAGTTGAATCCCCATTTGGCGAAGGTCTGGGCATCGATTTCTTCATATCCATAACTACCTGGATAGCCACCACAACTGGTGAGCCCGGCATCAGAGTAAATACCTGCATTGAAGCCAAGTTCATTCAAGTATTTTGTCAGCCACGGAAGACCTCTTGGAAACTTTTCCGGGTTCCATAGAAGTGTTCCATTAGCTTCTCTGCTGCCCTTACTCCAGCAGTCATCCAGATTGAGTTGATCGTAACCTGCGGCTAGTAGACCATTTTGTTTCATCGCTTGAGCTGTTTCGACGAATAAGGACTCATTGAGACCGCACATGAAGGCCGCCCAGTCATTGAAACCTTTGGTAGTTAGATTAGGATATTGCTATAGTGGATGAATGATTTTGCAATAATAAGGGAAGCCCGCTGTCGTCCGAACTCTAAATCGCGAACATAATTATTAGAAATGGAGCGACTCACCCATGGGCGGTGTAGGTTGCAGCATAGATGCCATGCTAAGTGCATGGTACAATGTAACGGCTGATACCGAGAGAAGGAGTTTTGTAGTAAACATTGCTGGCGATGAAAACAGCAATGAAAATCCCAATTGCTAAGTGAATTCGACCAAAATGCAGTCTCAGTGCTATTCACTAAAGCTGCCAGCAATTGAGATGTTGCAGAGGAACAACTGTATGATTTACCTTTCAGGAAATGTCACCTACAGACGTTATATATCGTAGTGAAGTAACCGTTACAAGCACATTTAGTGGCGTGGAAAGAGTACATAAATTGCGGGTTGATATTGCATAGTGACGCAGTTCTAAACAAATCATCCGGCAGCTTCAGCTTCCCCGCATTCACCCAGAGGCCAATACTCGGCGCATGGGTCTCCTCTAGGAAGTTCGAAGCTGTAGCTCGTACGCCATTTCCATAAGTCGTATGAGGAGTATGTACGCAGTTGAAACGTTGCTCTGCACTTGCAGCAAGTTGTTCGTGTTGCTAGTTCAGCTAATAAGATTCGCTTGGGCGCTGAGCCACAACTAAGTTGCATTGATAGACGCCCCGTTTAGCGATTCTTGCCGTTGCGACGTCGGCGATGTCTGCATAGTGAGTATGAAATATTCCATGCCGTGAGTGGCAAAGAGTCGGGTATCTGAACGTTGCCAGTTCCTTGGGAGACGCCTCTTCTAGGGCCATCTATAGGAGCTCGCGGTTGTACGAGCGAAGCCTTTCTCAAGCCTTTCGACACGCGTGATAAAGCAAATCGAGTGATGGTATATGAGATATGGATTGAATTGGATGGATGGCATGCGAACACAATTCGATATCTGTGCTAACGTCCAGTACAGATTGAGCTGATTGTTGTGCTACAACAAGGACCCAAAGTACAAAGTACTGGTGTAGTGAAGCTCAGCACCAAGAAATTCAGTGGCGTCAAGCTTCGCAGACGCTAAAACTGCTGTAGGCCTAGGCTCAATTTTACCCGAAGCAGAACGTCAACGAAGCCCCAAGCACCTTCTTCTTCTCCTTCCCGGCTCTTTCCTTCATGCCGTGGTAAAGCGACAGCGACAGTGACAGTGACAGCGACAGCGACAGCGACAGCGACAGCGACAGCGACAGCGACAGCGAAAGCGAAATGAGACAGAAGCTGTAAAGGTCTTTTGATATGGCCGTCGAATCTCCTCAAAAAGCTGCACATTCGGCACCGATACCTACAATTCTCTAAAGCAAACCCGAGCATCTTATTGTTACAGACACGACCTCAGCAACGTTGTACTTCACCAGCGACTAAATCTTACTTTCTGTGGGACAGACAAACCAATGGCCCCTGGAATCGAGTTGGCTGTATGGCCAAGGACTTTTTTAAGCTTGCGACGCGTTGCATAGGGTTATATTTCGGCTTCGATGCTACATTTGGAACCCGAGTGACAAAATGGCAACGGATGTGCAGATGCTGCAACATCGACTCGCGCAAACACCAGTCGATTGATGTTCGAGTTGATACCTTATGAGGAATCTCAAGAGAATGATAGTAGAAAGACCGATTTATTGGATTGTGTTGTGCCGAGTTGTTTCAGTACCTTCCCGAATTCCGCAAGTGCTCGCATACACTTTCGATAAATCGGCGCTTATATAATTACGAATGCATAGACAAGGAGGCACTGCCGTGATGATCATAATATGCTCTAAAAGCATATGCCGCTGTCCGAGAAACGTCTCCCTGCACCTTCTAAACGTCGCTGCTATGGTCAAGAAGGAGTCAAAAATGATAGAGGGCAAAATGCAAGTCCAAAATCATGTCCCCTGAAGCTTCATTGATTCTTGGGACGATAGGGGGGGCGGGGGCGGTGGAAGAGATTCCCTTTGTAAGTCGGTGACCATGTTTTGATACAACCTCCTATCTGCAATGAACGTGAATTCAATTTGTTTTGGCTATAAAATGAATGTTTCTTATGATCCTTACAACAACGATGTTAAATCGCTTAGATGCAAAGCTGCACATGGAGACTATTCTCCCAGAAAGTGCTCAAGACGAGCTTCCCCCACATTCCCTTGATTGCTATTCTCGCTATTCAGTCAAACGTCGACTCCATGTCCACCAGTTACCACCCATGACTCCCAATTCGCGAAAATTCTCTCAGAAAACAAACCCCGCAGTTGGTGGAAAACTCTAGATCATCCTAGGTCGCGGAATCTGGAGTCTTGATTCGCGCCCTATCCTGATCAATGTAATAGGTCGATACGTGAGCTTATCTACAAACTTTCCTGCAAAGTGATGCAATAAATGCAAGATCTTCAGAATAGTTGCTTTCACTGGTTAACCAAATTTCTGAGATCTAAGCATGTATGCGTGGCCAAGGCGGGGAATCATATCTGGGGTAAAACGTCGGCAATGAATCGTGGGTCGAGGCTTGGCCCCCGCGTGCGTCCTTCATACTTCTAAAGCGCTTGTCGTTTGGCGGTTGGCACAGGTTCTTGTAAAAATTCGATAGTCCCAATTTGTGTTTGTGCAGCGCTCTGAATCTTTAATTCTGGAAAGAAAGAAGCGATTGTAAAGTAATCCAGTTACTATGTTGGACCAAAAACACGATGTCGCTCATATCAAGCATTCCCCAATCGAGCAACCCGATACAAGCTTCAACTCTCTGTCAGCAGCTGCTGGCGCTGCAGCAGGTACTTTCTCGGTACACAAAATCCCAGAGGGTGACACAGCTCTTGCACTGTTTCAGGATACGGAACAGTTACATGAAGCTATTGATCCTGTAGAAGAGAGAGCACTGATCAAGAAGATCGATATGGCTATTCTGCCTTGTTTGGCTGTTTGCTACGCGTTCTACTATGTGATTACTCCTAAGCTCACGTCGTTCAAAATAATGAGATAGCAATGCTCACGATATGCAGATTGATAAAACGACACTTTCATACGCAGCAATCTTCGGTATCAAGGACGATCTTGATTTGGAAGGAACTAAGTACTCCTGGCTCTCGAGTATCTTCTATTTCGGCTGGCTTGCTTGGGCATTCCCAACAAATTATCTCATGCAAAAGTTCCCGGTTGCAAAATACCTAGCTTTCAACATTTTTATGTGGGGAGCTCTACTCATGTGTCAAGGTAAGAATCTCTTCTTCCTCTAAAGTGTTTACTCAATAAATTAACCTGTTGCCACAGCTGCAGCACGTAACTTCACCGAGCTGGCCGTCCTTAGAGCTCTGTCCGGCGCAGCTGAAGGATGCAGCGACTCCTCCTTCATGATCATAACCTCGATGTGGTATACGCGACGCGAACAGCCCATCCGCATTGGACTCTGGTACACAGCAAACGGAGGCGGGATCGCTCTCGGCGGACTTATCGGGTATGGCATCGGCAACATCCAAGGCTCTCTATCATCCTGGAAATACGAGTTCCTGATAGTTGGGGCATGCTGTTGTATCTGGGGCATTGTGTTGTTTTTCTTCCTTCCCGATTCGCCCGTTACAGCCAAGATACTCAGCACTTCTGAGAAACGCATGGCTGTTGAGAGGTTAAGGGAGAATCAAACGGGTGTGGAGAATAAGACTTTTAAGTGGAAGCAAGTTAGGGAGTGGGCGACGGATTATAAAACTTACATGTTCTTTTTGATTGGCTTGGTGTCGAATATCCCAAATGGAGGGATAAGTAATTTTGGGACCTTGATTATTAAGGGGTTTGGCTTTTCGACTCGTAAGTTCTCAGTTTAGGGATGATGTTATTTAAGAGACACACTCTGGTGGTAAGTCAGGAATTGTGACTAACCTGGGAATAGTCGTTACAGCACTCATGCAGATTCCATACGGAGCCATCATTGCCATCTCAATCCTCGCATGCGTCTTCCTGAATGATCGTCTCCCGCCAAATAGTCGCTGTCTCGTAATCGTCCTCTTCATGCTCCCCAATATCATCGGCGCATTTGGTCTCCAATGTACGTTTCTTCCCTCCATTACCTCCTCCTCACTCCTTTCCCTTTTCCTCTCTCTCTTCTCACCCCCACCCACCCCAAGGTCCCCCACCAACTAACTTTTTTCCCCCTTCAGTCCTCCCCTCCACAACCCAAATTCCCCGCCTAATAATGTACTACCTAACCGGCCCCTATAACGCCTCTTTCGTGCTCTCTCTTTCCGTACTCACCGCTAACGTCGCCGGACACACGAAAAAAGTCCTCACCAACGCAGCCCTCTTCGTCGGCTTCTGCGTGGGCAATATTTCCGGTCCGTTCTTCTACAAGACATCCCAGGCGCCGAGATATAGGCTGGGCATTTGGAGTATGATTGTGGCGCATTTGGCGCAGGTGATTTTAATTCTGGGGTTAAGGTGGCTTTTGAAGAGGGAGAATGAAATGAGGGATGCGATGATTCGTGTTGTTAATGGGGTGGAAGACGGGAACGCTGAGTGTGGGAGTAATGATTTGGAGGAGAGGAGGAGGATGGATTTGGATCGGACGGCGTTTGCGGATTTGACGGATCGGGAGAATTTGAATTTTAGGTATATTTATTAGGCGGAGTGTATGTTTGTAGGGATGGACAGAAAGCCAGATACGGCGGAACTAGTGAGGACTGTGTGCATAGCAATATGGAGTTGCGAAAATTCGAACGGTGTTGAGTGTGGATTCGCCTCGAGGAGCATATGTGTAGTGATATGGTAGTAGGTGGGTATTGTACACATATATGTATAGACTTGATCCAGTCGGTTGTATAGAGATATGAGGGAATTGGCTGATAGATAGAACATCATCTACCATTATTATCAAACCCGATTCTTGGAGTTCGAGATTGCCTTTTGCCTGTTATTCTGATATGCGCGAATGAAACCACCCGGAGAATATCGCAAAGGCAAAGCGAACATGAGTAATAAGAACTAAGACTGACTGACTATTGAGATCAGATATCGAGCAGATTCTATGAAAAGAGTCCAGAAACATTGGATTTAGCAAATATAAATAGCACATTAACGAAGAGTATCTTCCCACCGATTCAAAACCAGCAAGAATTCCAGCTCTCGCATTTCCTTCCCGCCTCCCTCACCACTTCATCCAGAGCCCATTCATTACACTCCTTCTAATCCATACACACCCCACTGGTTCCTCGCTCCTACGCCGCCGGCATTGGCATTGGCATCGGGATCGGCATCCCACTAGCAGCAACCACCGTACACCCGCCCGTCGCATTTGCCAAATTCAGCATATTCTGTACTATGCCGCCCATGAAATCCTTCTTCAGCATGTCCAGCGTCCTATTCGCCGCCGCCAAATCCGCTGCATTCAAGCTCATTGTCAGATTCAGCTCCTCCATCTGCGCCTTCGCGACTGTTGCCAGCCCTGGTATCGCGGCGTTCCCAGCCGGTGCGATTTTCTGGTTCTGGGCGCGGATCGCGATCCCCTTGGTCACGAAATCCAGGAGCGAGGCTTTGCCGGCATCAAAGGTGGACTGGTTCATGGGTTGTTCTGCGATGATGAAACCGAGAGCACCGACGGCGGCGAGCTCGTTGTGTTGGTCGGCTATGTTGGAGGAGATACCGGAGGCGAGAGCTGCGACGGCGGGGGCGCAGGGGGTGTTGGCACTGGTTCCGGTGCCGGTGGGCCTGGCGACGCCGTTGCTGACTTTGGTGGGTTTGGTACTGCTGCTGGATGCTTGAGGGTCTTTGGCGAGATTTTGAAGTTGGGGGATGTAGTGGTTGGTTCGCGCGGTTATGGCGGGCGCGGGCTTGAGTGTTGTGGTGGTAGTAGATGTAGGGATGGCGGTGGGGACTGGACTGGCGAGGATGGAAGAGCTGGTTACGAGAAGTAAAAGAAGGGTTGATTGAATGAAAGTCCGCATCCTGGCGGCTGGTGTGATAATTTATATGGGTGAAAGGGTTTCGTTTACTGAAAATGAGAGAACGTGATGAAGTCGGATCCACTGTTGTATTTATTGTGAAAAGGAACAGCTATGGAAAGTTATGTCATGGCATGCCAATCATCTTTATAATTAAAGACTTGATGGATAGAGTTCATAGAGCTGGTGTGCAAGTGATGAAGTTGGGAGTTTGAAAAGAAAAACTTAAAGCCATGACACTGTTGGGCAAGAAGTTGACAATAAAGACATTCACATCAGGCTAATATGATCCTACAGCAACGGGGAATAGGTATGAACCTCCTGTGCTTCATCAGTTTCATGCGTTAAAACTTAAATCTCACGAACTGCACGCTCGGAAGATTTTTATAAAGCATTGTCTGGGTCCTACCAGTGCTAAGTAAACTTCACCTGCTTCTTGGTAGGAAAGAAGCACCAAGACAAAAGCTCTGCAGCCCTTAACTAGTAATCGATGCTTGCATTTTGATGCGAAGTATGAGACGCTTTAAGAGGAGGCTATTTATACTTCCTTCCACTAGGAAAGTGTAATACTCGAGGAAGCCTCAGCCAAGAAAGTTTCCTCGTTCATAAAGACAAACATCGCAAATAAGATCCATAAACGAACTCCCCGCGCGATTTTCGACTGAAACAAAAACTGCCCCAGAAGTAAAGTCTGTTGTGCACGGATGACTGGAAATATCAGAGGTCGTCTAATGTTCCTACGTGATGTTTCAAAGGTACAGTCACGTGGATCACCTCAATACACTTGCAGGAATGTGATGATGGCTTAAGGGTCACAAAGGTGGCTTATAAGGAATCGAGCACCGAGATTCTGGTCGGTGCTAAACTACTTGCACTCCATATGCCATCGCTGAATGGTGACAATTATGTTTCCGCCTAGATGGTCCGCTCAATGCTCTTTCTCTAGTGCTACTGCACTGTCTTGTTTCTCAGGTGAATGATGAGTTCCCAGAGGCGGCGCATTTAACGTATATAGTTGGCACTAACCAATGATTGAGAGTCTGCCAAAATAGATGCTCTCCGTCCCCAATCAATCCACTTAATCATACACGTTATTCAATCCGGTTCCCTTCGATCCGGGAATATGGTCAACATGATAAATCAACATGAGCAAACCACTTGTTGCAACAACAAGAGAGACCAGACCCATCAGCCTAAACTCCAAAAGGAAACAATATCCCCAGCTTGGGTCGCCAAGCCCATTATCAGAGCCCTTATCTCGAATCCTTGACAGCCCAGAACTATCCGGAATGGATCCAGGTACAAAACATATTTGACAGGAACGGTTGGGAGCTCGCCAAGATGAAGCATTCTCGGGTTTGTATTGGTGACTGATAAGGAACCGCTCTGCTGGGTCAAGGGGGAAGTAGTTTCTGGTATGGAGATGGCGTAGCATGGGTGGGATCAGGACCTGAGGGAGAGTATTTAATTGTCCTTGAGCCCACGTTGCGCGGTTGCCGATTGACTGGGCCTGGGTCAATTGCTGTGCTTTCTGAATATTGAGTGAGATTAGTTGAAGCAATGAGTGCTGTGAGTGTCCCTTAGCATGCTGACTTAGTAATAGCGTATCTCTAATGGCAAACAGCCTGTCTTCAACTCTTCCATCCCCGATGGAGGCAATCCTGAGTTGGTGGATGTCAATGTTCAGTACGCTGGCCTTGAGTACCACTACACATACCTCGTTTTTTGCGGCTTCATAGTTTGGCTGGTAAGGAAATAACCAAATCCTATCATCAGTATGATCGAGCGATACGGACACTTCCATGCTCCACAAAGCTGCTGTGTTGGCGAAAGGACACACTAAGTCTCGTAGGATCTCTAGTGAAGATGTAGACTAACAAACAACGTAGATCATCCCAGGCATCGGACTTTTATACAGTGGTCTAGCTCGTCGCAAGTCTGCCCTCACTCTCCTCTTCCAGTCGCTTCTGGTAGCCGCCGTAACCACTTTCCAATGGATGTTCTGGGGATACACATTAGCATATTCCCGCACAGCGGGCCCGTTCATCGGCGACATGGCCAATTTCGGACTAAAGAATGTTATGGCTGCCCCTTCACCTGGTAGTGCAGTGATTCCTGAAATCGTCTTCTGTTTGTACCAGCTATTGTTTTGTGCATGCACGGTGCAAATCGTGGTGGGAGGTGCTTTCGAAAGAGGTCGCATCATACCTAGTTTGGTTTTTGGGTTTTGGTGGGCAACAATCGTCTATTGTCCTATCGCGTGCTGGACCTGGAACTCGAATGGCTGGTTGTACAATGTAAGGAACTTGGCTGAAGAGAGAAGGGACAATGAGCTAATGCAACGAATAGCTACCGTCTCTAGACTTCGCAGGAGGTGGGCCAGTTCACATCGCATCTGGGTGGTCGGCATTGGCATATGCACTTGTCTTAGGCAAACGCAAGCACACTGGAGAGAAATCCCATGGGAAACCCCATAACACGACACTAGTATTCCTCGGCACCGTGCTAATCTGGTTCGGATGGTTTGGATTCAATGGTGGTAGTGCATTGAATGCGTCCCTCCGAGCAATGCTTGCAGCTTTCAATACCAACACCGCAGCATGTACCGGTATGCTGGGCTGGGTTTTCGTCGATTATATCAAGCACGACCGACGATTCAGTGTGGTAGGTGCCTGCGAAGGCGCTATTGCCGGACTCGTGGGCATTACTCCTGCTGCGGGCTATGTTTCCGTTTGGTTAGCAGCTGTTATTGGGTTCATCACCGCCGTCGTTTGCGCGTCTTTGCAAAACCTAAACGACTGGCTTCACATCGATGAAGGAATGGACGTGTTTAAACTGCATGGCGTGGGAGGAATGGTTGGAAGCTTCTTGACCGGCATCTTTGCTACCTCGTCTAGTAAGTAGACACCAGGTGATATCTTGAAGGCCAGACTAAGAAGAAATAGTAAGCATGCTAGATGGGGTAACATCTGCCCCCGGAGGAATTGATGGCAGTGGTATTCAGGTTGGCAAACAATTCGCTGAGATCACTGCGATTTCTGCATACTCCTTCTTGGCATCTTGTGCACTGCTCTACATCCTCAAACATATTCCTGGAATGCACTTACGAGTGACGGAAGAAGCTGAGATCCAGGGGCTTGATATGGATCAGTTCTTCGACGAGCAGATCGGTGACTGGGGTATGTTTGAGGAACTGGATAAGAGGAAGATGGTATTGGAAGCTAGTTCTCCTGGAACACCTCCAGTTCAAGAAATTCCAGAGGAAACGGAAAAACAAGTAAAGAAAACATAATTGAGTGGAGAGGTACATACCTTGGGTCTACGGGACATCCGCACATTTTCTTGATACTAGGGACTAGAGTATAATATGAATGAGATCTTGTTAGTAGCTATTATGCCAGTCTTTGAGTCGAGCATGTTTTCCGAGCTACTGTAGTACCATACTAGCAGAAACATTGGACGAACCTAATTATGTTCGCAAAGTTCAGACTGTTTGCTTCCTCCTTACTGTACGGCAATAGTCCAGTAAGCCAGATTCGCTGGAGAGCAACGGAAGATTTCTTGGTGGTAGGACATCCGAAGATTTCTTTGTACACTTGCAGGTTTATTCTGTGTGACGATGTACAACGCGAGGATGGTCCTGAAGACAAAACACGAAATAGCACCAATACGTTCGGCGTCAAGAGGGAAACACTCTTGTGGTTTGTATTCACAGCGTCGGCTACAGATACCAACCTCCCGAATTACGATCAATGCGACTTCGGGATATGGAAACTCCAAAATGTCCGGCTTCGATGCCCTGTATTTTCATGCTGCTTGAAATAGTACTTCAAAGGTCTGTGTCTGAGACATCCTAATGCTAAAACTTGGAATGTGTATGCTGCTGTGTTCCCATAACCTTATCACAACATCCTTCTCTAGTGGCGGACACGGGTTTGGACCGATGGAAAGTTTCGTTTCAAAAGACATGTTGACTTTTAGTCTAATAGATTAATTATGAAATGAGGCCTCTTGATTACGAGGCTGCCGGCGTCCTTGACCATGTAGTTAGTGTTGGTGAACTTCTTGTCGTTCATCGTTCATGTACGACTAATCGAGTTCATAAAAGGGGAAGTACCCTTGGGATAAACCCCACTCGAGCTATATTGACTTGAAGCGTACAGGATTTCGGGAAAAGTACATGTTGAACACGACTCAAGGTAAAGCCAGCACCCAGGTATCCAGCAACAACATGCTGTACTCCCCGATGCGCCCCGATGCGGGTATACGCATATATCTCGAGTGGATAATGCAGGTGCATGGTGGCTTCATAAGGCTTGCACCTGATGGATGCACAATTGGAGAGCAACAAAAAAGCGACGACGACGCAGTGAATAGTTATCTCCTGCTGTGTTGATCGATGGTGGGAAAAGCCATGGCTTTATTGGGACGCCTGGATCTGCATCTGCTTTCTCTTAAACTTTGCACTATATCGCTCAGGGTCATCTTGAGATCCGTGCGAAATGGCGGAGTAGAAGGTTCCAAAGAGCTGTCCACAGCTCTGGACTCGCTTCTAGACAACAGAACAACGGGATCACATACTATGTAAGTAGTTGCGGTCACCCGTGCTAGATCCTAGCAATATGATATGAGTAGTGGCTGTTGCTTGAGAGAACTGACTGACTAACATCGGGTTTTAAGGCTCCCGGCACACACTTATGACTGAGTCTAGACGTATAAGCCAATCACCATCATGCGTTTGTTCCTCGTATCTTTCCTACTGCAGTAGCGGCTGGGGGACATGGGGGGCTACTGGTTAAGCTTGGAGTGTGGAGTTATATTCCCGATGCATGTAGGCTATTGCACACAGTTCCTTCAGTAATCAACATACTCGTCTTCTTAAAGAAGGCAATGGCTGTCGAGTAAGCAGAATACATCCCGTTTTAAAGCAGAACTTTGCTTATGTACTAACCACGTCCTTACTCTTGCGGAAGACAATTGTTGCTGAGTAAGCATACTGTGTACGACGTAATCCCAACGGCTGCTTTCGGGTAGCATTTTGCTCATGTACTGACCATGTACTGGCCATGTCCTTACTATGCATTTGCCCGATTGCGTAGGTGCAAGTAGCTATGCTACATCTACTATATACTACACTCCACGTGTATACCCGGGATTATATGAGTGCTGAAAAATGAGACAAAAGAGATCCAGATTTTGACTCACTACAACCAGACGGTGAAGAGAAGGGGTTAGGCGAATGCTCTGAAATCTTAAGGCTACTAAGTTCACTGATCAACATGGTGGAAATTTGATGTAACTTACCCTGGTTAGTTTTCGCACTTTACTATATATTTCTGCTTCTTCGAACGATTCTTTTGGATGAGCGTTCTACTACCGTTCTCTCTTCCAATCCCTCTCCAAGCAAAGTAATGAAAATGACTTTCTCAAAACTTCCCTCGCTGTTCACCATTGCCGTCGCTTTCCTCCAGGTAACTGGTGCTTCGTTGCGCTCCTCGTCCATCGATGTTAGAGGTGAATCCCACCATGTCGCCGACTACATTCAGCGCGACATTGTTGTCATCGGAGGAGGATCAACAGGTACATATGCTGCAGTCCGGCTATTGGATTCAGGAAAATCAGTGGTTATTGTTGAAAAGGATAATCGGCTAGGCGGGCATACAAACACTTTCACTGACCCTACCACTGGTATCACCAATGACTATGGAGTTGTGGTGTTTCACAACACCTCCCTTGTCAGAAACTACACTTCTCGACTCAACGTTACTATGAGTGCAGCAGAGTCTTTGTCTCCAAGCCCACTTTTCTATGCCGATTTACGCACAGGAGTTGTCAATTCTACTTACAGCCAGGGCAATATCACCAGCGGCCTCATGAAGTATACCCAGCAGTTGTCCAAGTATCCATATGTTGAAAGCGGCTTCGATCTTCCGGATCCTGTTCCCGCCGACCTCCTGCTACCTTTTGGGGACTTCGCTATTAAGTACGATCTGGGCCAGGCGTTCGTGGCATTCATGTTTCAATACGCTCAAGGCCTTGGCGATATACTTGCCCATCCAACCCTTTATGTCTTCAAGAACTTTGGTCTTGGAGTTATTGAAGGGGCCATCAATGGTTTCATAGCCACCGCAGCTCATGACAACAGTCTGATCTACGAGCATGCAACCGATGTCATCGGGGAGGAAAATATCTTATTCAACAGCGACATCATACACGTAGAGCGCAGCGAAACCTGCACCAGAGTTGTTGTTAAAACCACAAACGGGGTCAAGATAATCGAAGCTGAAAAGCTCGTCTTCACCATTCCCCCCAAGATCGACAATCTCAAAGGATGGGACCTCAGCACCTCCGAGCAATCGCTCTTCCAACAGTTCAACAACTCCGGCTACTATGTCGCAGTCGTCAATAACACCGGCATGCCCAGCGGTACCAACATCATCAACATCGGATCCAACACCACCTATGGTTTCCCGGTTCTCCCCGCAGCATACGCATTATATCAGACTGCCATCCCAAATCTCTACAACATCTACTTCGGCAGCGCGACATCCCTCTCAGACGACTTTGTCAAAGCCGAGATCCTCGCCGAGCTAAATCGTCTTCAAATACCTAACAAGACCTCCTCGACTCCAGATTTTGTAGCGTACACGAGACACACGCCGTTTGAGCTGTGGGTTGGTTCTGATGCGATTGAGAAAGGGTTTTATAGAGATTTATATGCGTTACAGGGACAGAGAAATACGTGGTATACGGGAGCGGCGTTTCACACACATGATTCTTCGCTGCTGTGGGAGTTTACTGAGGGGTTGATTGCGAATATTACAGCGGTATAATGAGGACATATGTGTCGGTGGAAGATATTTTATTGTATATAAGTTAGCAGTAGAGTTTGATATCAGATAGATGTAGAAGTATAATGCACCACTAGAAGACTAGAAAATTCATTGAGTAGAGAAACGCCAGTTTATTGCCCGCCGCCGTGAGTTGAACCACACTCGTGGTGCATGACCCTCGGGAGATAATAACGAGAAGTTGTGTGTCTCTGGATACAGATAAAGTGTTAGATCGTGATGTTATAGCTCATGAGTATCTGACAGTATGAATAGAACGGATGTCAGAGAAGTCCTGATTCTGTTGACCGAACCATCATCATAAATTCAACGTAGCCGTTCGTTCAATTGAATAGCATTTCACTTGGTATAACTTAAATTACAAAAACAATCCAACCCAACGCAAAATTTATTGATATCACATCCCAAACCCTTCCCCTCCCCTCCCTTCTCCTCCTTCATCTCCCCCTAACCCCTTATCTGTATCCTTCCTACCCATCCCTCTCACCTAAGCGGCCCATGTTTCCCCTCCCCCGCATTCTTCACTCCCCTCGCCACCCTCGCGGCTCCGCCCTCAATCCCCTCAGCCACATCTTTGATGCCGTCGCCGACGGGTTTCCCTGCGCTACCCGTTACCCCGTTGACGGTTTCGCCTAGACCGCGGCCTGCCGCGCCGACGACACCCCCGACTGTGTTGGTTACGCCTGATACGCCGGCGCTGATGGTTGGTTAGCTTGGGGATGGGGGATGGGGGAGAGAGGGAGACAAAGAATAGGAATAGAGGAAAGGGAGGGGACAGGAATGGGATAGGAAGGGAAGGAAAGGAAAGGAGACATACCCAACAGTTGAGGTAACCCAAGTTACACCTGAGGAAACTCCTGATTTATCGTTCATTTTGGTGATGGTTGTAGAGTAGATATATTCTTTATCTTGTTCTTAGTCTTTTCGTTTGTAACTTTGAAAATCGATTGTAAGTCTATTATTTGAGGATATGCTCGACTTCTTCTATAACTTTATACTCTTCGTAGGTTGTCGAGGGCAGTGATGCTGTGGCGGGGAAGCAACACTGACGTCACTTTTATCTTATTTGGTGCAGGGATCAAAACAGGTCCGGGGTAGTGGACATGACCTGCAGGATTGCTTGACAAATCTTTGTGAACGACACATTCCTCCTGGAAAACGCCATGATTTCTATTGCCCGCGAGATGAAATAGGATACCGGCAAGAGAGATCGAGAAGTGGTGAGGCAGAAGGGGAGAAGTTGCAGAGCAGATGGATAAGGACAAAGATGACTGGAACAGTAGCGACCAGCGCGTATCTTGCACTCGCTTGGATTTCATAGATTGGCTTCAAGTACAAAATCCCCAAGGAGAACAGTTAAGGTGAAAATCGTGAAGCACTCACGTACCAATCAATCAATGCATAAATGTGATGATACAGAAGATATATACATACACATCAACATCTGCACCTCTAAGTCTTTGTCATACTCCATTCAGGAACCACAGAATCTACAGATCTTTTCTGAAAACCTCCGGTCCCCATGGCTCACTCGTCAAGTTCGTCAACCCCTGAATATTCTCACATGTCTTCCTTCCGCTCATCGGTCCTGGTGCAGGTATCTTCACTCCACCCTTATTGTAGACCTTCCCTGAATCCTTTCCTACATCTTCGCCCGACTTGACATTCTTATCCTCGCCGGTAAGAGCGCCCTTTCCACCCTCCGCGTCCGGCAGACTATCAGCGTTCGCCTGTAGAGCCTTGAGCAGAGTGACGGTACTCTCGGGTGTGAGATCTTCGTAGAAATCATCATTGATCTGGACCATCGGTGCGTTTACACAAGCACCCAAACATTCGACTTCAACGAAGGTGAAAAGTCCATCTTTCGTAGTATGTCCGGGCTTGATACCAAGATGTCCCTCGATCGCCTTCACTATCGCATCGCTTCCGCATCCGCCCAATTGACATGGAGTCTATACAGATAAACATCAGCACCACATCCGAGGCTTCCCATCCAGCATAAAACAAGAAATCCTTACCGTAGTGCAAACCTGCAAATGGAACTTCCCAACCGGAGTCCTGTTGTACATGGTATAGAACGTAGCGACCTCGTAGACTCTCATTGGGGGCATCTCCAATATCCTAGCTACCTCATTCATCACACTCAAGCTCGTGAACCCATGTTGACGTTGACCGAGATCGAGGATCGGCATAACGGCCGCTTTCTTGTATTGTGGTGGATAGCGTTTTAAGATTTCCTCGATGAGCTTCTCGTTTTGCGGCGTGAATTTGAAGGGGATCGACGCATTGTTTTCCGGTGTATCACGATGCTAGAAGAAGAAGATATGTCTGTTAGGAAGTTGTATTGGAAAAAGAAGCCGGAGCTTAAGCTTGGAATTTATCACTGAGCAGAAGACGTACAACGTGGAGAGCATCGCTGGAAAGTCGGCTGCTGGTGACGAAAGATCGAGACTGTGATCTCGAAGCTGTTCGCGCAGCTCGAAATGCGGATCGGACGACGAGAGGGGTGATTTTGGAGGCCATTATCGCGATGTGGAGGCGCAATGGCTGGGAGGGCGATGGGGTCAAAGATATTCTGGACGTTTATCTTAACGTGGATTGTGGTTACCAAAATCAATGGGTGAGCTGTGATTGGTTGAGGAAATATGGTGATGTCTTGAACACGGCTGCGTAGTTTTGAGTACTCCACAACCCCTCTCTTCTTATGTTATCCATCGTGTCCATGAATCATCAGCCAGTGGTGAGATAAATTATTACATACACTTTTCATGTCTTGACTTGAAAGATTCCTATACCTACGAAATTCAGGAATAAGTGCCATCTAATATCCAGCTTTTTCTTGGATATAATAGCTAGATGTACTGCAAAATACACATTGCTTGAATGCGGCTACGAGCGATTTGGTCCCCTTTCCAGTCACCACATTCAATATCCTTCACTGCCTTTATCATCAGTAGGAGAGAGCCGTATACCTCATTTTAAGCCGAATAAACTTCGAAGAGGATGAAAACATCACAGCAGTTCCTTGAGCAGGGTAGTCGCGAAGTCCAACTTGTCCTATGCCTCCACACAACACTCACTCCCTAAGTCCTTATCATGCATCTCTTGCCACGGCCTTCTCTTTACGGTACGGTGGCGCAAATCTATATACGCAAGCTTGTACTGCAACTCCTGTCACTGGACCGAACCACCAAATCCATTGATCTAGTCTTCCAATCAGTAATTCTTCTCATGCAAGCGCGTTTGGAGAACTTACGCTTGAATACGCCTCTTGCAACCGCGAAAGCAAAACATCTACCTGGATTCATCTGACCTCCTGGATATCCGGGTGCAAGTCCTATGCTGGCAAACGAGGTAAGGCCAAGTGAGCAACCAACCATGAATGGACCAAGTTTTGGTCCAAAAAGTTGAGCTTGTCGAGGATCAAGACCTACACCAAAGGAAAGGAATCTTGCAAAGTTAGCAGGCCTGCAATGAACCCGTGTAATTTTGTCACTTACAAAAGAGTAAATGATAAAACGGATTCGACCAGATATGCTTGTCCTTCGGTCATCAAACTTGTGTCAAGATAACATCCTCCACCATGGAAACTATTATAGTTTTAGTTTTGGGCTACTCAGTGGTAAGATGACCCTTGGACAGAAGAAAGACGGGTAGTACTGACGCTGCGATCCTCTCCGCTCCCAAGCTTCCTCTGATCAGACCACCAGCTAGGGCAGCTCCTGCTATTTGTCCAATCAAGTACAAAACCGCCCTCGGGAATCCAGTGAGTCCGGCGAGCAGAGTTGCAAAGGTAATGATTGGATTGATATGACCACCAGATGCAGGTGCCAGTGCACTTATGAAGAGCCACAAAAGAAAGATGTTAGTGATCCCCACATACGCAGCGACCTGTGTAGTGTTTGAGTTGATAATCGTAATTGTGATCATGGCTGAAAGATAACACAAGCAGGTCGACCCAACGAATTCTATGAACTGCATCACGGGACGAGATATGAGTATGATGGCACGACGCGGCACAAGAAGGAGGCTTACAGCACTTTTCCACAATTGAACATCATCCCATCCATCGGTGAAATAGACGCGAATGCGCTTCCATCCGGCTACTCTTGCTACTGCTTGATGGGCATCCCTTAGATCAGGGGCGAAAGATCCCGGGAACTGTGCTGGTGCAGCTGGAACGAGAAGAGTCTCAGTCTCCATAGGGCTATTCGAGTCATTCGCTAAGGGGAGCGTGGTCTTGAATTCTCCTGCACTCTCCATTTTTAAGGCACTTTTATTCGACGACAGACCTTATCGGGGAATTCATCTTATTTGAAGAAGCTCGGCATGACCCTGGATTCAAACTTGATGCACGGCAGTGAGTAAGCAGAGCCGGGAATGTATAATCAAGTAAGATTAAGGTCTGTGCCTTTGTATTTTTTGTCAAATTACTTTAGAAATACAAATCTTCTACCTTCATATTGCATATTTGACACGGCCATGCTGAAATCTGATTGTTACAAAAGATGTTACAATGGCAGCATGTGACCTATATAAGCAGAATGTACTTCCTTTTTATATACAGCTTCGTGCTCAACTTAAATAGTACATCATTACATAGTCATTATCGCCTCAAATCAACCAGTCAATCCCCTGCTTGCAAGTCCTTGATACACAACACCGGTGACCGCGTCCCAGTATCGCTTCCGCGTGATACTAGTTGGGCGAGACGTAACATCATCTTCCTACTAGTTCTCCGCTCACGCTTCGCTTCCTCTTTGAACTGTATATCAGATTAGACAAATATTCTACGAGAACTAGAACGCTAAAGAGAGCAAAAAACACTCACAGATGTCTCGCTTTAGTCTAGCGTTCTAGTTCTCGTAGAATATTTGTCTAATCTGATATGCAGCTCAATCTCGTTCCACAGCTCATCGTTGGAAAGGTAGTCATACTCTTTCTTGCACATAGGCTCCGTTACTAGTGGCGCCAGGTCTACCATCTTCGACAAAACAATAGGTATAATATCGCGTTTGAGGCATTCAGCAAGATTTTTGAGATTCCCTAATTCCTTGCAGGAATTATTATTCACGAGGTATCTTATGCACTGGGTCTTGCTCATTTCGAAGAAGTGCCTGGCAAGTTCTTGTACAGTACAATCATGATCTTCAGGACTACTCTCGTTGGCTCCGCACATTTCAGAGATTAACTATAGGTTAAGTTACTTAGTCTGGCTATTCTTCACCGAATTCGGGAATTTACAGCTCAGCTCGCCCATGCCCCAGAAGATCATCTTCCCCAAATGGCCAACCAGGATATAATTCTCCGGAGTTTCAGAGAACAAGTGTATCCAGAAATGCCGTGTTGTCTCAGTTCCATATGCGAGTAGCTGTAGCTGTAGCTTTACCTTTCCTCTCTTCCTTCACACGCCGCCGTCTAGTCCTCCTTGATACACATACAGTCCAGGAACCACCATGATTCTCAGCGACATCACCGCCCTCAGCGCCGTCGTCGCTGGTCTCACATGCTAATTCCTGCACGCGAACAAAGACGCCTCCTCCCGGTCCAAGGGCCGCTTCATCTACACTGAGGTCGTCGCCGCCATCGGTATCTTCTTCCCGCTCCTCTTCATGTTGCCGTTTGTTGGTAGTTTCATTCATTGGCCGGTGGATATGTTGCTGTTTGTGCTTTATATCATTGCGTTTGGTTTGTTGGCCAAGTAGGTTGTTCCCCTCCTATTTCCATCCTGTTCATGAAGTATATATATGAATGAATAAATGGAAAAGAGGCCGATTTCGAATTAGAAGGAAGAAAAATAGATGTCATCATACTTTTAACTAACATTCTTATCTCTATAGTTCATTGCACCCATGCGCTGCGGTAGCGTATGGAATTGGCATGGACTCGCGGGTGAATCGCAGTGTTCGAAATTCAAAGCCGATATAGCGTTTTGCTTCCTGGCGGCGGTTTTCTTCTTTGCTTCTGCTTTACTTATAAGTCTTCTTTCCCTGCTCTACCCTCCTTTTCCCTCTCCCCTCCCCTCTATCCCCTTTGCTCTGGAGTCTGTATAGACGAGAAAACTACAACTGATCACAAGGGTTCCCAGGGATTGTGGGCTGTGTATCGCCGTGCCAGAATTACTGAACAGAGAGTTTCGCGGAGAACGTGGTATCGATCTCGCCTTTAGAAGTATTGACTTGCTGGTGCTGGTTTGGTTTGGTTGTGGCCCCGTTCTGCGTCGTTGTTGGGTAGGATATGCATCTCTTCATCTTTGGATTCAGCACTAAACATGTGGCTTGGGAACTCGATTCCTTTATCCCTACCTCGAATGGAAGATCTCGTGATCCATGAAATGATGGCGGATGAAATGGTATGATGAATAGCGAATGGATTTGTGATTTTTATTGGGAGTTGGTGGGTATATACCAAATAGGCTTCATTTTCTCTATTGCTTGGTTTTGAAAAGGATACCCTACGTACGCGCTGTAAGCAATATCTCTACGTTTTAGCATGATCAAATCCAACACGTTTCAGAATCAGCTTATTCATATTCTCATACAAAAAGAAAAATTGCTTTCTAGATGTCTCGCTCAAGGTGTCGATAAAGGAATATTCTTACAGTTCCCCATATCTCCCCCTCGCCTCACCCAAAACTCTCTCATCACAACTCATCTTTCCCCGAAGGCGCCGCCGGTTTCTCCGGTCTCCCACTGTCCTTATGTAAGTCCACACCATTCTTCTTCCTCCACTTCTCCCACAGGGCCCAGAAGTCCTTTTCCATCGACTTTTCCATCTGATCCGGTAACACAACCGTGTATTCCACTATCAAATCTCCGAATTGCGTATTATGATAAACACTATCTCCATCCTCATGCCACTTTGGCATTCCCTCCCCTTTCACATGTTCCACGTGTCCCGGTTGCACAGCTGTACCCCGCGGCCGCGACAATTGCACAATATGACCATCCAGATGCGTTAGATTCCGTTTCCAGTCACCCATCCATGCTTCCCTCAATGAGAGCACTTCTCGCCAGTAGAGATTATCGCCCTTTCGACGGAAAAATGTGCCGTCCACCCGGAGCTCGTTGTCGTCGTCGAGGTTCGGCTCCTTTTCCACAAGAGTAACGTGCAAGTCCCCAGCAACCCAGTCTGGACTCTCATCTGCTTCGTTCTCGTAGTTGATAAGTTTGCCTTTGGGTGCGCCGCGCTCGATCACGAGTTGGTGGGTTTGGACTTTGCGCACGACTCGGCTGCCAGAACAGACGGAACATTTGTGCTTGATGGTTTTACCTTGGCCATCGCAGTGCTCGCATTTCACTTGTACTTGTTGGAAGATTCCGGGGGCGAGTTGGTGCTTCTTGATTTGTACACCGTGGCCGTTACAGGCCTTGCAGGTATCGACTTGACCATCTGCGGATCCTGTACCTTCGCACTCTTCACAGATCATTTGTTTTTCTAGTTGAAACTCGGTGGTATGGCCGTTGTAGAAGTCGCGCAGAGGTATTCCCACTCGGACTTCCATGTCAGGTCCTCGTCGCTGGCCATGTTGGTGTCCAAAGTGTCCTCCTCCGCCGAAGAACCGTGAGAATAAGTCAAATGGATCGTGGTGCCCGCCTCCCCCACCGTTTTGGCGCTGCTTTAGTCCTTCGTGTCCATACTGATCGTAGATCTTGCGAGTTTCGGCAACGGAGAGAGCTTCGTATGCTTCCGCTATTTCGACGAACTTCTGCTTGGCTGTCTCGTCACCTCTGTAGATACCTGTTAGTTTAAATTTTCCGTGCCAGAGCAGAGAAACCTACGGATTCTTATCAGGATGGTATTTCTTGCTTAGTGTTCGATATGCGCGCTTGATATCTCTGTCTGATGCTTGTTTGTCAAGTCCAAGAAGCTGGGATGGACTTAGTATTCGGAGACAAAAGTGATAATATCAGGAGAATTTGAAAAGCTCACCTTATAGAAATCCTCCGCGCACGCTGCTAATTGTAGCATACAAAGCAGTATTAACGCACTGGGTAACCGCATCTTTGCGCCAGATATGCGCTCACCCGGAGCTTGGAATCTTTTTCTTACACGGAATAGTTTTACGAATTGAGAACAAAACTTCTATAAGTAAAGGAGAATCAAAAGAATGAAAAAGAATGAGCTTGGTAGACAAATGAATGTGTTGGCAAGCTGTACGAAAACTACTCTCTTTCCCTCTTATGTTGGAAGTTCATATTTCAAAAAAGATACCACGCTGGTCTCATTGATAAAATCGATAAGAGATGTTCAAGGATTAATTTTAGAATTTATTACGGCGGCCGAGATTGCCCGGCTAAACATTGGTGAAGCTTCAACTTTTTGGCCATTTGCCTAGACCATCGAGTACGCAGGAGCAGATTCGCATCAGCGCTAGAGCTTGTCGACGTCGCCGCGATTCCTCGATTGCCTTCTGATACTCTTAGAAGTTCTGCCAGTCCGTTCGATCTTTCAATTCTTCATGCTTTCGCACTGCGTCGAACTTCGATAAAATGTCAGGCAAAAGGTATGCGCTTCTGCCTATGGAGGATGAAGACTTGGGCCCGGCCAAGGTAGTCGAGAAGAAGAAAGAAAAACGTAGACATGGCGACAAGTCTTCTTCCTCAAGAAAAGAAAGACATGCGCGCGAAAAAAGCCGAGAACGGTCACCACATCGTGAGCGCGATTTAGAACACCGCTCGAAACCTAGTCGACGGCGGAATGCGAAGGACGAAGATTTCGAGGATCGATGGGGTGACGAAGAGTATGTCTCAGAAGAAGAGCCTGAATTTCATGAGTCTGCCTCAAAAAGAGTGAAGGTTGAACATGCTCCAGAAAGTGATGACGGTTTATCAGAAGGGGAAAGGGAGAGAAGGCGGGATCAAGCCGAAAAAGATGCTTTTACGAAGCGATTACTCTCCAAAGATTCGGACAAGACCAAGAAAATTGTGGAGGATAGGTCATCAACTAAAGATGGCAATATTCTGGCGCAAAGAAGGCTATTAGCAGAGGATGCGGCTGCCCGAAGCGCGGCACTGCCCGATCTCAGGGAAAGGTCGCGACAAGAATATCTCAAGAAGCGTGAAGCGGAACGACTGGCTCTCTTGAGGAAACAGGTGGCGGAAGAGACAGAGGAACTTCGAAGCGGGGTGAGGTTGTCGGACAAAGAGAAGGCAGAATTTGCGAAAAATAGAGAGGTTCTGCGGCTGGCCGAAGAACGATTACGAATTGACGACCACCTGGACGGATATGCTATGCCAGATGACTACATCACAGAGAAGGGGAAGATTGATCGAAAGAAAAAAGAAGATGCTATGTATAAGCGGTATGTCGAAAAGGACGAATACGGCCAAGAGAAATTTGTTACAGAACACGAGGAGTGGGAAAGGGAGCAAGCAGCAAAGGCTAAGGCGCAAATTGCAAGCACTGAGCGGGTTGACCAAGGAGAATATGACTATGTTTTGGATGAAGAGCAGGGCATTAAGTGGGTTATGGACTCAAAGCTACCAGGCGAGGGCAAAGGGATGACGAAAGAGGAACGATTCGTGGCCGAGCAGATCAAAGCTGCTGAAAAGAGAGCTTTGTCGATGGAGGAAACTCGAAAAAGTTTGCCTATCTACGCGTATAGGGATCAATTCTTGGAAGCCTTAGAACAGTATCAGATTCTGGTCATCGTCGGCGAAACTGGCAGTGGAAAAACTACACAATTACCACAGTATCTCCACGAAGCCGGATACACGAAGGGTGGATTGAAAGTTGGGTGTACACAACCTCGTCGTGTAGCAGCGATGAGTGTTGCCGCCCGTGTAGCTGATGAGATGGGAGTGAAAGTCGGAAATGAGGTTGGGTACTCCATTCGTTTTGAAGACTCAACAAGTGACAAAACCATCTTGAAATATATGACGGATGGTATGTTATTGAGGGAATTTATGACAGAACCTGACCTTGGGGGCTACTCTGCTTTGATGATTGACGAAGCCCACGAGAGAACAGTGCACACAGATATCTTACTTGCGCTTGTCAAGGATCTTGCACGAGAAAGACCTGATCTAAAGCTTCTAATTTCTTCAGCCACCATGAACGCGTCTAAGTTCGCTGAATACTTCGATGACGCCCCCATTTTCAACATTCCAGGTCGACGATATCCAGTCGATATTCATTATACTCCGCAGCCTGAGGCCAATTACTTAGCAGCTGCTATTACAACTGTATTCCAAATCCATACCACGCAGGGCAAGGGTGATATCTTAGTGTTCTTGACCGGTCAGGATGAAATTGAGGCAGCTGAGCAGAATATTTCGGAAATTTCGCGAAAATTGGGAAGTCGAGTACCTGAATTGGTGATATGTCCAATCTACGCGAATTTACCCTCAGAATTGCAGAGTAAAATTTTCGAACCCACGCCTGACGGGGCACGTAAAGTAGTTCTGGCTACTAACATCGCCGAGACGAGTTTGACGATTGACGGTATTGTCTATGTCATTGACCCCGGGTTTGTAAAGGAGAACATTTACAACCCAGCTACCGGTATGTCGAAATTGGTGGCAGTGCCATGTTCGCGTGCGTCAGCCAATCAGAGAAGTGGTCGTGCAGGTCGTGTTGGGCCAGGAAAATGCTTCAGGCTGTATACTAAGTGGGCTTTCATGAACGAGATGGAAGAGAGCACCACTCCCGAGATTCAAAGAACAAATCTAAACAGTGTTGTACTTCTCCTCAAATCCCTGGGTATTAATGATCTACTCGAATTCGAGTTCATGGACCCACCACCTACGGAAACCCTTATTGGGGCCCTCAACCAACTCTTTGCTCTACAGGCGCTCAATCATCAAGGAGAACTGACAAAGCTGGGCCGTCAAATGGCCGAATTTCCAACTGATCCTATGCTTGCGAAATCTATCCTCGCTGCCGACAAACTTGGCTGCGTCGAGGAAGTACTTTCCATTGTATCTATGCTTTCGGAAGCATCGGCTCTCTTTTTCCGTCCTAAGGATAAGAAAATCCACGCTGACAGTGCGCGGGCTCGTTTCACTGTGAAAGATGGTGGGGATCATCTTACTCTACTCAATATCTGGAACCAGTGGGTCGACAGTGACTTCAGTTACGTATGGGCCAAAGAGAACTTCCTGCAACAACGTTCACTTACTCGTGCTCGTGATGTACGAGATCAACTCGCTAAGCTCTGCGAGCGTGTCGAAGTTACCTTGTCGACCTGCGGAGCTAGCGATTTACCACCTATCCAGAAAGCTATCACTGCCGGCTTCTTCCCTAATGCAGCGAGGCTACAAAGAGGGGGCGATAGTTATCGAACGGTGAAGAATAATACGACAGTGCATATTCATCCTTCGTCGGTATTGATGGATTCTAATCCACCAATCAAAATGGTGGTGTATTATGAGCTGGTGCAGACGACTAAGGAGTACATGAGGAGTTGTATGCCAATTAAGAGCGAGTGGTTGCATGAAGCTGCGCCGCATTTCCATAAGAAAAAGGATCTGGAAGCACTGGAGGATAGGAAGATGCCGAAGGGTGGAAGATAGTGTATGAAGGGGTGCAAATATTATACCATTTTGTTGTATTGTAATGAATGATAAGCCGGCTGCCAGTGCCGTTTTATGCTTCTACTGTGATTGGATTAGAGTGTGACTCATTTTCCGTATGTGCATATCTTAGAAATGAGAGAATGGATCCATCTAAGAGTCTCCGTCGACCACGGAGTGCTTGGTTTTTTCCAGTTTGTACTCATCGCTGTACACCAAGCTCCAAAGGTACCTATCAATATAAGAGCCTGATACTATAATCAATAATGTAAAGCACACAATTTATCTTAATACGATTAAGTACTGCTTTTAAGTATTTCACCATCTGTCCAAGAATATTGAGTAGAGTTGAGGTTGGAGTCCAAGCATGGAACCCTCGGTTAGCAAAGCCCTTGAAAAGGAGGTAATCACGAGCTGATAAATGCGCCCATTTTCTCGCCCAATCATTACACGCCCCTGTACAAGTTGATCGCTCCTTTACGTAGGGCATCTAATGTATTCGTATTACCCTCATATGCCGCTCTAAATATCAGAGAGTTTCTAATATTGTCCCCACCTTCCCTCACCTATATAAGCTCCCTCATCACCCCGCTAGCTATCAAAATTTTTGTACATTTTCGTTTCTCTTCCATATTATCTGAACTCAACCAACCGAGCAAAATGAACACCAAAGAATATCTACAAGATGTCCTTTTGCATCTCTTTTTCCCATTACAATTCATGTTCATCTCACTTAGCTATCTCCCGGGCGCAATCCTCTCACTGCTGTCCTCCGACCCTACGGCGCTCACGTCCGTTACTCGCACCAAAGACGCATGGTTTGCGCACTTCTGGGGTAAAGTCGGACCTCAGGTTCGGCAAACGGCAAGTGTGAATGCTGCGCCTATAATTAAGCAGGCTAGAGGTGTAGTGCTTGATATCGGGCCGGGAAGCGGAGAGGTATGTTGTCTTTTCGTTGTGTCGAGCTCAGGTCGTGGTGATGTTAGTTGTTCTGAGTGAATCAAAGACTAACAAGCTTACAGTGGCTTCGTGTCTTCGATAAATCTAAAGTGACGAAGATCTATGGTGTCGAGCCAAATCGTGATCACTACGCGATTTTGCGCCGAAGGATTGAAGAAGCGGGTTTAACTGATGTGTATGAGATTGTTGAAGGTGGCGTTGAGGACCTCACGAAATGGGGTATTGGAGAGGAGACGGTGGATTCGATTGTCACGATTTTGTGTTTGTGTAGTGTGGATAGGCCGGAGGAGATGATGGAGGTTCTGTATGGGAAGTTGAAAAAGGGCGGCATCTGGTTGCTTTATGAGCATGTGCTTACAAAGCAGGGAGGGTGGGTCAAGTGGTATCAAGGTGAGTGGAGTGAACTTTTGGGGGAAGGAGGAGGATGAGGAAGGAATAGGGGTGTGAATTTCTGCTAACTTGTGTGCGTAGCTTTGATTGATATACCATGGCCGCATTTCTTGGGCGGGTGCTCGATTACGAGGGATACGGAGAGATCGTTGAAGAAGGCTGGAGCTTGGAGTAAGGTTGATTTGGCGCCACCGGTGGATGAGCCTTCCTATAAAATCCTTCCTCATATCAAGGGGTCTTTGGAGAAGTGAATGATTTAGTTCACAAGCAGCAATTCAATGTAGAGAAGTCAATATGCCAGTTACGCACTCGTTGAATGTCCCCAATGTTTCAGCGCACAAACAACAGTCCGATGACAGCACCCTAAACATCAATGACACTGTAAAAGATAACAATCTCTCAGACGTCTAGGAGCCAGTTCAGCAACATCAATTAGCTACTGCACATTGATCCAAAATGCGCTTATTTCTCTATATATTTCTCTCTACTTTGGTGTTCGAGTGAGAAAATGTTGGCCTTAGGCATGAAGACTTTTCCCTAGTTCTACTTCGAATTAGAGCTTTCATCAATCTCTCCTTCAACCAACTTTTCCGACAATAAATTCTCTCTTCTCATATTCTTAACCTGTTAAACCAGATGCATATGCTGCTAATTCTCCAAAGAAACTTGCATCCAAATCATAGACCCTGATGTCAGACTACAATGGCTCGCCTTCTACGGCAGATGCCCCTCCATCGAACAAATCTTACTCAATGCCTATGAGTATCGATGTCGCGGATCTTGACGAAGATTCAGATGAATACGAATATGAATACTCAACGACCGAGACAGAGGTGATATTGTCCCACATGCGACTGCAGTCGTACTATGACCGAGAGCTTATTTTTCTTTCACAGACATTCTATGTTACGCTCGACCTTACTACACCAAATGTACCTGTCAAAAGAAAGCTGAATAAGACACACCCACGCCGGAATGCGAAGCAATGGTTGAACCCGGGCTTAGGAAAGCATAGAAGATTCCTCGGAGATTCAACTACGATTACAGGCGACGGTCTACCAACTGCCAAGGGCAAAGGTAAGAATGCGAAAAAGGGTGTTGGCGATGATGAAGATGAGGGTATGGCGGAGAACGAAGACCAGGATGCAGAAGCGCCACCACCCGAGTCAGGATCCAATGGTGCGCCAAAAGCTCAAACTGCTGGGGGGGCGAAAGATCAGAACGGGGCATCTACAGATATTAAACCTGAGGTGCAAATACTTGGACTCCATGCCAAACATCCAGTTGTTGCGTACGAGGGGCATGTCTATAAGTGTCAATGGGAAGAAAATATGGGCACAGAGCTCCTCTTTACAGCCCGCGATCCTGACAGTAAACTGCCCATTCTCCGTCACATATCTAACGACGTTGATCTCCTCGCCGCAAGTGCAGCACGCATAACTGCAACCAAGACAGCTATCAAAGCGAAATATCCCAGCGAACACTATGGTATGAATAAGTCGGGAGAAAGCCACAAATCAGGTAATATACGAGCGCTGAAAATACCTGTGGGTGTTGCGGCTTCTGATCAACGGAAGAGCCAGGCGTTCTTCTTGCAATCGTTGATCCAGGCGAAGGAGGCCAAGAAGGAAAGAGATCTCGTTACGGTGATGGCGCAAAAGAGACATACAAATAGTCAGTGGAGACAGGTGATGAAGCAAAAGCGAGCAGCTGAGCAGGCGCAGTTACGGAAGGATATGAAATCGGGTAAGATCAGCGCGGAAGTTGGCCAAAGAAGACTTGATCAGATTGCAAAAGAAGAAGAAATTCTTCAGCAAGAGGATAGAATTAGAGGCTTTGGACCGGACGGGAAGAAGTTGAAGATGCCGGGGAGGAAAAAGGCGGCTGACTCGGGTCCTCAAAGTGTTCTCAGGAGACCACCTGGAGGTATGGGGTTGTATTTAGAGAAGACGAGGGGTGCCGATGATATGGATGGCATGGGTGAAGGGTCTGTTGCAGCTACACCACAGTCTAATTCTATTGAAGGCGACGAGGACGAGGATATGGAGGACTTTGGGGAAGTTGATGAGGATGATGATATGGAATGAGGGAGATAGTGAAGGGTGGTTTGATTCCAGTTGCCCCAACTTCACTACTGAACTTAGACAGAATGGGAGCAATGGCGGGATGCGCTTCTAGAGCCTTACTCTGACATAAGGTTCTCTAGATTGATTACTTTACTAGATGATGCTAACATTGTTATCACCGCATTGGAATGCTTTAGAACTGAAGGTTCGTCTGCATAGAATCTGTCTGGATGTAGCTGAACGCAGCTGGGCATGGCCGGGCATAGCCGGGCCCACATGGCTGCTACAGCCGCCGGAACTGCCGGGGCTCCAAGCTTATATAGTTAGCAAGAAAGAGAGATTCTCTCTTCTCTCTTTGCGCAAGATAATACAAATGGATTTTTAACCTAAGTTATCCTGCGTCACCTACAGCTGTACTAAGTGAACCGACAGAATCTTTGCAACGAGATGAATGCGATCGCCGACTACGATTATCACCCAAGTTATCGCCCGTGATATCTAAGAAGGAAGCCGGAAAGCCTGCATAAGCGAGCTGATTGATTTCATAACTTTGTGCACCTCGGTTGCAACCCCAAATCCCAATCTGGCATAGAGATGATAAATGCATGTCTCGACAAGTTTTGGGGGGCTTCTCGATTCCTCTGAAACTCAACTCCCAATGGCCTCTCAACGGTTCCATCTTTTTCCCAAACTCCCAGCAGAAATCAGGTACATGATATGGCAGCTCACATTACCACCGCCTCGGATGATCGTGCTGAACGAGCAACGTGAGCATGGTGCAGACTTTAAGAATCGCCGCACAATAGCAGATCACCGAGCAGAAGAGCCACATCCCGATTTGCAATATTTCGGACTGGACGTTGAGAATCATTATATACAAGGACTTCTGAGTGACATTCACCTCAACGAGTCTGACGTTCAATCTTACGAAATCGCAGCGTCTGGTGAAAATCTCGTGCCATTTTATCTCCAGGTGCCGGAAATAAGTAGCAGGGGTGTCACTTATTACGCTATGAGGAGAGGCTATTGGCATACTAAATCTTCGCCGCCAATCATTTCAGAAGTCTGCAAAGAGTCAAGGCACGCCCTAGAAGTCAGTGGCTTCTCATTGGCATATGGCACTCGGTCGAATGACCCTCGAACTTGGTTCAGCTTCAAATCCGATGTTCTGGTTTTAATGCACGGTCTTACGTTGAGGGATCCTTTTGGTCCAGCGGGTTGTCTCGACTGCACACCATGGAATATTGGTCAGATGCGTCCTGATGACATGAAGAGAGTGAGACGTCTAGCATTAGATGTGCGCCAGCCCTTTTCAATGTCCCCCTTGCCTGGGAAGATGGATGATATGAAGGATATTGCAACAGCTGTTAGATTATTCGGCGGCTTGGAGGAACTATTCCTTGCACTCGATTGCGAAGGACAAGAATACCTTACCCGAAAAGTTGAATATGATGATCTCTGGGGAATTCACGAAAAGGAGCTTTCCAATTCAAACCTCTGCCGCGTTCGCAGACTCTTGACGCCAGCAGATGCTTCTAAGATCATGATACTGTTTCTGAGATTTCCCGAAATCGCAGCCGTCATTGATTCATCGCTACACATATCTCAAACAGAAGCTGATGCCATAGCAGCGCAGTTTGCGGAAGCTGTAAAGACATATGCTTGTGGCACTATGGTCGCATTTATCGCACAAGTTCTCACTCTGCTAGCAAACGATAAACTCGCGTCCGCAATTATTGCATTAGCAGATCAATTCCCAGACGACCGGCAAGCAGAGGATGAAAGTTCGTATATTGAATCATCCCCGCCATCACATAGTTGTGTTCAAACTAGCACCTCAAAAATCGACCCTAAATTGTCTTGGGGATTCCTCGAACTTCAATGTATCAGAGATTACAACGATCATTTCACTCTAGGTGCGTCGGACGGACTTGAGTTTTGGACTGAGGCTCTTCTTGAGTATAGTCAGCATCCGGGTGCGAATGGTTTGGACTACTTTCAGTTTTGGAGGGCGAAGATTGAGACGGATCTTAAAAGGATACGAGATGAAGCGGTTGAGCGGGGGGGACGTAGTTGGTCTGTTCCGTCTGTACATTTCATTATGATTAGGAAGGGGAAGGGATTGGAGAATGTCTAGCTGGCTTTAAATTCTGCGAGGGTGATGTTGGGTTCTTCATGCCTAATGCTTCATAAAGAATTTCCTTGTAGTTAGAGGATATATGAAACAACTTTTACTTGATTTAGTACTTTCGTTTGGATTTTATCAATGATGGAATAAGACACTTCTTAATATCCTACCATGAACGGTTTTGAACAGCGATTCCAACCACTTTCCCCATGTAACTCCACTCCACGCAACGTCCCTTGCCCCACTACCCCGCCTGAGTTGTCCAAGACCCAATTCAAACCAATCAGCCCAACATCACCAACAAGAGTCATGGAAGACCAATCACTGGACCCCACAGCTCCTTGTACATGATTACTACAAGTATGCTACAGTCACGTCATTCCTTAATAAGGCCTTTACACTCCACACTGTGCGGCCGGATACCATCATAGCAACATGTAAGAATTCTTACTGCCAAGACCGCTATCGGAGTCGATGTATAAAAGTCGGCGACCCTGTTCATATATGTCTGAGGAATTTTCTTCAATTTGGGGGAAAAAACAAAATATTCCATGGAATAGATAACACAACTGCAATTCGAAAGCAACCATAAGTATCAGTATACCACGTCTTAGCAATGGCTGCGAATGAAGATAAAACATACAATGTCATGGTCTATGGCCTCGGAGCGTAAGTCCTTCCAAGATGCAATAGCTACCACACCCAATGACTGACTTTTGTTGCAGAATTGGTTCCATCTATGCTTTCATTCTGAGTCGATGTCCAAATGTCCGTCTAACAGTCGTGGCGAGATCGAATTATGAAGTTGTAAAAAACAATGTATGCCTACCTTACCCAGAAAATCATGAGGATTACATATGTACTTTACGCTTCACGCAGACTGACCGAACCCAGGGCATGAAAATCATCAGCGAAAACCACGGAGAACACATCTTTCATCCAGCCCACGGTACATCAACCCCCCAAATTCTTCTACATCCCCCCAAACCCCTTGACTAACAGCCCTCCCAGTCCTCCAATCCCTCACCGACGCCCCCCCAGAACCTTACGACTACATAATCTGCACGCAAAAAGCCATCAACCAACCCGCCCTCGCGCAGACCCTCACCCCCATCGTGCACGCATCCACAACCCTCGTGCTCATCCAAAACGGCATCGGCAACGAAACCCCCTTCCACGCACAATTCCCCCACTGCACCATCCTCTCCTGCATCGCCTGGACAGGGGGCCTCCAAACCCCCCCAGGCACCGTGCACCACACCTCCTCGGAGAATCTGCAAATCGGGATATCCCTGAACCGGGAGCTGTCCATCGTGGTGGAAAACCAACGACTCCTTGAATTTACGGAATTGCTCAAGCAAGGCGGGACGCCGATTGAGATTCTATCGCCCGAGGAGCTGCAGGCGAAGAGATGGGAGAAGTGTATTTGGAACTGTGCGTGGAATTGCCTGACGACGCTGAGCAGAGTGCATACGCACGAGTGGTTGGAGTCGTCGGGGGAGGCGGAGCGGGTGACGCGGAGGCTGATGGAGGAGATGGCGGAGGTGGCGAGGAGGGAGGGGGGGAGTGTTAGGGAGGGGTTGGTGGACGGGCAGATTGCGAGGATCAGGGCGATGCGGAGTATTGGGACGAGTATGCTGACGGATGCGAAGATGGGGCGGAGGTTGGAGGTGGAGGCGATTTTGGGGGAGCCGGTAAAGAGGGGGAGGAAGCTTGGGGTGAAGATGGATGTTGCGGAGGTGGTTTATGCGTTGCTGGTGGCGTTTGATAAGGGGCTGGAGAGGGGAGTGGGTGATGGGGGAGGGGATTCCTACAATTAAGGCACATATTAGATTGAGGGAGGGGTCTACTGCAAATATCCGGCGTTCAAAACACTTTTACAAAAAATAGTTTATATGAGAACCATAGTTATTACAGATAAATAGAAGTGATGAGCAAGCAGAGCGTCTTCAAAGCCACACACCACCATTCGTATGATGACGTAGTCTTGGCGAAATGTCTCCGTTTGAGTTTCGATGACGGAATCGAACGATATACACAAATTCTCAAAAAGCTGAGTTTGTCAAATCGTCGACGATGTCACCGACTCCATTCTGGCTTATTTCAGTGACGTTAGTAGTAATCTTGATAGAAAGCTGAATGTGTGATGATGTAAGCTCTATGAACATCAACTTCTATTGAATATCCCCCCCCCTGGCTTCTGAGCATTTCTGAGAAGTTAGCAAATAAGTATGTATGTAATTCTTCAGGCCATTGATTTGTCTTCAAATTTCAAGTCTTAGTTTACTTACGTCACAAGCTCTGCGACGCTCGGTGGAACTTCTCGTAATCACTACAACCTCCGAGATATATACTCGGCCAGAGGAATGTTTAGCTAGCTGAGCCGGATAGATTCATGGTATGCTTTGTTCCATCTCCGACTCAAATATATTGATAATCAATAGGTAGCAAAGGAAAACTTTGAGATCTTTGGTCTATTGCTTATCTATGGTGTATGCAAAGCCTATCTTAAAGTCTACACACATGTGAGGAAACGAATGTCTAGATACTAGTGCCCCGAATAGCATCTACCTGCTCACTGAGATGAGCATTGTTAGATGGTGCCGGAAGTGGTGGTCCTTCGGGAGTAACGTATGCCTTTGTCATGCCACCATCCACGACGAAGTCCTATTGTAGTAGTTTAGTATTTCGTTGAAAGCATAGCATTTCATAGCGTGAAAGAAAGAAAGAAGGAATACATACTTGTCCATTCACAAAGCTGCTCTCATCGCTAGCCAAGAACAACACCGCTTGAGCCTGTTCAATTGCCTCACCGAATCTACCAGACGGGAAGTGAATTTCACGTCTCATACGCTTGGGTTTGTCATCTCCAAGCCAGTCCTGGAGAAGGGGTGTATTCAAAGGCGCCGGACACAAAGCGTTGAAGCGGAATCCTTCTCTAGCATGAACGATAGCCAATTCACGCGTCATGGCCAAAACAGCACCTTTAGATGCCGTGTAAGCAAGTTGTGGAGTCGCTGAGCCAACTAACGCAACGACCGATGCAGTGTTGATAATTGAGCCTTTGGTCTTCTTGTTCTTGCGCATAGAAATAACGGCATGTTTTGAGCCAAACCAAACACCCTTGACATTAATGGCTTGCGTCAAATCCCAGATCTTCTCGGGGGTATCGATAGCATCAGCATCATCAGCGTGCATGATTCCGGCGTTGTTGAACATGATGTCAACGCCACCCCATGGCTCAAGATGGGCAACGGCTTTTTCGATATCGGCTTCTTTGGAGACATCACATACTTGGACTTCAACTTTGTGGGCGGAGGGAACGAGTTGGCGGAGTTTAGCGGATGCTTTCTCGAGAGCTGGAGCGGAAATATCTGCCATCAGGACGTTGGCACCTTCTTTGGCGAAGAGAATACATGTCTCTAGCCCGATTCCTCTGGTGTGGTTGTTAGCATGGAGCCTCCGTGACCACGTGATGGGGAGGCTGTTGCGGGTTTGACGCTTTGAGCGAGTTTACTCCGCTCCAGCCCGAGCTGTTTCGCTTGTTCTGCGGAGCCACGACTCGAAGGCCTAGTTTTATCCCACATGATTTACAGGTCACGTGTGTGGATGGCCAGATAGATTCCTCTCTGACCGTCCTTAAGGCTCTCCATTTCCAGATAAAGAAGAGTATCGTGACATCTGGCATCTTGAACTATCATCGATGCCGAGATTTCAAACCCGGCTCCCCTTCACCGTATGTAGAGAAATCATGACTCACCCTGCAGCACCAGTGACAATTGCATTCTTGCCATGCAGTCTTCCCATCTGGAAGCTGTTGATAGTGTGAACCTTTTCGGCCGCCATGTTGAATTCTTTTGCGTTGACTTTAGATGTGTTTTTCGTTTTGCAACTACCTGTAGAAGTCTTGTCAGCGAGAGACTTTAAGAAGAATTATATTGAGCAAAGCAGAGCCTGTGTAGCGTAGCGATAACAAGCGAAATGGAGATATCAAAGAAAAGGCTGTAGCGTCGATGAACTGACTGACTTGGTCTTTGTTTTGAGCTCGATGAAGTATGTATGGATGAAGTAGCGATGAAGGAACTGGGAATATGTAGAGAATATGTAGAGAATATCTAGAAAAGGCACCAGTGTCTATGAAAAGGGTATGAAAAAGTGACGATGATTCTGATTGAGTAATGAAACGGTTTCTCTCTCCATATATTGGAGGAAAGGGTGGGTGCTGATGTGTCAATGGTCCGTTCTCGGTGGGCAAGCAAATCCCTTCCTTATCTTCCGAAAAGGAACCCAACCCAGAAGGCACGACACGACCCGACACGACTCGAGTCAATACGAACACATACATACACACATACATATATACATATATACATACATACATACACACATAACTTACATACATACATACATACATACATGATATACATACACACATAACTTACATACATACATACATACATACATGATATACATACACACATAACTTACATACATACATACATACATACATATACATACATACATACACATACATACACACACACACACACACATACATACATGGCTTGATCGACTGGTGCTGCTTGCTGGCTGTTCCAGATTTCCATATATCGCACAACACTCAGATGAAGTCACCAGAGGCCAGAGGACCGTCCACCGCGGGGTATTTTCAAAGTGGAGCTCAACACTTCATCTCCTTGCCGACGGCGACATTGTGAAACCTGCCAAATATGAAGAAACATGAAGATGTCCATGTCATGTCACCGTACACAATAATCACCACACCACGAGACCCGGGTTTCGCAAAACAACGGAAAATTATATATCAATCTTTTTGTTAAGTATATATCAATCTTTGTGACACCAAAAATGTTTGCCTATGACGATATTTGTCGCAAGTAAGAATGGGCTGCATATTCACGCAGCCAATCACTTTCGCCGCTGTTTTACGGGAGTACTTCCGTACCATCCCCGAACATTCGCCATTTGCATACGAAAATGTACACGCATCGGAAATCTTATCTAGGGCGGCGATGGATCTGAACCCTCACTAATGCTGGCTTTATCAATTGATCCAGAGCTCTTATCGCAAAAGAGGGAGACGAAAGACTTTCCCTGTTTCCCACTCAGCTCACCACTTTTCTTGTCAACTCGACATCCCATCTGTATAAGACTCTGTGTATTCCTCTTCCTCTCCAGCAAACCTCGAGATTGACGTCCGTTCATTCAGATTACCCCTCAACAGAATCGAAGCCTGTATTCCGAATCTCAGATCACAAATCTCAGATCACAAATCTCAGATCACAAATCCCTTCCACCAAAATGTCTGCTCCAGATTGGATAGCCAAACACAAGAAATGGGACGAAAAGACCACAGAGAATCTCTCGACGCTCCTGGAAAAAGACACAAAAGTTAAGTTGGCGGGTATCGATGTTGATGGCATCTTGCGCGGAAAGCTGGTCTCCAAGAAGAAGTTCCTTGGCATTGCTAAAGAGGGCTTCGGTTTCTGCTCAGTTATTTTTGGATGGGATATGCACGACCAGACATACTTCAGAGAATTAAAGATTAGCAATGCTGAGAATGGCTACCATGATATCATTGCGATTCCAGATCTCAGCAGCTTTCGCCGGATACCGTGGGAGGATAATGTGCCGTTTTTCCTACTGAGCTTCTACGATCCGGATACTGGGAAGCCGGTGAGCGCATGTCCTCGAGGACTTTTGAAGACGGCCGTGGAGAAGTTGCACGCTCAAGGGCTGGGCGCAATGGCTGGAGGTATGGGCTCTCTTCCAATTTGTGAACTCCGCTGACCTTACATTGTGTAGCTGAGTATGAGTTCTACCAGTTCAAAGCACCACAAACCAATCCTCATGCGCCCATCGAAGAACGAAATACTTCCTCCACCGCGACCTTCCTGCGAGACAACCCAGTCAATTCTTTACCCTCATTGACGGAAGGTATGTTCGGATACAGTTTAACAAGACCAGTCCATAATCAAGACTACTATTATGGGATTTATGACGCATGCGAACAATTCAACTGCGGGATCGAAGGATGGCATACAGAGAGTGGACCTGGTGTTTTCGAGGCAGCCTTGTCTTTTGGCGAAATTCAACAAATGGCAGACAAAGCAGGCTTGTTCAAGTCAGTATTTGCCCCTCACAGTTGAGATCATGTCTAACGTCAACAGATATGTTGTAAAATCGGTCGCAACAAAATACGGCATCACTCCATGCTTCATGGCGAAACCGCGACAAGGATTACCAGGTAACAGCGGGCACATGCATGTTTCGATTGTTGACAAGGATGGAAAGAACTTGTTTGCTCGCGAGACCAAGGATACAGATGCGAAGTGGAAGGACATTGAGAATCTCTCGGATATGGGTCGACATTTCCTAGCTGGTATACTAGAAGGCCTCCCAGATGTCATGCCACTAGTTGCACCTACAATAAATTCCTACAAACGTCTAGTCGAGAATTTCTGGGCGCCAGTCACAGTATCATGGGGGCTAGAGCACCGCGCCGCATCTGTCCGATTAATCGCACCACCAACGTCCAAACCTGGCGCAACGCGTTTCGAAGTCCGAGTTCCAGGCGCAGATGCAAATCCCTTCTACGTTCTCGCAGCTATATTAGCGTTGGGATGGAGAGGAGTAGAGAAGAAACTTGAGATTTCCCAACCACCGCTTGGGAAGGGTGAAGATGTGGGAGGGAAAGCAGACCCGGGTGCACGATTAGCGAAGAGTTTAAAGGAGGCTACGGAGAGGTTTATGAGACCGGAAAGTATAGCGAGAGAGGTCTTTGGGGATGAGTTTGTGGAACATTATGGTGGGACGAGGGAACATGAGATTCGGTTGTGGGATGAGGCGGTTACGGATTGGTGAGTTTTCCCTTGTCTGTTTTCTCTGCTGGTTTTGTGATAGGAAATGGAGAGAGAGAGTATTTGCTAACACATGCTGTGCAGGGAGGTTCGAAGATATATTGAAACGGTCTAGATGTTTCTCATTCGCCGTGGGTAAGAGTGGGTTGTTGGGAAGGATGATTATCGGTATACTGTATAGTAGTGTATGTTGCCTGCTTGGGGGAGCAGTCACCTCGATGTCCATTCAGCATATAAACCCATTCCGCGTTCCATGGAATAAAGCTAGAGGGGATCTGAGCTTGCCCTTTCCTCTTTTGTACTAGAATATCCCCTTAGAAACCTATTCACTTGCTGTCTCCATTCTTCTTCCCTTTCCTTCTTTAGTAACTTCATGGAACTGATCGCCTATGTTTCTCGATTAAAGAAAGACCCACAGAGATGAGATCGATCTTGGATCGCGTATCTCGCGGATATGTTTCGGGCCATCGCGATTATCGACGGAGCGAACGAGCGAGCGATCTTTGCGGAGGATTTACCTTAGTTACGGTATGAATGCTTCCAGGTTTATACCGTACCGTCCTGTTCCGTCATGTCACGGCCTCACACTTTTACTTTTTTTACTGTTTAATATGGGTAGCAATTGATGTGGATGAGGATGTGGATGAGGGTGTGGATGGAGATAGTATAGTCTTGTCTTGTTTGGGGTGGAGATGAGATTAGCGGAGATGAGATAAGGGGGGACGTGATGAGATAAGGGGGGACGTGATGAGATAAGGGGGGGGATGTGTTGTGGCTGTGCTGTGCTGGGGATACTGGATTGAGCTTGAGCTTGAGCTTGAGCTTGAGCTTTTGGAAGTACTTTGTAGATGGCGAGCTTGCACCTCAAATCCAACAATGACGATGCCTTTTCTTGACATCAAAATTGTCATGTTCTGCGAGGTATGTCTTACTTATATGACGCCTCGAATGATACATGCAACCGTTCGTCCCCGTGTCCCGTCTCCCTACCGTACTGTGCCGTACCGTACTGTCTTATATTCCGTGGCCGATATCCGAGAGCACGAGCAAGGAACCCTAGAGGAAAAAGAATCCCTAAATCTAATCCGGTCGACGCACTCCTGACTCGACTAATACCCTGGTTCGTCTAATGTTTTTTCTTCTCCTCCACCTTATGAATGGGGCGAGTTTTCATGCACGACAATATCCGAGCACAGATCGTTCATATGGGTTATGGGGTATACGAGGTTGCCAAGAGGGTGGTGCCTCCTGCGACTGGACTTTTGGTTTGTTCGTTCGGCCATTCTACCGCTAAGACTGTCAATGGGGAAATCTCATCCGATGGATGGGATTGAGGACCAGGACCTGCGGGCTACAAGCTACAAGCTACCAGCTACGCGAAAGAGAAAAATATGGCCAGGACCGAGCGAATGCAATAAGCACGCACGTATATGCGGGCCAAGAAACATCCCAAGAGCATCGACTGATTTGTGAGATCTTCCTTTTCTCTCCCTCTCTCCCTCTCTTCCTCTCTCTTCCTCTCTTCATTCTCAATTCATACTCTATCTAACTCACTCTCTAGTCGACACGTTCGTTTGTTTGTCGACCGTCATTCGTTTTTGGGGTGAAGAAGAGAAAGCCTAGTTCTCCGCATCGACATACAACCGCTCGGCTAATCTCGCGCTTCTTGGCCCAAGATGAAGTTCTCCCTCGGTGCTGCAGTATGGGGAGCAGCATCCTGCGCAGCAGTAGTGAAAGCTGCTTGTTCGAGCAATCTCTTAATTGACAATTATGCAAAATTTGCAAGTAATACTAATTCCCTCGGTCAATGGACCAGCGGTATGTTTCACACCTCCATGAGATGAGCAGAGGCAGCCGTTCTAACTTGCATTCTCAGACGATGGAACAACCACAAATCTGAAAGCCGACACCGCAAATAAAAAGATCACATTCACTGCATCATCTACTTCGAGCTATTTTTACACCACATTCAACTGCGAAAAGGCAACTACGGATAGTTACAATGCCATTACATTCCCAATTAAGGGACCCAAAGGGGCGTCCGTCAAACTCGAATTACAGACATTGAGCTCTTGCTCGGCTACGACCTATTCTAGTTACTACACCACCATCAGTGGACTTACCGGATCTACACAAACGGTCACGATTCAACTCAGCACATTCGCGGGTGCCAATTTGAATGCGATTTCGGGCCTTTTGTGGGAGTCTTTCAGTGTCAGTGGTGCTTGGGAAATCGGTCAGACTGAGTTTGTGTGCTCAACAGGAGGTGGGGTTTCGTCGTCGACTACATCTTCCACGACATCTACCAAGGTTAGCGTGAGTACCAGCAGCACTACCTTGACAACCGCCACTTCAACCGCATCTGCTCCAGCGGGTCAATGTAAAAACCTTTTGATTGAAGACTTTGCCTCTCAGTCTCGTCTTACCTTCTTATTCTACAATGCCATGCTTCAGCCATCTTCCGATGATGGCACTATGGCACCAGTGACGGGGAGAGTCGACACTGGTACCTCGGTGATCGTGGCCAACAACCATGTTACATTGACTTCGAAATCTGATGGTTCTTCATACTGGTACACCATGCTTGGCTGTACCAAGGCTACCAATGTTTATGGTGGAATTGGATTAACCATCAAGGCAGCAAAAGGAACTACTCTGGGTATCGAGCTGCAGACCTCGAAATCATGTAGTTCCAGCAATCCAACATTGAATGACGTTTCCTCGACCGATTTAGGATGGACTTTTGATGGAACGGAAAAGTTCTACACCATTCCTTTCTCCAAATTCTCTGGCCTTGACACAGATCATCTGATCACATTGCTGTTCTCTGGTATGAGCGGTCCAGTTACTTTTGGTCCCATCTCATTCTACTGTGGATCGACTGGCGTGGCTTACCCGGTTCCCACCACGGTCGCTGTTGTTGAGCCAACCTCCACTGTTCCAGCGACCACTGGACCATCGGCCTACGTCATTGACACTTTTGGCAATGCCGGCTCTAACAACCTTGGATTCTACCATGGCGGAGATGATGAGACTACTTACAAACAATCTGGAAACAAGTTGACTATCAACACCAAAGGAAACTCGGACTTGTCTTGGTACACTCAAGTCACCAACGGCTGTCTTGATCTTACCCCGAATGACAATGGTTACTTGCACATTGCATATACTGGCAGCAATGCATTCACCATTGCCCTCCAGCAACACAACCCATCTTGTAACCCCAACCTTCAACCATTCCCTTTTACATGGGATTCTGTTGAAGCATCGCGATACTCTGATTCTAGCAAAACCAACATATACGTCCCTATTTCGCACTTCAACATCAACCGCAAGCTCAGCGTCGGCTTCGCCCTAAAAGGTTTCTACACCAGCGACAGCACCATCATCTCCAAAATCGAGTTCGTCAAGTCCGTCCCCACCAGCTTCCTTGTACCCTCCAAACTCCCCTCCGCCCCCCTCATCTTCGCCTGCACGCGCCCCAACTCCTTCGCCTTCGCCATTGACGACGGGGACCCAAAACTCGCCCAAACCGTTGTCAACACCGTCGCCGCAGCCGGCATCCACGTCACCTTCTTCACTGTCGGCTCCGCCCTCCTCGACCCCTCCACCAACCTCTCCTCCGTATACTCCGACATGCTCACCCGCGGCCACCAAGTCGCCTACCACTCCTACACGCACCCCCCGATGGAAGGCCTCCCCTCACTCGCCGCCATCGACTGGGAACTGAACAACGACATCTCCGCCGTGTCCTCCACCCTCGGCATCAAATCCTCCTACTTCCGTCCCCCCTTCGGCACCGAAGGCGCGCGCATCCGCCAACGCCTCGCGGCTCTCATTCCCGACGCCAAATTTGTCGCCTGGTCGGTCGACGTCCAGGATTATCTGTGGGCGCTGACCGACACCCCCGAGAACCAGCTCACCAATTTCCAGAGCGACGTCAACAAGGGTGGCAACCTGGTCGTCATGCATTACTTGTATGAGACGACGGTAGCCTATCTTCCCCAATTTATCGACATTGCCAAGAAAACGGGGAAGCAGCTCATGAGGGTCGATCAATGTTTGGAGGATCCAAATGCGCCGCCTTTGTAGGGAGTGGAATGGAACAGCCTGGAATAGGATAGGATAGGATAGTATCACTTATAATGAGGTGGAGTGAGTGGAGTGGGTAGTTAATAATGTTTGGTGTGATGAAAGTAGTGTTATATATTAATTAATTCATGAATGAATAAATGTTTTTTCTCTTCCAATCATGTATGTTTCTATTCAAGATTTCTATCTTCATCGCGATACTATTTTGTATTGTATTGTATTGTATCAATAATGTAATTCCAAAAACCCCTTAACTACATATATATCATCAAGTCGAACTTTTTTTGCTTCCAAGTTTTTTATCTCTTCATTTTTATTTTCCCATTTTATTTTTGGTCGAACGTCTGTTTGTCTCTACTAAGCTAAGCTAAGCTAATTAACTAACCTGACCTGACCTGACCTGACCTGTACATGCCTACTCCCTACATACATCTACTGCGCCAACTTCAACAACCCTTCTAAATTAATACTCTTCGGCCTCTCAATCGGCAGCCCCAACGCCCTATCCCAGATCAACTGCGCCAGGGGGCCCAACCCCCTACTAACGCCGAACGTGGCCGTATAATACAGCGTCTCATGGAAGCCATAGTGATGGAACAGCACGCCCGAGCTCGAATCGACATTCGGGTAGGGATTCTTCGTCTTGCCATGTTCTTTCAGTACCTGTGGCGCGATCTCCGAATTCATTTTCACGAGCTGGAAAACGGGGTCTTTGGCGATTTCGGGCCGGGATGACGCATAGTCCATGAGGGCTTCGAAACGGGGATCCGGTTTGCGGAGCACGGCGTGGCCATAGCCGGGGACGACGCGCCCGGATTTGAGGGTCGACCAGAGGTAGGAGGTGATGGAGGAGGGGGTAGGGTTGGCGCCGATGTGGTCTTGCATTTGGAGGATCCAGCGGAGGACTTCTTGCGCGGCGAGACTAGATAGAGGGAATTAGTAATGGGGGATATAGAGATATGGTAAGGGGGCAGATATACCCGTGAAGGGGGCCGGCAAGACCTTGAAGACCTGCACTGTAGCTCAAGAAGGGATCACTCAAAGCGCTTCCGACCAAGTGTGTAGTATGAGCCGAGACGTTTCCACCTTCGTGATCTCCGTGAAGAGCAAGATAGAGTCGAAGTAAATCTTGGAAATTCTCATTTTCCTTGCCTCCTTTGCCGAGCAAAGCCGCGAAATTGTACGACCAATCTTGTTCTGGATCGACCTTAGCTGGAAGAGTTCCACCACCTCGGTATGAGTTTTGGTAGATCTTGGCTGCGATGACTGGAAGTTTTGCTAACAGGGAAATACTGTCGTCGAATGTAGGCTCCCAGTAATCGGCTTTGTTGATGCCCTTTTCGTAAGCCTTGGCGAATTTCGAGGTATGTGAGAGTGCGGATACGGCGATGGCGAATTGTGTCATGGGATGTAAATCCTTAGGGAAATTGTCCAACAACGAGTTGACGAAATCAGGAAGTTCGGATTGCTCTGCCAGCTCGCGGGAAAATTGTCGGATTTGGGAAGTCGAAGGAACTTGGCCGGTTAAGAGAAGCCAGAACATAGCTTCTGGTAACATTTCGGTCCCAGACGTTCCTTTAGGAAGCTCTTTTTGACAATCTTTGATGGTTCTTCCATGGAATCGGATTCCTTCGTTGGCGTCCAGAACTGATCCTTCCCACACCATGGCCTTCAAACCTCTGTATAGTATCAGCCCTGTATTTCCCCAGGAGTGTTGATGTCGTACCTCATTCCACCAATTGTGTTCTCGACCTTGACTTCTCCGATAACTTTGTCACCTGCTGCTTTGACCTTCTTCAACAGTTCACGCTTCGCAGGTATAGCTTCCTTGAAGGTTGTTTTGAGATCAGGCTCGGAGGAGGTGGCATAACTTCGTTGAGCTGGGACAGCTAGGTTTCGAACGCCGATAGGCTAATGTTATGTCAATACTGACTCTCACGTCCTCATGATCTAGAGGTTACTTGCTCTCAGTGACCTGAAGGCCTGCGTGGCAGTTCTTGCTTTGATTGCCATATTCTCGTCGTGTCTGGGGTATGCGGGACAGATTCGCGGGGTAACAGGATGGTATGAGAAACTATAATAGAGCTTCTTTTAAGTGTGGGAACAGGGACCAAAATCTAGTAGAATATCTGCTAGAACTGCACTACCGTTAATGTGTTGGATTCCAGAAAAATCGATTATTGTTCCATTCAGGTCGAAGAGTACGAAGAATAAGTAACACGATGTCAAACAGGTGCATTCCACTGGTGCCGAGGATAAACGAAGAGCTTTCCGGATTGACCAATCGGACATGCTGGGACAACCCCGCTTTCTCAAACAAACAACCTACGAGCAAAACTCAACATGATGACAGAATTCCGATGACCGGCACAAGAGAATAGCTTGCCTCCTGGTTTGCATATCACAGGTAGGATTCCTTTTTTATCTCTCAATTTTTTAAAGATATTTGCTGTGAAGGTTCCAAGAATGTTTCGCCGAATAGCTCTTGCGGCTCCTCGCAGAGTCCTGATCGCAAGAACGTATGTAACCGCCACAGCTTGCAGAATGAGTGCTTTACAACCACTTCGCGATCCGGTATCCAGGCCGCTGGCTTCTGATTCGTTTCAATTACTTTCAGAGGCAGAAAAAGCTGGTGCCGCAGAAGATGCTTTGTACGAACAGCAGGTGAAAGAGGTCCAAACGTGGTGGAATAGCCCACGATATAAAGGAATCAAAAGACCATATTCTGCAGCAGATGTCGTTTCGAAACGAGGAAGTCAGCAGCAATCATATCCAAGTTCTGTTATGGCGAGAAAGTTGTTCAATTTGATCAAGGAACGAGAGGCACATGGGGAACCTATACATACAAGTGAGCCCTTATTCTGGCCACGGAGAAGCCTCCACTGACACAATTTAGTGGGCGCTATCGATCCCGTACAAATGACACAACAAGCCGCGAATCAAGAAGTTTTGTATGTTTCAGGCTGGGCCTGCTCGTCCGTCCTCACGACTACAAACGAAGTGTCTCCCGACTTTGGTGATTATCCATATAACACTGTTCCAAATCAAGTTCAAAGGCTGGCTAAGGCACAATCAATGCATGACAGGAAGCAATGGGATGCGCGAAGAAATATGAGCAAGGAAGAGCGTGCAAAAACGCCATATACAGACTATCTGCGGCCGATTATTGCGGATGGAGATACCGGACACGGCGGCCTCTCTGCGGTGTTGAAGCTTGCCAAGCTATTCGCTGAAAATGGAGCAGCTGCGGTACATTTCGAGGATCAGATGCACGGGGGTAAAAAATGCGGACATCTTGCTGGCAAAGTTCTTGTCCCGATTGGTGAACACATCAATCGTTTGGTAGCAGCCAGATTTCAGTGGGACGTCATGGGCTCCGAAAACCTGGTGATTGCACGAACAGATTCTGAAAGCGGGAAGCTACTAAGTAGTGCGATTGACGTTCGAGATCACGAATTCATCAAGGGTGTTGCGCAGGATGGTATCGAACCTCTAGCGGAGACTTTGCAGGCGATGGAACTGTCCGGGGCAAGCGGTGCAGAAATTGACCGTTTTGAAGCCGACTGGGTAAAGAAGACAGAGTTACTAACCTGCGATGAAGCTGTGGTTAAACAGTTCAAAGAACAGGGGGTTTCACAATCCAAGATTGATGAATACCTGCAGACGACTAAGAATGACCGCAATATGTCAATAACCAAACGTTTACAGCTGGCGTCTGGATACAGTACTAAACCAATCATATTCAATATTGACATACCTCGCACTCGGGAAGGATTCTATCACTACAAGGCCGGAATGGATGCTGCTACAAAACGAGCAATTGAATACGCACCATATGCAGATCTCTTATGGGTTGAGACAGGAGATCCAAATGTAAAGAACGCAGCACAATTTGCAGGCGAAATCCGCGCCAAACACCCAGGGAAGGGCCTTGTATACAACCTTTCGCCTTCATTCAACTGGATGGGTCATGGTTTCAATGATGAAACCCTCAAGTCATTCATTTGGGACATCGCCAAGCATGGTTTTGTACTTCAACTGATCTCTTTAGCCGGGCTTCATTCTACAGCGACCATCTCGAACCAGTTGTCGAAAGCTTTCAAAGAAGATGGTATGCTAGCTTATGTGAACTTAATCCAGAGGAGGGAAAAGGAACTTGGAGTGGATGTTTTGACACACCAGAAGTGGAGTGGTGCGTCATATATCGATGGAATTTTGGGTGCTATCCAGAGTGGAAGCAGCAGCAGCAAGAGTATGGGAGAAGGAAACACAGAAGGTCAATTCTGAGGTTCACGATAATTGAGCAGTCGAAGCTATGACAAACCACTAATCCGTACTCTATTTCCTCTGTGCATGTGGTACTTGTCTCTCATGCGCCTTGGTTGGAAAACTATATAAATCTCCTGTCGGTGTTCTAATTGAATGTCAGGTAACCTTTGGGTGGTGTGCGGGCTAGCTCGTCCTTTCCTACTTTGCCCTATACTTGGACATATAGCCGGCGCTTCAACTGGAGAACTCTCTTAGAACCACTTTCGTCGCGTTTGCTTCAAGACTGCAACATGTTCGAACAACACAGTATATTTCATTCATAGCGCACACCCCCAACGAAAAATTAGGAACAAAGCATATAGTATCAGCAACTTCAAAATGTCGGTCCCCATACACTACAACACTATGGTCACTATGGACACAGCAAGCTTCTACTCACGACACGTTTTGTGTAGCTCGCAAAGAGAGAATAATTATGTCTCTGGTGACGTTGAAGCATAACTCCGGCAATCCGCATCCTATCCTTGATGAATTACGAGATTATCTGGTCCACTAGCAAACACCACATGCACCTCGAACAGTGCCAGAACATGGACTATCTCAAACTCAAATGATGTGTTCAAACTCGCGTCTATGATCTTGGACAGTGCCAGGTCGACCGCCAATACATTCGTGCTTCAGATATTCCACGTGGCATGAACCAAAGATATATACTAGTCCTCGTTGCTCTAGGCTTGATCGTGGAAGAAGACAGCAATTTCATCAGAGAAACTCCCAAAGAGATTCAAGTCGAAAAAGAGGCCGGATTCATCGACCTCCAGCTCTTCATAAGCAAGAACTCTCAAGAAACCAGCGCAATCGCCAATACGCATCACATCGGCAAAGCCCACGCTGCACCACCACTACATCGACATACGATGACATTTCGTTACTGAAATCCACCGCATCTATGCCTACTAACCTCTTATAGTCGCGAAATCGCGTGCAAAGCTCAGTACTAGTGCTCCCTTGCCGCGGAAATATTTTTCCAGATGGCGGATTTCTTCGCTGAGAATCAAGGTTTTGGCGGTCTTCAGCGGGTAGTACACTAAGTGTAGTACTTATAGGCTTCAATGGATTTAACAATAGGTGCAAACGATGCTTGAGTCAATTATCTTAATTGCTATCTACAGTGGGAAGGACTAGCTATATTTATAGGCCCTTCAGGCCTACTGCCTTAGGCCTCTCAAGCCTATTTGTAAACCTGATCCACAGGCTTCGCAAGCCTGAAGTCATAGGCTTCGTAAGCCTAATTGATCACTACGACGTTCAGTTTAGGGTAGTGGACCCCTGCCCCACCTACCCCGCCTACCCCACTTTAGTGGTTCCAACACAAGGGCCGTATGCCTTCCGTCCATTTCAGTACTCGAATCTTTAGTTATTTAGAGAGGTTGAAGAGTTCAAGGCGATTAATGGACGAAGCGTTGTTGGATAGTGAGTCAGACCTTTCACCGGAAACGGAAGCGGAAGCATCTTCGAATGGACAACCTTCTTCTAATACGCACACTTTGACATCAATTGGGCAACCATCGTCGTCGAATGGGCCGCTGTCGTCGCCGTCATCAATTGGGGAAACTATCGTTATCATCAGATAGGGATGCTGGCATGAATGCAGAAGACTAGGACATAGAGATAGATGAAGATGTGATATAAGTCGAAATACGAGATTAGGATACCTATTTTGGCTTCAAGGAAACATTTACAAGAGCTTGGATATGATGTGGTAGATGATTTGCCAAGATTTTCTGTCCTCTTGTTTAACGATTTCAGGGGGAGAGACGAGGGTCTAGTATATCGGACTTATTTTGAGCTCCTTGCTTTAAGGTTAAGGTTAAGTTATGCTTAATTGACTGCTGATAAAAGACGGCAGGGTTTTTTTGATCAAGACTACTATGATTCCAATTCCTGAATCAGTTCTATTGCACGGCGTCATCGTATACATCTAATACGATGATCAAGATGGGGAAACATGATGGTAGAGGGTCTGATATTCAATCATCTAATGCATTGTCTAAATCTTCAAATTCTTTTCATAATAGCTTGCCCCATAGCGGGCTTAGAATATCCTTCCTTACCATGGATATTTCTCATCATCAAATGATTGGAAGGTACCAGAAGTTTCTTCCCTTGTGGCGTTATCGATCTAGCACATGTAATGTTAGCTTCTGTTTCTGGAGACTCATACCCTTTCAAGCACAGAGAAAGAGAGAGAGAAGAAGGTTCAAGGATAAAGGGACAAGAAAACACACCTTCTCCAGCATCCCCTTAATACTATCCTCCAACTTAACTGGCGCATCCTCCATTCCATTCGCTTTCGCTCCCGCTTTTCCCATATCCGTCTGTACCCACCCCGGGCTTATAGCAAAGGAAATCAAATCCTTGTTCTCGAAATGGATCTTCCTAACCATATAATTCACAGCCACTTTTGATATACCATACGCTGTCGCCTGCACTGGTATATGTTCCATAGCGCCAATTGACGCGATGCCCGTGGAGAGAGCTACGAACATCGGTTTAGAAGATTTCTGAAGCAGAGGGAGAACAGCTTGGAAAAGTGCAAGAACGCCGACGACATTGACTTCGAAGTGGGAGCGGACTTCGTTGAGAGGAGTGGTGCTTGCTGGGCCATAGTAGTTGGATATTCCGGCATTGGCGATCACGGTGTCGATTTGGGTTATGTTGTGGGTGTTTTGAAGGGTTTCGACGGCTTTGGCGGGTGAGGAGTCGTCGGTGCTGGAGATGAGGATGGGGATCACGCGGCTACCAGAGGCAGTGGAGATGGTGGTGAGGGATTGGGAGGTGGAAGAGGTGAGATCGCGAACTCCGGCTATGATTGTGGTGTTGGGTCGTCGGAGAAGAGCTTCAGTGAGGCCGCGGCCAAGTCCTATTGCAAGAAGTCATTTACATGGTAGTGGAGATGAGGATTTGAAGATTGTGCTAACCTCTGTTTGCGCCGGTGATAAGGTAGGTCTTTGAGGTAGACATTTTTCCTGTTGTATGAGTTGAAACTGTTATATGAGGTAATATAGTGCGTTGTAGATCGATGGAGAGCAATTGACTGAGGATCTTAAGCCAGAGATCTTGGAGACTCTTATACTTCTCGCATAAATGCTCCTCCTTTACCTGTCATACTCGAATCCCGCGCGGACATCCAGCAAATACGCCCCCGGCGTCGGCCTTAAAGTACTTACGATTTCTCCGAGCGATGTGTAATCTTCAATTGCCAGAAAATTTCTAAGTGAAATAGTTACGAAGTAGAGCTCTAATATATACATGACAAATCAAGGGAAAAGCCACGATAAGCATCAGGGGCTCTTCATAGACGCGTGACTACTACATGATATTGTACAGATTTTCGAGTGGTTATACCTTTTGCTGTTTACGGCTTAGCGTTCATGCGCAAACGCTGATTCACAAAGCTAGGGGGGGAAAGTCACGTGGTAGTGCATATCGATATTCTAGTCAGTCAATAATGCAGAAGCTCGTACATTTGATGTGTATGTTTATGGCAGATCTCAAAATATCAATTAGCCTTTACTATATAATGGTTTAGGCGAAATGATGGTGTGTTGTATGTAGAATTCTCGGACAAGGTAAATCACACCTGTAGTACACCTGTAGTACTACAGATGTGATTCCTAGCTACGGCATTGCCCCTTATGAAAATGCCCTCGATACCGGAGAGCTGGGCTATATAGTTAGTCTAAGTGCCCCACTTAGTTAGAAGAATGAGACTTAATTCGGCCCACACTCCGTGCCCTATAAGTGTCACGGTGGTATCCCGAATTCAAGTCATACCAACAACATAATCTATTTCCTCTTTGAGAAGGTCATGAAAGTCATAAAGTCTATCTACATATTAAACCTCTACGAAGAAACCTCCATCTGTAGCTTCAATAAGTGAGGGCCAAATATCTCTTCAATGAACCACATCCTCTTCCCTTCTTTTTCTATATCATCCCAACTGTCCCCACCCATCATTTCCTTCAAACCGTCCACAGCCCACTGATAGTCTCCAGTGGAGGACGCAGCATACGCAGCCATCACAAGCAACCAAGTCTTTAGCTTCCGGTCATCTTCTCCCCAGCTTTCGGTATCTTCGAAGTGTTTCCGTAGTTTCGAGACATACACACCCGTCAAAATCGGCCCTATTCCGAACTTTCTTCTAACTTCTGACACGAATAACAAGGCTCCAATCCGTAGTAACTCCTCCAGATTGTTCTCTACCGTGGTTTGCGCCGTTAGAAGCCTGTATAGTATGGGATAGATGCAGAGACCGGGGAAGTTTTGATCGTGCCAGAGATTCCTCGTCTTGCATTCTTCGTTAATACCGATGGTCAGATTACTGAGGCTTTTCATGATATCGAGCATGTCACTTCCTACCCGATTGGGCTCGACGAAAGACGTAAATATTCGCGAGAAGTGCACCTGTCCTTGTTCCTCATATCTTTGAGTATAGGTCTGGCCTAAGAGTCTATAAGGTGGTGGGAAAGTAGGCGGCACATCCAGATCGCTGACCATATTATATTCTATCCAAAGTAGAGAAAGCCGCAGAGGGATATTCTTCTCAATAGATGATAGGCCACCCCGCATTGCGAGAATTTTTTGAAATCCCGCATGATGAATAAAAAAGCTCTCTGCATCCGCGCGAATATGCTAGGTGATATCAGCATTAACGTACCAATCAGAACACAACCAGACTAGGAACTTACATCGTGGCACATGAACTATCATATATACACATTAGCCAGGAACCGCAAAATTTGATAAGGGCAAACAGTAACGTACGCCAAGGATTGCACCCATGATTCCATCAGTCATACCTGCATCAGAGGTTGACATACTTTTCAATCTTGTATTCACAGATTTGATCGCGGATATGTAGTGCGTTACTGCATCGGTATTCTCGCCTGGTTGCCCCCTTAATCTATCCAAATGTCTCGATACATTTGATAGGATGAGATGCATCGCCGCAGCATCGGCGAGACCTAATGGATACCAGAATTCACGAAAGGGTTGGATGTTGGTTTCAGACGGCTTCCATACTGCGGTATGTTAATCATTTCTCTGCATATAACGGATATGTAACAGAGCACAATATACTCGTGTGATAGGACATACGATAATGTATCAACTCATGCTGTTTCTCGCCGATAGTAATCGGATAGGACTGGAAGGGGTTCGCCCTTCCTCCACCTAGCAGCAGCATAGAACTAATCTGTGGAACCATAAGCGCGCCATTTTCCTCTTCTTCTCCTGGCTGTTTGGTGTCTGTAACTTTAAGGTTATCGAGACCTGACTGCAGCCCTGAGGTGCTTGGTGTGGGGGGTGCATTCCGTGGTGCGATGGCTTTTAGACCATTTACCCTTTTGGGACGATTTTGCTTCATAAATGGTCGCATTACGTGTTTCCGCACCAGTGTTCTCGTCTCCTTTTTCTCCTTTGCCGAAAAACTAGGGGTTGAGGTGATGAATGCATATTTTCCGTTATCGTTTGGTGACATCTTTTCTTCTTTGATATTTGAGTGAGATAGACGGACGCAATAATTAGTCTTCTCTTCTTCACAATTTATGAGTTAGTCACAGTATATATGTATTCACAAAGTAGTGAAGTGTTTTTCACGCGATTCGAATATATAGTCTCTTGAAGCGGCCAACCTTCTTCAGATCGATTTGAAATGAAGTCAGTCAGGGAGGGCTCCTTTTGCTTCCAGAGCAGATTCCATTGCTCAGCTCCTGCAAAGGTGGGGGTTACTAATGGGGCTGACATGATTGTAGTAGTTTTAAACTAACTAGAAGTAGGCAATGGCCCCCTGCTTTCTTATATTATCCATCTGCACAGATCTGTCTGGTGGCTTACAAATTTAGCGCTGGGTACCTGAACGATATTTTACTCGAGAACATACGAGGACGATGATGTTTTTGAGGCCCTGCAGACTCAGGCCACAAGATTGAATTCGATAAAAGGGACAGAGGGTTACGCCTTCGACTGTAGTAAACATAGAAAGTGGCATGTCGATGGACGGATGCGTCATGTTTTATTCTCCGCCACCATGATGTCGTCTCGGAGAATGATCTTTATCATGACTTACTTAATCTGATAAAGCATCATCGTCGTTAGCTCCGCTCAATCAAGTCTCTCGTTCGGTATTTTCAACATCACACGTCCACAACAGTGTAACCAAAACGATTTAATAATGTCGCAGAGGCAAGAATCCTTCCAATGCAGTTTGGATGTCCGACACCGAACGGCTAACTCACAGACCGACCGAATATCAAAGTCGAGTTGCACCGACCGAATGCCGTCAAGAGGCCATCGCTCCGCATGAATACTCCGAAGAAGCCTTTCGAGAACCGGATTCGCAAGCCGCAAACCTTCATGCAAAGCTGCATCAAGACAAGGCAGATTACAAACTCACCGTGGAAGGTAGCATCCTCCTGCGTATCAAAAATACTACGAGATCATTCATTGATTCCTCCCATATATCACAACTCTGCATCATATACAACACAGTCCTGGAAATCACCGTCGTCGTCGCCTCCATCCTGGCGGGTATTCAAATCTCTCATATTTGACTACATTTACTCACATCCAGGGAAATTCTGTCAACGTCCCTTCACACCTCTCTCCAAACGAGGACACTCAACCCGCTGTGCCCGCTCCTATGTAAGTCCCTTAAACAGGCCTCCCATCCGCATACTTCGCGTAATTGCGTTGCGTCGCAGCTCCAAGAAGTTTTTGTGAGGGATTCAGAGGTTGTTTGAGGGGATATGTAGGATGGGGCTGTGGAGACCGTTGTGTATGCGGATATGGATTTGGTGTTTCGTTCGATTTTGATGTGGTGGTGTGGAGGAGTAGTAGAGGATAAGGGTTGAGGGAATGAGAGTAAGAGAGAGGTTAGTGAGGAGGTGGAAGGAAAGGGAAAGGGAGAGGGAAAGCGAGAGGGCGACAAGAGCTAAGGTAAAAAGAGAAATGATGGAGAAGAGACACTGTGTAGTGGGATACTAGTTGGTTAGGATGGAAGTGGAAGAATAAGATGCGAGGCCTGCCAATGTAGAAGCAAGGGTGTGAGCACAGTACCTGGCTAACTGAATAATAGGGGATGAGGGGGCGAGGTTCTAGCTAGGTAAGAGCATAGTAAACTTTTTACCCCTAGAATACCGTCCAGTCGATGGTGCGGAGTTTTCTGCTACGTTCAACGGGAGGATTAATTATCTGGGAATATAAAGCACATTTGGGAATAAACGGCTGTATTGTAAGAAACCCCCAGAAAATTAATCAAGTAGAGCTCTATAGACAATAATAACTAAGTAATAGAATTACTCTTAGAGTCGAGCAACTTGAGCACAAAGCTCTATATACTAAGGAAATATATTCTGCTTATATAGATCTTTTTCTTTATTGTCCAGTTGTTCCAGTTGTCCTGGTACTACTGGTTCTGCTGGAATAACTTGGGATAGTTATATACTCCGAATATAGCATTCTACTGCGATTGGCTATTGCATTCTGAGCCTAAGGTTCCTATAGTCGTATGTCCGTTTCGGTTCGTAACATTAACATAATCTTCAAGTAATTTGACAATAAGGTTGTGTCCATTACGAGCAGCCAATAACAGCGGTGTTCGACCGCGTTTATCCTTCGAGTTGGCTTCGACCTGGCCAGTTGTAAGTAGCAGCTTGACGATATCTGTATGCCCATTCTCAGCAGCGAATGACAGGGGTGTTTGACCGCGTTTATCCTTCGAGTTGGCTTCGACCTGGCCAGTTGCAAGTAGCAGTTTGACGATATCTGTATGCCCATTCTCAGCAGCCAATGACAGCGGTGTTTGACCCCATATATTCTTCGAGTCAGCTTCGACCTGGCCAGTCGCGAGTAGCAGCTCGACGATATCTGTATGCCCATTCCTAGCAGCGAATGACAGAGGTGTTCGACCGTATTGATCATCCTTCGAATTGGCTTCGATCTGGCCAGTTGCAAGTAGCAGCTTGACGATATCTGTATGCCCATTCCCAGCAGCGAATAACAAAGGTGTTTGACCGTCTTCATCCTTCGAGTCAGCTTCGACCTGGCCAGTTGCAAGTAGTAGCTCGACAGTATCTGTATGTCCATTCAGAGTAGCGAATGATAGGGGTGTTCGACCGAATATACTATCTTTCGAATTGGCTTTGACCTGGCCAGTCGCGAGTAGCAGTTTGACGATATCTGTATGCCCATTCTCAGCAGCGTATGACAGCGGTGTCCGACTGTCTTTATCCTTCGAGTCGGCTTCGACCTGGCTAGTTGTAAGTAGCACCTTGACGATATCTGTATGCCCATTCCCAGCAGCGAATGATAGTGGTGTTCGACCGTATTCATCCTTCCAGTCAGCCTCGACCTGGCCGGTTGCAAGTAGCAGCTTGACAATAGCTTCTTGCCCATTCCAAGCTGCGTATACCAGCGGTGTCCGACCAACTTTCCCATCCTTTATATCTGGATCAACTATATCAAGCAGTAACTTAGTAATATCCTCATTCCCTTCCCCAGCAGCGAATGAAAGTAGTGTCCGACCGTATTGGCCAGTCGGGTAAGTCAAATAGGCTTTTCCAAATACCGCCCCATAGCTACTTCTTGCTTCTAGAAGTCTCTTGTCTGCTTTTTCATGCTCTTTCAAGTCATCCAATATCGCTATATCGTTCCACAATCCAGTTGCATCACTTAAGTATTCTCCGGATTCTGCTTTTGAAGATACTAGTGCTTGTCTATACATCATTGTCAAGTTTTCATATCCTCCTTGATATTTCAACCTTGTATGGGAATTCTCCCAGTCCCAGACAAGTAGAAAGTCGCGCAAAAACTTTGTTATTGATCGGGAAAGTTGTGGCCATTCAAAATTGTCACTCTTGTTTAAAGGAGTTGCTGCAATAACAACAACGGCAAAGTGATCCTCACATAGCCTGATGATCGTAGGCTTCGAAGCTCCATATACAAGACAGATGATATCATGCTCTTGGATAGGTCCTACTGAAGCCTGAAGGGTCCATTCTATTGTGCTGTCTAACTCCCAAGCTGCGTTTTTAGATATGATTTTCACATTCTGTTCATCACCTCTTCTTCTTACGAAGGAGACCTGGCCAATGATGCAGCCTTTGCACTTGATCACCGCTCTCTGGATAGAAGCATCCACAGATATATCTCTCCCGAATACGAACTTGAAAAGTTGTTGGAATAGTTCTTCGCAGGAAATCTCATAATCGGGCAGTAAACCAGCCTTTTCGGGACTGTCAGAGCTCATACCAAGTAAAGCATAAACCTTATCACGGGTATCAGTAGCTTGGCGGGTATAGAACATGTCTATCAACTCGGCTAAAGATCCTATCTCTAGGGAGAATCTCTCTGTCAAATTTGCTGTATATTTAGATCGGAAACCGGCACGCTCGATTAGGTAGATGATTGAAGGGAGAGTTTGCAATTCTAGAGAGGCTGTATAGAAAAACTCTAGGGATTTCACTCCCAAACAGAATACGTATCCGTCAATAGTCGTAGAACCATACATTATTACGATATGTCGAGCTGCAGCAACCTCCTGAACTACCTAAAGCAATTATATTAGCATTGTCCAGTAACTATAAAAAAAAATCCTTACCCAGATACGTCTGAACCATAGGTTTTGAAGCAGATGAAGTATTGCTTGCTGCTTTTTCTCTTTCTCTGGATGCGTTATAAGCTTATTATTAGCAGCAAGCTGTATATCCCCAAGTACCCCCTTTATCTCTACTACTTCATTTCCGAGCCAAACAATAACACGAGATGCATTGCTATAGATCTTCGCCATAAGCTGGACTTGCTGTTGCCGTTCTTTCGGGTTGCGCTGATCAATACAGATAGCATCTATCCATAGAATTCGTTCAAAGGAGTAATCTCGAAGATGTGATAGTGCAGCGTATAAGTTTTCTGTAACCTGAAACTGATGCTTATCTATATAGATAGGCAGAGTTTTGTCTGGGTCGCCCCATACGTAAGATAAAGCTTCATACAAATGAGTTCGTTGACTTAATCTCTGTAGAGAATAGTTGCGAAGCTCGCAATGTAAAGGCGCAGCCTCGTCTTCATTTGGCAATAATCGAAGCAGACGAATATTGTCGCCATTTGATGGAAGCAAAGAGAATGGATAAGAAGACATATCACAAGATGTCATATATCAAATATTTACTTTAGATTGTTCTGGCAGGTAACTCGAAAGAAGGCGAGAAAGGCTAGCAGAGTATCTTCAAAAGTAGGGGGTGCCTTGTTAGCAAGTCGGTCGTCGGCAACACGTGGTTTTCCGCGCGTCTGACCAGGCTTACATAACCAATCGTTTGCCAGCCCTGCTACCTGGCCGGCGGCCGCTGCCTGACTCCAACCCGAAGAGTGAGTAAGGAATACAAATCGAATGAATTTATTGGTCCAGCGGGTAGTGAGATAGATATATGTAGATTGCAGTTTTTGTTTTATAGACAATACCGTAGAAGATACCTAAATGCTATTATGATTCAGGAAGTGGAATCACTATAGTTCTATACATGTTATTTCCTCTCTTTTATTCTCATCTCCTTCCCCCTCTCTTCCCCCCTCTCTTCTCCTTCTCCGTCTTCTCTCCTCCTCCCTCCTGTCCAAATCCCGCACACTCACTTAGTAATCTTACATTGCAGCCAGCATCACTAACTTACATATGATAAATCTCAATCAAAATCTCAGTGCGGCAGCGGCGAGAAGGAATATAACAACACTACAGTAGAATAAGATCTCGGAATCTACTCTACTCTACTCTATAGCTTATATCAGCATATTATCATCTCATCTTCATCTCATCATCATCTCATCATCATCTCATCATCATCTCATCATCATCTCATCATCATCTCATCATCATCTCATCTCTACTCGTAACTTATAAGAAAACTTGTATTATAACAAAGCAAACAAGTAAACAAACCAACCAATCAACCAACAAGCAAATACGTAAACAAACAAACAAGCAAGCAAGCAAGCACGTAAGTAAGATAGTAAGATAACCTAATTCCATCCTATCCCATCCCACCAATCTTCTAAGTAGATAGATCGGCATCAATAGATTGATTGAATATTAGAATTCTAAGAAATATCACTATTATTATAATATAAAATACCATACCGGGATCGATATATCCCATATTTATTAGAGTGATAGCTTATGTGTTCATATTATATTCTGTTCTGTTCTGTTGTGTTATGTTGTGTTGTGTTGTGTTGTGTTGAGTTGTGTTGTACTGACATTGACGATGATGATGACGATGATGGCGGCGGAACAACGGAAGCTTCGATCCGAAGGTGGGTAACTCACGCACTGCAACTACACCCCATAAAGCTTAGAGGCAAGACCTTCTTACCCCGCCGGTTCGTGGGGTAGAGAGATAGAGAGATAGATGGAGGGGTAACGTAGAGAGAGGGGCCAAGGATTTTCATCAGGAGGATGAGAGGTGATGTGGGGAACTCAAAACTCATCTCATCCCACTCATTAGTTATGTATGTATGTATGCTTCATGACCTGATCAGACGTGGGGCGGGGCAGAGCATAACATAACATAACATAACATAACATAACATAACATAACATAACATAACATAACATAACATAACATAACATAATCTAACATAACATCATCTAACATAACATAACATAATGTAAAGTAAGTACACGCTGGGATAACTTGCAGTGCATAAATATTGTGAATCCGCATGTAAGCAAGTCTGGGTAGTTCTTGGCATTACTTTGATATCTGCACAATTTATATATTATACTCTCATACTCTCCTCGACCCATTCCCTGCCGCCGTCTCATTCACCGCCGCCAACTTTGCCAACCAAAGCCTCTCCTCACTCAACAACCAAACCTGCTCCCTCTCTCCATCCTCCCCTGTTCCTAATATAAAATTTGCTGCCCCCCCACTTACAAATATCTTTCCCAAAAATAAACCTCCCTTATTCCAAACATTCACTCCATCACCACATCCCGCATATACGTTCCCCGCCTTATCCGTCTTGATCCCGTCCGGTATTCCCGTTTGCACCATTGCGAATGTGCGTTTATTTGCCAATGATAGTTGTCCCGCGATCGTCACTACATCGTACGCGTAGATTGTTCTGGGAGATGTGCGCGCTGTGGAGTTGCCCGCGCCATCGGTGATATAAACAGTTTTTTCATCTGGGCTGAACGTAATGCCATTCGGTTCGATGATGCCGTCGGCCACGACGCGCAGATCGTTGGTTTCGGGTACGTAGCGGTAGATTTGATTGGGGAGTTGAGGAGCAGGACGAATCCCCTGCCATGAGCCATATGAAGGGTCTGTGAACCATAGAGCGCCATCGCTGGTAGCGAATACGTCGTTGGGGGAATTGAATTCGGAGCCGTAGTAGTTGTTGATGAGGAGTTTAGTCTCGTATGGAGCACTGGCGTTCATGTAGACGAGGCCACCGGGAGCAGTGAGCGAGCCTTGGTCACAGAAAACGAGACCATCTTTGTATTTGGTGCCGCCATTGGCGAGTGTGATGGTACCTTGTGGAGTGATGATAGTTGGGACCCATACGCCATTTTTGAGATCGAGTCGTGTTATCGAGATGGCTTTGTTGTTTGTAGATGGGGAATTGGAAATGGTGTATTGATTGCTTGTGACGAAGAGGACGGTTTCTGAGTAGAAGATTCCTGCTTCGTGAAACTGAGGGAAGGAGGAGTTGGAGGAGTTTAGGATATTGGTGAGTGTAGGTGAAGATCCAAGGACGGCCTTGAATGCATCATTGTAGATTTGGAAAGGTGCAACGTTGGTGACGTTGTACAAATCCAAGGTTGAGAAGGTGGTAGGTGTGTAAGTCTAGATGTTATTAGCTTCTTATCATATGTTTTTTGTGATATGAAAGAATTATATGATGGGGGTCGGGGCTCAATCTTACATAGATTTGGTCTTGTGCCAGAGCACTAGTCGCAAAGGCGATGAGCGAAATCATAGACTTGGTCAACATTTTCACTACCAGTACCAATCTTTGTCTTTAACTCTGACTGAAAAGGATGGATGAATTCTGCTCGACCTACTTATACACAAAGGCATTGAAAGGCCGGATATCAAGTCCCATAAAGGTGGGACTGCCAAGTACTACTTGTTTGTGAGTGCACATGGCATAGTAAAGCTGGCCAGTGCAGAAAGGCCGGATATCAAGTCCCATTAAGGTGGGACTGCCAAGTACTACTTGTATGTGAGTGCACATGGCATAGAAAGGCCGGATATCAAATCCCATTAAGGTGGGACTGCCAAGTACTACTTGTTTATGAGTGCACATGGGCATAGTAAAGCTGGCCAGTGCATAGTGGATATATGCATGCAGGAAGGGCATCTAGAATACGGCGTGATTGGTATAAAAAGGGGTTCTGGCATAAAAGGGGTCCCTGGGGTTACATTTTTATAGGCTTCGTTGAGGGACTGAGGTGATATTGACTTGTTATCGCAGTCCTACCTTAGGCGTCTCCCCGTGTTCCTTCTGCATCGTAACCATTCATTCGGTATTGAGATATACCCTAGAGTAGAGACATCAAGAGCGCTCGCATTGAACCGAGATCAAAGTCCAAATGAAGACGAATCTCGGCTGGCTCATGCGGCTCCGAGCCGGCCGATATAGGACCGCAGTTGAGCCACTCGTTTACCGAACGAACATTGGGGCTAGAACTAGGAGGTGCTGAGGAGCTGAGGAGCTGAGGTGCTGAGGTGCTGAGGTGCTGAAGTGGGAGAGTTGAGATGCAGCACGAGTCGTGAAAACAAAGCTGCTTGATGTCAGTCAAGCGGTGACCGACCTTTGATGAACAGTTCTCGAAGCGCCGTTCGTGTGGTGCATGTGGTGCATGTGGTGCATGTGTCGCATGTGGTGCATGTGTATATCTGGGATGAGGTAGAAATACAGGTGGCTGGTGAGTGGTGAGTGGTGAGTGTGAGTGGTGAGTGGCAGGTTAGCTTGGTTATGCTTGTAGGGGGGGGGGGTACCATTGCTGGGTTCTGATGGTTCTGATTGTTCTGATTACTACGTCAAGATTATCGACAAACCTCGAGCGTTTTAAATACTTCCACCAGTCTCTTACTTACGAACCTACTCACTCACTCATTCTTATCAACCGGTAGCCGAATCATGTTGGATCGTTGTTGCATGTGGCTGGTAAAATGCAGGTAATTCCTTTGGATGCTGGTTTTGTTGAAGGTAATTTCTGGTAATTCTGGTAATTCTGGCTGGTAATTCTGGTAATTCTGGTAAATTTCTGGTATTTCGCAATTATCAATTATCGACCTTTGAGCCTTCTCGGCTTTTTTCGAGCTTGACGACTTAACCTCCATCCTAATTCGGCATAGTCCCGTTTACCCCGCTAAGGTTCTCTCTCTGATTGTGATTGTGTGTCTGATTGTGCACTCGTTTGTTACTTGCTACTTGTTACTCGTTACTCGCTGCTTGTTACTCGTTACTCGCTGCTTGTTACTCGTTACTCGTTACTCGCTGCTCCTACCGTGGACTACAGCCGTAGCATACCGACCGACTAATCTCCCACCAGCTTGCTATCACCAACCCTACGGCAAATCTTCAATATTAGCCCCGAAGTGCTTAGATATACACACATTTGGTTCATCTTCTTACCACAATTATTCACTTCATCAACATTATAAGCTCCGTCGTTATTCACTTCTGCTATCGCCATTTCGCCATTCATTACCCCGCTCCTACTGGCAGTAATCGTCGTGAGTGGAAGAAAAAAAAAAAACAACCGACTCCACAACCTCACACATTCAGAGTCATCAATGCAGAAAGTCGCCCTCGGTACGAGTAGAACAATGGATACGAGACAACGCGATACCGCCAGTAGACCTGCGAGGGTCCAGAAGACGCCACGTACCTACACCTGCTCAATCTGCTCGCGGATCTTCAAGAGAAGTGAGCATTGCTCAAGGCATGAGCGTGGTCGTAAGTAAATTTCAACAACACGCTGCCTGAATGCTGCACCGTTTACTGATACGACTTGTTTTCCCTAGACACCCACGAAAAGCCTTTCCCTTGCAGATTATGCGGTCGACGATACGCGCGAAAGTACGGTCCATCTGATGATACCACCATTATAATTATACTAGCATGGCAGAAAGGCTGACTATGTTTAGGGATGTCGTCATACGTCACGAAAAGTCCTTCCACCGACTTGAGAATCCGAGGCGCCAACAGGTCCCTGCGCAGTCATCGTCCCCAGATGTTGATAGCCACGTTGATTCCTTTGGTGATACCATCGTAGTCTCAACAAACAACCAAAAGACCAATACCCAAATCCCCTCCAAGCAGGACCAAGCCCAGGATTCACCCGAGATGCAATCTACTTTGGATCCCCTGCTCCGACAACACGATGAGCAACTGGCAGGAGCACATCCCAATTCTCTTGATGCACATCTTCACGGGGACTCGGGAGGATATCATGGCTTTTCATACCAGGGTTTCATTGACCCAGCCTTGGATACTTCCGATCTTTTCTTACATCCTTCTCATTTGACGGCCCAGACATGACTCTCATTTTCTCCATAGCTCCGAAGCTGCAAAATTCACAAAAAATCACGATGACACGAAAGTAAAGCACACTTTTGGGCGGGCGGATACAAGGAATTCATGAAATGAAGAGATACTTGCGGGCGAGCATTTTCGGGCATCAGACGTGCTAAAGTCTGTTCTTTGTCTGGGGTTCCAAATGGCTATCACGATCATATTCATGTCACTGGCATAGAGTTCTATTCTAAAAATTGCGGTTGCTTATCGGCTTTTGTTGAGGCGTCTCTCATTTACAGAAAGTACCTAGGTAGCTGTGAATACTACTCACGTGATTGCATCTTGGCTTGTCGACTTTTTCTCAATCCTAAAGCTCTAGGGATTCTCGCTACTATAAGGTAAACTAACTATTGGTAGAATTGCAGTCACATTATGTGCTGACCTCAAGATGCATCCTTCGTGAGCCATCTTAAATATTGTTTATTTGTAGCTCTCGAAAACGTGAGTTTCATCGCTACAGACCTGGTAGACCTGGTAGACCATGCCAACCTTCATCTTCACCAGCACTTTACATCAGAACAACGACTGACTTCGATTCGATTCTCTTCGGCCGGCGGCTCAACAAGTTATCACAGCGACGATTCGAAGAACAGTGGTTGAAGAGGCAAACACGACGTTCCATATATTTCTTTCTGGATTTACAAGATTCGTATGCCAATATCACTGTGGCTACAATCAGCGATAGTGCGTAGTCAAACAAGACGAAGAACAGCCACTCAGGTGAAGTGGTCATCTATATGTGTCTCGCCTACATTGTGGAATACTCCGAATGCTCGCATTTGGGGCAGATGTAGTACCGACATTGTCGTCCAAGTGGTCCCTTTTGCGGAGACTTCGTACATGTGGACGTTTTCTCAAGTGACTTTTGTCCTGAATGCTTCACCAATTTCCCAGATTCTAGAGACTCGCCGTCCCATCGAAGACAACCAGAACCGTACATTTACACTGGCCAACAATTATCATTATACGATGATATTTATTTGTCTACATGATCATGTCACACTATGGCGTTAGACCATCCTGGCCGACTTGGATGATCTTGCTCTACGAAGGAGTCGATGAGTCGCAGACAGAAGACGCGTAGCAATCGAACAGCGATATCATCAAGAAGCAGCCAAAGCGGAGTACCTCTACAAGGTGTGGGGACTTGCGGTGGACAACTGGACAATTCCGAGATGGATCCTCCTACAAAGCGATCTCGCGTATGTCAGAAGTCTACCCCTGGGCGACCTCCACTCCGTCAAAATGGCGGAAGGAATTCGAAAGTGGGGCATAGATGTCAGGGAGCTATGCTTGGGCAGGACCATCGAGTCGTTGCTTGCGTCGAGACGGGACTATGACAATCGATTAGCAAATTGGAGTACGCAACCTCATGGGGCCTTTTCCCCAACTTCCGTGCGGGATATAATGAGAGGGCTGGAGCTATAAGGTGGAGATAGGATATCGATTGGTCTGGATAGAAAGAAGGAACGAACTTCTCTTATTTTGGTACGCATGCGATGACTTTTAAGATTTTGTATGTAGAAATATATACCCAGTTTTCTTGGATACAGGACAAGAACCAAAAGACATGGTGAGACGTACCAAAGACATGGAGGGAACAAAAGTGTATCTTTTCCCACCCGGACAACGACACGCGCTTTCTCCATCTCTTCTCAGCAAGCAAGCAAGCAAGCAAGCAGTACGTGAGTGAAGGAGCAAGTGCTCCAAAACTCCGATTCTATCCGTTCAGCGGGTATCCTTTTCATCGGAATGACGACCCAAGCTTTCTTTATCTCTGCCTCCCCTAGCAAGCAGCAGTGAGTGAGCAAGCAAGAAAGTGCTTGAACTCTCCCGGAGGACTCTATCCGTTCCACGAAAAGATAGATCAATTACAATATTACATTTATTGAATTATTCATATTCTCTTGTACAATGCTTTCTCCCTTCTTTACCTACTCTACAGTCCGCTCGTCAAAGACACGCGATACGAATCCTTCATTCGAGTGCAACCTACTTACAGCAAGCGAGCGAGCGAGGGTCGGTCCTTACTTTTATATATATGCGTAGGCTTGTTTATTTTCTCTACTCTGCTTCACTCCACTTGACTCCACTCGACTCTACTGCACAGAAAAGTTCAAGCAATGAACGATGATTGCTCTCTGAGGATGTACATCCATCCATCCAATCTAATACTATACAAATACTCTCTCTACCTAATAAACCCATCCTATACAATCCACCTCATTATTTACCATAAAAATTCCTTGCTTCGAGTAGTTAATCAATCCATACCGTGTCCCATTCACTCACTCACTCACTCACTGTCTTATTCTATACATACTAATTTATTTCATTCATAATCAAGACCTTTTTTTCTTTCTTTCTTTCTTTCTTTCTTTCTTTCTTCCATCTCAGTGGTCTGTCTGTCTGTCTGCTCATATACCAATACAATGCAATACAATACAATATACATACAGTATTGATCTCAAGAATTGGTCTATGCTATTCTATTCCTTTATATCTCGTTCTCTTGGGATCATCAATCTTAGGATACATACATGCATGCATGCATATATTCCTGAAGTACTTACTATACTGTATGTTCCTTCGCATGCTGAAGCAGTTAGCAAGCTCCACGATATATGAATGAAAACACAGTTTGTATCCCAGTATCACTACTCACTACTCAACTCATCATGTATACACACATAGTATCAAATATTGAGTCTCGTCTCACAACTCACATCTCATATCCCACACCTCACATGTCTTTCAATATGAAAAAGAATGGAAAAACTTCAGTAGATGACATTATAATTGCATTCATCTTCTGATCTAGTACCCCCATCAACCAATCAATGTACCTTCTAACCTTTGCACACTAATTGAAAACTCAGATCAACATCGATCAAGACCAACCTGCCTGCTCCTTCTCATCTAATTCTATATATATTGTGTAGCCTACCCCTACCCCCCCAAAAATCCCGATCACAAAAATCAACAAAAGAAATGATGAAATAAAAGAAAAGACCCAAATCACACCTTCTATAGTATTCGCAAAAAACGCCGGTGCTGCCATCCAGCAAAATTCTTTTTGATGATTGACCTTCATCTCCATCCATTATCCTTCCTTCATATCTTTCATTTCATTTCCAACCACAACATTGCGTGTCGTTGTATGACCGTGAAGAATAAAAAAAAAGTAAAAAACAAAAACAAAACATAATCCACTGCTTTCTATTTGATTGATCGTTGTTCGCGTATGTCCGGAGCCATATATGCAAAGAAGCAAGAGACGAAGACGAAGACGAAGACAATAAGGAACATTATCTTCATATGTATAGGTGTTTTGAGTTTATCGTGAAGTGTGTTGTTATGTTGTTTCGTGATGAAAGCGAGGATCGAATCTAGGACTCGTCGTCGGTGTCTGGAGGGTGAGGAGTTCCTTTGGGTGAGTTGAGCCTATTGCAACTAATGTTAGCATATGTCCTAGAATTGTAAAGAGAATCAAAATATGCGGATGGACTAACCATTCAATATGTCTCAATCTTCTTCTAACTTCGGCCTCCTTCAATTCCTTCTTAGTCTTCTTCTTCTTCTTCTTGGCCTTGAAGGACATATCTCCTCCATTATCTTCTGCACCACTATTGACAGCACTTGTGTTCGCACTAGTAACGGCAGAAGCAATGCTGCTGTTGAAACCACTTCCTGGACGACTAGAATCTTCGAATCGATCGGCCGAAACTGCGAGGTGACCCTTGTGTGTAACACGACCATCTGCAACGTACCATTGTTCTGGGCAAAGCGCACCAACGAACTCTTCGTTGTGGGAGATCATAACGACACCTCCCTTGTAATCACGAATGGCGACAGCAAGACCTCCAAGAGAATCACGATCCAAGAAATTGGTAGGTTCGTCAAGAACTAAAAGATGCGGATTGTTCCACATGGCTCCGGCTAACACAACCTTCACCTTTTGTCCTCCGGAGAGACCAGAAATCTCGTTGTGGTTTGCAATTTCTGGGTCGAGTCCAAGATCCTCGAAATGTTTGGAGATGACCTTGGGTGAAAGTTCACGGAAACCAAGACCTTCACGAGACGCCTCATGATCATCGAATTCCTGGATCAACTTGTTGAAGCCGAGCTCGATCAACGTTTCACGAGAAATTTGAGTGTTGTGCTTAGGCAACAGGCCAACCCACTTCACTTCATATTGGAAACTCTTCTTGTACTTTTGCCGACCCATGATAGCTTCAATGCGACGTCCACCTGATCCATCGCCGAGATCCACAAGCTTCTCCATCTGAGCTTTGTCTTCGTCAGACAAGATACGGGTTTGCTTCATGTGGACTTCTCGGTCATCACCATTGGCATAACGCCATTGGAGGTATTGGTTAGGAGTTTTCTCCAAATGCATTTCGACGTGCTCCAATGCGTGTTGCTTGATATATCCAATACGTAAGTTAGGATGCTTCTCCACACGACCACTAGTGGGAACGGTTTCGCCTGTGAGAAGCTTGATCAAGGTTGATTTACCAGCTCCATTACCACCAATGATAGCAGTTCTAGATGATAATGACAATTGACAGGAGACATCGTAGAGAGATGGTTTCGAGGCGCCAGGGTAGGTGTATGAGCAGTTGGTCATTCTAAGAATGGATCTGGTGTTGGACTTGACACCAGTAAGAATACCAGGAGGGGGAAACTTGAATTGAACCAAAGAGGCAGAGAGTGTGTAGTAACTCTTGGCTTCAGGCTTTTGCTTAACGAAAGCAGCAAGATTACCCTTGTAGCAGGCAAGCTTCTTTCCTGGTTCATAATGGTAGATGTCGGTACAAACTTCATCCAAGAAACCGGAGTCGTGGGAAACAATCAAACTGGTAATTTCCGTGTGAGACTTCAGGTACTCTTGTAACCACTTAACGTTGGCAACATCCAAGTGATTGGTCGGCTCGTCGAGGAGAAGGACATCGGCTTTCATCAACATAGCTCTGGCCAAAGCGAGCTTCATTTTCCAACCACCAGATAGAGATCCAACCTTCTCAGATTGGCGACCTCCTGGACCAGCGGTGAAGCCGACCTCGCTAAGAACCTCAGAGATACGTTCCTTTCCTACCTTGGCAATCTCCGGATCTTTTGCAACGAATTCCAAAATGCTGATGTCAGCATCCTCTCCTTGGTTGTGCTCGACAAAGCAAGTTCGGAGCACATCTTGACTGGGGAAACCCTCAAGCTTGCCATTTGCAATGGAACGCATGAGTGTCGACTTTCCAGCACCATTACGACCACAGAGACCGTATCTGTGGCCTTTGAGGAGGCGCAAGTTGGTATGAGATAGAAGAAGCATACCTCCGTATGCCAAGGAGAAATCCGTGTTGACGATTTCGATCTCCCCATCGTCCTCCTTTACAGGTTGTCCAAATTTGCGGTGGTCTTCATCAATGTAGAATTGCTGAGCAGCGTTACCGACAGTCTCTGCAGCTCCCGATTCCTTCATAAGATGTTCCAAGTATGGTGTGACGTTCTTGGAGATACGAGCAGTTTGACGGTGGTTGACATCTTCAACGATCATGCTGCAAATGTATGGTCTGGCGAGCTTGAAGATTTCCAAATCACCTCCAAGACCACCAGCCTTCTTGATCTCAGCTTCAAGGACCTTGGCAACTTCTTCAGATTCAACTCTAGCGATGGCACCGCTTGCGATGTTTCCATCATCATCGCTCATAGCCTTGTCGATGACACTCATTGCACGATCAGCCATCTCTCTAACTTCGGGTAGAGAGGCACGGTCCTGTACACTCTTGATACCAGGCTTCAGTTTTGGTAAGAAAGTACGAGCTTCAACTGGGTCATGGACCAATTTGGTTAAATTCTCGACGACCACGACAGTTTGTCTTAGAACTTCTTGTGCAGTCGATGGATCGTTCAGAGCCCTTTCAAGGAGGGGAGTAAGGAGAGCGAGCACTGGCGATGTGACGATAGCAACGAAGGTAGTTTGCGATAGAGCATGAATGGCCTTTTGGAGGGTCTCCTTTCCAGGCTTTTGCATAGTTTCAATCAAAAGAGGAATTCGTGGAGCAACATCGTCGTTGGACAACAAAGTTGTCATGGAGGTCATAGTTGCTACGGCTTGTTTCTCGACCTCAGCCTTTAAGTCGTGCATGCCATTTTCGACGACAGGAATGAGTTGTGCAAGCTTGGTGCCCATAGATTCTCTAAGAGTATCTTTGTCGTTCGCCTCCTCCTTCGTGCTTCCAATAGCCATCTGTGCCTTATCGGCCATCTTTTGCACGAGCTTGAGAGCAGCAGTTGTTCCTTGCCATTTTCCGGTCCGTTTCGAGAGGTACGCAATAAGAACTGGGAGGAGGCCAACAACTAGAGCTTCAGAGCTCAAGTTGCTGAAGAGTGCGTCGAGAGCATACTGGGCTGCGTCGCGGACAACTGCGCCCTTGTCCGCAAGTGCGTCAAGAGCGCAGGGTACCATACCGCCAATTTGCAGGAGGAAGATAACTTCGGTGATCTTTTGCTTGGGAGGGAGACGTTCAAAGAGAGCGCCGAGTAAGTTCTGAGCGCTTTCTCTTCTTGTACCACTCTTCTTATCGGCTGCAGCCTTTTTAATCTCCGCTAAGATACCATAATCCTCCAATCCTCGAAACCCAACAGTGTTCAAGAGTAGGTCGCAGAGGGCATATGAAGCATCGACGGAGGCAGCGGAAGTTTTGGCTTCGAAAATGTTGTCGAAGATGGAAGTGATTTCAGCTTGTGTGGGCGCAACACCGTCGGATGACTTGGAAATCATAGTGGGCAATTGGCGGGGTGGGGATTCGAGATGTGGCATTCTTATGCCCGGAGATAACCTTCGAAATAGGTAGAATTAATGCTGATAGTATCTTCTCATACAAAGATACTGGAAGATATCTTTTTGATAGTTGGGGAAGGTCGAGAGACTGAATAACTTCTTTCGGTTTTCGAAACGGTGTTCTTTTCACGTCGAGCGTAGTCGACAACTGGTCGCAACCGGAACCGATTGTCGAAATATTGGAAATTTTAGAGTGGAGATTTTCTGGCCAGGCAGAGGAATATTCAGTAAATGAAGAGATGAAACGAAAAACCTCAAGATCGTTATGTATATCCTAGCCGCGTGTGGCAAAGATAGAGGGAGAAGAGAGAGTGAGAGAAAGGTGGTGGAGGGTTAAAGGAGAGAAAACCGAGGGGTCGAGGAAAAAAAAGAATATGATAATGAAATTTCTGGCATAAACTGTAATCAGTGACGAGACTAACTTCATTACGGTTAGCCATCACATGAAGGGCACCGATGCTGCTAAGCCCTACGAAGTTAGCTTCCGTAAAGAGCTACAAATCCGCTTTCGGTCTTTATCAAATGGCTGTTACACAAGTTCTGATTGGTTCATATATTGTTAAGTCATTTTCGACAAGGATTCCAACCAACATGCTGCTTTTCCCTCACCGACGCCCATCTCAAAAAAGTCCCCTTCAAGGTGCCTTATCATTAATAAGTTCCAATTGCGCAATGAGGCCTTTTCGTCTCGGTCATAGATTTTAATACTTTTTTTTTTTTTTTTTTCATCTCTCATGTTCCGGTACAGTAAATAATTGTATTTAATATATCCTCGCAATCCTCTCTATCAATTCAGTCCCCATAAGCTTCCTCTTATAATGGGCAAGCCAGTGAACCGATCGGAGCCCTCTAATAGCGACACCAATGACTCCCTGCCCACGACGGAACCATCTACTCCTCATAGATCCGGCAATGGCTCTGCTGAGAACTCCCAGGTCTCCCAGGTCTCCCAGGTCTCCCTTTGGTCAAAGGCGAGGTCGTACTTCAGCGAAGAAATCACTCTTGTGCACGCTGATATCCCTATAGTTGCATGCGCGTTAGTCTCGGGTCTCTGTGACAGCAGCGCATACAATGCTTGGACTTGTTTCGTTTCTATGCAGACAGGTATGTTTTGCCTTCTTTCTCCCAAGCATATAACATTGCCATGCCTCCCCTATTCTGTACTCTTCTAACATAATTGACAGGAAACACCATCTTCCTCGCGCTTGGCGCATCGGGCCAACCAACAAGTCATCCATACGGCTGGGTGAAATCCCTCATCTCGATATTATTCTTCGTCTGCGGATGTCTCTTCTTCGCGCAAACTCGACACTTCGGTGCAGGCAAATGTCGCGGGATATTATCTGCGTCTTTTTTCGTGCAGGGAATATGCGTCGTAATTGCGGCTGCGTTGGTACAAGGAAGTGTGGTACCGGAACCGATAGGGCTGCAGGGAATTGACGGCGAGGTCAACTTTATTGAATTGATACCATTGGCTTTTCTGGCATTCCAATCTGGAGGACAAATTGTTACATCAAGAATCCTCGGTTTCAACGAAGTCCCTACAACAGTTTTGACCAGTGTCTATTGCGATATCGCTTCGGATCCAAAGGTTCTTGCAAAAGACAACGTCAAGAGGAACAGAAGAGTGGCAGCTGTCTTAGCTATTTTACTTGGTGGTATTGCTGGTGGATGGATTAGTCGGAGCTCGGCCGGATTATCTGTCTCGTTCTGGCTGGCTGCTGCTATCAAGCTTACCATCTCTATCGCCTGGGCCGTGTGGAAACCGAAGGCTGTCGCTTTATCCTGATTGATAATCGGTATAGCAAACTTCTACAACGACGACAGGGGTTGAAAACGGAGTGGGCCTAGGGCTCGACAAGACACTCGACTGACGAATAATATATACCCATTTTATGTGTTTTTAGATGCAAGGGTTCTCTCGAATTGGAATGGGCTTTCAGGTTTTTCGTGTTACAGATATGGGGTTATACTGGGGATATAGAGACATAGACGATGAAGTAACACGATGGGATGAATGTATTTTACAGTGTTTCAAGGGTATATGTGTAAGAATAAAGTATTATTATTAATAGTGATTTAGTGTTTCGATACAAAAAGAAATCACTCAAGGAGATTTTTGTATGACATGAGGACACGACTTACTCATCGAGCCATCTTCTGCGACTTACATCTTTCAGGAGACTGTCTCTCATCGATGATACATCCTCCCAGGCAAATCCCTACCCGAAATTTTGGGATTGCGTAGCTTCTGTGGCCTAGGTGAGTATGGACGCGGAACTGCGGGACGAGCCTTATTCAAATAAGATAGAGGAGGACGACCTCGACGAGAAACTTTGAGATCGTCAGCATGAAAAGAGCCGTTTTTAGGTTCGTCCGCCCTGCGTATATTAGCATTCAGCTCTACACTCACCTGGACTTCAGGAGCACGATTATACCCGCAGAAAGACCCTTGAATTGATGTGAGCATATTGTCTACCAGCGAATCATTGAATTCCTCAATCATCTCCGCAGTGTGACCATAAGAAGCGTCCTTTCTAGAGGACCCCGCATTGCAACCACGTCTCGCAGCTTCTCCGCCCATAGTCTGAACGTCGCCGGGTCTGAGCGGAATCTGGCCCTCATTAAAAAGCCCATCAAAGTCCCCCCTCCTCCCACCCGAATCCCGCATCAGAACCAACACAAACCCCTCTCTGTCGCTCTCATTCCGATGCGGATACACCGCTCCCTCATAACACTGATTCTCCCTGCGATAGCGCTCGACATAGGCGCGGGCCTGGGCTTCCCCCACGTGGTAGGAATGCCATATGTCGATGCAGTTGGGACAGAGGTCGTGCATGAAGGTGAGCTTGTTGGATGGGATGCACCAAGGGGTGAATACTTTGCGGAGGTCGTGTATGAAGGAGGAGCTAAATTTCTTGTGGCTGCAGGGTTGGCTGCAAATGTGCCCGCAAATGGTGTATTTGACGATGAGGGTTGAAGACATTGGGCGGTGGGAGGAGGGGAGGAGGGGAGGTCATGGACGGCAACTTGGTAGGACCACGAGGTAGGGCCCGGTGGTTAGTTGGGTGGTAGGCGGGTTAGTTGAGATGAGTGTGTATTAGATAGTGACTAAGTGGAATAGCTCTGTTCACCGCCTATGGTAATATATAGACTCATTGTGCTGTTTGTTCAATCGGAGGTCTTTATTGATGTTTGATTGTTCAACTTGAACATTCAGAGCCCATATGAATGAGATGCGTAGATGTGGGCAATTTTGGACTTCGTTCATTGCGCAAAAGTTGGAGATGCAACAAAGAAAACAGACAATCGCATTCTTCTAGACAAAGGAAACGGGAATTCTCTGCTTCCGAAAGATTTCATGGTCGAGAGCAAAAGATGCCTTATCCACGATGCGTCCACCTAACTCCAAACATCTCAACAACAAACAAATACAAACGCACAATTCTCTCTCTCGCCGTCTTTTCTTGAACCAGACTACTTCAAATATCTATTAACAATATATAAATCATTATTTGCACTTGATTATGAATAATTTAATTATACAGTTCGGTAACAAGGAAGTCGGAGTCTCTACGAGATTATACCAAGCATTATCCCGACATCGTCTGCAGCTTTTCTAACATGAGAGGAAAACTCTTTGCCACGACCATTGGCAGTGCAAATGAGCAAGTCAAATCTATTGAACATTAGCAAATGATTCACTTAAAGATCCTAACGTTTCTTACCTATCAGCACGAATCATGTTCCCAATACCAATGCCATTTTCGCTAACTTGCCAAAATCCGAAATGTGCTTCGTGATTCATTGGCATGTGCGATACACTCAAGGACCACGTCTGAGATTTCTGGAATAACGGATCACTGAATATCTCAGGAATCTCTTCATTCTCATCCAGCATATGCTCTAATGCTATTAGATGGCCTTCGGTATTCACGAGTCCATCTGCAGTTTTCGAAACATTCTTCACATGAGCAATCATGGCGGCGTCGAAAGCGTCAAGACGGACTGCTTGGCTGGCTTTAGGGTCATCCGCAAGCTGGCAGAACTTCAAGACTTGTTCGGTGACCATTGAACAGGAGGTATATCGGCCGTCGTCGAAGGACCTAAGTGAGACAGGCTCATAATTTGGCTTCAACTCACCATACATTCGGTATGCTGCTAGATTCAGAATCAGTTGGATGCAGGTATTTGCATTCCTTTTACCGGACACAATTGCATCCCGTCCAAAACGATCAAAAGTTAATGGGACGATCTCCTCGGCGCTTATAATATGCTCAAATTGAGAACGTGTGGTCGCGACAAGCTTCGAAAGCTCGTCCGTAACAGGGAACGTAATGGGTTTGACGTTGTGAGAGTACCTATCGATGTCTGAAGTCGCATCTGTAGGACTTCCAGGCTCCTTTCGAATGAAATCTTGAACGTATTCATTCAGCCTGACACTGGGACCTTCGTCACATGCAGCATGCTCCCCAACATACCCCGAACGCCCATCTGCAGTAACCACAAACTGGATTGGTTTATCGAACCATCGATTGATACCGTTTCCATACCATATTTGCGCCGATAGTTCTTCCAATGCCTTTGGCTCTTCTGGTTCGAGACAAAGAACGAAACACGAGCTTTCAATGTCTTCTATCGATCGTCTGGCTTCGGGCGATGTTGCCATAAGGTTCTCTCGTGCCTAGAGAAATGTTAGTCAATAACCCAATACAAGTAGATAAACTTACTTCAGTCCAAATGTCTCTGTGGCTCGTTGTCAGCGCTCCGACTTGTATAGTTAAGCCAACGTCCATCTCAAGAATTGAATCTATTGCAGCCTTCAACTGTGGCCTATTAAGTCGCTGACCCTGGTGCTCATAACTCAATTTGAAGTAATGACCAGCTCGAATTACAGCAATGTGCCGATTTTCTGCTGCATCAAATCTAACCAAACAATCCTTGGGCTTTTGCGGGATACGACAAGCGTTGAACATATTCTTGTATTGACTCATATCGGCTTCGACATCTCGAATATGGTCTCGAGCGAGAGTACCATTCTCTACTTCTGCTTGGAATTCGAGTACCGCCGCACAGATAGAAGCGGCTTTCTCGCTTGCAGACGAGGGAGCACTAGATTCATGGCACAAAAAGTAATTTGTGAAAGGTGCAATTGGTGCACGGTTCTTCAGGTATTCCTTGTCAGTCCAGATTTCGGTCAGCCAGCAGCTCGTGGCTTCTGCATGGTCTAGCAGGCGCTCTTGTAATGTATGACCCTGTCCTTCTGGGGAGAGGAAAGAACCAACACAGACCTTGGCTCGTCCATACTCTTTTGGAGACAGAACCAGACGAAGCGATTTAAGGAATGCCGATGTAGTTACCTCGAGTGATGGAACTGGTAGGTTTGGCATCTTGCTATTGTCATAAGGCAGGGGGCTGGAAGGTAGAGAAAGCTGTTGTTCCTCTTCTGACTGCCCTGGGACATCTTCATTTGTTTCGGCTGGCACATTTGGAGAATTCAGATCTACAAGCCATCTATATTTTTGCGCTGTAAGCTCCCCGAGGCTTTTGATCGAGTTCGCACCGAGGATCTCCAATACACTCAGGTTATATCCAAGCTCTTGTCGCATCCAGTTCCTGAGTTCAATGGCAATCAGCGAGTCAATGCCGTAATCAGACACAGAAGCTTCCAGCCTCATGTTTGATAATGGTATCGCCATCAGCGAGGAAACCTTCTCAATAATCTTCTCGCTTATAAAAGTCGTTGCCTCGCTGAAGGACTTACACATTTGGATTCCCTTTTGGATGCTTTGTGTCGCGCTTGGTCCACCAGAGGCGTTAGTTGACATCTCCAAAGATTGGCGGACTCGGACAAATGAGAATTTGGGAACACGCAACAAGCGGTTGGCGAGAGTGTGGGACAATCCGACCATGAGTTGACTTTGATCAGCATTCTTCGGTTTCCGTGTGAGCGCGTATGAAAGAGTACGGAGTAGGGTGCCAAGTGGAACAGGCTTCAGGCCAGTCTTTGCGAGGAAGGCACCCACAGCTGCATTTTCTTCAACGTAGCCGGCTCCTTGGATCCAACCAAAATCCAAGCTTATCACAGGTTGTCCAATGCTGGTAAGGTAGCGGGCATATGAGTCTTGGAATGTTAAGGCTGCCGCATAGTTGCCTTGGCTTGGATTCCCGATAATGCCCATTACCGAGGATAAGATGACAAAGAAGTCCAGGCTACTTGGAGGAAGGAACTTCGCCAAGTTTTGAGTTCCTTGGACTTTAGTTTGGACGACTTCACTGAATTGGTCCACAGTCATGTTTTCGAATGGGCAATCCTATCATAAAGTTCAGCAATGTCAAAATACAGAGGAGATTCAACCTACTCTCAATACCATTGCTCCCTGGATAACACCTTTGATAGGAGGAAGGTTCTGCTTGCACTTTTCGATTGCCGTTCTGACTTGAGTCTCGTCACCAACGTCACAGGTCATGATGTGTAAAGTTGCACCATATTTTTGGACCTCGATCGCCAGATCTTGTGCTGCAGAGGAAGGGGTTTTTGACCTCGAGAAAACCACAAGGTTAACCGGATCTTGCTTAGCCATCCAGCGACATATCTCTCTTCCTATGCCACCTAGACCTCCAGCTATGATGTATGTCCCGGAACCACGCACTGGATGCTGACCGTAATCAGAGAATGTCACCTAGAATAAACATGTGGTAAGTAAAAAACTCTCGTTTGTATTTCTATGCGTTCCCCAGGAAGATTGAAAGAGGCTTACCTTAATATTAGTCGACCCAGACATATCCAGAACCATTTTACCAATGTGTTGTCCGGTGCTCATGTAGCGAAAAGCATTGGCGGTCTCGCTGAACGAACGAATATGGACTGGCGAGGCACGCTTGAGTGTTCCATCCCAAAACATGTCCATTACCTTTTGGAGCAATTTCCCTGCCAATTCCTTGTCTAATTCGTATACGTATGACAGATCAAGGGCGATAAAACTTGTAGACATATTAAAGACTGACATATCAAGCTTACTGCCATTGTGGATATCATTCTTTCCGATCTCAATAAATCGACCAAAAGGTGCAAGACAGCGGCAGCTTTCAGTGATAAACTCTCCGCTCAGAGAGTTGAGAATAATATCAACTCCTTTTCCGGAGGTTATTTTTAAGATGTGTTTTACAAACCGAAAGTCTTTACTCGAGTATATGTTTTCTTCTGGGATGCCGAACTCGGTCATTAGGAATTCCTTCTTCTCGTCGTTGCCACAGGTGACAAACACATTCGCCTTGAAGTGCTGCGCAACGGCAATAGCTGCCTGACCTACGGCTCCAGTCCCAGAATGGATCAATACGTTGTCGTCGCTCTGAATATGCGCAAGGTTTACCAGGGCGAACCATGCAGTAACATAAGTGAGAGGAAATTGAGCTGCGGTGATAAAATCCATATCATCAGGGATACGTCGAGTACTGGCAGCAGGAACTCTCACAGCTGTGGAGAAAGCATTAAAGATACCGCTTGTCACCACACGGTCTCCTACTTGGAACCGGTCTTGCACATCACGACCGACTGAAGTGATGACACCGCTACATTCTCCTGCTGGTCGTGCAGCGTATTCGGCAGCACTAAACTTGCCAAGAGCATATAGAACATGGCGGAAATTAACTCCAGCTGCTTTTACGGCAATCTGAACTTCATCGCCAGCAAGAGGACCCTGTACCAAATCGTCTGGGACAAATCTGATGGTATCAAGATACCCTGCGGTCTGAAAGTCAAGCTTGATTGCCATGTCAAATTCCTCGATAGGCCGTACCTCTTCAATGGCACCAGTTGCAAGAAACCCACCGAGAGAAGTCTCGGGGATGACACGTGGAACAGATATCGTCTGCCTGCGTACAGCGAATTCTGTTTCCTTGGATTCGCCGAGGAAACATTGGCGAATGATGGACGAGACTTGTCCAACATCTGATTCGGCCTCGATATCTATCATAATAGACTTGAAGTTATCATTGTCCTCGTTGTTTTCTGATCGAATGGTGCGAGAGAGACCTGTCATTACGGCCGCAATTGGTACATCCTTGTCCCCCATTGCTCCGGATACGAGGAAAACAGCCCCAGATGAAGAACTTAATATACTTTGGACACGTTTGAAATACTCCTCATCTCCACACACGAGCCGCGACGGCGCCATGGCGTCTGAGAAGATGCAGATTTTATCTGGAGAGACTGCGTCTTGCCAACAACTTATCTCACAGGCCGATGATAAGGCTTCCTGGATGTTTTGCTGCAGCTTCGCAGTGTCAATTAAATCAGAACCCGGCGCCGAGATGATTGCGAAAGATGTGGTCGGCGGTGCGCTAATTTCGTTGTCTGCCGTTGCTATGATCACCGACATGGCACTTTCAATGCTGCTTTTGGCGTCTGGAACGCAGGCTGCAGAGGAGAACCCGGCCTCTTCCAGTACCTCAAGCCAGCGCGTACTTGACAAGCAAGGTCCCTCTGTACGATCATCTTGACTGCCGAGCCACCATCCAGAGAGGCAACCAAACACGAGATGCATGTAACTGGACGGACTGGTAATTTCTAGGAGGATGAGCTGTCCACCAGGCCTCAGTAGCTTCCGAGCATTTTTTAAGGTCATCACAATGTCCTTCGTCGCGTGGAGAACATTCGATGCAATTATCAGATCGTATTTTGCCTCCTCGAAACCTTGGGCCACAGGATCTGATTCGATGTCGAGCTTTTTGTAGTTGATACAATTCTCCCAAGCCTTGAGGCCCTCCTTAGCTTTAATGAAGAACTCACTGGAGATATCAGTAAAGTCGTAAGAGAACCCCTGACTGACTGGAAAGGAACGAAGAAGCTGCAAAGTTGCTCCACCGGTTCCAGCTCCGATCTCCAGAACCTGCATACATGGTGTTTTATAGGCAAGCAAACGCATGTATGCAGCCATTTGCACGTAATAGTAGTTGATCCATCCGTCACTGTAGTACTTATACAATAAATCATCTTCCAGCATCAACGCCAATGCATCCGTCTCACCAGATAAGATGTTCGGTAGAGCAAGTCCTATGCGCTTAAGCATTTTCGCTTCAACGGTGTCTTCGATCAACTCTGATGGCTCGAAATTGTTATCGGCATTTGCATCATCAGAATCCAGTAAGCCCTGAGCATAATTCCAGAGGTTTCGGAGATGCTCTGCCTTAACATTGGCAATGTCAGACACCTGAGCGATTGCTTCTCGGAAGGAGTGCAGTGCGGCTCTATGATAGACTGGATTTCTTACGGCAGGTTTCTGCGGAGCTGTAGCTTGCTCGCAAAACGTCTGTATAGCCTCGGTATCGAATATGGTAGGGTCTGCAACCCACTCCAGGTGATAGCAGCCGTGATCCTCCGTTTTTTGCACATCTAGCTCGGCCTCCAGCACGACTGCTGAGAGATTATCAACCTGCATCGACACGCCACCATAGCCTCCGACTCCTGAGACAGATGCAGACGCATTTAATGCGTTCTTTCCAAGGGGTTTAAAGGATGAACGTACAAGCAAAGTCTGTGAATCAACATTGCTTGCATCGCATGAAATCGTCAAACTGTCGATGGAAGTTGGAACCATCGCCCTCGAGGAGTTATCGTTGTATATGTGAGGTAAAATCATCGATTGAAAGATACCGTCAAGGGTAGCCGGATGCACAATATAACTGTTATGCCTTTGAATGCATGGCGCAGGGTTTGTTTTTCTTATATGACCGAGGAACTGATTTCCAGCAATGGATCCATCAACCAGGGTTCTGAAAGCTGGACCATATTCTAGTCCGATCTTGTTAAACTTATTGTAAGTCTCTTTGCTGCTTACCTCTTGAACAGAGTGTTCATTGTCGCCATTTTGGACAGCCTCAAAGCAGTCGGAGGGTTCAGCTTGTTGCAAAGCAACAATGGTGCCATGACAATGCTTCTGCCAAGTAACGCTGTCCGAACAAGATACGATTTGGAACTCATACCTTGACTCGGATGTCTCGCGCGTGTTCTCAAAAGCTTGGCGAAGGCGACAGACCATTTCAATGTTCATGGAAGGATCAAGAACCAACCCTCTTTCGAAAATAACATTGCGCAATTCTAAGAATCTTGGCCGAGCCGGTTGGTAAGCTTTCTCAACATAGTGTTGATAGAACGCTTGCATAGCAATGGCGAGGTAGCCGGCACCTGGAAATATTATGTTCTCGTTCACACGGTGATCTTGTAGCCAATCTAATTCAGAGAGCTTGATAATATTACGCCAGTGCGGTTCTAGCGATGTGGATTGAGGCACTCGGGAACCTAGAAGCTCATGGTAAGGGAAAGCCCGTCGGACGTGTCTGGTTGTAATTGCAGACGAATGCCAGTATCTTGTAGAGTGATCCCAAGCGTACTGAGGTAGATCCAAGAGGAGATGTGTAGTATCATCGAGTAATGGCTGGGCAATCTCGATATCCAGTGCAACCCCACAGTCTAAAACCTTCTGAGCGGCCTTTAAGGCTGTTTCGACAGCGTTGCAGTTGCGCTTTAGGACTGAAGCATATGCAATCGAAGAATACTGGGTTCCAAGCGTCTGTTTGACGGGTCCCTCCAGCATAGAATGCGGGCTAAGCTCAATGATCAAACCCAAATCTCTATTTTGTTCGCACATGGCTCCAAGTCCTTGACAGAATTTAACTTGGGATGTAAGATTTTCAATCCAGTACTGAGGTTGTAGCTCAGCAGCAGTGAGACGTGATGCTCGTACTGATGACCAGAATTCCACTTCAGCAGACCCCTCCATTGGAAGACAGTGAGCGATTGACTTGCTATAGCTCTCTGCGATCAAGTTCATATCGCTACTTCGGTAAGCCAGGTCAACTTCAAGCATTCTTGTAAAAACACCACGCTGATCTAAGATATCCTTGAGCGTCAGGAGTGCTTGGCGGTTGCCAGACACGGTGACAGAGGACGGGCTATTCACGCAAGCCACTACAAGCTTGGAGGAGATTTCGGCAGGCAATTGAGAAATTTCGATCTCCGCTTGAGGTCCAGATAGCCCAGCGGCCATCATTGTCTCGTCAAGTCCTTTATCAAAGTCCTGCATTTGCGACGCATGAAGTCCCCGAAAGTAGGCAACTGTTAAAGCATCGTTAAGATTCAAGATACCTGCGGCGTAAGCTGCCGCGATTTCTCCGCTCGAATGCCCAATTACACAATCGAGTTTGACGCTCCAAGATCGCAACAAATCAACCAGAGCAATCTGTAATGCCGTGGAGAGTGGTTGTCCTATAGCAGCCACGTTCACCCGCGACGTATCTTTATCACGGCCCAGCTCCTCTACAGAATCGATTAACTACTGGGGAATAATCACCAGGAATATCTTCTACTTACCAAGCAATGACCACTCAGCACCCAAGTCCTGACTGTATATATGGTCCGCTGCAGCCATGGTCACGCGAAAAGCAGGATATGAAGCTAACAGCTCACGACCCATCGCGAACCATTGTGCGCCTTGTCCAGCAAACACGAAAGAAACTTTTGGTGTTGTTACCGCTTGTTTCGGCACTTGGTCTCCCAAAATTTCCGCAAGTTCCTGCATACTGGATGCTGTGAAAGATAAGCGCCAGGGAAATCCCTCCCATCTTTTCGAAAGAGTATACGCGAGAGAGTCGAGCTTTTGATCTGACTGAGACTCGCAATAAGATTTGAGCGCCTGCACTCGTTTCTTACAGGAATGCTCGGTCATTGCTGATAAAGCGAATAGACGAGGTTTATTCGAATTCGGTTGTGCAATTTCAGACGGAGAATCGGCTGGCCTGCTTCTAGTGTGTAATATGGGAGCTGCTCGCTGACCTGTTGAAGTACAGTAGCTGTCGAAGCTCTCTACGATAACATGAACATTGGACCCGCCAATGCCTAAGCTGTTGATTGATATGCGCCGTGGCACCTCGCTTGGCCAATTTTCAGCCTCAGTTGCAATCTTGATATTCAAGCGGTCGAGATGTAGAGCTGGATTTGCCTTCTCAAATAGAAGATTTGGTGGGATGATCCCTTTTTCTAAAATCAAGATAGCCTTTAGCAATCCCGCCAGCCCACTTACCGGTTCAAGATGACCAATGTTAGTTTTCACAGAGCCAACAACCGTCTGAGTTTGCGCAATCTTCGAAGTCCCAAAGATACGGCCGATCGCCTCAATCTCCAGCGGGTCACCAGCCGCTGTTCCTGTTCCATGGGCTTCGACATAGAAAGTATCCTGGGGATTCAGCCCGCAGCTTTTGTAAGCTGCCAGGCCTACATCGACTTGAGCATTGGCATCTGGGAGGGTGATACCATGACTTCGCCCATTTTGATTCGTTGCTGTAGCGCGAATGACGGCTCGAATCGGATCCCCATCAGCAATGGCAGTGCTGAGTGGCTTCAGAACTACACAGGCTACTCCCTCACCTCTCCCGTAGCCTGCAGCCCGTGAATCGAAAGCGAATGAACGCCCTTCAGGGGAGAAAAAACTGTAAGCCCAATCAGTATATGCAAGTAACAAGAGAAGTGCAACATCATACTCTAGATTGTTCATGCCGATCGTCATGTCAGGATCTAAGATAAGGGAGCAGCCAGAGACAAGAGCCTGATCGGCATCACCGGTCTTTATGGCCTGGCATGCCAAGTGCAGTGCATTTGAGGTTCCCGAGCACCCAGTGTCTAAAGTTATAGTTGGACCTTTGAAGTCAAAAAAATAAGCGATCCGGTTTGCGGCAACTACCTGGTTGCCAGTGGCGTGATAGTGTGCTATGTTATCCGGATCTCGGAATTGCATTATCTCATAGTCATGGTTAAAGGCGCCGGTAAACACTCCAGTCCTTGATCCCTTTAATTTTCGTAAGGATATTGAAGCTATACACCTTAACTCGGAACTACATTTACAATCTTTACTCAAGCTTACCTGATTCAAAAGCTTCATAAGCACACTCGAGCTGAAGCCTCTGCTGCGGATCAATTGCTGCAGCTTCGCTTTCTGTGATGTTAAAGAAGGAGGGGTCGAACCTGCCGACGTCGCCTTTGAGAAAATAACCACCTTTGTATTTTAACTAGAGAGGACCGTTAAAACCGAATACATGTCATTGAGAAGTGCAGCTATAACGTACTGTACCACCGGTCCCGATGGTCGGCTGGTAGAAAGAGCTGGCATTAAACCTTTCCTGAGGTATCTCTGACCATGCGTCTCTCTTCTCAATCAACAGCTCCCAGAACTTTTCTGGGCTATCGGCATCGCCTGGGAAGCGGCAGTTCATAGCCACGACGGCAATCGGCATGCTATGATTGGTGTCCATTATTGCGTAGTTGTGCAAAGAGTGGTATGAGGTTCTTGGCAGCGGGTCGAATAATTCTATTGATCTTCTAGTGACAGATACACAGTAAGCAAACAAAGACCAGAGAACTGATGTTCCTGGGAAAACTTAAGAGATACTGTATAGCCGGGTTTATTAATACATAGCAAGGAGAAATAAGTTCTAGAACGGAGAAATAAGTTCTAGAACACAATGGGAAGAGGCAGATATTTACAAACAGTCAAGAGCACTTGAACTCATCGCGTTTGGCGTGTTTAGATTGACCTGTAAGCCGACCAATTCGTGAACACGTAACATTTCTATGTTTCAAACCCGCTGCCGATCATTTATGGAATATATATGCACCATTTGAGTTAACGACCCTGGTATAGGGGTGCGAAGGTGCGCAGTTCGACACGCCGATTTCCCAAGATCCATTACATGACTCAGCACGTGCAATGATGCAGCATAAAAACCACCACATATAGCACACACCGCTGGTTAGGTGATAATACAGAGTAAAAGAAAAATCATCAAAAAAGAAAAAAGAAAAATCTTCAAAAAGAAAAAAGAGAAATCTTCAAAAATCATCAAAAATAAAAAATCAATTCACTACATCGCACAAACTCGACAGGAATTCACTGCTTGGTAGTAATGAAGAAGATTTCCTCGGCTTTGACTCAAGTTTATTGGCCAAGTTCACTTCCTCTGTCGAGTCGTTGAAGAACGCCAACATTTACTGATGGGATGTTTCAGCGCTCAGCATGATATATCTAGCGTCCAGTATGATTTGATTGGCGTCCAGCATGACGTACCTAGCTCTATAAATTCAGGGGCAAGTCGCAAAGTTTGCAAGGGCTCATCCACTCCGGCGGTCTTTACTCGCGCCATGGAGTGAGCTAACTGCTGGGGAGAAGATTCGCACGACGTGCTTCGAACGACCGAGGACAATATCGAGGCACATTTTGTAGGCATACCCATTAGCTCTATGCCAGGGAGTGTCCGAGATGCTCCGCGGTCAGGTCTGTAGAGCCCTTAAAATCCCCTCATCTATGGGTTGATTGTCTCTGCATTCTGCTGGAAAACCGTCAAGAGTGGCTTTACGATTCGTCCCTGATGGATCTAGCATATCTCAACTCGCACCTGACGATCGCCGGTCTAGAGCCCGCAAGCTGTAAGTCGGGATTCCTTGGAGACCAGGCTTTCGGCGTCGAAGGATAGCGGCCAGTCTTTGATCTGGTACCCCCGAATGGCCTACATTTACGATAGGCCTATAGAAGCTATATAGGTATATCGGATATCCCATAGACCTATCAGGGAGATAGATTTAAATACCTTTACAACTCCTTACTTCGTAGATTATATTCGCTGTTTCTGTAGTCTTTTCCCTTTCTTAATTATAGTTCAAACGCCAGTAAGGATTTAAGCATAAGCAGAAGTAGAGAACACTAATAACTAAGTACCAGTAAGAAATCTAAGCTACCTATATATCTAAGGTCTTATATATTAAGAGTATTCCTGTAAAAGGCAACACTGTAGTTAAGAACTAATAATACTCCTATAACTATATAGGATTGATCCATATTACCCGACAAGAATCTCATCTTAACCAATATACTCAGTACAGCTTCACTATTGCCAAATTAGGAAATAAGAATAGGTATGTATATCTGTTACTATCAATTTCCGATAGCTCTGTAAGAGCATAGGCCTATCGAACATCCGATAGCTTTCTCGGATAAGTTGTAGTCCCCTTATACGCCCCATAGGACTACAAGCCTATCGTAAATGTATGTTATTCGGAGGTACCATGAGAATAAGTAATCTCTAACACGTGAACTGGAATTTGGTGACCTAAGTTTGCTGCTGAAGGAAACAAGCTTGACGGCGAAGCCTGTACCATTCAATGGGCCGCATCACAAGCCATAAGCCGGAAGTTGATGTTGTTGAGAAAAGTTTATAATGAGCACTAGTTCGTCTAGGAATTATTTGTCTTATACAACTAGCACGCGCGAGCTTGGGGGACATCTAGCTGCCAGGTACTCACAACCCGCGCTCTCCAATCCTACCGATGTACTAGCAACACTTGCAGGACTGGCGAGCCTAACGTTAAATATCATAGCTCAGGAGGAATGTAGCGCGGATGAGTATGTCGTCAGTCTTTGGAAGAAGGAACTCTCTTTTGATCTAGCTTGGCGAGTGGGACCCTTTCCGGCGAATTTTTCCATCCAAAAAAATCGTGATGATGCACATCAGGTGTATCATGCTCCTTCATGGTCATGAGCGTCATCCAACTGGCCTATCAGGTATGACTTCTTCCTATCGATAGGGCTTTGGAAGTACACGTCAAGCCCAGTAGATCATTGTACGCTCATAAGTGTAGAGTGCGCTCCGGAACTCCCAGGAGACTCGGTTGAACAGGTAAACTCGTGGCGGTTGAGATTGCCGTTTTCCCGACAACGGCGGATGGGTGGCTTGATGATGAATTAGACGCCACTCAAACAAAGAAAGGCGACGAAGTACCGAGGTGTTTATGGATAATCCGACTGAATGTACCATGAAGGCAGACGGCATTAGGGCAACTTGCTGGCTTCAACAAAGAGGGATGTTGTGGAACAACAGGAGCGAAACCCAACTTTACTGTTTTAGACTGTTCTCTTGAACTGCACGGACACCCAAGGGCGGATTTATAGAGCCGCAAACATGGTTCCTGCTACACAAGAAGTCATCTGTTCGAGACATTTTCCAAAATGTTGGCGTAGGGCAATGGGATGAGTGGCGCTTTAGTACTACTAGGACTTTCCTGCTATTTTCAGATGCTGAAGAAACGACTATTGATATTGTGTAAGCCTACCGTAGCTAGAAAGCATGCGTGTTAGCAAAATAGGCTGTGAGGACTTATGATCCAAACGCTAATTAATCGAGACGGCCGGCGTGTATAAACGGAACTTCTTCCAGCACTTCTTATTTGCTATACTTTACGTCTCTATTCGTTTGCCACGCTACCAATATCTGCTTCCTCGTTGTATCTTAGTATTGGACATTGCTGATATGTTGTTCCTCTGAAACCCTTATCAAAGGATCGTTTACTGGGAGGAAAGTGGACTGAAAGCAAAGCGTGCTACCCGATAGGAATGATTGTTCAATCGGGAGGTGCAAAATCATCATATAATTTCGTTATCGATCTGGTTGAGCAAGACGACACTGCTATCGACGATGATGATATTTGTTGAGGTGATGAGACGCAAAAAAGGGAAAAGGAACTCCATGCTAGAACCAAGGATTGAAGAAGCGCTCTAATGCATTCTGCTAGGTACAATACATTGAAAAATGAATACATTGAAAGAGATCATAATCATAAACCGTCAGCCTCATCACTCTCTCCAACTTCGATTCCTAAACAGCCAACCCCCCATTAACCCCCTCACTCTCCCCCACGCCACTGACACCAGCCTCCATCCTATCACCTTCCTCCATCCTTGCAAACGCCCTCTCAACCTCCTTCTCCCACTTACTCCATGCAACAATAACCCACTCCAACGCACCCACCAAATACAACGCGATACACTGACCAACCCACAGCCCTGCCAATCCCCATCCATGGAAAGCGAGCCAAATTCCCAATGGCAATGCACCCATATAATAACTCACAAAGTTCACCACTGCACCGATATGCTGTCTTCCCATTCCCCTCAAACTACCTCCACAGCTTCCATTCAAGCCATCGGCGATCTGGAAGAGGGCTACGTAAGGCATGACATCGGCTGTGAGTTTGATGACGCGGATGTCGTCGTTGAAGATACGTGCGTAGAAGTTCTTTACGGACATGAGAACAATGAGAACGAGTAGTCCCATGAACATACTCAACCAAGCAGCCACATTCGCCGCTCTCGCTGCGCCTTTTGCATTTCTTGCGCCGAGAAGGTTTCCCACACGTGCAGAGGCGGCGACACCGATACCGAAGGGAATGGTGTTCATAACTTGGTCAGTGGTCATGATGACGGATTGAGCGGCAAGTGGGATTGTACCGAGACGACCAGCCGCTAAAGCGACGATCTCAAATGCCCACCATTCGGTGCCGACGTGGATAATGCCGAGGAAGGCGAGACGGGCGAAAGTTGTAATATTGTGGAGAGACTGGCGCGAAAATCCACCCCAGCATTGGTGACCGGCTACGAAGCGGGAATAGAGCACCAGGAGGAGGAAGGAAAGCCAATAGGAGAGACCGGTTGCGAGAGGAGCACCAATGAGACCTAGCTGGAAAGTGTGGATGAAGAGGTAGTTGAGCCCTGCGGAAATGGGAGATGTGACTAAGAGGACATATGTTCCCGGGCGCATGATTTCTAAGTACGAGTTAGATATGTCTAACTTAGGTAGCACTAAAGACACTTACCTTGAGCTTGTAGATACTTCTTCATGGCTTCGAAGTAAATGTATCCAAGTCCACCGGGAATCAACGCAGTCAAAAACTTGGCACTATCTACACAAATGTATTCTTCCTGACCCAAGAATCTGAACACTGGAGTAGAACACGCCCATAGTATAGCAACTGGAACATAAAATGCCGTCAAAATGAAGAAGGCCCTTTGTAATAGTATGCCCAGATCATGGGGGTTCTTGCTTCCAGTAAACGACGAAGATGCCAATGTATCCAACGCAGTAGTTCCTCCGAGTGCAATTAACCACGCTGTAGACATGGCGAACATATAACTGAACGCCGCAGTAGCCAAAGCTTCAGGACTAAGCCGTCCCACTATCAACACGGATATTGTTTGAAGGGAGTTCTGCAGAGCATATGCTAGAATGACGGGAACTGAGCCGCGCAAAAGGAGGAGAAATTCGGCTAGCCATTTTCGGGCCCGGGAAGTGTTGTCGTCTTCGAATTCAAAGGTCTCCCCCTCAACTGCTGTGGAATTGTCTGTCGGTTTGGGAAGGAGGGAAGATCGTTCATTTGGCGGGGTAGATGTCGGTGAGGGGTTTTTCGAACGCTGGAAGAACTTGGGAAGCCACAACGACTTGGAGTCAATGCTGTCTTCCATTGTGTCGACGCCCCAAGTTTCGTCTGTGTATATCGGTAAAGAATAAGAGCAATTGGGAGGTATATAACACTTAGGATATGTGCCAGAGATGAAATAAAGAATAGGAAACTTGGGAAGGGGCAATGGAGTGAGTGCTGTGAGCACTCAATGGCTAGCTATGCATTATGAGTAAATGCTGACCATCATGTTTGGTGTCTCTCCATTGATAGACACCAATACTATGACATAACGTATGCAGGATGGAAGGTAAAAGCTATTCCAGTATGTAAAAGGATGAACAGCATAAAAAGGGAGCAATTAACCTATATCGGCGGCGAATTGGAAATTTTCGGATGTAATAAGCCGTACACATCTGGAGCGGCCAATCCGCAACTCCAATGGAATATAGAGTAAGTAAATGAATTTGTCAGAGGTTGACACTATGAGAACGGCAAGAGATATACATATGCCTAGGCAGGAATATGCCTGTTTCTATTTGACACCAAAATGCAAGTCAAGGCAGGAGCAGACGGAAAGGCGGTAGAACTATTCGGTATATGGACGATTAGAACGAGACAAAATCGTTGGCCGATAGAAAAAGACACCGAATGAGTAGAAGATGTCTTATCAGAGGAAGGAATGCGAAGTAAAGATTGTCCCCGTTATCTTGTCGCTTCTCGTAATAGCTTCAAATAGCTTCAAATAGCTTCTACACGTGATGGAACGCTGTTTACATACTAGGAATAGTCGTGATGACTTGTTGCCCTGACACATCCCGTGAGAGTGCAACTTTGATATTGATATGTGTGTCAATTGTATGCATAAGCTGGAGGAAGACCGACTTTACTAGCTCCGGATGGTGACACACCTGTATCGCTTGGAAATTGCTCAATCCTCCCCTGTGCTTCGTCATTTCGCGCCACGGCTATAAGAAAGCCATCCCCGCGACCGCTACCTATGTGCTACCTATGTGCCACTTACGCTATACGCTACTGCTGTCCTTATCAGTTATCGCCCTTCAGATGCAATGCTCCAATGAAATCATTCCTTGTGTCAGCCAATAAGACCTGCAGAATTACTATGTGTGAGCTTGGGGTCTATGCGTGGGTCGTATGTACTGTACAAAGGGGGAAGGAAGACAAGTGGACCACAAAGACCTACTACGTACCAGCAGATTGGAAGCGAAGCGAAGTCTGCTCTACTGTTCTAAGCCTCCTCGATGTAGGTAATTGAGTGACTCTAGGCACAGAGAATTTCTGTCCTGGATACTCTAGCTCATTCGAATATTTGTCGATCGACCAACACCGAATGAGCAAGCCGGCACAGACACACGCTGCCTAGCTCTACAGCGCAGATGTTCGACCATGCGGCAACTGTCTCTGTGTCAGTTTCGCAACGTGTTGCTACCGTCGAATAGCCCAGAAGCCTACCAAGAAACAAGCAAAGCGACACAGGCGACTTTCATGGATCAAGCAGCCTGAAGACTTCCATGGAATGTATATGTCATTGACCGTCAAGCACTTTAGAAATGGGATATTTATCCTCACAATCAGAAGTATCGTTCAGAACCTTGCGGATGCTTGGCGTACTGTGTCAGCAATCATCGTGATCGAAGGAAGCTGAGACATGATAATGAGACATGGTCTAGCAACCCAGAATCCCAAAGTCGGTGGGTGGGATCGAAAAATTGACCTTGGAATGCGGAGACAAGAAGTTGGGGTATAAAACTGGGAATTGTTACCATCGTCGATGCCATGGGCGCCCAGGAAAGTGGAACCTGGAACTCCACATCACCACATGGCCGATCAGATTTTGGTGACACTGTCTTCGCCCAACACCACTTTGATGATGGAGCCACCAGAGCTGAGTCTGGAAACGGAGAGTTTTAGATGGAGTAAGTGCATCGAGATGATTTCAATGGGATAAAATGGGGTTATGCGGCTCTTGTGGAGTGATGTTTCCACCGCATATTCTCTCGAATGGCACGTTGTCTCCCAAAATCCAAGTTTCGTATAAAACTTTTTATATTTATCACATTTCGATTTTGGTATAATATGTTAGTGAGGATGGAAGTTTTCTCAGGGGGGGATATTGCGGTTTTGGTACTCCGTACCTACCGTATTCCCCACCACCACCTCATTGAATCCACACTTCAATCCCTCGGACATTTATAATCATTCACCACATTGTTTCATCCTATAGGCCAGTGACACTTCTTGTGATACAAAAAGTCCCAATTCGCTCGTTGATTTCACCTAGCACAGGATGAATTGGCAGGATATAGCAGCCAGGAAAGTTGAAGAGAGGCTTCAAAAGATTCCCCCTGAATGGAGAATTCCATCGGCTATCCTCCCGAAAGATTCCAATGATGGTGTTCAGGAGTGGCCACAGACTTCAGGGTTCTTCAGTCCGGAGGAACTACAGATCACGAGCCTGACTGCTTCAGAAGTCTTATCGGCTTTGGCCAAAGGGGCTTTAACGGCTGAGGATGTAACAAAAGCCATGTGCAAACGAGCTGCCGCTGCGCAACAACTCTTGAACTGCCTTACGGAGATATGCTTCGAGGACGCAATCACTCGAGCAAAAGAACTTGATGAGTACTTTTGCAAGCATGGCAAAGTAATGGGTCCTCTTCATGGACTACCGGTATCGCTCAAAGACCAGTTCAACATCAAGGGTTATGATTCCACAATGGGTTATATTTCACGAGCAAATAAACCTGCATCAGAAGACTCCACATTAGTTGGCCTGATCAAGGGTGCAGGTGCGATTGTGTACTGCAAAACGTACTGAACCGTTCGCCAATGCTACATCTGAGCTAATATCATCTAGGAATGTTCCGGCAACTCTCATGATGTTTGAGTCGGTGAACAATCTATGGGGAAGAACTGACAATCCCTGGAATCGCAATCTTACACCAGGGGGGTCTTCTGGTGGTGAGAGCGCCCTGGTAAGCTTTGGTGGGAGTTTCCTAGGTATTGGTACCGACATAGGAGGTAGCATTCGCACTCCATGTGCTTTCACTGGGCTTTACGGTCTTCGTCCTTCACATGGGAGAATCAGTTATCAACGTGCTGAAAATACCATGCAAGGCCAAGAAGCTATCCGCTCAACTGCTGGCCCAATGTGCCGAAGTCCTTCTGATATACGCCTTTTTATGACAGCGGTGCTGGACCAGCAACCTTGGTACCTCGATCCTCAGGTGCTGCCAATTCCGTGGCGAACAGAGGAAGAAAAACTGCCTCAAAAACTTTGCTTTGGTTTCGCTTACCACGATGGTAAAGTAGGTTTGTCTCCTCCATTGACTAGAGCCATGGATATGACAAAAGATGCACTTGTAGCTGCCGGTCATGAAGTCATTGAGTTCATCCTATACGAGAATGATGAGGCTGTCAGGATAGACTATGATTTCCTGGAAGCAGACGGCGGAGAAGAGTTTCGACGGGATACTGATGCCTCTGGCGAACCACTGCACCCTCAAATCGAATCATGGCTTGGACATAGTGCTAAAGTGGTGCCCCAAACGGTCTTCAAGACATGGGAGAATCAGCACCAAAGGACACTACTTGCAACGAAGTGGCTAGACAGATGGCAAGCAACCAAGGATCGAACGAGTACCGGCCGACCAATGGATGGTCTAATTATACCTGTTGGCCCATTGCCAGCAATTGGGCATGGAAGACCGTGGGTAGTATGAATATTCAAGCTGCATATAAGAAATGACAAACAGCTGACACTAATAGCATTCGTGGGGGTCTTTGGCTGCCATGCTCGACTTAACCACAGGCGTGTTTCCAGTAACGGAGGTTGATCTCGAAAAGGACATTGTACCCAGTGACTGGCAACCTATTTCACTGCTAGATGAGAAAATAATGGAATGCTGTAAGTTTCCATCTCTGAGCTTTCGATCTTCCGTTAACCTCAAGAACATCAGACGAAACACCAAAGAACCATGAAAACGCACCAATCGGCCTTGCATTGACTGGACGTCGCTTGGAAGAGGAGAAGATTACTGCAATGCTGGCACTAATCGCGGATTGCTTAAAAGCCAATTCTTGAAGCATAATATTGTTGAACTCGGAATAGCTACGTCAGTGGTCTCTGTAAATGGTTCGCTTCGCTTCCGTATGTTATATTTGGAAGTATTCCTCATTCACCATATTTAGCTACGGCTACTCTACCAGATAGACTGCGTGCGGAAATCGTTGTTTCAACGCACACATGCTGTATAAATCAGATTTAACGTAGAATAGAAATACATTTCTTTCATATGGAGGTTCGAATCCCTTCATGTTTTCTCTTCTCATTGCGATTAATCCACTATTCCTGCAGCAATACCTCTTTCATTTTTTCTTTTCTCTTTCTCGTATCAATCGGTTAGCTTTCCCAGGATACAGCTCCCATCTCCCATCTAACCCTCCCATTCATATCCACCTTGATCTTCTCTCTCCAATCTTCCCTCTTTCCTCTTCTCTCTTCAATCCTCCCTTTTCATTCTTCCAAGTCTATAACCAACAATGAGCATGCCGCAAATGGAGCGCGTTTTCTACACGACATACTCAGCTGCTCGAGAAGTCCTCAAAAACCACAAACAACCAGCCTACTTCATGTACGACTACTCCTTCGACCCCGAACTCTTTAAAACCCAGTATCCCTCCTCACACCTCCTCCCCAACTAGCCTCATGCCACCCTCCACTCCCACCCTCCGATCCCCCAACACCTCTCCCCACCCCGGCGTCTTCGGCTGGCTCTTCCGTCTCTCAGAACCCGACATGGCTGCCCTGGACCACGAGAACGCGCTAAAAGGTCTCACGAAATTATACCAGCCAGTCATTATCTGCCCGCCGCCGTCGTCATCGTCATCTTCTTCTTCGGTGCCGATGCAGGCACCTATATACGCGAAATTTTACTGCGATTTGAAGAACACGTGTGATGGGATGATGGATATACGGGAGGATCCGCGAGTGGGGAGATTATGGATGATGGATGTGTATAGGCCTTTTAGGTCGGGGTGTGCCGGGGGGTATTTGAGAAGGGTGCAGAGGAGGTTGAGGGGGGAGGCGGTGGGGGATAAGGCTTGGGGGAAGGGTTTGGGTAAGGAGGAGGTGGGGTTGAGAATGCTGGGGGAAATGTTGCTAGGACAGAGAGAGGATGTGGAGAACCAGCATCAGGTGCAGGGACAAAAACGACTACAGCAAGCACAACAACTCCTTATTCCCTCTCAGCAACTAAGTTCCAGCGAAGATATCGCGCGAAGAGTCGTTGAGATGCAGAAGCTGAAAGTCAAGAACGAGGATCAGGCGAAGCAAACACCGAATAAGAAACCCAAAGCTGCTGAACCAGTAGGGAGAAGACGGCCGCGCAAGGTTTTAGGCGCAGAAAGCGGGTTGAAGAAAGCTACTGCAAAGGCTGGGAACAATCTGCAGCATCCTGCTGTAAGTAGAGAGAGAAAGCGGACGCAGTGGTGCTAGGGGAAGGACCTCTGTGTCACGCAAGTTTCTTCGGATGGATATTACAAGCCATTGCAAGAACTAAGTCGTTAAGTTGAGCGGTGCCATGGATTCTTGGTGGGAACAAACGATTCGACAGCGTCGGTGTATTTACCATCTATTTTCTATTCCATTTGAAATTCCTATTATTAATTCTATATTCCATTCTTGTAATCTTTTCGTTTACATTTATCGAGTTGGTATTGCATTGGGAACCGGGACGTCCGAGCCCACGTTTATGGAATGCGTATTCGTCTATGGAATTCGGCGGATATTTTCTACTCATCTAGCAGTTGGCATCACTGAATAGTAGCTATTGCGATGATAACATGCATTTAGGAAGCAAGAAGCGGGTCAGAAATTCTGATTCGGATTACAGAATGGCAACTGATTGTGAATCGGTGATTAAAACAAGCTGTTCTGACGATGTGATAAATTGTCTTCTCTGTTTCTGGTGTGGCATAGAATTTAAATGTAGTTTTATCATCTTCGTAATTTACAAGGTTAAATGAGTCTTGCTCTTCGTAAATTTTGGCAAAGTGCATCTACATCATCACAGCTTGCGGCTAACCACTCTAATTACCTCTCTGATAGTCGCTTACCCGCTCCTCCTCTTCCCTAGTCGTGACTTTACTTCTCTCTTCACCATGCCTAAACTTCACGCACCAAACCCCCGCCGCCCCAACCGTTAATACGCCAGCCAATCCCCAAAACGGCAAACCCAGCCAAGCACCCTTCCATTCCAATCCTAACCCATACAAACCCGCGACCATTGGACCCGCCACCAATGCACTACTTGTCTCCACAACAGCAATTATAGCATATAGTCTTGCTACGTGCTCTGCATCAACTAGACTAGTTATTAGAGAGCGGGACAATGAGACAAAGCCCGTGCCAAAGGTATATATAACCAGGCCGACAAGGGTTAGTGGAAGGGAGGGGGATGTCGCGAGGAGGACTTGTGTTGATGTTAGTGGGTTTGGAAAGTTTGGAACAAAATGGTTTAGTAGGAGAAGGCTAGTAAGGAAATGACTGACTTACGAGCACCGGCTATGAGAAAAATGGAGGACGCGCGTGAGAGGTAGAGATCTTTGCCTTGGGAAGTGAAGTAAAACTTTGAGATAAGGAGGGCGGAGAAAAGTGGAATAAAGAAGAGCATGAGCAAGATATTTATCAGAGCGCGGAGAGAAAGAATAAGGGAGGCGTGAGAAAGTGGAATTTGGAAACGAGATGATATATAACGTATACAGAGTTCGATGGACTGGGAGCCGATGACGCGCGTAATGAAGGGAAGGAGGAGCAGTAATATAGGTAGAGTGTGGAAAGGAGTGGTAGATACGTAGATGTTGGTAATGGATTCAGTCAGGCGTCGTTGGAGGGTAGGCTTGAATTTAGATATGCTGTCAGAGTTGGATGAGGAACCGCCAATGGATGCTGAGCAGCCCGGTAGGGTATTTGCTGAAGCATGGAGGTGTAAGGTTTCGGGGATAAAAGCAATAAGGCACAGTCCCAGCGCTAGTACAGCGAGACCACAGTATAGTGGAATCCATGGAGAGAAAGCCATGAGAGTAGAGGCTACAGTCGGCGCAATAAGTTCAGCTGTAAGTGTCGCGCAAGCTCCGAAGAGAAATGTATTCGCTCTGGATTGTGTCAGAAATATCTTAAGGGGAATGGAACTGCCGATTACCTCTGACTTTGAGTTGTGACATCTGATATGATCGCATAAAATATAGCTGAGGCAGTTTTCTCTCCCCCACCAAGGAATTGGACAAACGGAGCCAGCCATACAAGACGTATCGGCAGGATTCTCCACGCATGCATTATTGCTATTTCGGATAGGAGAGATAGGAGGAGTCCAAGGATGGCCAGTGCAAATACTGGCTTTCGGCCGATTCTGTGTATAAGTCAAATCCATAACTCCCAATCTAATTATCATCCTTCCCCAGATGTTCAAGTAAAGAAAGTCAAAGAAGGTCTTACTTGTCAGCCAGTAAGCCATATGGAACGGCCATGAGCATTCCTGCAAGAGCCCATCAGTCGCATAGTCCAGATATCATCTTGCTCGCCTCCCAGATGCGGAGCCTTACCTGGCACTGATTTCAGAGTCTCTAGCCCTGCTGTTAGGATATTCAATTCCTCTTGAACCTCATCTCCCTTGCACCATTTTTCATCAATCTTGCTATTCAGCCCGATATGTGCCATGCCTTGTCTATGTTCATAAAACCGATGACATAGTATATCTTCATATATACGTAATGAAGGAACGGATACCAAGTATCCGCCAAACCCAATTACAAAAACGATCGCAGTAACAAGTGTAATGATAATGCGCGGCGAGTGTGCCTGGTGTATTAAGGAGTGTGTGCGAGAGGTCGTTCGTCGCAAAGGTTCAAGGAGAGGGGTTTCCTCATCGCATGAGGATCGTGGTATCGAACAGCATATTTGCCAACAGGAATGTCAGCGTCAGTCAGGGTCGCACAAAGCCTGAACGAGATGGAGTTCATCCCATCCGTTGCTATATTCTAAACGAAATAGCTGAATAAAGCGAATGAATCTCACCCACAGCTGCCCTACGTGTTCTGCGGTAGGGCTATCTTGAGATCTGGGCGGCTTTTCGAGGTTGCGACGATGTTGATTGAGTGGACCGTGGATATTCCCCGGTGTTTGGTGCCTGGAAACAAGCCCTGCTCAAAGAGGAAACCGTGCATGATAGGAGGCTTACTGCTAAGGATGCTGACGTGCTGAAAATAGGTTTAGCGAACTCTACCACGTCTACTTACAAACAACCCCACGTTGTCGCGAAAGTCAGAGCAAATCCAGACAAGCAACATTCTACTGCGCTGATTTCCATCCGATCCATGATAGAGCTGCAGAGACTCAGTCTGAATTTAAGTGAACAGCCGTGCCAATGCGGAGTCTCTATGTAGTGTCGCGTTATTCAGTGTACACAACGACGACGAATGCAAACTGCGGGTACGTTACGGCAAGGTAAATGTGAAAAGTTGTTGATGCTTACCATAGGGTTGTTGTGAAGGTCCTTCGCAGACCCACTTCTGAGAAGCGTCTGCTTGGTTTCTTTCTCAGGCCCTAGGCAACTGAGCTCGCCGTTTCTAACTCTGGCTTCGCTGCGAAGAATGGGAGAAGGTCCGAAGTAAAGGATCCAAGAAAAGGAATACCAGCTCGCGACTGGGATGGATATAGATAGGAAGGAATTGGGTTCTGGGACAGCTCACTAGTAGCACTGGTGGGATTACAAGTCATCGAGAATTCGATATTCTTGTTGTTCCCTGCACGAGTAATGCGGGGTAACAGCACCCAGATGATTGTCTGCGAGCTGCCGATATATTCAATAATTGCATGCAAACCATCGGACCATTTCGGTCTTTTCCAGGCGGCTTGTCCGGTTACTGACAACCTCGAAGCTGGGGCTGTTTTCGTGAGTACTGGATCCTGTGTCACATCGCGGAGAAATCTTCTCTCTACGCTTCTTTCAGCACACGGTGCTTCATCTGAAGATATCAAGCGGAAATAGGCGGTGGGCATCCTATCTGAGTGTAGTGCTGAGCGGCAGCATGGTGGGAATTGTACATCTTGATTCTGAAAATTGAACTCAATGGTCACTAGGCAATTTGCCAGGGAGTAGACTTGCGGTCTGACTTAATTCCACCCAAATAAGTGCAGAAGTTTGCGCTCGCAGTGTTTTGACGGACGCATATCTTCGTATCTGCAAGTTCCGCCTGCAGTAGTAGACGACGGAGACACTTAGAGCTAGAGGAAGCAGAAGGGTCGTAGGGTTTCAATGCACGGCATACTTAGCAATCAAAAGCTGATATGATGAAGCAGCTTAGTTTGGGATCGTGTTGAGATTACTAAGATTAAAGAGCCGCCAAGTAGTGCTGGATCTGGGTCTAAGCAAGGCCATGGGTTCGTAACCCGAAATCTTGGGTCAGGTCAGGGTAGAGACGCCACGCGGGAGATCTGCTGATTATTTTTTCCGAGCCCTGGACTTATTGTGCGATAGAAGTGTTTATTTTTGGATTTCTGGTTCAAAGAAGAAAAGAATATTGAAAGCGTGTGCGCCCAAGCACAAGCATCAAGGCACGTCGAATAAACAACACTCAAACACAGAATATTAGCTCTTTCAAGCTAGGCTGCTATGCATAACGCAAAAGCAAAGACTACTCTGCTTACTGTTGAGCAGTAGTTGACTGCCCATGGTCGAAATAGATGATTTTCCATGTAGGATGGAATGGTGAGTTATAATCTGATATTTTACATTACATGTTTCATTGTGAGTGTTCGCCCATAACTTCACTAGCGTTGGGAAGTTGTCGAACTTTTTAAACATCACATTCATTCACATCATGTAACAGTATGCACCAAACCTGCAGATTGTTTCCATTAGTATTTGCTTTACCAAGAGACACATCCTGGGTGGTGTTTAGCGTTTCTTAGTGACTTAGTTCTATCAAGTTCGAGGCAGATTTATGCTGCTCTTTTCTTTGCAACAAATGTCTCTCGGGGTATAAGCAAAACATCATCCGATTTTAAAATCTAACATTGGCAGACTAGACCAAGTTCTGGGTTTTGACATGGCAATTGCAACAAGGTGTTTGTGGAGGCACAGCCTCCCACTAGTTCCCACGAGTCGTCACAGGTATAACCAGAGATACGGGAAAGGGCAAAACAATACAAATTCTGCCATGCGTTCGAATCAAGTATCCAGAAAAGGTTACAATGGCCGAGCTGGGTTGCTGAGGTATCCAGAAAAATGTTCGGTTCATAAAGTATTCATGGAATAACCTCCTCTAGCTGACCGCCAAGGATTAAAAATACCAATTGGACTGTGAATCCTTACTGCACAAAGACCTTGGGACTACAAGCGCCAAGGTATAGTATGGGGAATGCGAAAGGCATGGCGGGGAGAATTACACGTGCGTTCAACGCTACCAACCTAAATTCACACGTGGACTTGACATGGTGGGGTGGTGCTGCTATTGAAAGTGGCGCTCGTACTGCTCATGGCCATACTAACGCTGCCTGGCCCTAGGTCGAAGATATTCGCAGCTATTCGGGCTGATCTAGCTTATCTATATACGATTTCAAATTCATAATATGTGGAGGACAACTATAAGAGCTTGGATATTTCCATCCCATCATCCAACATCACCTTCATCATCAACATCTTCATCTTTAAACCCAGAAAATCCAGCAGCTTTCAAATTCACCATGCGTTCAACAATTATTGCTGCTACCTTGGTTGCTCTGGCCGCCGCGGCTCCACGTCCCCAATCAATGGATCTCAATGCCATTGATGCTCTTCCAGACGCGGCAGTTATCAAACCCCCTGTGGCTGTTCAGGTTGACACTCCCACCATTCAACCATCCGCCGCCGCCGCTTCTCTTGCCGCCGCAGTTGTTACTTCAACCGCCGAGAAGAGGGATTTTTTAGAGGTTATTAGCGCCAAGAGAAAGCGTGGTAACTGCGCTGCGCAACCTGATGGTTATGGACCAGTTACAAGGTAAGTTCAAAGATCATTTATATGTATACAAGATACTAATGATGTTCCAGTCCTGACACTGCTGATGCATTCTTGAAAGACGGAACATATTCTGGCATTGCAGATGCAGCTTCTACCCCTCCAGGATACTCCCTTGCTTTCTCGGACTTGCAAGGGTCCTCTCAGACTGTCTCTTACCTTGGCCTTAAGACACTTCAGTCTTATGACACGGTTAAATGTGCTCAATATTGTGATGAATTGAATGGATGTGTGGCCTTCAACATCTACTTTGAGCGCGATCCATCTGTCGATCCGGGTACTGACTGTCCAAATCCTCCATCTATCACGAACTACAAGTGTGTTAGATGGGGCGTGAAGATTGGTCCAGAGACAGCCACAAATACTGGTCAATGGAGAGGTATGATGAGGATGTTTTTACCATGAATTAAAAAGCTACTAACATTCCAACAGAACAATTCCAAGTTGTGATCGCCGGGTCCAACGGCTACAACAAAAATGCTCCTCCATGCGAAGTCGACGGATTTCAAGGCCCCACGGAACTCCCTGGCGCCATCAACGCACCTCTCGACCCTGTCACCAAGACCGACACCTACATGGGCTACAAGTTCTTCTCATTTGATGTTGCGCAAACCTACCAGCAAGGTGTCCTCTCCTGCACCGCGGCATGTACCGCCCAAAGCAAATACAACGCCGAACATCCTCCAGCAACCGGCAAAGCAGCTATCTGCAACCAGGTGGTCGTCTACGTTCTCAGCGATAATGCTCAGCCTCAAGGTATCTACTGTTCCATGTATACGGAATCATGGGCTCCGAATTACGCGACAAATGTCGGACAGTACAGAGGAAGCGATTACTGGAGTGTCAGCCAGGCCTACTCTTACATTGCCGACTCATATGCGGCTCAGTATCCCCCGATCTGCGATATTGGAGGATGTCCAGCTGGTAGCTATGCAGGCGGTAACAATGGCGGTTATGGGGCTTAGGTGGATGTGGAATCATTTCTCTACAGACTCTTTGTACTGTTTAATGTATTTATCTCATGTTTAGATTTCTATTAAGATTTATCTCATGTTTAGATTTCTATCAAGATTTATCTCATGTTTAGATTTCTATCAAGATTTATCTCATGTTTAGATTTCTATCAAGATTTATCTCATGTTTAGATTTCTATCAAGAAAAAGGTGACGCATTGAGAGAAGTGTAGAAGTGTGCTGTGAGGTTCTATTTCATTTGCAGGCCACCGACGCCACCCCACGCCACACCCACTTTCGGCACAATTCTTAGCGACCGCCCACATTTCATTTTGCCCGTCCCTTGGTGCAGCTCGCAGCTCGCAGCAGCCTGCACTGCACCTGCAGGCCCTCTCGCGTGCCTCTCTCCGCCCTCTCTTGGCCCTCTCTCCGCCCTCCGTTCTCGCATCGCTCGTGGTCCGATGTGAGGAATTGTGCTGCATTGTGCCTGAATTGATTCTATTACATAGTTCTATTTCTAATATCGGAGAGGGGTGGGTGAGGGTGAGGGTGAGCAGATTTTGCTATCAACAATACTTATTATTCCCGAGACAGCATCGTACGAAAGACGCCCCCCGCCTTTGATCATCCATCCTTCCATTTCCCCGCCCTGCGTCCTCGGTATTTTCGTCGCCGCATAGCAGCACAGCTCTTACGACACAGCACATTGCTGCACCGCACCGCACCGCACCGCACACGCAAGCCCTCTCCACTCGACAGCCTCTTTTATACCTCTGCCCTTCTCTTCCCTTCCCCTCCCACCACCATGAACGCAAGCACAAGCACACGCACCCTCTCTAGCGCACGACGTCTCGCAACCACCACCAGATACCGATACACACCCCTCTTCGGCAGCAGCTTTACCCGCACCATGGCTTCCTCCACTTCCTTCAAAAAAATCAAAGTCAAGAATCCCGTCGTCGAGCTCGATGGCGACGAAATGACTAGGATTATCTGGAAGGACATCAAGGATAAATTCATCCATCCGTATCTGGATATTGATTTGAAATACTATGATCTGGGTCTGCCGTATAGAGACGAGACGAATGATCAGGTCACGCTTGATGCTGCGGAGGCTATTAAGAAGTATTCGGTGGGTGTGAAGTGCGCAACCATTACGCCGGATGAGGCCAGAGTTAAGGAGTTTCATCTTAAGCAGAGTGAGTTGTTCAGTTAGATTTGATACATCTTACCACATAGCTAGACATATCTTCCTTCATCTTCAGCGTTCCCCTCCTACAGAAAAGCAAAAGCAAACGTAAAAGCAAACGCAAAAGCCAAAGAAAACTGCTAACACAAACAACCCCCCAGTGTGGCTCTCCCCCAATGGCACAATCCGCAACTACCTCGGCGGCACCGTCTTCCGCGAACCCATTGTAATCCCGCGCATCCCACGCCTGGTGCCCGGCTGGAAAAAACCCATCATCATTGGCCGCCACGCCTTCGGCGACCAATACCGCGCCAAAGACACCGTGATCAAAGGTCCCGGCAAACTGAGCATGGTATTCACCCCCGAAGGCGGCTCACCCAGCGAGATCACCGTGTTCGAGTTCAAAAACGGCGGCGGCGTCGCTCAAACACAGTATAACACCGACGAATCGATTTCCGGTTTTGCGCACGCGAGTTTCAAGCTGGCGTTGAGTAAGGAGCTGCCATTGTATATGAGTACCAAGAATACGATCTTGAAGAAATACGATGGGCGGTTTAAGGATATCTTCCAGGAGATTTTCGAGAAGGACTATAAGAAGGAGTTTGACGCGAAGGGGATATGGTATGAACATCGTTTGATTGATGATATGGTTGCGCAGATGATGAAGAGTTCGGGGGGTTATATTATGGCTTTGAAGAGTATGTTGTTTTCCCGCTTTTTCTTTCTCTTCCAATTTCTCCTTCCCATTCCTTTAAAATTCCTCTCCAACCCCGCCAAAAAAAAAAAAAAACACCCCCCCAACTAACCCCCACCCCTTCACAGACTACGACGGCGACGTCCAATCCGACATTGTAGCCCAAGGCTTCGGCTCTCTCGGCCTCATGACCTCCGTGCTCATCACCCCCGACGGCAAAACCTTCGAATCGGAAGCCGCTCACGGAACCGTCACGCGACACTACCGCGAGCACCAAAAAGGCAACCCGACCTCCACCAACCCGATCGCATCGATCTTCGCATGGACGCGCGGACTCGTGCAGCGCGGGACTCTGGATGAGACGCCCGAGGTGGTGGCGTTTGCGGAGAGCTTGGAGCAGGCGTGTGTGGATGTGGTGGATAAGGATGGGATCATGACGAAGGATTTAGCGCTGGCGTGTGGAAAGACGGGGAAGGAGGATTACGTTACGACGGGAGAGTATATGGAAGCGGTGGAGAGGAGGATGAGGGGGTTGTTGAAGGAGAAGTTGTAGAGCGTGATTTGGCTTTCTAGAGGAAGTTTTGGGGGAGGGAGGGGGAGGGGAAGATTTGCGTGACTAGACTGGGTATGATGATTACTGATGTGATGTGATGTGATGACAGATGAAAGTTAGATATACTAGCCAGTCAGTGAGAGCTGCTAGCTGGCCTAGGAGAGAAAGATTTAGATGTAGCATTTGAAATCTAAAGATCCAAGTGTATTGATTGACAAGAACAAGAACAAGAACATAAAATCACCACAGCACAGCATAGCATAGCAAAGCAAAGCACAACAAACTCATTCACTTAATATAAGACAAGATAAGATAAGATGTACCAAATAAGTCAGTCCTTCCAAAGATGGTGGATGTATGTATGTATGGTATAAAATAATATGATATGATATAAGATAAAAGAATCTCAACATAAACGACCCGGAATTTCGACTCTTTCCCTTTCGGCAACCTCCCTCCTCCTCCTCACACCCCCTACCCCATCCTCCTTTTGCTCTCATCCCCTCCTGGTCTTGTTTCGTATGTATCGTACATATAATATAGTATAGTATTACTGCGCCGCACTGCCTTTATCTTTCCATCTCTGATTCATTCCTTCCTAACTGAAACTCGATTTCATGGCATTCAATTCAAATCCAGATAAACCATCCATCCATGCATCCAGAGCAAGTAAGGTATCTGACCGCTATTTTCCAACATTCCCCCATCCTCGGTAAAGAAAACCCATAAAACGCCATTTGAAGTTCAAACTTGTGAAAGTGAAACCTTTCCATCCGTCCATTCATCACATCTGTGTAGTCTCCTCCGTTGACTAATCAAGCAATTCATCCATCCTTCCCCCCTCCCAGCAACCCAGAACCAAAGATTCAAGAAATTGGTCCAAAAGGATGAGGCGCCGGTCCCGAGGGGGTAGGTGATGAATTTCTCGGCTTAGGTCTACTTCTCCTCGAGCTGCTTGACGCAGGAGTATCTCCCGAAGTCTCCGACTTCCTCTTCGACGGTCTCGATCGTTTAGTCTTATTCACCGGGTTTCCTGATTTCGGCGTGTACCCACCATCATCGTCGCCATCGCGCTTGCGTTTACCTTTCGTGGCTGACGAAGCGCCAACACTGACATCGTGACCTGTGCCGACTTCTTCGACAATTTCGAGTGACTCTGGAACACTGTTTGGTGTGGGGACCACAGCGCGTTTTCCTGGTGCGCGGGGGTGGCTAGATTTGGCGGCGCTGGAATGCTGACCTGCTTCCCCGTCTGGTAAGAGCGTCATTCGAGCTTCGTTTGTTCGGAGCCAATTGAGGGCGCTGTGTGGGTTTTTGAGTGCAACTTCTTGAGGCGTGATGGGGTTAACGAAAGTTCCCAACGCAGGGGCATAACCAATTGCTGCATCGACTTCATGTAAGTATTCGTCGATCTGATCCATAGATAGATATGATATAGGTGTAGTTTTGCCTTTGGGAGGTTCGAGCGATGCGAGGAGGGCGTTTGAGACCTGGGAGCTTTCTAGGGAGATATGGGGCACGGTAGATACAAGGTGTGCTAGTGATTTTGATGGAGGAGCGCCCGCGCGGTATTCCCTTTCTTTCAGTAAGCCCTGTATTTCTTTATATACGGCTTGGCCTTCTGGTGCTGTAAGTTCAGCCGCTTCAGCAAGATCTTCTGAGACAAGAGGTGGGACTTCGGCGAGGGATGGTGATTTGGTTTTTAAATCGATGCGCTTGTCGACCGGGATTTGCGCCGAATTGTTCACATCGAGAAGGAGGTCCAATAATCGACTGCACTATGTTAGGATGATATGATCGCGAATGGTTCGATTGAGGTGTTGCTAACTCATTCTCCTGGGCCAACCTCTTTGCAGTCTGGTCTGCCTTTTGCTCCTCCACAAATAATGCATTGCTCTGGCGCATTATCTCATCAAACTTAACTCGAATCTTCCGATACTTCTTCCTGATTTTGCTCATATTAGCTGTCGCTCGAAAGGTTGTTGCGAAGAAAGAGGATTTGCATTCGCGCGAATTGTTGGATTGAAAACACTTGTGTGGAGGGTTTACATCACCAATGAACAATTGCTCGTTGCCCATCAAGGCGCGAATAACCTGCAATGAATTAAGGAACAACACTGAGAGCTGACACACCTGTATGATCTGTAAGGCTGCTTTGTTGCATTACTTTCGCCTTGAGGAACATCTTCTGGATGTTCGGCGGGAGTGCCCAAGCTATCCCCATCGATGCTATCCATGATTGTGAATGTGAAATTTGTATGTTATTAAAGTAGGAGAAAAGAATTGTAAGATGGAAAAGGAGTGGTAGTTGAGAAGTTCAACTATAATAGCAGGAGGAAAAGAAGGTTGGGTTGGGTTGGAGGAGGAACATCAATTCATTTCAAACATTTTAGCATTCACATTCAACTGCTTGCGATGAGCTCGGAACTGGAAGAATCTCATGAGGCTGAATAGCTTGAGGCTGAGGTAATGAAATCAGAATTTTAAACAGATTTGGTGTGAGAATAGCATCCAATGAGCAGAAGGTAGGCTGGTCTATGCCACGACAAGTTAGTCCCGGGGTAAATTAGCTCTATCGCCGGCAGAAACTTTCCTCGATAAGAATTTTTAGATTTTGGTCAATGTAGAGTGAGACGAACTGCTTCTGCTCTATACAAAGATGCCCTTCATTGCAGACACAACCAGTATGAAGGTATCCAAGGACAAGAAGAGAAAGGCCGATGTCTTATCTGAAGAATCAATTCCTGATTCTGCGGCAATTGCAGACCCTGAGACCAAAGACAGCGAAACAGCCACTGAGCCAGAACCAAAGAAAAAGCGTTCGAAGGAGGAGAAACGCCTGAAGAAGGAGAAACGTTCGAAAGAAGATGAACCGTTAGATGAAGAAACATCCTCTAAGAACTCTAAGGAAGAAACCCGTTCGAAGAAGGAGAAGCGCACTAGAGAAACTGCGGTGGTTGTATCGGAGCAGGTCGATGATGCCAACCAAGAATCCGGTGGAGAAGGCGAAGTCGATGGCGCATTACCCAGCAAAAAGAGGAGATTATCAGTCGATGAGATCGAAGTAGATATCACAGCACCGGAACCACCTTCGAAAAAGGCCCTACGTCGTCTCAAGAAAGGGAAACCACTTCCTCCTTCAAAATCAGGCGCAGACTCATCTCCTGAGCCCGAAGCGAAGAAAGAAAAGAAAGCCGAGGTCGAAAAGCGATCTGGTCATGGTGTTTGGATTGGCAACCTACCATGGAGCGTATCGAAGGTAGAGCTATGCAATTGGCTTGTGGAGAAATCAGATCTTACTGAAGAGAACATCACGAGAGTGCATATGCCTGGCCCAAACGATAACAAGCCTGCGAATAAGGTAGAGAAGAAGTTTAGCAAACCGGTTCACAACAAGGGGTTTGCATATGTAGATTTTCAGAACGCGGATCAGGTCAAGCTTGCGATTGAGTTATCTGAGCAGTTACTTACTGGTCGACGACTGCTTATCAAAGACAGTAAATCTTTCGAGGGACGACCAGCGAAGGAGGAGGCAAAGATTGATGGAAAACCACCTAGCAAGAAGATATTCGTTGGTAATTTACGGTTCGATGCCACTGAGGAGACACTCAAGGAACATTTTGAAAAATGCGGTACTATTGAACACGTTCATGTTGCTACATTTGAGGATTCAGGCAAATGCAAGGGCTTTGCATGGGTTACATTCGAAACTGTCGAAGCTGCAACTAGTGCTGTGAAGGGTTACGTTTACATTAAAGAGGAGGTGTCCGACGAGTCGGAATCGGAATCGGAATCGGAAGCTGATGACAGTGATGCCGAATCGGGAGACGAAAGCGAGAAGAAGGAAAAGCCCAAGAAAACCGTGATGAAGAAATGGTGGGTCAATAAGATACAAGGGCGACCCTTACGTATGGAATTTGCGGAAGATTCGCAAGTTCGGTACAAGAAGCGATATGGAAAGGATGGCACCAAGAATAATGCCGGTGGTGGGCTTGAGGAGGCTGGAGCTGGAGCCGACGCGGGAGACGTGCCAGTTCGCTCTGCGCCGGCCCGCGAGCATAAAGTGATACCGAAGAAAGTAGAGTACAGGTCGTCGTATGCACCTAGGTTGACGGGTGGTATTGTGGAGAGTAAGGGAAAGAAGATAACCTTTTAGATGATAGCCCGAGCAGTCGGGCAAGAATCGGAAAACCCCTCCTGCAAACATGTTTCGGACATCTGGTCTTAGTGAAAGTTTCTTATCTGCTACATTCACCTTTTAGTTCTCGTGTCTCTCTCCACTGCTCCTGTATCCCTGGAATGTAACTGAGAGGATCCAGTTGAGGATTCAGCTTTTGTTTTTTCTGCCCTTCGTATTTTGTTCAAACAAGTAGGTGCAGTGCAAATATCGCCCGAAGTCGGAGATTCAGACCTCTAACCTTGCAGGCATCTGAAGAGAGATATTTACAAATATTTCATCTCACACCGCGATGTCTACAACCTCCTATCACTGTCGTTATTTTAGCACAGTTAGGAACCGACAGCCGAAGCAAAAAGTTGAACAGCAACTTAGACCGCGGTGGTGTCACAGCCTATGCTTTGCGTCCTGATAATCAATGAATCTAACTCCTGGGTAACCCGTGTTGAGGGACCCCTCATATCGCTTTTCCAATTTTGCTTTCCGTCCTTGCCCGCAGCCTGGACGCCCAATCCAAGTGACCAGACGTAGCTTTTACATTACATAGCAGGACCTACCTAATCCGGCTCAGTAATACGAGTAGTGCCTTGAATGAAGTAGTTCTAAGTAAACACCAAGTTAAGTGAATATTTCGAACTCTACTCTACACCTACAGCAAGGCCAAAGCTACAACCCAACCCATTCGAAGAGCACTACACTGCACTACACTACACAGCCAATGACTTCCAAACCCCCGTCTTATAGCCAGGCAATCCAAACATTGCCCCCCTCTCCCCTCTCCCCTCTCCCCTCGCTTAGTTCCCCTCAAGTGATCTTCACCCAACCAACCAACCAACCAACCAACCAGCCCATCTCTACAGTACAAATAAACAAACTCCCTCCGTACTCTTACAGTACCCTCCTCAATTCCAAACTCAACACAGCATTTTCGTTCACGTGACCGGCTCTTAATCGATTTTGATTCCATGCCCATACATACATACATACCCCTTTCCAATCTTACATACCATCCACACAATCAATCACCCTCCCTACTTCCTAGATAGATAGACAGACAGACTCTCCTACTCACTCGGTCGTACTTTACATCTATCTCACATGTGTGTGTGTGTGTGTGTGTGTATGGCCTTGATATTTTATATACACTTGCACTTACACTCACCCTACTACTCGCCCAACTACTCACCCTCCTACTTACTATCATCAATCAATCAATCAATCAATCAATCCATAAATCCAGCTATCTATCCCTTATCATGCCCGTCCCTAAAGCAAAAGCAAAAAGCAAGAGCAAAAGCAAAGCAAACACAGAAGAACCATAATAACATAACAACATAACACCACATTCAAACACCGCGAATCCCCAAACCCAAACTTAAAGCAGTAAAAGTATATAATATAATATAATATAATATATTCAGGGTATTCACTTATTTAAATCTTCATTGTTGTGAAAAGCTCTCATTGAATAAAATTCTAGGTAATTGTGCTTGCTAATCATCTACTAGCAACTAGCGACGAGCCAGACATGCCATTATTATGTATGTGGCATAACTTATGTACTGTAGTAAAAGTTTTATTGATCGATCCGCCCATGCATCCATCCCCTCCTATCAATGCCATGCTATGCCATCCCATCCATACCATACCGTACCCACCACATGGTTCATCCATTTCCATGCCCATTTCTATTTCCCATTTCCCATCCATAAATTGCCATGCCATGCCATGCCATACCACTCCAACCCAACCGCCACATAACCACATTAAATAACCCTTTTCTCCTTCTATGACCCCCATCTCCCTCTTAATCATGTAAATAAGTACAAGCAGCCCCCTTCGCACATTTCCCCTCCTTAAAAAACTTACACGGCTTCTTCTTCCCCCTATACTCGCCATTCGCATCCAACGGCCCGCCACCATCCTTCCATATCTTTGATTTGCGTCCCCCACCATTTTCATTATGATGATGATGATCCAACTTATTCCCACCATTACCATTCTTCGAATCGCCACCACCATCCCATCTCTGTCCCGCCCCCGCGCCCGAAGTCGACTGCGTAGCTTGCGCATACTGTTGTAAACCTGGCACATTAGACCAAGCCGAGAAATCAAACGTTGGCTGCTGCGAAGTTTGTTGCTGCTGTTGCTGTTGATACGCCGAATCGACGTTACCCCATGCCTGCAAGTATTCCGCAGCCTGCTGATTCGCATCCGGCACAGCAGCAGACGTAGACGCAGGATTATACGTCATAGCCGGCTGGGTCATTTGCGCTTGGTAAGTCTGCATCTGCGGAACCGCCATGGGAGCGACCATAGCGGGCGCAGATTGGTGATGAGGAGGAGGTGCTTGAATCTGCGCGGCTAATCTCTCTTCTGCCAATTTCTTTTCTTGCATGGATTTTCCCTTGTTGAAGCCTTCCCACCAATCTTTCTTCTGTGGTTCGTTCATCCATTCGGGGGGTTCGACCGCGGGATATGGTTTACCTTTCAAGGCGTGGACGATGCGTGTTAAATTATCCCATATAGCTGGGTCCATGGTCGGCATTGTAGGAGCTTGCTGGTGTTGTGGAGCCCCACTGATTTGTTGTAAGAGGGTAGAAACGTCTGCCGAAGGTGAAGCAAATTGCGAATTTCGATTGTGATTGTCGCGTAATTCCGGTACTTTTCGCTGCTCCGGTCGACTCATAAACAGATGTCGTGCGTATTCTGGACCAAGCTGTTGGATTTCTTGAAGTCGTTGGAGCAACCATGGGGACGATGGAAGTTTTAGTTGCTTTGCCATCGTATGAGAACCATCGTTTGCTGCCGATGGCTCTTTTGCGGATTGAGGGATATCTGAAGGATCACTGTAGACAACAAGTAATTCCAGGGCTTCTCTACGATCTTGCGTTTGCTGCTCGGGTGTGGTGAACTTCAAATCTCCTCCGCGGGTAACATACGTAGGACCGAATGGAGTGGTTTTCTCGAGGTTGGAAAAGTCGATCTCGATCAAATCTGGATAAGGACGGTCGTTGATAGTGGCCGACAATGTCTCCTCGTCTTCATCCATACTCTCTAAAACACGTTGCTTGTGCATCATACCCTCTGAACGATCATCATGAGCATCTCTTAGCATATTATCTTGGCGACCTTCATCTTCTGCTTGCTCGTGTTTGAAAAGACGAATTTGCTCAAGCTCATCGCCTTCCTTGAATTTAACACGTAAGTGGCGCCTACTCTCCTTCCGCTCACGACGCTTCTTCTCCTCAGGTGTTTCCGGTGGACCTGGAGCTGGTGTTGATTTCTTAGGTGGTTCGGGTGGTTGTGCGATGCTGGCAAGCAATGCTCCCAACTTCGACTCGGTGGGCGGTGGTGAAGGTTCTTTCTTCTTAGGAGGGGCGGGCTTCGGTGTAGGCTTTGGAGTTGGCTTGGATGATATACCAAGTAAATTGTTCGCGAGAACACTGGTGGTTCTCTTGGGTATCTTCATCGACGAGGCAGGTGCGCCAGAGACATCAGCTGCAAACTTTTTGGTTGGTTTGCCATTATTGCCATCGCCGTCATGAGGCCGCTTGGAAGGATTACCTGCTGCAGGCTTCACGTTCTCATTACTGCGAGATTTAGATTGTTCTATCTTTTCCAAGTTCTTCTTGGTTTCCTCCGCACCGTTCTGTGTCTTGTCCGACTTGCTAGCTCTCTCCTTTGCATCTGTAGTATTTCCAAGTATAGTCGCAATGTTACTCTTGGTCTCTTGGTCTCCTCTCTTGTTCCAGCGCTTTTGGAGGGCTTCGAATTTGAGTTTCTTCAGGAGCTCATCTGTTAAAGTTTGAAATTTGGCCAGTAACGCGAACACTGCTTTGGGGAGTTTTCCCAGATAATCTTCCGACTTTGCACAATCTATCAACGTTGTAGTAAGTGCGTTAACCAGTTTTTGGTGATTACCCAAGTTTTCAACAATCGGACCATAGCCATGTTTATTAGCAGCTTCGATTGTCTCATACAGGACTTCCAGTTTTTCGATCCGATTGTTCTTGAGTTTCTGAATCTGTACATCGCCAGCCTTGGACTTGGTGGCCTCATCAATCTTTGCGGCTAAATCCTTGATCTGTGTCCGAAGAGCGATGACAACATTTGCATATTCATCAATAGAACTTGCAATAGCTTCGGCACTAGGACTTGAGTTGGGATCTTTCCAAACAATACCAATCGCATCCCATCTGGCGGCATTTGGGACATCACTCGGGCGCGTAACCTCACGGACCTGTAAAAACGATAAGCGTCCATTTGTACAAAGTAGTGCTGTGCTGATTTCTAGACTTGGACAAAATCGAAAGATTACTGTGCATATCTACTACTTTTAATGTGGGATGACTCAAATATTGTGTTGACATAGTATTTAACGAACACTTAAATAACATTGAGTTTGACACCAAATTTGCTGAAAGTAGTGAATAGACACATGAAATTTTCATGCACAGCACGCCTGAATTTGTAGGAGGTACGGGAGAGGGGCAAGGTACTTACTGTACTAATGTCTATGGGCGGCGGCATCTCATCGTCTTCATCTTCATAATCCGACTCTTCTTCGGAACTCGAGTCTTCTTCCGAAGAGCTTGATTCCGTAGGGGTGGATGGAGATTTAACGGGAGTGCTTGAACCATCAGCACGTAAGGCAGATACTTTATCAAATGCAGACCTTCCAGTGCCTTTGTAACTGCTGACATGTTTCGTCTTTTCCTTAGGGACGCGAATCTTTTTAGAAATTCGAGCTGGTGTAACAGATGATTCTAATTGAAATGTCAATGGCAATTTCAAAAATTTGATTTGTAATTTTCCACTCACTTGCTTCCGGTAGTCCAGGAACAAGTTCCTGGCCACTTCGGGATTTCCTGGGATGGTATTTTGGAATAGTGTCTACATGAAATTCGTTAGCAAAAGTGCTGTTGAGTTATTATGCGAAAGAAAGTCTTGAGAGACTACTGACTTTTCAGTCCCGGCGCGACTTGGATAGGTGTATCATCCCACACAACAAACGGAGCATATGAGAACCGAGGCCGTGATGAAGTAACCTTTGCGAGAAGTTCGGGATGGGTAATCCGCAATAGATCTTGAGGCGGAACGGCCTTGACTTCTGGGATGCGCGCAGGGATGGGTATGGGTGCAGGTGCGGATATCGTTGCAACGCTGGAAGATGGTGCTGAGTTGTCCTCTGGAACATAAGTTTTGATGGGTTGCTTTGCTGCAAGGTCTGGAGTGCTATTTGCGTAGCGGATATTGTTGTTTGCTACTTCATGGATGGCCTTGTGTTCTTGTTGCTGTTGCTGCTGCTGCTGCTGCTGCTGCTGCTGCTGTTGTTGTATCGTCCCATTTTGCGGTTGGCTGAAGTAGTGAGTTTGGTTACCCTGTGGTCTCTGGCCGAAACCGTACTCTGCCGGTGAGCCTGTTCCACTTGGTGATGGTTGAAAAGGCGAAGACTGTATTCCATTGTTCAGTTGCTGTTGGGACAGTATGTTGTACTGAAGAGTTTGGGGAGACAGTGCGGAATGTGTTGCACTTGACTGGAAAGGGAAGGAATTGGGGACTCCATGATATGAGGTTGGCTCTTGAAGAGATGGATCCAGATCATATGGTGTCGAACTAAACACATCTGAAGGTGTCGCATGCTGATATTGGGAAGAGTATGGAGAATTAGTCGAATATGGTACAGGAGTATACGAGGTTTGATGTGAAAGGTCATATGATTGTTGATCATAGGAAGGTTGACTCGTCGTGTATCTTCCATATGGATCTTGTACATGCGGTTGCTGGTAGGCATATTGATCGGGCCAAGAACTAGGATTACTTAGCAATCCGTTGAGATCAACATCATCTTGGATGAAGCCATGGTTATGAGTATGAGCATGAGCATCCATTGTGCCGAATTGAAGGACGGGTTAACGGGTTAACAATTAATCAATCACGTGAAGATTCTGGGATGGGTGAGGGAGTGAAAGTCGAGCGGGTGCGATTGTAGAATCGAAGTGGGTGTAAGGATATGAAGTTGTGGCAGAATCCTGTGCGATGCGATGTGTGGCTAGGTACCGTAGTGGCTGCCGTAGTGGCTGCCGTAGTCGCTTCCGTTCGCTTCCGTAGTGCCGCTTCCGGGCACGACTAAAAGAAATCGAAGAATCGGAGTGGAAGGAAAAGGAGGGATTTGATTGGGTAACTAAACGAAGAAGATCAAATTAGCACTTGAGCAGCAAGAATGAGTTTCTGTGTTGGGGCGCAAAAAGTGGCGATGATGTGAGAAATGGATAAACAAGGAAAACGAGAAAATCATAGTAATGAATGGTAGTAATGTGTGTATTGCGTGTAGTGAGTGTAATGAGTGTGATGGCTGTGATGGCTGTAACGACTGTAACGAGTGTAACGAGTGTAATGAGTGTAACGACTGTCATGAGTGTAATGCCTGCCACGACTGCCACGACTGCAATGAGTAGAATATCCAGTATTCTGATGAGGCCTGCGCCTGCAATGTAGCTGTGCTGACTAGACTCGAGATATTGGAGAAGGCGTCTTGCTGGCCTCCGCCTTTCCCGTAGCTCAGGACAGACAGACGAAGAGCCAAGCATACCATGAGTAAGAAGGTACAGCAGCAGCAGCATCAGGAGCAGCAGCATCAGGAGCAGCAGCATCAGGAGCAGCAGCATCAGGAGCAGCAGCATCAGTCGTAACCGCATCAGTCGTCATCGCATCAGCACATTTTGATACACGTAAGTAGCAGATTCGAGACGCGTGCAGCAGACCCGTCATCTTTCTTGCAGCACTTGATATCCATATTGCCCCTTTACTTTTATCAATGTGCAAGAAGATACGGGCCAACCTCACCATCGCGAGCCGTTTTTTGTCTTTCTTTCTTTGTAATTTGCCATCCCTACTGACCTCTTAAAAGGTGCGGAATCAAAAGCGTGAAAGCCTTCTTGTTCTATGCAGATTTTGAGGATTTCGGGAGGGGAGCAATAATACAATTTGGGGGGTAATGTGCAGTAGGTGAAGGTAGAAGAAGGGGAAAACGATGCGGAAATGTGTAAATGTGTAGATTTTGCTCTGCTTTCAACGCAGGGCCATTAAAAATGCGTTTCAAGGTGTCACCGTACCCTTTTCTTTCCTTCTTCCTCTTCTTCTGTCTGCGTCTGCGTCTGCGTCTGCTTCTGCGTCTGCTTCTGCGTCTGCTTTGCGCGCCTCCCTTTCGATTTGACGCCTCTGCTTTTTTCGCGTTTTGCCAGTGGTTTTTGTTTTCTATGTGTTATACGCTCAATTTATCGAGAGAAAAACCTGCCCTTTCTTTCACCCCGAGCGTCACTTTTCAAGAGTAATTATTTTTGTACGATCATAAATTTCTGTTAGACGAGCTGGCCATCACGACCTTTCCAAAGAGATCTTTATAATGGGCAATTGACGGGGAGGGAATGATGCGACGCTGAGGGAGTTGGCGATGGGAGAAACGTTGCAGAGAAGGAGAAAAGAAGGAGACAAGAAGGAGGCAAAAAACGAAGGGAGAGGTGGTGATGATGGGGTGGTGGTGGTTGTCTGTTATGTGGCTCAGTGAAAAGGAATTGAAAAGGAAATGAAAATGTGAGAATGAGAGTGAGAACGAACTGGACGCTGGGAAAGGCAACCTTTTTCTCTCATCTGTGCCGTTACTCCAATCCGGTCTAGCTCAGGCCATTCACCGTGGCACTAGTATGCATCAGGTTAGATTCACACTCCAATGCGCCTCGCATTCACTCGATGCACTCCAATCGGGGATACGACCGAACCTCAGGTTTGGAAGCTCAAGCTACCCGACAATTCATGGTGCAAATGTGTCCTAAGCAGCAAAGACGACTATGGTAAGGACAGCAGGATCCGACTCACTTCGAGAAAGAGCATACGGCACTTCCGGCTGGGATTTTGCATGATCATTTCCCTGCGAGTTGGCTGAAACATCAGCCTCGAGCCTTACTATTCATCTTCAATCATGGCAACTTCTCATAACTCGCTGCGAGATCGCCAGATCAGTATGTCCCCCCAAACATCGCTCTTCCCTTGGCCGTGAACCCCTCGTAACTGACTTTCCATGAACAGGATCCATTGAGCGCATGCTAAATTTGAACCATGATTCTCCGGAAACCGCAAATGGCCACGATCAAAACTCACATAATGGATTGCCAGTGCCATCAGTACCGATATTGAATGAGGACGGCGAGCCAATATGGAAGGTCTTGGTGTTTGACGATTTGGGACGAGACGTTATTAGCAGCGTACTACGAGTGAGTGATCTGCGAGCATGGGGAGTCACAATGCATATGTATGTCCAAAGCGGGGGCAGTGGGAGCTTCAATGTTCACACAAAAGTACTGATTAAGTCAGGCATATAACAGCCAACCGCCATCCCATACCCGATGTCCCCGTACTCTATCTAGTTGAGCCCACTGCAGCAAACCTACAGGGAATTACCAACGATCTTTCGCGCGGTTTATACTCCCCAGCCTACATCAACTTCCTCTCCTCGATACCCCGCGCCTTGCTGGAGGATTTCGCAAAACAGACAGCGGAAACTGGAACCGCGGAACATATAGCTCAGTTCTACGACCAGTATTTAAATTTCATTGTCGCGGAACCGGATCTTTTTAGTTTGGGTATGAGGAAGGAAAATACATACTGGGCATTGAACAGCGCAAAGACGAAGGATGAAGAACTAGACAACGTAGTTGATCGAATAGTGAGCGGACTGTTCAGTGTTATGGTCACAATGGGTAAAGTTTGCAACTGGAGGTATCTGTGCTTGACTAACACCTCACAGGCGCCATGCCCATTATTCGATGCCCCCCAGGTGCTGCAGCGGAGATGATATCTGCAAAACTTGACCGCAAACTTCGTGATCATATCCTAAACTCAAAAGACAACCTCTTCTCCGCTCCAAATAATCGACAATCCGCTTCCACACCTTCTTCTCGACCCGTCCTTATCATTCTGGATCGAAATGTCGACTTAATACCCATGCTGTCTCATTCGTGGACTTATCAATCACTTGTCCACGATATTCTCAACATGAAGCTCAATCGCATTACTGTTGACGTACCACTCGATGCGGATAACCCAAGTAAGGGTTCCACCAAAAAGGCATATGATTTAACAGCAAATGATTTCTTTTGGGCGAAGAACGCGGGGTCGCCATTTCCACAAGTTGCAGAAGATATTGATGCGGAATTGCTGCGATACAGGGAAGATGCGTCCGAGATTACCAAGAAGACAGGCGCATCTTCAATCGAGGACCTTCAAAACGATACTAGCGCATCTGCGCAACATTTAAAAGCTGCAATCACTCTACTTCCCGAATTGAGAGAACGAAAGGCCGTAATAGATATGCATATGAACATTCTCACCGGACTCCTTCAAGGTGTCAAAGATCGACAATTAGACAACTACTTCCAAATGGAAGAGAATATCATGAAGCAAACCAAAGCGCAAATTCTAGAAGTTCTGAACGATCAGGAGAAGGGAAATGAGCCAATGGATAAGTTGAGACTATTCATCATATGGTATTTGAGCACCGAGCAAGAAATCTCTCGAGCGGATATGGATAAGTTTGAGGAATCATTAAAAGCAGCGGGAGCAGATATCACATCACTTGCCTATATCAAGCAGTAAGTTTCAGCCTGTCTTGTTTCTTATATCTTCACAGACGACCTCCTATAGAAGACTCGTCTAGCCACTGCACTCTTTCAACAACCTACTAACTCCATCCCCCCACAGAGTCCGCACCACAACCCGCATGACCATGCTCTCCACGGCCCCCTCCCAAACCTCCACCACGCACGGCTCCTCCTCTACCTCCTCCAACACCGACAACCTCTTCCGTAACCTCACCTCCTTCTCCTCACGTCTCACCACCTCCCTCAAAGACTCTGGCATCACATCCAACGTCGAATCGCTCCTCTCCAACGTCAAAAACTTCCTCCCTGCCAATCGCGACCTCACCGTCACGAAAATCACCGAATCCATCATGGACCCGAGTTCCGCTTCGAGCGGCGCTATTGCCAAGACGGAGAATTATCTGTATTTTGACCCGAGGAGCGCGAATGCCAGGGGCACGTTGCCCCCCGCGAGTGTGGCAAGGAAAGGGGAGGGGCAGGGAGGTGCCGGCGGGGTGGGTGTAGGGGTGAATGCGAGTTTTGGGATGAGGAGGCAGGGGTTTAGTGAGGGGGTCGTGTTTATGGTTGGAGGGGGGAGTATGGATGAGTATGGAAATTTGGGGGAGTGGGTGCAGAGGTGTAATGCGGAGGGGAGAGGGGGTGTAGGGGCGGGGGGAGTCAAGAAGAGGGTGGTTTATGGGAGTACGGAAGTGCTTAGCGCGGCGGAGTTTTTGAAGGGGGAGTTGGGTATGCTGGGGGGTGAGGCAGGAAGCGGGTAAGTTGGTTTGGTTATAGAGATGAGGAATAAGTAAAATGGAGGATAGTAGGTAGGAAGTACGCATTACATTGTTGGTGTGCTGTGTTATCTTTCTTGTAAGGTAGTGAGTGCAGTGCAGGTCAAGTCAAATCAAGTCACTTCAGATAATACCAATAACTTACCACACTGACATTAATCCATCCATCCATCCATCCATCAATTCATCTCCATAACCGAGCTAAGCTAAGCTAAGCTAAGCTACATACATGTAAGGATCACACATATTAATAATAATAATAAAAATATCAATAACTTAGCAGAAAAATGAACGAATGAATGAATCAATGGAAGAAGAAAAGGATGTTTATAAAAGTCATCGTATTCATATTATCATCCTGTATCAAGATAAAATGATGATAATACATATATATATTTATGGATATAAAGTGGTCAAGTAAAATAAGAGTACGGAGAATAGGTACAGATGTTGGAAAACATAACACCATGCCCATCCATCCGTCTATCCATCCGTTCATCAACCAATCAATCCATGCAGTCCGCTTGTCGTTTATTCATCAATCCGTCCTTCTTTCCCCTTGGGTATCTTAATCTATCCATCCATCATAGTAGAAGTGACATCGATCTCATATCCAATGCCTCCCCTCTTCTCTTCCCCCGCCTCCTCTACCAACTAAAAAGGAACCGACTAGACCCCCCTAAACATCCTAACAATCAAGAACCACATCGCGCCCAAAAACTTAAACGTACTCAACCCTGCCACACTCCACAGCACCACCGCCATATAAATCGTACTCTTGGTCGTATCATCGGTACTGGTATCGATTCTTTCCAAGCCAGTCGTACTCAAGACGGCACTAGTCAGGGCAAAATTACAAACGAGCCAGAAAAGCACGACCGACGATCTGAACCATTTATAATAATCCTCTTGCTTTTCCTCGGCCGACATTTCACGCTTCTCCTGGGGAGCCTTGGATTGAATTTTGCGCATCTCCGATTCGTATTGCGCGTTGAGATCGCCGTCGTCAGTGGGGATGTTGACGTCGACTTTGCCGCCGGCTTTGAGAATGGCTGAGGGCAATTTTTCGGCTTTGTCGTCACCTTTGGTTCCCCAGGTTATGTCGTGGGTGTTGCAGAAGGCGTAGACGTTGAGAATGTTGATGTATGTGGGGGTTAGGAGGAGATATTGGATGAAGGACGTAAACATGTGCCACGGATCAAAGAACAAGAATGAGGATATGAACCATAGGAGGTAAGTGGAAGCCAGAGAGATAATGAGAGTGTAGAAGATTTGGTTCTTGATGATGTCGGTCCAGTTAAATTGATTCTTGGCAAGTTGAGTTTGTATCGATTTGACAGTGATGAATATCGAAGCAAACATTAAGTATCTGTATACAATTTAGCATCATGTGGAAGACTGGAGTGGTTTCGCAACTTACATCATAATAACGATCCAGAAATAAACCATAGACATGTAAACTTTATTAGTTCCCTGAGGTCGATTTCCCAAAGCCAGAATGAAACAAGTGAGCAGTGTAAAGAGATACAGCCATTCGAATACAACGCCAAGAATGGTACCGACTTTACCCAGCAGGTCGTCGTTCCCAAGTGATGTAGTCAAGATATGGAAAACCAGGAAGAAATTAGCCAAACCGAACCAAGCGAAGATCATACTAATGGTCTGATAAGCAAATTCAACCAAGAACATGAACTTCCGTAAAAGACTGTGATCACTACGGAAGATTTCATAGAAATGAGCCAGGGCATAAACAGCGGCGAAAAAACTTCCATTCAGCCATCTTCGACGCTGTAGAATGAGTTCGGCCATGGTATCCGGTACATCAGTTTCTCCGGTAGCTGATTTGACGTATTGCAAGATCCAGTGACAATTTCTCTTGGATACCAGCTCGAAACACAAGATACGATCCTCGGCCAGATACATATTGGCAGTGAAAATACCGGCATTGGCTCCATGCATCTTTTCACCAGCGAAGTACTTCTCCAGAGGTCCATTTCCGGCCTTATCGTTTTGTAGCGCAACATAACGATATGCAGAAAAGGCACCAGGCAAAACCGAAATGAAACCGAAAGCCGATTCTAAAGGTTTATCAAGAATGTTACTCATCTTGTATTCGAAATTTTGCGTGGCCACCAAAGGATTCAGCAGATTCTTTCCGCCCGTACCCAACATAGCCTTGATTTCACCACAAGCTCCAGCACAAGTAGGTTCCAAATCGAAAGCTTTCCAGAGCTGGTAAATCGAGTCCTTTCCTGGCTTGGTACCCGCATCAATAAGGACACAAATATTGGGGTCCAAAACACGACCGAAAGCCTGGAAAAACCATCTGTGCGAATTGATCTTTTTCTGATTCTTTTCCTTCAAGCAGAAAAGCATTTGAACAGGTTGCTGTTTCGGTCGAAGCTGAACAACATCCTTCACCAAAGAAATCCCTACTTGTGTAGTATATTCATAGATATGGGCTGTCACATCCTTGCCATTAACTTGTTGCTTAGCAATTCCGTCCTGATAGACTCCCAGACCAGCCAGCACAGCTCTTGTTCTAGGGTTGATCTTGGCACGTCCGTCGCTGACCACGCATACTACGATTTTCTTCCATGCGTCTTTTCCCCACGTTTTGCTGTCCTTTCGAGAACACATGAACTCGATATTCTTGAAAACTCCGTGCATCGTACGCGCGAATAGTACGTCATCTTCGTTGTACATGGTTACTACAATAAAGAGCTCAGTATGCCGAGGCTTCGCGAACAATTTTTGTCTCAGTGTGAAGCGCTCCTCGAAGAATTCGCTAGGATCGCAAGTCGCGGCTGAATATCTCATGTGCGTGAATTCATCTCTTTCGGGTGGAGGCGCATGATTGACTTGGTTTAGAAGCTTGGGAGGAATTGGACAATCAAGAACGAGATTGCCATTGAACAGTTGAACTTCTTTGACTGTCTTGTATCTCCTTAATGTGGGCTGCGGTGTAGCAGTGGGAGACGGTCCATGAGCCCCATCATAACCTTTGTAATCTGCGCCAGTCGTGCTATGAGGATCTGGCCCATATGGTTCGTGTGATTGTAAGATCGGTTGATGATCATCGTCACCATAATACTCATCCTGCGGGTGTTCTTCGTGGTTGGGGGGTTGGTATGGAGGTTGGTAATAGGCATCGTGATGCGCTTGCGGATCTAGAGTGTAGTCCGACTCGTAGCTTTGACTTTGGTTTAGGGGCATGCGTTGGTTGTAATTGTATCCTTGGTCTAAATGCTCGACGGAATACTAGAAGACTCGAGTCAGCCAGACCACTTTCATGCCAACGCGCTTCTCAATGAATGGCTCACCGAAGGCTGTGATTGTAATTGATCACTTGGTGTGCCAACTCTATGTCCTCCAGGACCCATAGGTATTTCCAAGTTGTGCATTCCAGGACTGGGCGAGCCAAGTGTCGGTCTTCCATATGGCGCATCTTCCAGTTGATACCCATGTGGGTGTGAAGGGGAGTTTGTTCTATTATTCATGTCGTAGTAATCGTCTTGGCCGTTGCCAGTCGGATCTGTATAGGAATGATGTTAGGAAACCTCAAAGTAAATAAATACAGAAAAAAATGCAGATGTTGCAAACAATCTGTCAAAGAAATGCAAGGCCTCCTGTGCTAGCAGAAGGTGAAATGTATGTAGTAAAAGTGATGAGATGAGGTTGGCCAAAGGTCCATTCAAGGATATGTCTTTGCGCAGGCGCAGGTCAACAGTTGGAACTGTTCCTTCAGGTGTTCGTATCTAGGCGCGGCTCTGAAATGGGGTGCACTGGCCGAGCAGAGTGGTCCCCTAAGACATCAATACTGATCGACGCTCTCGATAATCACCGACCTAGTTTATCACGCCGGGAAATTCGATAACAACTCGGGGCAAAGAGTGATAAATTTGGGATATGGATATTGGATATTGGATATTGGATATAGGATATAGGATATAGGATATTGAACGTGAGAGGCGGAGAAAAATCAATGCGAAATGAGATCTAAGGAAAAGGGGAACGGAATGCACACACCTATCCGATTATATGACATGGTTTCGAATGTGATATTAGTGCTACTTCCGGTACAGGTATCGTCGTTCCAAAAGTGTATGGGGGTGGGGGGGAGTGAGGAATGGAAGAGACGAAGCGTCGATTTCGCGGGTTTCGAGGATTTTGAGGGTTTCCCTTTGGCCTTTTTGCCCTGTGCGAGGGGCTCTCAACAAGGCTCAAGCTTCTTCGAGCGATGGAGATCCTCTTTCCCAGACTCGGCTACCAGGTCCACGTATTGTATTTTCCGTACTTTAGCTGTGCTTTGGATGAGTTTCTGGGTTGAAGCGATTAAAGTTCTGCTCCGCTTTGTTCCCTGGCCGTTTTCTTCTTCTTCTTTCTTTTGGTCCCCAGCAGACTGCAGAGTGGCGCGATAGTGAATGCGAAGATGGGGAGACAGGTGGGAGGGAAAGGGACTTTGAAAGCAGAAAGATAGATGGTTGTGACAGGTTAGAAGGCGGAGGACGTTTCACGTTGAAGAGCGTCGCGAATTAAAGGGCAAGACGTAGGAAGTTCCCTGCATGCGGTGCCAGGATTGTAGTTTTCGTAAGGTGGGTGGGTAGATGGAGATGGGTGGATGGGTAGATGGGTGGATGAGTGGACGAGTGGATGAGTAGATGAGTGGATGAGTGAGTGGATGGGTGGATGGGTGGATGGGTTCAAAGTAAACAGTGCAAGCACACTTTGCAGCTAGGTTTCATGATACAGTAGGAAGTAGCGCGGCGCGGAGAGGTCTCAAAATAGATCCTTTCCTTGCCCGTACTTCGTGTACTTGGACTTCCTTACCACATGCATAGCCGCAGCAGCGGATGTCTCCTGTCCAACCAATAGCAAATCAGCTTACCTTCTACCTTCTCTTACTTGCCTACATACAAAGTCGCCTTTGCCCTTTGCCTCACAGAGCTCTTGGACGAGGCTGTGCAGTTTACTTTGCCTCACAAAGCATATGCCATCAACTGCCGGGCAGGATCGACACAACAAGCACGGTACGGGCATTGGTACCTCAAAGCAAAAGGGAGATATATATTTCTATATTACACAAGAGTTCATCCCCCCCTCTATTTACATCCATCCACCAGTAGGCTATTCAGCCAAACTCGCTCGAGCATAAGGGTACGTGTGCGTGTACACACACAGCGAACGCACTGCAGCCTATACCAAAGACCTCAGGTATCAGCAAGGTTCGCAGCTACAGACTGCAAGCAATATCCCCGCCGTCCAACATCATGGTGCTCATGCGTTTTATGGGCAGGGAGTGTGCTGCGGCTAAGCTTCACAAGATGATGAATGATTCGTGTTTGCGGAGGCTCATCATGTTCAGCTAGGTGGTGTGGGCTGTGCGGTGTCTTGCGTATTTTTGCTTGGTTCGGCGATGTGATGTGATGTGATGTGATGTGATGCGATGCTTGATACTATCTATTACTATGTACCGGTATCTACTGTACGGGATTGTGTGAGTGATATCTTGCATTACGAGTAGTTAGTTGTGCGGTCGCCGGCCTTTTGGATGTATAACCTGCCGCGAACACGTCAGCTGACAATGTCGGAATGCTCTGGGACGATGAGTATGCTCGTCGAATTTGAGAGATTTTCGGCTTGATGTATACAGTGCCTAACTGTTACCTTGACAGGTCCCCATTGTCGTATTGTGTGTGACATGCACGTGAATATAAAATGGTTCAGCCTTAAGTCTATCATTAACAGTGTTTTTATAACGACTCAACGATACTCCATCTTATGGATATTCATCAAATCAAAACCCGTAATCCCTAGTCTCCATCTAATGGTCTAACCATCATCCATCTCATTTCCTCACTCCTATGTCATGCATAAACTCCTCGTCTCCTCCCACCTCTCTTCTATTCCCCCTCCGCTCCTTCTCAACCCTTCTCAACCCTTCTCAACCCTTCTCAACCCTCCTCACATTCCCCAACCCCTCATATCACGCCTCCACCCCCGGAAACACCTCCTTCAAGAAATTTCCCGAGAACCTCCGGCACTGCTCATACGCGATCTTGAACCCCTCATTCCCGCCATAATACGGATCGTCAATTTCCTCCGCCTCCTCCCCGGCTTTCCCACCCGCAGCAGCAAACTCTCCAAACAACATCACCTGAGCCTTTCCTTCCGTCCGCCGACTTAGCGCTTGCAAGTCGTCCAGATTGTCCTGGTCCATGGCGAAAATGTAGTCGAAGTTTTTGAAGTCGTTTACTGTGACCTAGAAGGGGGGCGGTGAGTTATGAAGGGAAGAGGGATAGGATGGGCCGAGAGTAGATGGATAGAAATAGGCATAGATGTTTTGTTCAAAAATCAACAAGGAAACAAGGAAACAAGAGGCAAGAAAATAGGATGAAAGAGCAGCATACCTTCCTCGCCCTATGCTTATAATCCGTAATACCATTCTCCCTCAACGTATCCATCGTTCTCGAATCAGGCGGAGACCCGGAATGATATGCCGCAGTACCTATTCTCACATTTCTCTATTAGAATTCCGGTAACGTTACTGATGTAGAAACAAAGGTCACATGTAGTCGTAAATACGTACCGCAAGAATCAACCTTTGCGATCTTTGATTTGTAGGGTCCCTGCGCAGTCATGGAGCGGAAAATGCCCTCGGCCATCGTGGACCGACAGATATTCCCCAGACAGACGAAGAGGACGGATATTGGGTCTGAGGTCGACATCTTATGTTGTGTATAGATGTTTGAAGTTTGACGACCGTAACGACAGTATGTTCTTAGTAGAATTTATCGGAAGTGGTGGAAGGGAAGAAAGTCGCACATGAAATATCGACCATAGAACGGTGAGGAATTTGTTTTATGGCAAACAAAACGCATGATTTGTTCTGCAGCCAGCCGGAGTTATTCCCTTCCGATTCTGCTCCGTATGTAAATGGAGTTTGTTCTATTCTTTTGTCCTTCATATCGTTAACAATTTTCTCAACATGATATTGATGTTTTCATTGCACAGGGACTCCCTCGATATTTCGCACGTTTTGCCATCTCGGATTCGATCATTCGGCCTCTCTTGGGATTTTCAATCTATTCCCCGCAATATAACCAGGAAGCTCTGCTGAAGTTGGGATGCTTGGGTGGGTTTGGCATGGACCAATCATTGATGGTAGAGAGGAGTGGGACGGGTATGGGACGGGTATGGGACGGGTATGGAACGAGGTTATATGAATGATGGGAAAGATCATCACTACACTTCGTGTTTGCCATCATACGGGATGAGACAGTAAGGTCGAGCATTCGCAATTTATATCCACCAGAGATGGGGTTTGCGGCAAGCAATAATCCCTTTTCTGCTGCAGCGACAACAATAGTGCTCAACGATCATTTCTCGCACGACAGTGCAATATATCACGACCCCAGAGCGAACCGTAAGCCATGGTTAAATTGCAGTTCGAGGTATTTGAATACCTTCTTGGCCACAGTAATATCAACCGGCGGAAGATGAATGTCTATCAATCACACCTTCCTCTTTGGTAACATGTATTATGTCGCCTCAGCACGACTTCCATCTTGGCATACATATTCCAAGTAAACGGATGATAAGGAAGGCTTTCTTCTCTACCCCTCACTTCGCCATTGAGAAGGATATAAAAGAAGGGGAATTCCTGGTATGAGTTTGTAACGCAGTTCAATCTGCATTTCTCCCAAACTCAGTCTCGGCCTTCACTCACACTCGAGATCTCAATTGATCTTGAGATTGTCTACCAAATATTACCAATTTTACCGCATCGGACGGTGAGTAGTCTGGTCTGTATACATAGCATTGCATTGACAGCTAATATACTTAAAGATACATGATGAAGCTCCTTTCCTCGCTTCATGTTCTGCTCGGGATATGTAACATCGCTGCAGGTGTTTCTTCATTGGTAGTATTTGAGAAACTTCCCGGTGTACCACAGGGATGGAGCCAACTTGGAAGACCTTCTGCAATGAAGATTTTCAATCTACGTATTGCCCTTGAACAACCAAACCATGAACTTTTCGAGCAGAAGCTTTTTACTATCTCCACTCCCGATCACCAGGACTATGGAAAACATCTCACCCGAGAAGAAGTTAAAGAGCTCATCAAACCAAGAGATGAATCGACTCAAGCTGTTCTTTCATGGCTGGAGAGCTCGGGCATATCTTCCTCGGATATCACGAATGAGGGAGAATGGATCAACTTTCGTACCTCTGTTCGCCAAGCAGAGCAGATGCTCAATACTACCTTCTACTATTTTGCACACCAGTCGAATAGTAGAAGCAAGCTACTTCGGACTCTGCAGTATTCCATTCCACAAAATCTCACCAAGCACATCACCATGATCCAATCTACTACCAGATTTGGACAAATGAAAGCACATAACAGTCAACTCTTTCGTATTGAGCCAGCATCAAGTGTCTCGGCCTCGATTGACGCAGCATGCAATACTACTATTACTCCTTCATGCCTCCGAGATCTCTACAACATAGGAAATTACACAGCGAAACCGAATCCCGAGTCGCGTTTTGGAGTAGCTGGGTATCTCAACCAATACGCAAAATATGACGCATTGGACGTCTTTCTCGAAAAGTACGCATCATATGCAGTAACCCAGAACTTTAGCTATGCTCTCATAAATGGAGGTCTCGATACCCAAAACTCTAGCCTCAACGATGGCGAAGCCAATCTGGACATCCAATACGCCGCTTCCATTGGATACAAATCCAACATAACTTACTACAGCACCGGCGGGCTAGGCTTCCTCGTTCCCGATCTCGATCAACCGGACCCATCAGATAATCAAAATGAACCGTATCTTGACTTCCTCAAATATACTCTTGCTCTTCCGGACAATGAACTCCCTCAAACGATCACAACTTCTTATGGTGAAGATGAACAGTCTGTTCCAGAAGCTTATTCAAAAGTCGTGTGTAAATTGTTCGGTCAACTTGGTCTCCGCGGTGTTTCGGTGCTCTTCTCATCGGGTGATACAGGTGTCGGCTCAGCGTGTCAGACAAACGACGGGAAGAATACAACACGGTTCTTACCTATTTTCCCAGCAGCTTGCCCATATGTCACTTCTGTCGGTGCAACAAGATATGTAGAGCCTGAAGCAGCCGTTTTCTTCTCCTCAGGTGGATTCAGTGATAGATTTCCAAGACCAGCTTATCAGGACGAGGCAGTAAAGGGGTATCTGAAAATTCTGGGCAATAAATGGAAAGGCTTGTACAATCCTGCTGGACGCGGGTTCCCGGATGTGGCAGCGCAGGGTTATAAATATCATGTCATTGATAAAAACCCAACGACAGGTGTATTCAATGATGTGCTGGGTTCAGGAACAAGGTCTGTCGCCCCCTTTATTACTTCCCCCTAATTCATCCCCTTTCCCATTCTTAAAGTTCGTTCCAGACATCGAATATGCTAACCACCAAACAGTTGTTCTTCCCCCACCTTCGCAGCAATCATCTCGCTACTCAATAACGCACGTCTCTCTGCAGGTAAACGACCACTAGGTTTCCTCAACCCATGGCTATATTCGACAGGTAAATACGGCCTGAATGACATTGTGCATGGTGGGTCGACGGGGTGTACGGGGACGGATCAGTATTCAGGGTTGCCAGCACCGTTCGTGCCATATGCGAGTTGGAACGCGACGGTGGGGTGGGATCCAGTTACAGGCCTGGGGACGCCGGATTTTGGAAAGCTTTTGGGGCTTGTCGGGAAGGGATATTAGGGGCGTGGTATTCGATATCTATATACATATATATATGATATGTACTATTTTGCTTGATTGAGCTTCAACAACTAGCTAGGCAAGGAAGTCCAAGAAGTGGAAAATATAATTGCTAGTTATGCCCCAGTATCTTTCCATCTGAATGATATTGCGCTGAACCAAGCGGTGCGCTATCAAAATAGAAAGAAGTCTTGTCTGGATTTGGAAATAGTGATCAATGCTGGCGCATTTCCTCCAAACAGAAAACACCATATTCGAATATATAAGCGAACAAAGGAAAACTGCTCAGACTTTATATTCCCATCTATCTCTTCTTCATATACAAAAGGTAGAATCCGCGTAGTGAAATATTTTCATTCACACTCCCACTTCCTCCCTCTCTTTCTACAGCTCGACGAACATATCATATCATATCATATGTCGCACTCTCCGAAAGCCGGAGTCTTGTTTGATGTTGATACCCCTAGGATATACTGTGCTGCAGTAATTACTAATTACACTTCTTTATTCTAAGCACCAGTGGGTGTACTAACTATCCGACCAACTTCGGATTTTTGATTGTTCAAGTGCAATCTAGACATTTGAAAACTTATATATCTGATTGTCCCAATACAATTTAATCATTAAGAGCTCGTATATACACTTGCTAGAGTAGAGATCTCAAAAGCATATATTTTAGTCGAATATTGAAGTTTGGGAGTTGGTCGGATAGGTAGTACACCTACTGGTGAAGGTATAACTTAGGTTTCCTTGTTTTTGTTTAGTGTGGTTTTGGTGTACTAGTAGGTAAATCGATGACTTATATAAGTGTTATTATAGTGTGACGGTTTGCTCTGTGACGAAACCACTAATGAAAGTGCTGAATGACCTTGGAATATTTAACTAAGAATATTTACAGGAAGAAGAAGAAGAGGCCTTATATAGAACCAGAGGGCCCCCAGGGCTATGCTTAGAGATATCCTTAGTGAAGTGGCATCTAGGCTGGCTATATGCAGCTACATGTACATGACTCAGGCTAACTACGTGTACGACTCAAGTGTAATCGGTACAGGTCGTCACACTCACTGCAGCTGCAAGTTTTTTTATTTCATTTTTCCCCTTTTCTCTCTCGTATAGTGAGCTACAGAGATCCTAGAAAGCAGAAGCCTCATGGGGGCTCTTATAGTTAGAGGCCACAAACACTCGTTTCGGAATTTTTGGCACGTCTCGAGGCTCCCCGCGGTCATTCAGTAAGAAGTTAATGATTATTTCAATAGCTCCATTCTACTAGCGCCACACTTTACAGATTAAGTAGTATTTTTTGAGAAGCCTACGAAGTCGATATTAATATTTGACAGCCTAAAATAATATATTTGAATGAGAAGTATTTCGAATACAAAATAGAAGAAATATCAAAAGAATTATTTACTAGCATCTGAATTGGAATATAACAGTAATAGCGAGAAAAGTAAATAGATCTTCGGTTATTTGATTATTAGGGGAGTAGTAATACAAGCCGATAAATAGCGGATTCATAGAGGAGCTTATATAATCTCTGGTAAGATAGTAAAAGAGTTTTTTAACGCTTCTATATAAGTTATGAGATTTTCTACATGGACTAAAATTCAAATCAAAGCGGCTATATGCTAACACAGTTCAAGTGCTGTATTCAGACGTCTCGTACATTATTATCCCGAAAATAGGAATGATACCCCGCAAGGTGACTTGGGCACATGATATGACATACTAGATCTTGGCAGTCTCTTGCAAATTCGCTCCAGTATCAGAATTGCACTCGGTATTCAGTACTTAAGATGGACTTTAATTTATTCCAAGACTCAATTTAACTCCTTTAATTCAATGTCATTATCTTTTCTCATACAATCTGAGTACTCACTGCCCAATACCAACAAACTATGTTCCTCAAACGTTTCCTCCCCCTCTTCAGTATCTACACCACTAGCGTTCCTGTCTTCGCAGCATCATGGATCGTTCCTGGAGCACTCTGGACAGACGCAATCGGTACCAAGATCGACGCACATGGAGGTGGTGTCTTCCAATATGGAGATACATTCTACTGGGTTGGTCAGGGTGATAGTGATAGTGCGTAAATTGATCCTGAAATCGGAATACGTTTTTGCAACTGGTGGGCAGAGAGTGGAAGTGGGAAGTATAGATTACTAACAACGATTTTGTGATAAGATGTCACGGCTCGGATGTATTCATCGAAAGATCTACTGAATTGGGAAAATCGTGGTTTGCAGAGTGGGGTGGAGAGTATGTGGAGACCGAAGGTGGGGAGGTTGGGGGAGAGGTTTTGGGTATGTTATAACCTCAACTTGTTGTATACATCCTTGTTCTGCTGAGGTGTTCACAATGATCTTGCTGGTAGATATATGGCCAAGTTTCTCGTCAGGTGCAGCCGCTGGAGTCTTCTCAGATAGTTGGGGGATATGCTGTTACAAGGCCTGCGGTGTATCTTCCGCCTAATAATTATTCTTACTCGGATACGGGCATGTTTCTAGATGATGATGGTAAGCACTCAGAATCATCCCATGAGAAGGGAATAACGATTTTACACCAGGTACCTGGTACCTGTTGACCAGCGCCGACCACAATACCGTCCAGGTGAACAAGATTCACACCAATGGAACCATTGGAGCGAGAGTAAATTCACTAAGTACGTATCACCTAGTACAGCCAGTCATATCAGGTAACAAATACCAACAAAAATGGATTCTAGCCGGTGCCCCCTATGAAGCACCCGGAATGATAAAAGTTGACGGCATATACTTCCTGATTGTATCTGGAAAGACAGCCTATCAACATAATCCGAACAAGATGTTTTGGACAACATCCATCAACGGCACTTGGACCGGCCCGTTTGACATTGCACCCAATACTACCAACACGTATAACTCCCAGAATACCTATGAGCTTGCTATACATGGCTCTCAACGTACGACGTATGTATATATGGGTGACCAATGGGACTTGACTGGTTCGGAAGCGTCAAATTACATGTGGCTTCCGATGGTAATCGATAGCAGGTGAGAAAATTCGGGTTTACTTCGCTTACAAGTTGATACATTGGGGATGTTCAGGCTGATGAAACGAGTACAATTAGTAACAAAACACTCACACTTGAATATCATTCCATGTGGAAAGTAGATGTATCTACAGGCATAATTTCATTTCCTACGGTCGCGAAAAGATATGAAGCGGAGCATGCTAAGCTATCTGGTTGTGCAAGTGAGGACTTACTTCACTTCACTTCAAACTTTGATCTTCTTTCTAACAATTCAATAGCTATTTCTCATTGTGCGCACTGCATCAGGAAGCGTGCTGTCTATGGAAGTAAGTTCTCTAACGTATAACCTTGTATTCAATCATTTACCAGAAGCTGACTGGATGAATTAGTCAGCAAAGACAGCACAGTCACCTTCCATAATGTGACAGGCACCGGTTCTCCACAATGGATATCCTTCCATTATACGGTCAATAACCCGAAAGGTAAGTAATTCAGAAATCATGATCGCTCATGTTTTAGATTCTAAACCCACAATGTACTGAAAATGTTCGTTTGTTCTGCATAGCCGGCGAGGCATATATATACATAAACGGCCATTCCATACTGAAACTTTCCGCCCTCAATTCTCGTGCAGGGTACTCCAAAAATGTTCCAGTGGAACTCATATTAAACCGCGGGGATGAGAATGTTATCGAGTTTGGAGCTGCTGGGTCTCAAGGTATGTAAAGTTAACTTTGGTTTCTGAAATAGATAGATATGATTTACAACTATGCTGACGGCGAGCTCTCGAGCAGATTTCGAGGTTGAGATTGAGGGTTTGGAACTTTATGAGGAGGAAAGTTAGGGTGCATATGTGGGAAATTTTAATGGTTGTTTTATGAGAGGTGTTTTGAATAATAGTTTCTGTCTGAGTTTGTCTCCAGATTCATTCTACTATCGCTGAGTATTCAAAACAATAACATGGATATAGCTCTAAAATGCGAGTTGATTATGACGTTGAATTAGTGGCTTAGTTAGTTTGTCTAGGTATCCCCTGAATAGAACCCTGGAAAGGGAAAGGTCCTAGGGAGGGCTCTATGATCTACCTCACAGTGAAGCGAGCTAATTCGGCGACAACCACTTAGATAGTTCAATAAAACACGTTTATGTTACACTACCAGCATACAAGTTTTGCTTTCCAGTGACCTGTTGGGTATCTATTCAATGATCTCAACACCCAAAAGAAACCGTTTACGCGAAGAAATCCTTTAAGCTTTCACTCATCCCACCCGTCTCACCCTTCCTCCCCTTTTCCAAAACAGTAAGTGCCTCCTTGACAGGAACTCTCACATTTTTAACACCATTGACAGGTAGCCCAAGTAACTCATCTCGTGTTCGACCCCATACATTCCCATCCCAATCCCTACGCACCAGAAGCACCCCCGCCTTCACCACCTCATCCCCATCCACACAGATAAAAAACTTCTTATCTAAGCCCTCAATAAAGCGCTTCTCACGAGTAAACCAAGGAAATCGTCGCACAGCCTCATCGTAATTCCATGAAATGTTTTCCAGACCATGGCCTGGACTCTTCACCACTTCGGGCGCATAAACCAATCTCTCCTCGCCGGGATTATGTTTCGCTGCCCTGGAGTCTATTGAGGTAGCGCAGAAGCCGAGCTCTTTTCCGTGTGTATTATATTGGAAGACAATGAAGACGGGTTGCTCGCGCGTGCTGTCTGATGGCCAGTCGGCATCGCCATTTGCTAGGATTAGGAAACGTGTTTGGAGACCATCGTGACAGGAATAGGGGATGCGGATGTGTGGAGGGATTGGAAGGGCCTTTTCATTCTTGGAAGACTGCATGTTTGTCTTTTCAGTCGTTTCTGAGCGGTTTGAATCCTGTGACGGCAGCTTAACCATTAGCATGCCGTTTTCATCGGGGTTGGCCGTATCGATGACCAGGATGTGAGTTTTGTGTAGATATGCATTCTTTGCACATCGCTGGGGATGCATGGTAGCGGCTTGCTGAATGAGGTCGTCGGTAGGTGTGTTAGAGGAGGAGGATGCAGGTGTGAGTTTGGCTTGGACGCGGCAGGCTAAGTCTTCAGGAGACTTGTGTTTGAACCCTGGCTCCAGGTTGGCAACAACTTTGTCTTCCGATAGACTAGAGTGGATGTAGAGGGGAATGTAGTAGCCTAGGGGAATATTTTTGATTGGCGCAGGTGGTCCATCATCGTCGTCATCATTCTTATCTTCGTCATGTTTATCATCATCGTTGTTATCCTCGTCATCATCTCCTTCATCGGGATGGTACTCATAACCATCTTTTGCTTCGCTCCAATCCATATTCGAAATCTGTAAGTTTACAACCGTCAAGCCGGACTCAACAGCCTTGATGCGAAATAAGTCAACATTACATTCACCATCATCATCGTCCAAGGTGACCAGTATGACACCCTTAGTTCGCCAACCTTTTTCGACAACAGTGATAAAGTAGAAGGGCTCGAATATGTTTTGCGCTGCCAACTCGATGTGATAATCAAAGACGGCGCGCAGCGGCTGCCCGATAAAACGTGCTTGCGGAGCGACCCGCACGCAAGTACCCTGCTCGCTGCCAGTGTCGACACAGTCAGTTTCGCACTCGCGCTCGCACTCTTCAAGCTCTGCATCGGTCAAGTCGACGAGAGTATAAAGAGCTGTTGGGAACGTGCTCATGGGTAAATCACGGTAACGTGCCATTGACGGCGCCCTAGCGGGTAGAGAAAGATCTGGCGTATCGGACATGATGCTTTGGGTTTCAATGAATAAAGACTTTGAGGGTTCTAGCTTCGACCTATTTACTGCTCAACGTCAAGTTTCTTAAATAATTCGAGAGAATGATCCTGGTAGCTTGGAGGAAAGTATGGAATGAATTGTGTTTATTTCTCTCTAGGTGAAAATAAGAAGAAGACACCAGAATAGGTCACTAGTAGGCTACTCGTGATGAATATTCCCATTACCTAAGTCATCGTCTCTCTTGTGTAATCATTGACGTCGATCAAATCCCTCGGCATAATGCCCAGCACTCTCGGACCCTCTAGTCTACGGCACAGTAGGCTTTTTTGATGCACAATATCGTCGATCTTTCAGCCCAGCCGGGAGAACCCCAAGAATAAGATGATAGCGATAGGCGGCATCGCTTTCTCAAACGTAACGTAGTAAACGGCATAATTTTACGATATCGATATGTAAGAAATATCGTCATGTACTACCTGTTTTACTTCTCCGCAAAGGATCATTGTTTCAAACATCGGCAGTCAGTTATGTAATGGCCATTGTGAAGTACGGTATGTCTTTCAGCTCAAGATATATATAGTGCAAAATGCTGACCAGTGACGATTATTATCGGGGCTCTGCAAGTAGATCTCGATCATCTCGATTACCTATGTGTTACTTATAGAGGCACGTGGGGGGCTGTTTCACGGCAGAAGAAAACATCTTAATACTCCAGTTATACCATAACAGGAAAGTCGAAAAGTTTCGAACATTATGCAATACAGGCAATGCTAGTGCTTCTCCTCAAAGATGTGCCGTCGCCTCGCATATCCCGCGAGGCGCGAGTTAAAGAGGATAGTTATTGTGAGGTCATAATTTGTCAAGTTTATTGAATTTTTGTCAAGGTTATTGAGTTTGTACAAAGCTTACACGATCTTTTCACTCCCTTTCCTTTCGAGTTTGTCAGTTCTAGTCATTAGAGCTTGTCAGCCTTGCCAGTCTGATCTACCCCAGTCTCATGAATGTTCTGCAAAGCTCTAGACAGGACGATTATTTTGAGAATGCTTGCCTATACTTGGTCAAGCTTGTGGTGCTTACAAGTCTTGCTACTCCCAATGTTGTAGATGATTATTAAGCATAACCTTAGCCGTTGCTCTCTGTGCCTGTATTCTTTAGGTAGCCTAGGTATAGGAAGGTTCAACGAGGGCTGGAATGATGGCTCCGAAGCTCGCGATATGTATCAAAATCGAGTAGCATCTCTACCGGCCGTTAGACTTACCTGATTCACAATGACGATTGGTGTGATTCACCCAAAAATCTACTTGATCCGGTCAGCGACTTGCTAGAAACATGGTGTAAGATTTATAATAGCTTCAGTCCAGCTGAAATCTTGCCCTGATGTCCAGGGGCCAGTGACCAGTCGTGCGGCCCATATCTCTCGAGGTATCTTGGCACCGCATCCTCTGACCTGGGAATGTAGGACCGAGTTGTCTTTCGGCTGTGAGGCACAGAAAGGCGAAGGATGAAGGATGTTGTGGAGGCGATGAATGTAGCGATGATTGCATAAGTTCCAATATTGCAGCTTTGGCCTACGGTACAATTGAATACTACCATAGATGGTTTCTATAAAGTCGTGCTGTTGACGCTTGTCCTAAGTTCACTCCAACAGCTTCATCCTACAACTTCATCCAACAAACATCCAGACACTTCAAATACACTAGCTTAGTATTCGCATTGCTCTATCCCAGAATCCATTTATCACCATGAAGAACCTCAGCCTGCTTGCTTCATTCCTCGGCCTCGCTGTGGCCTCATCTGCACTCGGCACTCCTGAGACCAATCTCGAAGTTCGTCAAGATCCCGATGATCTAATGATCTTTGTGTGCAATGACGGCTTGGACGAGATATGCACCAACATGTGCTATGGTATGAGTGCCTCTTTCTCTTTTCTCCAATCCTTTTTTCTCTATGACCTCACATGTTAACGATATCAATTACAGGTGCCTTTTGCAAACAAATAGGAGAAAGTTTGCAATACGACAAACCTGACTCAACCACAAAACGCAACCGCCGTAAGGCTGCTGGCTGCATCGCATCAGGAGGCAACCGCTGCTCAACCAAGAAGGGCTATGCTTCCGGTTTCCAATGTGATGAGTACCCATTCGCGTCATCGATTCCCACCAATGGTGCTACGACACGCCTTAACCGTTGCGTGCCAGCCGCGCAAAACCGCAAGCAAGGCGGGATCATTAGCGCTTTCTACAAAAGCAGCTACTGCACAGGCGCCAGTGGTGGCAAGTGTACATTTAACGTTGAGTTTTCTAATGCTGGGAATATTGGATACTGTAACAATGAAAACTGCGGCGATGACGATAACGAGGTCATTGGTCCTGGTGGTACAGCTAATGATGGCGACTCGGCTGAAGATGGAACGGATGATGACCCAGACGCAGGACAGAAGAGGAAGACCAAGAAGCGTAACGGGCTGGGTAAGAGGAGTCCTGGTGCGCCTGTATATCGTACAAGCTCAGGTCTGGAGGTGGATCTACCCCGAGGCGCTGTCATAGGACAACGGGCTTTTATTGTCTTGCCACGCAACGCGACGATGTGGGACGAGCAGGCTAAATTTGGACCCCCCAACCAAGTGAAAGAGTTAAATGGTGATGAGGATGAGGACGAGGATGAGGAGGATTATGAGTACATGTTGGAGAACTTGGAGGTGAGGGAGGACACCATCGTCGAAGAAATTATTCCGGCTGTCTGAAAATAAAGAGAGCCCAGCGCTAGCAGTAACTTTGCTATATCTGATCCTGCCAGGTCCCCTATCCAGGATCAGATATGCCTACCTTAAATCATACTTTTATAAGTAGCGACGGCTTGTCTAAGATATTATAGTACTTTTATTGTCCAGAAGGCTTTCGGGCATTGTTGTTCAAGTTATAAATTAGAGAATCTGAGATACTGTAACGATTTCTTTGTCCAAAAGCATTCTAGGAATCTAATATGATTTTAGAATCCATCGAGTAGTTGTATTACAATAGCTACAGTACCTCTATGTAACTCGCCCTCGCTCTCGCCCTTTGCCTCGCCTACACCTTGCTCTACCCTCGCCGATATACTTCTTCCAGTCTTCGGCCCTCCTACTGAGTAGGAGTACTACAATACTGCCAACTAATCTTATTATTGTAGCTCTGTAGATCGAAACTCTAGCCCGGAGTCCACCCAAACTTCCTATAAATAATAGTCTAATCTGCCTATACGTCTGAGTCGAAATACTAATTATATTGTCCGAATTATAGAGACGGATTTGGAGGAGAAGGAGGAGGGAGAGAGATATACAGAGTACGAGAGGCATTCGCAAAAGTGTTAGATCTACTCAGAAATGGGTATCCAGCAGATCTCAAGGCCTGGGGATCAGTATACTCGCTGCCGGGAGGTCAAACACCGAAAGCGTTCTTTCTCATCTCGCAGTACCTGAGAATGAAGCTCAAGATAAATACACACAGAAACCATTATTCCCAATCCACCTCACAAGACAAAGTCATGTTACCCGCCTATGCGGCCTAGACATATGCCAATACGCAGATCTAAACTGTGAAGCAGTGTTGTCAGTAGTGTAAACCGTGTAAAGTAGCGCAGTTTGAGGGCATTCCCAAATGTACGGCAGTGCGTTTGAGGGGTCACAAAACGGACAGAACATAGTACGTGCAAATGGCTGTATCTTGGCAGTGCACTATTGGAACGCCAAGAGGAACATGATCTAAATTCAAGTAATATCTACAGTTCCACCACCCAAATTAGTAGCTCTCCTCGTTAAGACCACTCTCGTACAATAATTCCTCCTCAAAACTCGACATACCTAACCACGATTTTAAACACTCAAGCGCCTCCAACAACACTATTCCTATTCCAGTAAGAGTGATCTTTGCGGCCGAAAGGTCATGTGATTCACCTCCTCCGCCCACGTTGTCGCCGTACACTTGGTATACGGCCAGTGCGTGCCGTTTTTGAGGATATAAAACTGTTTGTACTATCAGTTTCAATATTACAAACTACACCGGATCCACTATTACACTAGCGCACACGGTGGGTGTGCACTATTGTACGGGCACACTACTGACAACACTGTTGTGAAGACTGGAAGAATACCTTTCCCAAAACGACCCCTTCATATCCCCGCTGTGCACAACCGTGTATAGACCTGATGCGCGCTTGCACTAAAAGTGCCTGTGTCAGAGCAGAAGTCGAAGAACCATGTTGTAATTGATCGAAAAACTGGTCAATCTCAGTACAGACTGCCTCGAAGAATGATAGACAGCTAGATGTCGATAAGCCCTGGTAAGAACGTGCTTTCCTATTATTGTGTTACCATGGATTCTGTTTTCCGGGAGGCTATATCTGCAGGTATAGGAAAGTGGTTACAGAGAGTGTATCAATCGAATAGATTCCTGCTAAATGTAAGTTGAAGTCTACTGGTAGTTACAAGGTTTTAAGCTACCAAGTTAGCTTTTAGATCGCTTAACTACTCGTTACAATGAATTAATACATTCGGTTGTGACTAAGGTGGGGCGAAGTGAATGAGCCTAAAGCGAACCTCCGATATTCCGTATTCGCCATGACCTCAAAGAAATGAAACGATATCGAAGTTGAGAGGATCTACTCGTGGCAGATACCTAGGAACCTTTGATTCTTATCCTTATTGCACTGCCTTCTGGCATTCAAGGTATTCTATACTACTACCATATCACAATGAGTTTTCAAAGACTTTCCAATGGCCCTACCCGTTCTCTATTTACCAACCAATTGCCCCTCTATGATTTCCTAGCTCCAAGCTTGATCCATCTGCCTAGATCCTCTCGGAGAGTTCGCCCTCTATCGACTGCCCCGTCATGTCTGTCTTCTGCTCCCAAACCTCAAAATGTAGAAGAATTGCATACCTCGAATCCCTTTCACCCTCAACCGCGCGCCGGTGCCGAAGCGATTGCGCATACTTCTCCGAAGAACAAGCCCTTGACCCAAGCACAGAAGGACTTCCTGAGTAGCGCTGTAAGTCAGATCTATACCTTCGCGATATTCATACATTCTTCACGAGAATTGACCAATTGCTGACTATACACACCTCAGCTGCGCGTCAACCAAGCTGGAGAACTTGCTGCAACCTTAATATATACTGCACAAACACCCCCGATCGTAAATTCCCACCCACACCTCCGCCCCCTTATGCGCCGTATGTACGACCAAGAAGCCGGGCATTTCAAGACGTTCAATCACCTTCTCTCCCGACACCGCATCCGACCTACGGCTATGTACCCTGTCTGGTCTCTCGCAGCTAGTTTCCTCGGCTGGTCAACCGGTATCATGGGACGCGAAGTAGCTATGGCATGTACTGAAGCTGTCGAGACAGAAATTGGCACGCATTATAATGAGCAGGTACAAGTGTTACTTGAAATGGAGAAGGAGATGAAGGCGAGAGGGGAGGATATGGGCGAGGAGCTGACAGAACTACTGAAGACGATTAGGAAGATTAGAGATGAAGAGTTGGAACATTTAGATCATGCAGTTGAAAATGACAGTAAGAAGGCTGTGCCGCATGAGCTATTGACTGGGGTGATCAGGGCAGGGTGCAGAGGGGCGATATGGGTTAGTGAAAGAGTATAAGGGGGCGAGTGGGTTGTGATACCAAGTGAATGAGTCTAGAAAGGTTGAAATGCACGTGCTTTTCCTTATGTCACTTCAGTATTGGTGGTGAAAACATCTCCTGTCCGTACAGGCAGACAGGCCTTTCCATGAAGCACTGCTTGAGTGATGCCTTGTCAGTTCTGTCGAGCGAACGTTGATACGTCATATACCACAATAATGCCTCTACGGGATGGATTAGCAACTTGCACTACGGCAGGAGTGAAGCTCTCCTGTGGTTGTAGCTGAACTTAAGAATTTGTGACAGTCAAATCTTTCATTCATGAACATAAGTATCAAAATTTTCTGTCTCTGCTACTTTCGTCTTGTCCCATCCAGCACATAATATTCATCGCCCTCGTGTTCGCCCACCTCAAGTATACGGTGGTACCCAATCGTGCGCTAACTAACATCTTGACATTCATCAATTCACCAGAGAAGAAGGCACCAATCAAGCGGGCCTTGTCTTAAGCACTTGATCTCTTGTCATCTCTCCCTCTTCTTCCTATTCTTTTGATATACCTCCTTCAACGATCACTATCACTAACACTATCTACCTATAACCCGGATCATTAACAACCGGTACCCACTTACAAAACAATGACCGCTATAGAACTCGAGCCTCACTCTCCTGCCCGTCTTGTCCCGTCATCCTCATCCTCCACTTCCCTCTCCCCCGCTCCTTCCAGCCCCGAATTCGACCCTCAAAACCACCCACCTCTCTCGCCTTTGTACATCATCGATAACACCAATCACAACACCAGCAGCAACAACCCCAAACCCGACCTGGATCACCCCGTCCTCTATTTCGCCGTCGGCAAAGACATGAACCCCGCCTACATGCGCGAGTTCTCGCCTTCGGCCCGCATCATCGATGTCGCGCGTCTGGACAACTACGAATACATAATCGACGCAGTCATCGAAGAGCCCTGCGTATCCCCGTGCAGTCGCGAAACCGAAAATGGACACAGCCACGAAAGCCAGCGCACCACCACGCACAAAGTCGTCTACGGCATGCTCTACGAAATCGACGAGCGCGCGCTGAGCAACCTACACGCCAGCTGGACGGGTCCGGATGGAGAAACGATGCAGATGGCGAAGGTAAGCGTGATGCGTATACGTGTGAATGGTAATCTGGGGTGGGGGCCCAAAAGGGATATGCATGAGGTGGGATGGGCGAGAGATGTGGTTGTTTTTGTGGGGAGCTTGGGGGAGGTGGATGTTGGGCTTGCTGAGGGGTGTAATGAGGAGGTTAATGTGGGAATTGTGCAGGGGTGTATTTGGGGGATTCCGGATCGCTGGGTTGAAGAGAATGTGAGGAGGTGGGTGAAGCGGCCAACGAGGAGACTTTTTTGGTGAGGGATAGGGATGCGTGTAGAGAGGGCTTAGGAGAGCTTAGGGATGGATAGTTGGGCCATTTTTAGAGAGGGATATAGTTGCCATGTATAACCATAACAATTTCGCATTTTAGCACAAATTCCATCGTCCCGATGCTGGTATCAGCCTATTTCTTCACATATCCATCTCAGGACTAGATGTTTTGAACTCTTACATTCGTTCATCTTGAGATATTGCCATTGGGCACATGTACGACTGAAAGCCACAAATAATAAGTGAATGAACTAAAACCGCTCAAATCTTCGACTGGCCAGTGACTTCAACACCTGACTTCCCCGCCAAAGTATCATTGACAAACTTCACCGTATCCTTCATCATCTCATCACTAAACGCATGTCCCACATCAGCATAAACATTATCCTCCAAATAAACATCCCCATCCTTATACCAACCACCTGTAGCATTCTTCAAGAACTGCAAGAAGGGTTCCGAACAATGGTAAGGCACAAGTTTATCAATGCCTCCAGAACACACCAGAATCCTCTTGCTGTGGATCTTTTGGTCGAGAATTGTGCGGATGCGCTTTTGCTCGCTTTCTGATGGGTTGGCGGAGATTTCGGAGGTCCCAAAGATGAGACCTTTTGGGTCCCATTTCTTGACGCTGTCGATGAGGGCGAGGGGGAAGTCTTTGCTGCCAAGGAAGGAGGCGCCATTGGAGGACATGTAGGTTTGTAGTTTGGACAGTCGGGCTCGGTCGGTCATTGAGCCTTTGGTAGTTAGTATTGGTACTTGGAAGAATGGTTATTGTGCGGTAGTGCATTAGAAGACTTTAAGGCTCGTGATTTACGAAAAAGACGCTACATCTGATACTACACTTTCCTGTGTAAATCTTCGGGAGTTAAACTTAAAAGGTTATTCTGCGAGATAATCAAGACTTCAGAATATCCGAGTGTCATTGTTTAAGCTTAGTCCAGACTTTGTGACTTGCTCTGAGATTGCTTGTGGATTTTGGTATGCTATTTTCACATAGATCGCGAGCAGGGTAGAAGGTATGTAATATGGTACTCACGCATGTAATCGGGACAGCCAATAATCACAACACCAGCAGTGACTCTGGGATCAGCGAAGAGGACTTGCCATGCAGCATGACCGCCAAGAGAGATGCCCAGAACAAGATGCTGTTTGATGGGTGGCGAGTCTGCGGTATTGAAGACATAAGAAGGGAGATGGTCAATCAATAGACTTGTATCCATAGCAGTCCCGTGAAATATACTACCAGACATCAGATATCGAAAGCACGGCGTCGCAGGGTTACTCACCCGAACATATCCTGCGCATGGCTCTCATTGCCAGATCTCCAGGTTTCATTTGCAAGAGGGATGACTTCCCTACTGCCATGATTCCTCTGGTCGAATGCAACAGCGATCAGTCCCACATTTTGGTTGGCTTTCGATTGCTTGTTCCATTCATGAATACAATTTGATGCGACAGTTTCCATGATCTTTTTGGTCTGCAGCCGCGGATGGAGGAGCCAGAGGCATGATATGGAAGTACATTTTGTGGGGACTTCTTCCAAGCCATAAACAGTAGTGAGAATACCGGCGATATGAAAGGTCTTCTCAGATACGGAGGGAGCTGCCTTGGAGGTATTTTCAAGAGGGTTTGGAGTAGCCATGATGTTGGATTAGTTGTACCAAGGTTGAATGCAGAACCGTTGACCGGATGCTTACCGAAGCCGGAAAGAATTTGGTGCCAGCGAGGTGGGGCAGAGAACGCGGTACGAGTGGCGCGCTCCAATGCAAGAGGGCGAGATCTTTCGTAAGCTTCCTGTTCTGACCCATCGAGCAAGTACTTACAAGTTCGCAGCAAGTAGCATTTGCTTTGCATTACCGTGCTGCCCCATGTTAGAGAGGACGAACACAAAACAGCAGGAAAGGCATCGAATGCTTTGTCCTCGGTAGAACTACAGATTGCGGAGCAGCTCTTTTCCTCGGTGCTTCCAGAAAACCGAATAGGGGTCTATAAAAATATGGGTTCTGGCAGGATCTTCCGGCCACCCCCAGTCAATATCATGGGATGTGATGTGTGCTCCGTAGTTGTCAGGTAAGAATTCCCATTTAAGATGCATGCGAAATTGGCCGTACCATACTTCATCCATAGTCCATAGCTTATCACATGGCCGGCCTATGGCACTCCGTACACACATAGGAGCGAAAAGTAGCATCACGAGTTCATTCTTTGGAAACTATTCGCAGCCTACGACCTGCATACGGCACCGGTTTTTGTTCTTCTCAAACTAGGTAATATCGAGCCTAAAGCAATCTAAGGGCCGTGGATCTCAAACTCCACGACCAGGACGCCATTTGCCATTTGCCTGGACCGCCCATTACACGATCATCAACCAATTGAGAATCCAAGGGATACAAAGTCAGGCGACGATTGGAATTGCTCATTATGATATTTGGAGGATACCTTTAGCATCACGCATTTGTCCCTCTTGGACGAATCTTGTCAACGGGAATTTCCTCAATTGGGGCTTCGTCGAATCCCGAGTTTAGAAGCTTACTATGGCATCAAGCACAGGAGGCTCAATTTCTCCAACTACACGCACTCCGCGCTCGCAATCACCTGCGAATACACATTTAAATGGATTGGCAGATGCACAAGCGGCTGGCATACGAACTGTGAGCTCTGGCAAGCTGGAAACCTCCCACAGTGCTCCTCTACCATCGACAAACTCGATTGGAAAAGCGAGCAACCTACCGAATGAAGCGACTGATTATTTGACCGGCGGCGTATCGCATCATTCACCCATCGAGCCTAGGTTCGACTCTAACAACGCCGAATCGTCTACGAAGCAACCTGCACCCAAGCCCTTTTCGAGCCCGCCTCTCTCTTTCCCGCACGATACGGCAGTCAATGGCACTGCCACACCGCCTGGCAGACGTAGTGTATCATTTGCACGAGATGCGTCGGTGGAACCATTTTCTTCGAGAACGGATTCATGGGGAGTGGAGGACGCCGATACACCAGGGAGGAGAGGTCAATCGTTGATGTCGAAATTGAAGGCATTGGCTACTACAAATGGGATACAAACGCATGCCAGAAGTTCGAGCAACCCTTCGAATACATTTGATGAATCAACTGGCGTAACGCCTCATCCTTCGAATATCCCACATACACTGGAAGAAGAAGGCAGCGATGCTGACGCAGAGGAGACTGCAGATGAAGGGTCCTCGAATATTGTGATCCGCAATAAGAAGAAGCGGAGGGTACGAAGACCACAAGAGGGCGGCAGCAGCACGGTCCCAAACACACCACGTATCCGTGCTCCTGGGCCTGCGGACTCCCCCGGTGGAACTCGATCGTTCTTCCTTGGCCGACGTGCAACCGATGGATCTCTGGAGGCAAGGGGGCATTTGTCTGAGGGCGAAGGACGTGACAGATTCGCTGGAGCAAGCGCGTGGAGACGTGGAAGTTCTTGGATGAATAATCGCGGATTGGGAATCACGGACTCAGGCCAACAAGAAGTGGACGGTGCCAGATCAAAAAGACCTAGCCAGTTTAGGAGAATGACGGGACTTGGTGGCCAGAGTGAAGGAGAATCGCAGACGCCAAGAAGACCTCTATTCTCAGGAGAAAGGGCCAGTACCTTTGGGGCTCAAAGATGGCGCATGCTAAAACATAGCTTGAAGTTACTGGGGCAGAGAAAGGAAGAGCACAGAGTGGATTATTTGAAGTCTGCTGAGCTTATGGCTGAATTGCGAGCTGGGGCACCAGCAGCGCTCATGCTTGCTAGTATGATACAACGGGATGAGCATGGAAACAAACGAATTCCAGTCTTACTCGAACAGCTTAAACTTTCGATCACGGATAGCAAGCCCATGGATGATGACGCTGATGATTCCGAGAGGCATCTTGTATTCCGAATTGAACTCGAATATGGTAGCGGTCTAAATCGAATGAAGTGGGTGATTCACAGGTCACTCCGTGATTTCGCAAACTTGCATTTACGTTACAAGCTTCAAGGTAGCAGTGATAAATACCTAAGAAGCGATGTCGACGCAAGGCCGAAGCAGCCGCGCTTCCCCAAGTCAGCGTTCCCGTACTTCAGAGGCGTCCGAGGACTGGGGGAGAGTGACGAGGATGAGGCAGATAATATCCGTATCGACGAGACAGCAGCTGAAGCAACGCAGAGTGAAACAGAGCGAAAGCGGAAGAAGAGACGGCCATCTTTCAGCGCTAATCGAAAAAGCTCTCGTGTTTTAGGAGTAGATACGAGCGCGAGCGTTACTCTCAATGCAGAAAAGCAAAAGAGGATCTACAATGAGCGTCAACGAAGGCGCCTGGAGCAGTATCTTCAAGAGATGATTCGATGGCTCATCTTCAGACCTGAAAGTAACAGGCTGTGCCGATTCTTGGAGCTTTCTTCGATGGGAGTACGGTTGGCTGCTGAGGGCAGCTATCATGGGAAAGAAGGTTACTTGGTCATCCAGTCTTCTAAGGGCCTGGATGTGCGAAGAATTCTTACTCCACAGAATGTCTTTGCACGTCACTCTCCTAAATGGTTCTTGGTCAGACACAGCTACGTTGTTTGTGTAGAATCACCTGAAAACATGCACATATACGATGTCTATCTAGTGGATGAGAAATTCGAGATACAGAAGAAGAGGAAGAAGATCTCTGACATGGGTCGAAAAGGAAAGGAGAAGGAGAAGGAGAAGGACAAACAAGGGGATATATCGCAGCTAGAAAGATCAACAAAGCACCCGCAGCACCACAGTCTAAAATTGCAAAATTCCGAGCGCAAAATAAAGCTACTCGCGAAAAATGAGCGTCAGCTCAGGCAATTCGAGGACTCGATAAAATACATGGTGAGCAATACACTGTGGTCGAAAACGCATCGCTTCGGCAGTTTTGCGCCGGTAAGAACTGGAGTTGTTGCTCAGTGGCTTGTAGATGGTCGTGATTACATGTGGAATGTTTCTCGCGCGATCAACGAGGCTAAAGATGTGGTTTATATCCATGATTGGTGGTTGAGTCCTCAACTATACATGAGAAGACCAGCAGCCATTAGTCAGAAATGGCGACTGGACCGATTACTTCAGAAGAAAGCAAGAGAAGGTGTGAAGGTGTTCATCATTATCTACAGGAACGTCGAGGCAGCCATTCCCATTGACTCTGAATTCACGAAATTCTCCATGCTTGACTTGCATCCGAACATTTTCGTTCAACGATCGCCTAATCAGTTCAAGAAGAACCAATTCTTCTTCGCACATCATGAGAAGATTTGCATTGTAGATCACACTGTAGCTTTTGTTGGAGGTATTGACCTCTGCTTCGGTCGTTGGGATACGCCTCAACATTCGGTGGTTGATGATAAGCCTACCGGATTTGAACAATCAGCTTTGCCCAAGGATGCCGACCATTGTCAACTCTGGCCAGGAAAAGATTACTCGAATCCACGTGTACAAGATTTCTACAAGCTATCTGAGCCCTACGCAGAAATGTATGATCGTACAAAGACACCTCGTATGCCTTGGCACGATGTTGCTATGCAGATTGTCGGTCAGCCCGCTCGGGATTTGACCAGGCATTTTGTGCAAAGATGGAACTATGTGCTCAGAGGCCGAACACCTACCCGACCAACCCCTTTCCTCCTTCCTCCACCAGATTACAACAAAGCTGAACTAGAAGAACTTGGACTTACTGGTACCTGCGAAGTACAGATATTGCGTTCAGCTTCCGATTGGTCCTTGGGTCTCATGGAAACTGAACACAGTATCATGAATGCTTATTGTAAGATGATTGAGGAGTCTGACCATTTTGTCTACATGGAGAACCAGTTCTTTATTACTAGCTGCGAGACGATGAACGTCAAAATAGTTAACAAGATTGGTGATGCTATTGTGGAGCGCGCTATCCGTGCCCACCGGAATGGCGAGAGCTGGCGCTGTGTTATCTTGATTCCTCTTATGCCAGGTTTCCAGAATACGGTTGATGAACCAGAGGGAACTAGTATTCGTTTGATCATGCAATGCCAGTTCCGGTCTATTTGTCGTGGCGAGGGATCCATATTTGGCAGACTAAGAACTGCAGGTATTGAACCTGAAGACTACGTTCAGTTCTACAGTTTGAGAACATGGGGTCGCATTGGTCCCAAGAAGATGATCGTTACAGAACAACTGTACATTCACGCCAAGGTCATCATCGTGGATGATAGAATTGCTTTGATTGGCTCTGCTAATATCAACGAGAGATCCATGCTGGGTAACAGAGATTCTGAAACCGCTGCGGTTGTTCGAGACACTGATATGTTGTGGTCAACTATGGATGGCAAGCCATATCTTGTTGGAAGGTTCGCCCATGAGCTGCGTATGCGTCTCATGCGAGAACATTTGGGTCTTGATGTGGATGAAGTCATGGAAGAAGAGAAGCGTAACGAGTTGGACCGTGAAGAGGAAGAGTTCAGAACGAAAATGGACGAAGTATATGACGAGTCGGAAGAGAGCGACAACGAGCCCTCGGCTAGCAATGATGTTTCAAATGATCCCGGCACCCGAGTTTTTAATGATGAGAATTTGCGGAGCTTCAATCATGGTGTGGATTGGGAACAAGCTGGTAATCCCAACTTGCAAAGCAGTAGATTCAAGCCCCTCACCATGGACAAGAGGGTCACAGATAATGCTGCGCATGCTGCCGATGTTGAAGGCGACGGAGTGGATAAATTGAACCTGCTTGCCAAAACCGGCCAAACTAGAGGCAGGGACTCTATTCTCACCGAAAACGGACGCGAAGTCTTGATCTCTGATATCGCTGCTGAAGGCAGAGGTACCCTTAGTCAACCCAAAAGGCCGCATAGACGCTCATCTCCCGCCCAGAGACGCAGTAGCCATGATAGCGGCAACGGCTATAGCGGCTTACCACCAATGCCATATCTACCAAGAAGAACAACTGAACAACTTGGTTTGGTCCAGCTCTCACAGCTACCTGCGCTGCCTATGGTTGATGACACTGATATCGGTGGCCCACCTATCACGATTGATGCTAGCGGGCACCCGACTGTCAAGCCATTCAATCCTTTGACGGCAGACATTAAGATGGCACGTGTTGACAAGGATTGTATGCGTGATCCCTTGAACGAAACCTTCGCAGAAGAGACTTGGCGACAGATTGCTGAAAATAACACTAAGATCTATCGAAGAATCTTCAGATGCAATCCGGACAATGAAGTGTCCAATTGGCACGAGTACACAGAATTTGTTGCCTATGCGGAAAGATTTGTACAAGCACAAGGAGGTGCTAAAACCAATGAACGTGAAGGGCAAGAATCGCACAGCAGACATGGACCTCCTGGCTCTAGCAATGTACCAGCCGGAGCTCATCTCGTCAACGAGAAGGCCAAGGGCGTTGGACTATCCCAGACCAATAGTCACCCCCTAGGTACAGCATCGGAATGGGCAGCAAGGGCTAATGCCGAACATGATGCACGTGCGGATACTTCAGATGGAACTGCCAGTCGCATGGGTCAATATGACGGTAATGATGAGAAGGCAGCTGCCCGTGATGAGTTTGTATCACCCATTGGCCCTACTGGAGAAGAAGCGTTCCCCGCTCTTGATCCCACAATTGTTGTTACAAACGCTGGTGCACAAGGCTCTAACCGTAAAACTACATTTTCCGCTACTCCTACCCCTACGGAAAAGAGCACGAACAACCCAAGCATGAATGCGGTCGGATCGGTCAAGAAGCGCCGCCGGGGTACTACTAAAGGTAGTCGTAAGGGCTTTTTGGGAAGTGATGATCTACTTAGTAGCAACGATGTTGAAGATCTTTTAAGTATGATTCAAGGTCACCTGGTGGCTTTCCCGTATGACTGGTTGGTCAAGGAGGAGTTGAACTCGAACTGGCTCTATCAGGTCGATCAGGTTGCGCCGCTTCAAATTTAGTAAGTTTTCTGTTCCTTCTTCCGGGTAATGTAAACCTTGATAAAATAATATACTAACGTACCTTAGTAATTAATCATTTAATCGGCCTGTTAATGCCAACTTTTGTATATTGTGCCTCTCTTTCATTTGTCTGTACAGCTGAAGATATCATCACAGATGGAGATACATTGGCGGCGTTTTTGTGCTTGTAGAGAAAAGTAACGTTGAAGTCGGTCGTTTTATCGTATAGAGAGGAGGAGAAGAGGAGAAGAGGGAGTTTACTGTTTTTGTCGATTGATCAGCGATCTTATCATTGTAAAGAAAGAAGTAGGATGGAAAAGAACGAGTGAAATTGAGTATGCATAACTTAGATTAATCGAACCGTATCATTAAGATGTGAGTGGCTCTTATGGTAGTTTTGCTGGTCTTATGCATCCAGGAACTTGATTCATTTTGTGAGTTGTCAGTTCTTGTCTCATCAACTCTACTGTACATTCTTAAGATTGCCCGTCACATCTTCTCCCAAGGTTGTTCCGCCTCTTCTACTAAAACTTCTTCTCTAACCAGCACTTCATATCCCGCCCAATCCTCCCTTGGACAATCACTCACATATTCAACCCACTCAGTCTTCACCCTACTGCTCCTCCTCTCTTCCTCACTCCCAAACAACCCTCTTTCCCTCACCCTCCTTTCCCTCCCCTCCCTCCCCTCTCCCTCATCATTCACCCACCCATCACACCCCCAATCCCTCGCATCTCTCTTCCCCCTCAACTCCCTCCCCACCCCACGCATATCCCCCCTCCAAACCTCAAACCCACCCCTCCTCTCCCCCTCCCTCGTCCTCTCCGCACGCTCAGAATCCCATTCCTCACTCCCGGAACTCATATACCCCGGATCCATCCCCTCGACCGTAACCCGTCCCTCTAAATGCAGCGCTTTTGCATGCAGAGACTCCATTCTCGAGCGCTTGAATGCGAATCCTACGACGCTGATGCGTTGTGGCCAGGAACTGGTGTGCTGGTGAAAGAGGATTAGGCTAAGCAGGAGGTTCTGGTAGCTGTCCAGGGCGCGTTCTTCTAGGAGGACGGCTCCGGGTTTGGTTTCTGCTGGGCTGTCGGTGCTGGCTAGATCGTTGGGTGAGAGTAGACCGAGTGAGAGCGCAGCATGGTAATAAGAGCGGGCTTCGCTGAGGTTTTGAGGGGAGAGGCGGTGGGTGGTGCCGCCGGAGAAGATTAAAATTGCAGTGTTGGAAGAGGAGGAGGGAGGGTTTTCTTGGCGGAGGAGAGATATGCTGTGTTGGATGTGTTGGATGAAAGTGTGCTGTTCGCCAGCTTGAAAGGGTTGGAGCAGCCAGTTGGAGGGGTGCGAGCATTCGTGTGGTGGAGTTTGGGGAGTGCCGATGTAGATTGCATGGCAGGGGACGAGAATGAGATGGGTGGGTGAAAGGTTGGAATTGTCTGTGGGTATAGTGGCAGGGGAAGGCATTGTGGTTGAGATGTTTGGGAGGATTAGATAGAAGTGCAGTCTAGATGAGAATTGGGGGGTGAAATTATCACAACTTTTACTTCGCCAACCACTTTTATACTTGTATGGTCCTCGGCTCCACCAAAATGCAAGAAATAAGCCACAAATTAGGTAAGCCATAGCCACTAGCGAACGAGGCTAATGTTCTAGCAAAGGAGAAGTCCTTGGGACAATCAGCGGCTGAATTTATCCTCATTATCTATAACTTATTCTATCTTCAATCTTCAATTCACCACACAACTCAATCCCAGATCTGTTCCACCATATATTCCGAAAAGTATACCATTGCAGAGCTTATAGTCAGTCTTTATACAGCAAGAGACTTCATCTCTAATTGATTCTTTCACGCGCTTCACTACACAACGGCAATCATTTGGATAATTTAAACTTCTCGTCGAGCATTACGCGATTTCCCGAGTTGCCATCTTCACCGTCGATACTTACTTACCTCGAACGCTTTCGTCCTTGTGCAAAATCTACTTTGATTTTCTAAAAAGCTGGAACATACAATTGAGATAAATTCAACTTGACAGAACGATTAATTACAATGGCGGATATCGATGACGAACTTCTCGCTCTTGCCGGTGACGATTCTTCGGGAGATGAGCAAAATGGAACGAACGAAGGAAGATTAAGTTCTTCTCCAGACCGAAATGCTACAGCGAAAGGCTCGGCCAAGAAGGGAGGAAAGAAGCAAGGTAGACGGAATGACGACTCAGAGGAAGAGGGTGAAGCGTGAGTTCCCCTCTTTATTTCCATGACGATCGTTTTTCATGCCATATTGTTTTGTCTCGGCGCAGGAGCGCGCATTGGCCAGCAATTTCACGTCCTGCCAAATAGGCCATCTCGCTGATGATAATGCGCCCCAGCTCTTCCGGCGATGAATCTGTCCATTCAGAACGATCGGCGCCGATGGATGAATCCGACTCCGACTCTGATGGCGGTGATTTCCAGGATGATGTCGACCGGTATCCTCTCGAGGGAAAGTTTATGAACGCCGCCGACAAGGCAGCTGTTATGGCTATGACGGAAGTAGAGCGCGAGCAGGTCCTCGCCGAACGTGCCCACGAAATCGAAAGAGACCGTCAAAACAGAGCGCTCCGACAACTCTTGAGCGCTCGTGATGCCGAGAACAAGAGGGCGGACAAGAAGCGTAAAGCTGGTTCGGCGGAACTCGATGACAACCATCGCAAGACATCTCGACAGCGCACCAAACTTGGTGGTGGGAAAGTTGGAGAAGCAAGTACTGGTATCGACAGCTTGAAGCGAGCGCGAGCCGAGAAGAACGATCGACAAAGGCGTCGCGATGAAGATAAAGAGCGTCATAGGGATAGTCGACGGGACGCTCATGATGATTCCTCGGATGCCGATGCCGATGGGGATAGCGAAGTGGAATGGGATGCTGGAAAATCAAAGAAGAAGTCCGCCTCTCCAGACTACCGTGATGCCGAGCCTGCAGTTCTTTACGATATCGAGAGGGTCCGTGTTGGCAGAAGTCGATTCGCTCTAGTCTGTTTCTACCCCGGTTTTGAAGAGGCAATTACCGGGACCTTCGTTCGAATTAGCATTGGAATCGATAAAGAGACAAACCAGAATCTCTATCGTATGGGGTTGGTCAAAGGTAAGTGGATCTTGAGGGCGATGAAGGATTCAATTCTAATTCATCCATAGGTTTCAAGACCGAGAAGCCATACGCTATGGTCTCCGCAAATGGAAAACCATTCCAAACCGACCAATATGTCATTGCTGCTCATGGAAAGGCCGAGAGATCGTGGCCTTTCATTGCTTGTTCAGATTCACGATTTACAGAGGTGTGTAGCCATGGAGTTGTTCTGGGGCGAATGAATGACTAACTAGATATAGGCTGAGTGGCAACGCTACAAGTCAAGCTGTCTTCAAGACGGAGTGCCTATTCCAACAAAACCCAAACTCATGGCTAAATGCGCGGATATCAATGCTCTAGTGAACCGCAAGTGGACCGAACAGGAACTACAGGAGAAACTGAAAAGGTCTGGCGCATTGGCCGCCAAACATGCACCCCTGGAGCGAAACCGTCTTATCAATGCTATCAAGGAAGCAAAGGCTCAAGGAAACACCGAAAGAGCGGAAAAGTACCAAGCTGAACTTGACGCACTCGATGGACCAAAACTCGCATATAGTACAAGCATGCGTCCATCACCCAAAAAGAAGGTCCAAACTCAACAAGACCGACTCGCCCTCCTAAACAAAATCAATCGTCGCAAGAACATCGAAGAAGTCCGCCAAGCGCAAATCAACGAGCGTCGCGCCGCCAGACAAGCCGAAGCCGCAGTAGCTCGCGGCGAAGAACCTATCGACGGCGACCATTCTAGACGTATCAAGACCCGTGCTAAGTTCAAGCACGATGTCAACAACAAGGATAGCGACAAGAGCGCAACTGCGACCCCAAGTACAAACACCCCGACATTGGAAGCGAAGAAGGATGTTACCCCGCTGCCGCAGTTCACGTCGTTACAGACGACGAATGGTGGGGTACCCGGGTTTAGGAGGCCGTTGATGGATGATGAGATTATTGCTTCGATTGATTTGGGGATTGATGATAATTTGGAGATTTAAGGAGGCGTGGAGAAGGGAAAGGGATGTTTACAGGCGGGGTATAACGGATTTATGATGGGGAGATGAAGATGGGGAGATGAAGATGGGGAGAGGTTGAGGTGCAAATCGTTTGGACGAGAGGGAAGGAGTTAGAATCATAAATTAAATTTTGGAGATAATCGAAAAGGTTAACCTTGTCTTCCACTTCTATCCTCGAATAGCTGTCGGTTCTAGTCATGGACTCGTGGAATTTTGATTCCTTTGTACTTTATTTTTATAGGCCGCAGCGTGGCATGATCGGCGATGATCGGCGGATAGTATATTATGGATAAGTTATGCAGGAAGATTTATGTTACAAGATCATTTAAGGTTTTGCTTTTTGGTATACTATAATTAGCAGGTGTATATATGTATAATTTAGAGATACAAAAGCGGATTATAAGTTTGAATAGCGGCTACATTGAAACATCTATACAACGACAAAGGTCCTTAGAGCTCGTCCGTCTTTTGGTTCTATGGTGCTATGCCGGACTACGTTATGCGTAGAACTCGGCGCCTTCTTTCCAGTGCTTGAGGAAATACTAGGTTGGAAGAAGTTATGTTAGTGTATGCTTCTTTTTTTTAATTCATAGATTTTGAGGCAAGCGAAAGCTTGCTTTTTGTTTAGTAGGGGCGGGAAAGAGGATATGAGGAAAGGGACAATTAAAAAAAAATATACCTCTTTATCATGGCCCAAGATGATATTCGCTTTCGTGCGCTTCACAAGGCTCTTGATGCGCTGGTGCGATTGTATCCAGTCGTTGTGGTCGCGTAGTAGCCACTGTATTCACGTAACTTGTTAACTCATCTGCTCTACTTATCCATTTATACCCCCATCTCTCCAAACCAACTCCTCGATGTCAGAAAACCGTCACCATGAACTCCCCTCTAATATTTAAAGCCCACAAATCAGAACGAATTAGAAGAAACTTACGCCCTGTGGTATGGCCTCTTCCCAGTTCTCCCTCACATGATACATATCGCTAGTAAAGATCCATGTTCCGGATTCGAGGAGGTTCACCTGCATGATGGCAAGCCCGGGGGTGTGGCCTGGGGAGAGGTGGAGAGTTATGCCTGTGGTGAATTCCCAGGTGCTGGAGGACCAGGTTTGCCAGTTGAGGTCGAAGTTTAGGTAGTGCGGGAGGTAGACGCCGGGGTCGGATTTGGTGGCGATGGTGTGGTAGGCGTGTTTTACTGTGGATAGCGGTTAGTAGGAAATGCTTGCGAAGAATGGGGTAGGGGAGGAAGCTGGGGATAAAGACTTAGGGGGCGGGGCAAAAAGAAAGTGGATAGGCGAAGGGGGCGGGGCGGAAAGAAAGTGGATAGGCGAAAGAGGTGGGGATGGAACGTACATTCAATCTCGTGCACATAGATCGGGACGTCAGTTCCCTTGAAGTTCTCCAATCCTCCAGCATGATCGAGGTGAAGATGTCCCATAATGACAGCCTTCACATCTTTGATATCATTTCCAGTGGCAGCAATTGCCGCAGGAAGTCTGTTTACCTTGTCAGTCCGTATATCATAATTTACTTCTCCCCATCTTCGCTTTTACTCGCGTGGAAATCAGAAGCAGGGAGAAACAAACATACTCATGCTCAGGCGAAAAGTCAACCCTGTTAAACAGATCATTCAAAGGCGCTCCCCATACTCGGGGATAATCATGCCCAGAGCCCGTTTCGTAAAGAATCAGTCCTTCGGTTGGGTGAGAGATGAGAATAGAGATCATCACGAGTTCACGGCGCTCGTTTGTGGGATTGGGGTTGCTGTGGGAAGAACCGCCGGCCTAGGAATGATGTGAGACTGGATGTTTGATATTGGAGGAGAGGAATAAGACTTACACCGCGAACCATATGGCCGATGTCTACTTCCATAGCGCCAAGATTGAGAAGCTGGTGAGGAGGTGTAAGTCAGTATTTGGGAAGTTGATACTCTAGGTAGGAGTTGTTACCCATAGTTTTGTTCCCTAAGTTCGGAGGGTCGTTAGTGATGTGCTCTTCACTGCCAGAAGAACTGAACGACAGGTCTTAGACTTACTGGAGGGGTCTTGACGAGACTGTCTAGGGATATTGGAAACTGTAATTGAGAAGACATCGTGATTGGGTGAAAGAAGTCGCACTTTTGCTTGCACTGGGATGATACTGAAAATGGTCCATTCTGAGGCAGGAAGTATACAACTTTATATACTCATGCTCGAATACATAAATGAAGCTGAAGTATGTAATCATACTATATTATCAAGCATAGAGCACGAAGAAAGAAGCAAGAAATCTCACGGTCGGAAGGACGTTACGCCATTTTGGTGATTACTCTTCAACTCAGTAGAAATTTATGTCCGCACAGTTGGTAAGACGCTTCGGAAACTGATTCCATTCTACAGCAGGAGCCCGAAATGGAAAAGCTGCCGAGTATATCCTCAGTACCTTGGTCATTTTCGAGTCTCCGAGTGGAGTTCCGAGTGGAGTTCCGAGTTGATGTGGCGCAAGTGTAGAGTTACAAATCATACCGTTGCAGAAGTACTGTAGAATACTAACCTTAATAACTAATAATACTTTGATTAATAACCAAGTGGCATGACAACTTAGCCACGATTTAACCGAAACCTAGTCGGAACGACAAGAAATGACGAACGACATGAAAAGGATCAGTACATCGCTTATGAGACCAGGTCTTGGCGCATAAGTGTAACCTTACCACCTCATAGGGGAGGCACCATTTAAGGATTTACCAAGGATGGCGGAGGAGAGAATCAGGAGGGGTGATATGGCGCCGTTGGCCTCGCCAGTGTCATAGCGATCAAGGGACTTAGTTCAGTCGGTATGTTCTGCTACTCACTCGAATATTCATGGATCACGCAGCAATGCAATACATGAATACAGTAGAGGAAGCTGCAATTAGCATATTTGCACCTTCAAAGAAGCCTTGAGTCAAACCGTGACGCTTCGCTATCAATATTTATATTGAGGTCGGGAATCCTCCATGCTATGCTGTGAGTTTAGGTAATCCGTCATTTCATCGAACGCGCCATGATGTCAAATGACGAACCTACTGGTGATATCTACTTATTTCTCATCAGTAGAGAGAGCAAGATCAAAGCAAATAGTTAAGTATATACCTTTTTACAGCAGAGATTGTCGACCTTTAAATTTCAGCCTGTATAATTCCATAGCTACAATCTATACTAAGCCAATTTGAGATTTATATCCCCGAATGGCACCTAACTGACGGACGTGACACAAGCTTATGGACGTTTGACAACCCCGCATTATGTAAGACTCTTACTTGCGCTCATGATTTCTTGTATACTTAGGTGGTGAATCCATTATTCTAAATACTTTTACAATTCAACCTCCCGCCCCAAATTAACCGCTCCTCTGTCAAATAAACCCCACCATCGCCCCCAACAACTTTACCGCCCACCCTGCCGCCTCCCAAAACCCATACAGAAACCAACACCCAAACGCATTAGTCTTGAACATACTTGTCTTCCCCCACTTCAACACCCCTCTCTCCCACTCCTTCAGCGTAATCTCACCCTTAAAAACCCTCTCCAAAAGCAACGCCTGCACCGCGCTCTGCGTCGTGCTAAGCGCCATATGCGGACGCAGGAGATTCAGCGCTTCCCCTGTAATCAGCACTTTCCCATCAAGCGCGATGGCGCGCGGGCATGATGCGTCATGGATGGCTGTGATGAAGGGGTGGGTCGTTTTGCGGATGAGTTCCGCGAAGGGGGCACACATTACGCGGTCTGAGAGAGATACGTAGGTGGACCAGGCGGTGGGGTTCATAGCGCCGACCGGGAGGGTGCTGCGGTGGAGGGTGCCGGAGACGTCGGTCATAATTTCGGTGAAGGCGGGGGAGGAGGCCGGGAGTGGGTGGTACCATACCCAGTTATAGCGGCGGTGGCCAGGTTCTAGGGAGCCGTTTGTGCCGGGGATGATGTAGCTGAGATTCGGTTAGCATGTGATCTTTACCAGCAGAGATATCATTTTTGCTTTTCTTCCCCTCGCCTTCGGAATAAAGAATAGTTGTACGCACTGCAAAATATACCCTCCCTTGAAAGAATAATACGTCAAATTCGGATCAAAAACCTTCTTCGCCTCCTCCGAAACCTCCGCTTCAGGAACCGTTCCACGAAACGCCACATAACCCACATACTTCCGCTCCACGTCCGGGAACAGCTTCGCGCGTACCGAGGAGTTAGCGCCATCCGCCAAAATCACCAGATCAGCCCTACGAGTGCCTTCTTTCCCACCATCCTTCAGATCCCGATACGTGATCTCGACCGCTTCGTCGTCGTCATGCACACGAGTCACACTCACGACCTGTTTCCCCGCATCAAAAACCGCACTTCCATCATTTGATTTCTCGCCTGCCACAACTGGCGGCTCGGGATAGAACTCGCTTGCGAATCCGTCGAAGTTGGCGCGCAGACGGTGGTAGATGACTGCCCAGGACGTCATCTGGAGGGGCCTATTAATGCGGCGTTTGACGGTGGCATTGGGACCTAGGAACTGCACACTAGGGCTGTGGATGGACCAGGGGGATGCGATCTGGTCGTGGCGCGCCATGTACTCTTCGAATTGCGGGTGCGTGGTGATGCCGGCGGCGAGGTCGGCACGCACGGATTGCGTGTTCTGTTCAAAGATGTGCACGTGGTGGCCGAGGTTTCTGAGGACCACGCCGTGCATGAGGCCGGTGTTGGAACCGCCGATCTATAGGGCGTGAGTTGGGAGATTTTGTGCATTTTTGGATTGGGATGATTGGGAGGATGCGATAGGCTTTGAGGTGGATGAGTGCGGGTATTCTTGACCTACTTTATGAGGTCTGATAAGGAAGTTATAAAAGTGGAACTTACGATAACGATATTTTTGGGGGACGAGCTCATTGTTATTGACATGATGGGTTTATTGCGCCTCTTGCGCTGCGTAAAGCTAAGATGATTGATTGGGAAGTGGATACGACGAAGTCGCAGAGGAAAAAGACAAGAGGGAAAAAAATAGTTTGTCTAAAAGACAGGATAAATGAGCGAAGACTAGATGAGAGGAATGAGAGAAATTTTCACTCTCTCCTGTGTATAAATAGAACTACTACATGCGACTGGACTGTGCCGCTGAGAGCTCCTCATACTTTACTTAATGGACCCAGAATAATGTTTAAGAGTGCTACTGCAGGTATCGATGCAGATCATCCGGGATCCTGCACAATCAGGCCTTACTACAAAATCGGTAGAAAGAGTATTATCTACTTAGTAGCCGGGATAACAAAGGTTAATACATATACCCTAGTTATTATTACTATAAAATACCACATAATTGTAGAATCTTGACGATATGATTCGACAAGACCCCCCTTGTTGATAGAATACCCTTTGTTTCTCCGGTTACTACTACAGTATGTATAAGCTAAGGTGTAGCCGCGCTAGACCCATCAGTTCGTAATGTGATATCAATGCAGCTATCGCTAATTGAGGAAAGATGGCTGTGTAGATGGATGTATCCTTGGTGCCAAATTGATTCTAAGAATACCTGCTGCAACATGGTGTCAGGCAGCTGCTTAACCATTTGTTGTTTATTCAACGTGCTACATGAGATACATGAGCCGTGTAGCCGGGAGAAAAGCGAGGTGGGATGGCAGATAAGTTTACTAGAGGCGCGAGCCTACTCGGAGCGTGCATCCAAGGTGGGCCCCCACCACCACCGAGAACTAGTAGAGCCGTAAAGTGGGAGGATCCTGGGGTTTACCGCAAAAATCTGCCTATCACTAAAAATCTTTAGCTCCCACAATTCTTACGGCTCGCTCTGCCCCATAAGAATGATGTCTTATAAACCGAGGTCGCAATTTGACAGTGGCTGTGGCGTTTGGTCCATGGTCAATAAAGAGTAGAGTACCCCAGATAGGACGGGTCGCTTAAGCAACCTAGATACTATTCGTCTTTCTTCCACAGCCATGATTGACAGCAACACACAGCGAACTACTACAGCGTCAGCTGTGGTAGCAGTTCTTTCAGTCATTGCTGTCGCCCTTAGGTTCTTCACACGCAGGCTGACGGGGGCCGGCATTGCCAGTGATGACTGGTGGATCTTGGGCGGCATTGTTTCGTTCTTGGTGACTGGAAGTCTGATTCTATATGGTAAGTGATTATTTCATTAAAGGGCTCAGCAGAACATTAACAGCTCTACTTAGGCGTCAAATCGGATCCAAACGGTGGTGACCTGATCGACCGCGATTCTCCAACGTTCGACTATGCCCCGCATACCACCTATCTAAAGATCTCGTTCATCATCGCTATCCTATACTTCACTGTTGTGACGGCCATCAAGACCTCGATTTTGCTTATGTACCGTCGCATCTTCACCGTTAGCCTGGGTCGCGCATACCCAGTTCTCATGAGTATCATTGTTATGTGGTGGCTCAGCGGCACTGTCGCCACAATTGTGAGCTGCATTCCTGTTAGTAGGCTCTGGATTGGACCCTCTGCTGGTGGCTATTGCTTCAACTTCAACATTTTCTGGATGGCCATGGGTGTGGTAGAAATTCTAGTTGACAGTTGCATCTTGATACTACCGGTGCGCATTGTCCTCGGATTGCACATGTCCAACGATCATAAAATCATGGTATCAGGCATCTTCTTGCTCGGAAGTTTGTAAGCATTCGCTGCACATGCTTTAGTTCTCGTTCTTTGCTAATGTAGCCCAAGTGTCATCGTAACAGGAATTGTACGCGTCATTCTTGGATACGCTCCCGGAAGTCAAAATGTTGACTTCTCAAAAGCAGAGCTTTGGTCTGCTGTACATGTTGGAATGGCAATAGTCTGTGCTTGCCTTCCAAGCTTTCGGCCTCTGCTCACGAGCATTACCATGACAGCTCGACGCCTCTACAGCTCTGCGGTATCCAGTGGCAGAGATAACTCCACAAGCAGTTACATTGCCGGTCAGAGTGCGCCATCAAGAAAGAAAAGGACAACAAGAGGTCTGTCTTTAAGCAATGGACTAGAAAGTAATAATCATGAAGATGCAAGTGCAGACACCGCACATCTGACGAGAGAGGAGAGCGGGGAAATCTCCGTGCCTAACCACATTGAGCTCATCGACACAAAGAAGTGACGACGTGCTAAGTATGACTATGAGGAGGCATATAAACACAGAGCTACAAACCCACCTTGATATGTACAAATTAGCGAGAGATAAAAGTAAGGACAACAGGTTCTGGATAAAAAAAATACTCCGTTTGAAGTCAATCCATCTGCGAATAGCTGAATTTGATCTTACCTTATGTGATCGGGGGCTTTCTACGATCAGCCGATATATCGTTCTCGGCACTGATCCCACTGGCATTCTCTTGGTTTTCTTTGCAAGGTCGGTGAATGATATAGAAGATTTGTATAGTGCCTATATCATTCTGAAAGTAACACCAATGAAGCTGGTCAGCAATAGGATCATGATCTCATCATGAAGGTGAACAAGGCCACTAAACACTTGGTGATTAATGAGTTCGAAGTCGTAGACGCGTTTCTTAAAGGGTTCAGTCAGCAAAACTTTCCTCCCTTTTTGTCTGATCATCTACCATTGAACTATCGGTAGTGCTAACGCTTCATAGACCGTAAGTCTCATTAAATAGCCAAAATCCGTCAAATCTTGATGACTATAAAAGTGCTCGGAGCAGACTATAGACAGATATTAACGGTGTGATTTGCAAGGTAGACACTGCACATACAGTATTTCTTTTCCTTGGAAAACACGCTCAAAGACATGTTAGCAACCAGGATTCTCGACGGGTTTCGTACCAACGTATAGGCTATCCTAGGAAGTAGTCGACATTAATTATCGTTTATTGATCTCGGAACGAAATGTGAGGTGAGTACGAGGAGTGAGGTGATTCGGGCCGTTCGCCAGTCACGTTGTGCTGAAGCACGTGCTGTAAGGACGAAAGCGAGCACCCCTTCGAGGGATGAATAATTTCTACTTAGTGTGAGATGTGTATTCTGCATCACCTTCCCGACAGCCCCCACTAGGATATGCGACAATGAATCGACCTGTTTCAAATTTCGAAATCTGATATACGATTCAACATTTCCCAAGTTTCATAGATATTCGGATCCTCGCGCTCAATACGCCACTCGACACTGAAGTAGAGTACGTATTGGCGGACTACCAATGGCCCTGCCTGAATCAACAGTATTGAAACGTCTGTCAATCGAACAGATACGCCCATGCCAACAACAGCAGATTGTGTGGCGGTGTCCCTTTCTCCTGAAGCACTCGCTGGATGGTACGTGAGCGGCCAGCCTGGCCAACAAGTCTCTCGCCTGTATAAAAAGTCGTGTGTGGTGTGTCACCAATGGTTTGGGTGGCATTGTGCTGGCACGGCAAGAAAGTGGGACTGTGGGAGTGAAGCTAAGAGATGAAGCTGGTCCCAATCGCGCTGTACCTGAGAATACGCTGCAGGTATGGGTGGTATCTGGCAATCGACGAGACCGGTCTTATGAAATATCTATCATATTTGTGATTTGCCTGCATTGTAGGGCACAAAGTAGAGGTTGATGGTAAGCAAGTATTGTAGAGAGCAAAGGCCAATTGGAATCTGATACTCGGTTCGTCCCCCACATTTTAAAAGGCCGCTATACCCCATCCGCTTTCCGGCTGACTAAGAACTTTCTTCGAGTTCTCCACAGAACCATCGGTGGAAGGTTCGACCTAAACACCGAAAAATGATATCCCCAATCGAAGGTCCAAGTACCTGTAATCCAAGCGCAACGCAATCTTTTTTGGTTACTTGAGCCTCTTGTACCGTCTACCTTTAGTAAGGTTTAATGCTTAATCCTCACAACCTACTACCAACAACGGCCACCTACCTGCCATCTACTCGACTGCCTTGGGCCCTAGAAGAAAGAGCTATCCACGACCATCACAACAGGATCCGACCTCTTCGTTGTCTACTAATCCTTGAGAAACCCCGGGAACAGGCAGGTGTGCAGAGATCGCCCTCGACAATTTTGCTTCTGAACTACCCACCCTGTCGCATATAGCATCTTATTGGGCGCGGGCGCTACATTAGACAGTACCCGTTCTGAACGCAACGCCACTGCATGATCCATCACGAATCCCTCTGTTTGACAACCTTTTAGACCGTCCCATCAACCCGTCGCATCTCAACCGGCATCCCCAACAGTTTCTCGAAATGGGTCACCATCATCGGAGAGATCTAGTATCACGACGAAGACGGGTTGAGGACGAGGGCGATGAGGAAGGGGCTCAAGATATTGGTGGATTGGATGACGACTCATTGACGGAAGGTTCGATCATGAGTGATGAAGAAGAAGGTCCGGAAGGGGAGGAAAATGTTGATGGCGATACCGCAGACCCTGAGTTATCTGAAATAGCTAAAGTGAACGGAAGGACATCGAACCAACCGGCCAATGCAGAGAAAACGTCAAGCAATGCAACTGGACCTTCGAAAACATCCCTCGCTAATGGCACAACTGAGACTGACATGATGTTGAATGGTATCAATCTTCCTGATGCGACGTCAGAGGCAGTAAGCTTCGAGAATTTCCAAGAGAATGATACTGCATATACTCCCTCACCAGCTATTGTTACATCGACAGCTCAAATGGATCGACCACAGGAATTACCACACGAACGCCGCAGGAGAGAACATGAAGAATACAAGAAAAGGAGAGATGCAGACCCAGCATTCGTGCCAAATAGAGGAGCCTTTTTCATGCACGATCATCGTCATGCTGGTCCTGCAGCGAATGGCTTTCGGCCATTTGGCAGGGGCAGAGGTGGTCGGGGCCGGCCAGGTATTGGAGGACCTTATGCACCTTTACAGTATATCATCATCACTCCCCCAAAGATATTTTGTTGTAACAACAATATGCTAACAGATTATAGCCAAGCAGCTACTCCCCTCGAACCTACCGATGCCCCATGGGCTCACGATATGCACGAGGCAATCACTGAACAAGAACCTACACCTACTACCAATGGAGTTCAGAAGGGTCCAGCCACAGCACCGAAATCTGCACCGCTCAATCGATCGCTGTCGACCACAAAGCTTCTTGGGAATGTACAGATTCGCGTCTTCTTTGGAGACATGGAGAAGCCTGTGGCTTTTCCTGGAATCCCAATGAAGCAGTATACGCGTCTGCCAGACCACCGTCCACCTCTCCGTCGAGACAAACCCGTAAGGATATCCTTGCCAGACCATCCGCCTAGGTACATTTTCCCAGCGGTAGATAGATCCTTTATCTTTATCCCACGAGCTATGAGACCTAACCAGCAAGGATTTGGTGGACGTGGCAGAGGGAGAGCTGGTCTTGGGTCAGTCGGTGGTTATTCAAGACGTACTAGTGTATTTGGTGGAAGCATATACGATAGCGCCTACAGCCCTAGTGTTGCCATGAGCCGTCGCTCCTCACTCGCACAGGAAGTCAACCGAGACCCCATTGTCTCACCGAGCAGATCTGCAATGTCTCGACCACAAATACCCATGGATACTTCCAAGCCGGTTGTAAAGCTACCTCCATCGAGTCAATCGTCACAACCTCAAGTTGCCGCACCCGAGCCCGAAATGGCCAACGGATCCTCCCAGGCTTCTACATCTCTCGATAATCTCCCCCGCCCGCAAACCTACCCACTCCCTCAAAAGCCGGCTCTGAGAGAAAACCGCCCTAACCAGATACCAATGCATCAACCCCGGCCCCAGAAGACTGTTTCTGTCGCCGACATTGAATCCCCAGCATCGATGTCCTTCAATCCTCCTCAGCAGACGCAGCAACCATTCCACCAACAAGTACCTATACAAGTCAATGGCAACAATTACTCGCATGATAACATGCCACATTCTCGCCAACCTTCATATCCCAGTCAAGCCTCGACTGGTACTCCTTTGTCACAAATCCCGGAACGGGCTATACACGCTCCAGCATTTCAACCTAATCCTTATCAGCAAACAGCACCTACTTATTATCCTCAAACCTATCCTGTTCTGCAAGCACCACAAGGCTATTACTACCCTCCGACTTACAACCCAACAATGGCCGCGACAGCTGGTGCAGCTCCATTTGTTCCCGCTCAACCACAGGCACAACAAACTTACACTCAACCCGCACAGCAACCAGCTGACGCTTCCACTTCACAAGCTCCAGCCCCTCAAAGTCTAGTTGCACAGGAAGTCAATGGAATGGTATACTACTACGATGCCGCTCAAATACCTACTGTACCAACATACCCTGCATATCAACCACCTCCACAATACCCGATGCAACAAGTAGGTGGTGTTGTAGGAATAGGCGGAATGATGACACCAAGTCCAGATGCTTTCTATTACCCACAGCAGCAGGGAATTGTCTACTATGCTCAATAATAGGCGCCTTTCCCGCCCACTCACTGCTATCCGCCATTACATATCCGTCTAACGAATCAAAATTACATTCTCATGTTTACTCTCCTAATGCTTTTCAGCGATTTTATATGCCCCGAGGTCTTTTTTCATTATCTCCTCGTTTTCGGAAGCGTTGCTTACTTTTCCTCGTGTCATTGGTCGTCTTTTTTGATGCGAAAATAAAAAAGAGATATTTTATGTCTATGAAAGGTCGTCGGTTACCCTTTCTCTCAGTTTTTTGTTTTTGTATGAAGATGTCGTAGTGTTTTTGCAGATGAATCATTCTTTGGCTTGTGATCTTTGGATCGCAGTCGTACTTTGAGATTGATGTCATTTTCCTCCTTGCATGATGTATAGTCGGTTTGGGAGGAAGAACTTTGAATCTATGCATTTTGCGCGTCTGGGATGGGATGGGAAATGGATGATCGATCGACACAGGCAGGCAACGCGCCACGAACGAACGTCATGTTTTTCTTTTCGAAGCTGGGTTATGCCTGGTTTTGCGTTTTCAGTGCGTGGGAGGGTTAGAGAATTCGGTGGTAGATTTCAGCAGTTGTTGATGGCATGGATCTTTCATAGGGCGGATGGGCGGATGGGCGGGTGGGCGGATGACTGGGCTGGCAAAGCGTTTTATTATGGGAGGGGACGGATGACTGGATTCATGAATGAATGGCTGGATGGATGGGATGGGTGGACTGGTTGATATTGGTTACTTAGCTATTATGTTCAATCATGATACAAAGCATCACCACAAACATTCAATTGTTTTACTTTTCTGACCTTTGCTTATTTGTCTGTACACTCCATGATATCGTGGTTTTGCTTGTCTCGCTCCCTCCAGGTCCAGACGCACAACTTACCACAGGGACAATCGGTTAAAGCTCATCACGGTCCGTTCCTGCGCTATCTATCCAATAGCTACCTAAACGGTCTACTACTTATCACCTATGTCTGGTATATATGGTATCCCTCTTTTTCACAGGGAATCCGATGATTTATGAGCTACAAATAAATCCCAAGTATTCAGCACAACTTCACTCTTAAACAAATGGAAGAGAAAGTCCTTTTTTTTTTTTTTTTTTTTTTTTTTTTTTTTTTTTTTTTTTTTTTTTTTTTTGAATCTTTTCTCATTTAATTTTCTGCTATGATTATTTTCTAATTATTCTTTTAGTTAATATATTTTTATTTATATAACTTACCTTCTCCGCCTATATTATCGCTGTATACTTAGTATACAGCTAATCTATACCGTTTTTTGAGGATATAAAACTGTTTGTACTATCAGTTTCAATATCACAAACTACACAGAATCCACTATTACACTAGCGTACACGGTGGGCGTGCACTATTGTACGGGCACACTACTGACAACACTGACGTCAACCGATCAGAACCAATCTGTTACCCGTCTATAGCCAACTGAGTCATCGTCTATATATTGTTTAGGTATCGTGATCTCCAGCTTGCACGGCTGACTTATATCCCCCTGCTCTTTATGAATACTCTTGGCATACTTCAAAGCCTTTTTGACATTCTCCTCGCCGTTTGCCTCCTTTAATTTAGCCCACGCATATTTATTATGAAGTTCCGAGTGTCCAAGTTTTTCATCCGGGTTTTCTTTATAATGAATCTTCATTGATCATGATACGTTAATGGCTTCTGGTACGCCGATTTCATAGATTTCTTGAAATCCTCCAACGATTGGAGTTTATCGCCGAAAGAGTAGAATGCGCAGAATAGTGGGTTTGCCGTCTTTGTTGTCTCGGACACATAACACGTTGAAGCCATTAGTTGTAGAAGATGGCTTGAAGCTGAACGCAAGAGGTGGATCTAGTATATAAATCATCTGGCCGACTTTAAGGCTAATGTCTTTGTTGAACAGTCATGTCTTAACAGTAGGAAGAGGCTCCTTTCCATTTGGATATTCGAGGCAGAAAGACGGAAGCCTGGTATAGGCCCAGAGTTTGTGGAAGGCATCTTTACCCAAGACGGCCTTGTATGAGAGATAGTAAGATAATCGGATAGCGAGCATGCAATCTAAAGCGAGAGGTTTTGATAGTCATTGGACGGTCTAGAGCACTACTGAAATCGGTGGTGTTTCGGGTATCCCATATCTTCATTGTTCCACTGTAGCTCATATCAAAGCCGCGAACTTGCATTTTCGCGCGTTGTGTGATGAGATTGAATCCTCCGTTAAAGTCTTTCGCATACAAAATATTTTGGTCATCGGATAATGCTTTAAGTTGACTGGTAAAGGCATCACGTAGTGCAGGAATCTTCTCCTTGGTGAGGGTTGGGAGTGGCGGAGAATTAATGTCTTTTGGCTTATATTCAGACCAGTCGTACTCCCTGCTTCCTCAAGGTCCCTTATGTACCCAGTTCTGACATGTCTTTCCTTATGTTTTTCCCTAGCTCTGATACGTCGTTCGAGAGATATCCCGGAAAATGTGAAACCATAGTTTCTCTCGACACCATCCCCAAGTAAGATTTACATTGAGCTTATACACACCGCGTTCCTCCTTTTTCATCTTCGCAGCAGCATTGTCGCCAAAACTTTGCACTTCACTTTAGCCAGCTTCAACTTATATGAACCTCTCAATTCGAGTTCTTCATATTCCTTGTGCCATTCTAAAAAGAGCTTGGAGTTGTAATTTTTAATCTCAAGATGCAACTGATTGACGAACGCTTGGCCTATGGTACCTTTTGAGTTGTTGAGGTCTGGTGGGCTGTTGCTTGATGGGGAGATTGAAACCCTCGAGGCTCGAGAATAGGAGCGTGATCTTGGTGGTTCTGCATCAGTGGACGTAGCTTTGTTCGTGATAGGCTTACGCTTGGGATGCGGATCACCCGATTTTTCCGATTTTTTTCGATTTTTTCCTACCGAAACTTGAAGAAATCCTATTTAGACCTTGCATGATGCCGGACGGATTGCATATTATGGCACTGCCAGGTGAAGGAAAAGGGTGATGCGATGTCACGCCTTGTGAGGTGATGAGGTTGAAGGTAGAGTGTTCAATTATGAATGTATCATTTGAAACTGTTGTTCGCGGGAAAATTGGTACGAGAATGTCTGTTATGCTGCAAATCTGATGGAAGTGATTAGAATGGTAGTGATTGATACTGATTGAAGTCAAAGCCATATTTATACATATGTGGTGTCGAAGTTGCACTCAATTTTCACGAGCATAACAGTGGAGGATCGCGGTAATCAGCCACTCGGCGTGGGTGGCCGACAGCGACCATAGGAAATAGCCTGTGCTGACGTCAAATTAGAGAGATCTTGACTCTTGATATCACACTAGTTGTATCTATTTTGTACAAGTGTAACAAAAGAAAAGCTGAACACCTTTCGTCAAGTCTACGAGAATCTGAAGATTCCATTAACAAATATCAGGACATTATACATGGGTGCCGCAACTTCGATGACCAGAAATATTGCAAATACAAGCACTGGTACCCCTGAGTAGGCTACATTTCCCATAGGGCTACACCCTATCCGAAGGAGCTACACAGCTTCCGATAGGCCTATTGGAACGTCGAATTTCCTATAAAGCTATAGGAGATTAACATTCTATATACTGACTATATCGTTGTTTCCTAATTAGGCAATAGTGTAGATGTACCAAGAATGAGATGACAATTTATTTGAGTAAAAATACATTAATTGAGAAACAAAAATCAGAATATTTTCAACTTTTACTTCTCCTTCCTTGCTCTTGCCTACTTCTCCTTACTCTTGCTCTTGTTGTTGCCCCAATACTGCCTACCTCTGCCCATACTTCAACCCTTGCTAGTACTTGAGATATCGCACCGCTTCTCACTTTCTTTCCTGGGATAGGTATATTGGTTGATGGTAGAAAGAGTATAATAAGAGGTGCTTTAAGGAGAGAGATATTAAGTTATTCTACGAAAGATAAACCAAAGTGATTATAGACTATATAAACAGCAAATACATTTGTAGTGGAAAACTATTATAATAATTTACGAAGCAAGGGGTAATTAGTGGCGGCAGCGAGGTTAGGTGGCGCCGGCGAGGCGCCGCCATGGCTTATTTCAACCTTATTTTCAGCCTATTTTCAGCCCACGACAGTATCCTTCCGATAGACCTACCGTAATGATAAAATTAAAGAGCTCTCCTGCAGGCCTATATGGCTTCCGATACGCGTATATCCATCCCATAGACCTATCGTAAATATAGGCCATTCGGAGGTACCAGCACGACGTAATCTATTGGGAAGGTCTATTGAAGCGCCCGGCGGCAATCATCTCGCCTAGCTCGTAACCTTATACGTAAAGGCGCGCCTCGGCCAATTCTTTTGGTCAACTGCGTTTCATTTGAGGGCCTTGGCGCCAAAAATCTTACTCAGATACTTGTGTGTTACTTTGTTTTCATTTTTTATCCATCAATCTGACTTCTTTTCCATTGCCATATCTGCCGTTTATGATTTCGAGTGGAAGGCACAGGAATCTGTTATGTTCTTCACTTCATTCCTTGGAAATCGAGATTCTTATGAAAGCGGAATGACAGCACGCTCAGAACAATGCACAAGTAATTGCAGTTTGCCATGGACTGTGGTCTCTTCTGAATACATTTTGCGTTGGAAATACTCAAATATAGTGGGATGTGAGCCTTGTTCAATATTACCGAATGTTTATGTCTTATCATGATGTTATTATATCCTCTCTTTGTTGCATTGCCATTTATCTTTCTTCAGTTTGCTTCGGTATTGTACATCTAGTGTTCTCCAGTTCACACCACCGCATAACATCGATCGATCAGAACCAATCCACTACCGTCGTACAGCCTTCAGACTTAGCATACCTATAATGTTTAGGTATATTGATCTCCGGCTCGCACGAATTATCCAATTCCTTAGACTTAGAATTGTCAAGCTTCTTATTTTTGTACAACTTTTCAAGCTCTGCGTGAATGTTCTCAGCTTTCCCCAGAGCTTTGCGGAGATTGTCATGACCATTTTCCTTTTCCAACATAGTCCAAGCTTCTTTATATGATATGCCTGACTGTCTATGTACCTCGTCTGGTGTTTCTTTAACCTTAGAATGTAGTGCGAGTAGACCAGAATACTTGAGTGGCTTCTGAAATTTTGATTCCATAAAACTCTTGAACTCCTTCTCTGTCATGGTTTTTTCTTCGAATGACTGAAACGCGCGAAACACCGGATTCTCGCCTGCTTCGACACACAATACATTGAAGCCATTACACCCAGAATCTGGCTTGAAGCTGAATGCTGATGGTGGGCCTTCTATATAGACCATTTGGCCGACCTTAATGGACTTAAGTTTGTCGAAATCCCGGAACTTCAAACCAGGAAAAGAATGACTTGGGTACTGGAGTATAAAAGCATCAAAGCGGGCATGCTCCCAAAATATGTTAAATGCAATATTGCCCACAACGTTCCTGTATGCGAGAAAGAAGGATAGTGGAATAGCTATCATGCAGTCCAAGATGAGAGGTTTCATGCTCATCAAACGGTCTAGAACACTGCTGACATTGACTTCCCCCCGATTATCCGCTATCATTGTGTTGCCCAACTCAAAGCCATGTTTCTTCATATCATCCTGGTATTTTTTGAACATGAAGCTTCCGCCATCACAGTCACTCAAATACAAAACACTTTGATCAGCTGATAGTGCTTTAAGTTGAGCGATAAAGGCTTTAGTTAGTGCAGCTCTCATATATCGGTTGAGGGTCGGAGGTTTCAGTTCTAAATTTTCGGTGGTTTCCGTGCGAGGTGGCTGCCATGTAGGATGATATACGGCGGATAAGATTTCTGAAGGATTTATGCGATAAAATGTAAAACGATAGTCTTTTCCGACAGAATTGCGACGTACATTGAGCGCCCATGTACCCTGATTCGAGTTCTTGAGAGCTTCCTGAGCGATTACTTCCACGTAATTCAACTTCAGAGCATGTGAGTCTCTCCACAAAAATTCTTCATCTTCTTCTTGCCATTCTAATGGGATATTAGAACTTTTTGTCGTCGTTGCCTTTCCCATTTTCTCTCCCGTTCCACCCAAGTTGTGGCGGAAACCAGTGCTTTTCGTTTTCTTTCCCTTTTCCTTTTCCTTTTCCTTTCCCCTTTTCTTTTCCTTTTCCTCTTCCTTCGCCTTTGCATTTTTCTTTTCTTTTTCCAACTTTTCAATTAATTTATACAGCTCATGGACGAGATTTCGATGCTCACGATCTTTTGAGCGGCTGTCCGGCGGGCTCTCCCTTGTTGACGAAGATAAATTTGTCGAGCTTGATTTTCGTGAAACATGCTTGGGGTCGACTGTGGAAGGTGAGCGTCGAGGATTCGAGCTTGATCTTCGAGTAGAAGTATTGGGCGGGGACTCCGATTGTTTCTTTTTGAAAAGCGAGGGCATGGTGCCGAGAAACTTAGGTATGTCGTTACCGAAGAGATACTTTGTCACGCTCTTTGAGGTAACGATCAGTATGAATTGAAGGATAGCGAATATAGTATGAGTCGAATTTGTGAAATTGATGATCGAGAACAACCTCGAGGGATATGTATTATGTTGGCAATCAGATAATGGGGGGTAGAATAGTAGTGACCGGTGCTTATCAAAGCCAGTACCATTTTATACCTTTTTTCGAAATTGCATTCAATACTTTACCAATTCAACAGTGGGCCTGACTGTGGCCGTTGGAGACCAATTATCACCGGCGACCATGGAAGACAGGCTGTGCCTGTATCAGGTTTGAGAGGCATTGGTGTCAATGTGAACGTATTCACTTCTAACATCACACGTATCTCACACCAATTGGATATATTTGGCTCAACCATAGCAGAATAAAACGAGTCCTGTTGTTTGTCAGAGCTGGAGTAGCATCAATGAGAATGGCTAGTAATATCGCATGACATACCCGTATCTTTCATGTAATCCGTTCTAGAAGGTCTAGTGGGTCACGACTCACCAGGGTTTACTGAAGCGCCCGGCGGTACAGTAAGTGGCTAGTCTCTCGTGTAAATGATTGTCTCGGCCAGCCAACTGGTTCTGTCGGTCGACTACATCTCAGCCGATTGCCAAATCCTGATTTCTCTACTCATAATTCCTCGAGAAGACTGTTAGCAGATACGAACCAACCAAGAGACCTCCGCGCTAAGGATCATACTTTCGCCCACTTCTGGGGTAGATACTGGAAGCATCAGACGGCGAAGGCCGGTATCTTGGAGGATCATACGAAGAATTATTTTATGCAAAAGCTTAAAATCCCAAAGACATAGTAATTTGAATCCGAGGCTTCTGCGTTCGTGAAGTACACTTGTACAGAAAGCCCAGTGAGACCATCTCAAATCCATACCAACAGGTCCCAAGCCACAGTTTTAAAAGATATTAAATCACAAACAGTATAGATTCTCTGAAATGCTGACAACGTAGTTCGATATCTTATATACCCAGCCCCCTTACATGGTACCGGCAATGCCTCGATATTATGAAGATGTGGTACGCTACGACGAGAACCGGTTAGTCATTTGGCAGTGCCAAAGGAGCGGCCAAAGAGACTACCACGTATTCTTTTCTCTCCCCACCCCTTCCTGGGCTTGTTTCCATATAAAAATATATCCCATTCGCTTGAATTCATATTGGTTTGTGCTTGAGCTTCGACATTGTTTGCACTGGTGACAACAGTCAACGAGGGTGCCCATCTTTGGACCATCTGTTGATATTTTACCTGGAGAGAAACTTCATTGCGCTGAGACAATGCCTCGTCATCTGCGATGGGCGTAGAAGTCTACTTAACTCAGAGCCTCTGAAAGGAGATTGTCACTGTGATTTAGGAAGCCGATGAACCGACTCTTGCAGATATTAGCAAGTTGAACTCCGTGAAATGCGTCATACAAGAGAGTAATCCTCTATCTCTCTGCCACTTGCGCATTTGCTGATAACCTTATTTGAATGTAGCTCAGAAATTGTACCTATTAATATCAGTGAACTTCAATGTTGCAACTAGGACGGATATACTTCTAAGCGAATGAAGTCCTGAATTCGGATACCATTTTCCAACATGGACAGCAGTTGTTCATTCATTCCACCAAATGTATCGATTGAGATGCTTATACAGAGAGCATACTAGGATATTCTCAGCCCGATGAATGGGCTGGGTCGGCCGTAGACAGGATTTGGTGAGGTTTCATACCTTTTTTATGGCGGCCCAAGGAGGTGCCTCAGAGTGAGCCTGATAGGTAAACTTGAAATTTCAGCGACGGACTTGCAACTAGATGGCCCTGCATTCATAGAACCATCCTATGCCATTTTCAATGTCATTCAGGAGTTTCTTGTCATTCGATTATCTCCAGACATAGTTGCAGTTCCAACTGGTAGGGAGCGCAGAGGAATAATATAAGTACCTCTCTTGTACAAGTTCCGCGTACTACAGTAGTCTTTAGTTCTCGGCTCGTTTACTTTCACCCAATCTGTCAGCCCGCCAACCCAACACAACCCTGTGCGACGGCACACAAGAGCTAAACGCCTGCTAGGTAGCACCTACTGTAAACAAGCAAGCACGCGAACAGATAAACCACCTACTACTGTAGCTTCTGACCGCTAACGCAAAGTGCAAGAGTCGCGGGCAAGCACGACACGTAGATGCTCTTTGTCTCTCCATATCAGCCTTCCACAGCACAGGCGAGAATGCAACGGCGCATGCATACGCGCATGAACGGTTTGGGGGCGGAAAATGACGCATCATCAGGCGCTGTATTCAATGTGTTGTGAATTCATCCGGGAGTTTGGATGCATGTGTATTTGAGTGAGCAAATGACGGTGAGGATAGCTACATGATAAGTTCTGGCGACCTGCATTTTCTATCATGCAGGAGCGCAGCATGCGGAGATGGGGTTGGATAAACGAAGTGCCTTACTGCGTGTGAAGTTCTTAAAAAAACATGATGGATAACTGGTTCCTAGCTATCGCAGTCTTCGCAGGGAAAATTGCGGTGGTTGTTTGGTCAGATGGTGAATGTTTGTTGGATTACCTTGGGCAAGTAGCGAATGTACCACATTCTGGCTATGGCAGAGTTACAGGCAAATGATTCATGGGCTATCGAGATTGCGGATATGGCTAAAACGGATTGTGGAGTGTCAATCCATTACACTTCGTCGTTTCTTCGTCCTTTCTTGATTCGTTTCGTTAGGTTTCGTACCGGTGATGCGCTGTGTTCATCCATCCATCTATTCCTTAGCCCATCCATGATCCCGAACGCAAAACTCTCGCGACAAGCAACGGACTTGACGGATCGGTTTCATCTTTACTTTTCTTCCGTTCAATGTGGACATCGGCGCTGGTCATCACAGTTCGTCACATCATACCGTGTGGACATGAACAAACATCGCACCGACCATGGCCCAAGTGTACAACCGCTACTACCATCCACATTACCATCATCGGCTCAGCAAACAAACAAAGCAAGCTTTCAAGTGGATATGCCAACATGCCAAAGCAGAAAACTTAATTGATCTTGCCCTTACCATGTCTCACCGATTCCCCCTGAATCAGGTCCCTATGCGCCCAAGATGTGAGCAAGAACTCTATTCCGTTTCGTTCCGTTTCATTCCATCTCAATTTCTCAGTCTAATCTTCACTATGCATCTGCTTCGCCGCCGTCCGGAAACATCGTCAAACCGTGCGCTCTGCTACTCCATGTCTGATATTTCTCTGATCACGAGGTACTTGTGAACCTAATTGATGAACTCACTACTGGAGGGCGGGTAAGTAAGTAAAGTAAGTAACGCCTTGAAACATGGAGTTAAGTTTGAGCCCATGAAATCAGATAACAGAAACAAACAGATGAGCATATGATGTTCTCTCCTCGACGGTCAACTTATCTACAGACTGAAGAACGGAACAGCCATTTAGGTAACTAGCTGGATTGACTTTTCTTCTGATTATCCTAACTAGTCATATCTTCATCCCCGTACCTCGCCCACTACATCCTCCAGATACCAATTAAAGTAGCCATCATCAAGATATACAAAATCAACCCGTCAAGATGATCTATTCGTGATTCCGTCCATCCATTCCATGCATGGATGCGTACCGTAAATTAAAGTCTCGCTCGCACAGCAAAACCAAAACAAAAGAAAGCGTAACTAGAAAAGACCCACCGCAGCCTCAAACTCCATTTTCCGTGTGTATAAATGTATGAATGACAGCTGTGCTCCTTCCAATGAATGCCTAATCATGCAAACCCTTGCTCTGGCATATTCCACTACCCTGAAACGTCAACAAAAGAAAGAAAGGGTTACAGACAGAAAGAACAGCAGAGAAATCCTCCAGGGACAAGGAAAAGCAAGAAGCAAATCTACCCTGATAGAAGAAAGGTGATGAATGTATTTTGGACGCCATTTACGCCCCGTGAATCCTTCGAGTGTGTGTGTGTTTGTATCTTGGGAGTACATCATTAATGCATCCAGCCAAAATGCAATAAGATATAATGCCCCAGAAATAAGCCAATGCACTGTTACGCATCAGTATGTGGCCTTTCTGTACTGTCGTGCTATTCCAAATTGGGGGCGACTGATTCGCTATGCAAAAATCTGACATCCCAAGAAAGGTCGTTCGATTAAAGAAATGAGAGGAGTGAAACCAGAGGAAATTAGGTGGCCGACGCAAAAACAATGACAGAAACGATTATTAGGTGTAAATCAAGCGTGGTTAGGATCCGCCAAGTGATCATTTTTAAGATTTGCCCCGCCTGAAAAAACCGAACCGCATTGTCCAAAAAGGAGAGAAGAGTCGAGAAACGACGACGAAAATTCGGATCACAGAAAATTGAGGTTACCGATCGAATGTGCTGTGAAGCTGGAGAAGTGAAGAAGGGGGGTATCAAAGCTCGAATGAAAAGTAAAGTGAAAGCTGGTGAGAATAACAACTATCCCGTAGGATCATTCCCAACAAATGCTGCTTTACGGGTTTTCAATCAGAAGCCGGCAGCCTAGTCATCGCGCCGAGTACTCGTAAATTCGCTTCGTTGTGACGGGCTTTGTACATACTTCACTTCGGGAAGAGGTGTGCTCCGACCAACCGTGGGACTACCGCGAGCGCTCGAAATCCCATGTTGTTGAAAATGGACGTGGTTCAGAGGCGAACTCAAATGGCGCATATGACCTTGTTCCTGATGAACAGAATGGAAATGACTCTGCTGGACATTGCCACCGTAGGATTGCTGGTGTGGACGCTCATCGTAGTAGTGGTGCTGTACAACGTGGAAGGACGGGTGCTGGTATCGTGGAGTGGTGAACTCAATACCGTGATTGTAGTGTATAGCACCAGACATTGAATAATGGATACCTCCACGCCTATAGGCCATGTCCGAATGGGAACGTTGATGGCCAGGACGAGACGCTCGCATAGTATATTCTCCACCGTTTTCGAATTGGTTCAAGTTGGCGACCGAGCGAGAATTCAACCTTTGAGGAACCGGTGCAGGAAGTGGTGGACTCAAAGCCATCATAGATTGAGCATATGAGCGACTGCGTATCGTTTGTGGAGACTCTGTATACTCGCTCTGCATTGGGCGGTTTTCGTCAATTCTAGAAAATTGAGGGCGATGAGAGGCCTGGCTGTGTCTAAGACTGATTGTATTAGAGGGGTATTGATGTAAGTTAGGCTCTTCCGTATGGTAATTTGATCTTCGGCGCTTCACAAGATTTGGCTCCTGAATGATTGTACCAGGGCTTCCATGTCCAACCTCCCGCTTTACAGGTTGACTGAGGCGGCGGACTGGGCTGACAGAGTGCTGAGATTGATGGCTGCTATTACCGAGACCGACAACAAGAGATTGAGAACGCTTGTGACCAATGTTGGCTGGTTTGCGCTTAGCATATCCTTTGGGTGATTTTGGTTCTGGTTGATTAGCGATGATGTTGGGAAGAATTTCTATATCTGGGAAACAAGGCATCATATCTTCGAGAATCTCGGTGTGAAGGCGGTTGAAAATGCCGAGAATATCCTCGGTGCTATAGCCCTTGCCGCATAAACCCAATAACCAATCTGGTACAGCAGTAGCTGGTCTTAAGTTTGCTTGAGCTGCCTCATCATCTTCATCTTCATCTTCATCCTGAGCATCGAATGCAGCGCGTCTCTTGCGATTACTACCATTGAGTTCATCCAGTCGTTTTTGTTCTCGCTTGCGAACGGCCAAACCCCAGTCTTGAACGGTACCTGCTTGTCCTCTCTCCGTGTTCTGTTGCGACCAGTCGTGAACGCGACGTATCTGCTGTTGTACTAATGCGCATTGAAGTTTCGCATATTCTTTTGGATTTCGGTATCGACTTCTTTGATAATGTTTCCGGCAGTAATGGACCCAGACTGATTGTGGGATCATTCTAGTGCACATCTTGTTTCTACCAAAGATGTGCGAAATAGCTTTCCGTGGCTGCGAACCAGTATCACAGTTAACCGTATACATACATGTAGGCGGTTGGTCCGGTTCTGTTTCCCCAGCCGCATCGATGTCCCCATCAGGGATATTGGAGGCGGTTGAGCCCACTGGTGACGTAACATCTAGCTGATTAGTAGCTAGCTGTGGGGCCCTCTCAGATGCAGTGGTAATGGAGGACGACGAGGCACGGCTCGGTTGAATTGTGTTTCTGGGGAAGTTTGGGGCAGAGTTGGTTCGCTTGTGGGTCTTCAGACCTAAAGTCAAGCTGTTCGCGTTGGAAGCACTCAAAAGCCTGCCACTTCTGGATTCTTATTAGTCTCCTTGCTACCTCAAAGATGGCTTGATTCTTATTCAGTGAATAAGATCTGGATTACAAGATGTACCTACTTTTCCTTGGTCGGCGAATCTTCCTCTCCTTCGCCATTATTTGTGCTTGATGCTTGTTGGCTCGACCGGGGGATGAGCATCAAATCGCTTGGTGAGCCGGAGCGTTTGAGACGGTTTGTATCGTCAGGTTGGGCTGACTCGATCTCGTCTCGTAAGTTTTTGGTTGATGGTACAGCAGCCATGCTTTGAGATCGGTGTTTCTGATTGTATCCTGTGTGCTGCGATACTTGTTGTTGTTCAGCAAGGGCTGCAAGTGCGTCTAATGACTCTGTTGGCGAAGGCATAATTCCGCGAATATCAGTAGGAGACGCAGGCGCCGAGTGGCATTCAACCTGGGGGGTTGTCGGCGATTCAGAAGATCGAGCCAACACTGTAGGACTGTCAAAAATATGATTGCTATTGTTGCTGAACGAGAAAGGATGAATGCTGTTGACTGTGCTCATAGAAGAAAATCGAGAATGTGTGGTCGAGTTTGGTGTCGAATTGGTTGGAGAAGTAAATGAGGATAAGCTACTGCTACTGTCTGAAAACCTATGATGAGGCAACTTCGCTGTTTCGATTGATTGTGAATCATATGAGTGAATCTGAAGGCAGCCATTGAGAACCTCATTTGCCGCAGTCGTACTGGGTGAGATTGCCGTATGATTTAATGTGTTGATGGGCAGTGAATACCCTCCTGCATCCCACGGCGTCCGATTCCGAGACAGCGGTGCCTGCCTTGTCTCTTGCTTTTGCTGCTCTGCAGCGACATTGCTGAAATTCAATAAGGAGATTACGTCCATTGTTGCTTTAGACCAGAGCGTATTAGATGCGTAAGATGAGTCCAGATCCAGATTCTCAGGTGAATATCTCCACCTCACAGCAAGATCCCGTAGCTTTCGATTTCATTCGTGCCTTCAGCAATACTCCTTCATTCGAATCGTATATGAACAGGTATGAACAACAACACTTATGATGTTTGCCGATTCAATATAATAACTCTTCGAAAACTCGGTCAGTAAACTAATTCAGACCCCAAGGACGCGGATATGTAACAATAAAGTGTACTGAGTAGTGGACGGTTTCAAAACTCGTCTTAGACTAAAGATCTTTACTGACAAGGACAGTTCCTAGGCCAGATAGACTTCGAAAGAGTGATACTGTATAAAAACAGTGGTGACAATCTGAGGGTACATGCGACTTGACAAGGCTAAGGTTGTAGCTGGATCGACATCCGACAATGCATTGACCTCATCGGACACGTTCGAAACAGCTATTGCGAAGCTTGATATATCGTGAATCCTGTCCAAACTTCTGACCTGATGTGATGTCCAGCGGATCTACCAGAGTCCGGAAGAAACAATGAGATAATCTTAAGCCTCGTCGAAGCGTTGATAGCTTAGGGTTTGGATGAGAGACAATGTACTTTGCTTGGATACTTGATAGATCAGGCGACTCGAACACAATGAGATTGTTGTCCTGTTCCTCAAGCACAGAATTGGACTAGTGTCCGAAAAGGTGTTATGAGGGAGAGTGTGTGATTATCAAGTGTAGGCGGACAGTTTATGTCGAGGACATCTGAGTTCGGAGGATATCTGATGATGATAGGTTCGACAAACAACGTAGCTCCGAATTCATTCAAAGAGATTGCAGTAGTGTGAGAAAGATAGGATGAAGCCAAGAGAGAACTTACACTACTAGACGTGAGGTAGGGCTGCTTTCGGGGTATGCGTGGCTGGCTAGAAGGATAGCAAAACAATTTTGGAAAAGACAACGGGGCGGCGACCGACATAGCTATGACCATGACCATAACCATGAGGATTAGCAGCGTGAGCAGTATGCAACATGAGAGGCAAATACTGGGTCCTGTAAGAAGGACATTGGACCGAATGGGGTCATCAAATCTGGGATATCCAATCCGGATTCTTCATAGGTATGAGCTGCACGAGTGCATTGAGTGTACTAACAAAGACGGGACTTGTCCAGTGTTTGAAGTTCGAGTTCCCCACACTCAATCCCTATGTCCTTCTTTCACGGCGTGATCCATGCTGACTAGGCCCATCTTTCCGAAGCCTTGTCGATAGTAGCCCAGGGGTACCGGATTGAGTTTGAATGAACTATCTCTGGGCCTTGGCCTTGGTTGTGCTCGGTAGACCCATGTCCATGCATTTTGTAGCCGTGTGGCAGTGTGTCCCGCTGTGTTTCGAGATTTCTCTCTCAGACTAGATTTGATGATGGGAGATCACCATCCGAACACTTGGATCTTCTTCGCCTGGATCATGGTGAATCACAATTGATACAATAAACGATTGACCCCAATACTCCACAAACTACTTTGAGCAATTGATGCGAGTCGATTTCTGTCAATCATGAGCTTGAAGCTGGCGTGTTATTTCCGAAAAGTCCGATGCGAAAGACGAAGCATTAAACATTTGTTTTTTTCCGATTTCTTTTCGACATTTTCTGTGAGCTTGGGATTATTTGGTCCCAATACAAGCGGCGAGCGGCGAGCGGCCATTTCGTAGAACGGCTCGACTGGTAACCTGACTAGCGCATACATCTGACCACTGTTTGTTATTCTACTACAGCTAAGAATCCGCACGGACTGATGCAGTTCGGTAGTCCGAGTGCATCGGCTCTTACTGCCCTTCTACACACCCTTACTTCTCACATACTACACAAGAAGTGTTTTTTTCTGTTTTGCAATTTGCTGAGAGGGCCGAAGTAGAATCGGTCACAAAGAATGAAACTACACCATCGGGTGTTGTAGAGGTCGGCTGTATAATTTGCAGCATTGTTTCGTGGCCCCCCCCCCCCCCCCTCCTCCACCTCATGTTTGCAGCCACATGGAAGCCGAATGTCCCTTCGTATAATGGCTGAGGAAGAGCGCCCCATATGAGGCTGACCTATGAATAAATGTGTTGCCATCGTGACTGAGCATGTTGTGGAACCATTGCCACCTTTTGATGACAGCTGCTGTGTAGAAGGGGGAAGGCTCGAGACCAAGCGTATTTGTTTATGTCCATTAGACGTACGTCCAATCCAGTTTCCGTATCATGTTGAGTTTCTATTCTCGCCCGGGTTCAGCTACTGGACTGGTGCTGATGTCTTTGGTGTTTGTATTTTGATGCCAGCACATCCTTCCATCTTTTTGCAATGCAGACGACAGAGCAGGAGGTCCGGATGGGGAATGAGCTAGGGTTTGTCATTTTATCTCTCATATTTTCAATCTTCTTCTTTTCCATTGAGAAATGAGTCGTCATCGGACATGTTGGACGGGTACTGAGAAGGATGAGGAGTTGCATGGCTAGCTGGGTGGTTGAGCGTTTACTATATTGCAAGAGCCACTGACGGCCTGGGTAAGAAACTGTGAATATGTGAGAAAATGAGCGGAAGTCGCAGCTGCAGAAAGATGCATTGCTTCTTTTCCCGTGCATGTACTCTGATTGGCTGGAAGATAGAATGAGTGGCCGAGGTTTTTGTTTCATGTTCTACTAGGATTATGCACCGCCTAAGATTGGGTCGAAATCATCTATCTCTCTCTAATCGCCTCGAGAAAGACAAAAAGAAGGAAAAAACAAGCAGAAGCCGACTAGGGCTAGAAAGGAAGAAGAACAAGGGAAGCAGTGAGCAAGGGGGTATGGGCATGGGCATGGGCATGGGCATGGGAACAAGGGAACAACGGCAGAAGAGATCAGACGCAGTTTCCTGCCTTGCAACACCTTGCACCAGACATCACCAGGGGCCATGGCTAAGTCTCCACGTTTAACGCTCTCACAATTGGTAAAGCACGTTTAAAGCTCTCACAATAGGTAATCTTACATCGATTGATCAAAAAGCTGCGCATGCGTAGAGTTACCCAAACCAAGTTGATTTTGCTGCCTCGCGCCTTGGTCCTTTCTCCCGTTTCGCACGACAAAACCTTTACATCGCTTTGCAGGTCGTGTTCCTAATGGCAAGCTGAGCATCCAAAGGTTTCAGGCGAAAGCTCTCATCGATGTCCATATTGTTCGATTACTACATTTCCTTACTACCTTTGCTATGCACCCAAATCCAGGGCGAGTAGGCGCAGCTCGAGCGTTCATGCCTTCTTCACGTCGCACCCCAAACATCAATTGGCGAATGGACCTCTGCACAATTTCGGATCACCAGCCGGAAAATGGATCTTCTTCAGATGCATAGAGCTAACAGCCAAGGTAGCTAACAGCCATGGTAGCTAACAGCCAGGGTAGAAGAGCGTAAATACCGGATAGTATGGGGGGCCGCGGCGTTTTGTTGAGGGGCTCGGAAATAGAAAAGCAACAATTCGACCATACCATTTGCTGGACAGCTCGCAGATTCACCACTATCACATCGTACTAAAAACAGAGCATAGACACGCGTTCTCCAAGTTGCAAGTTGCAAGTTGCAAGTCTCGACAGCATGCCATCCGAGAGTTTAGTGCAGTAGCATCCCGCACAATACCTGTCTCTTCTTTGTGCCACCTGCAGGGCTCTCGCACCTACCTCACATATCATATCATTCTAGCTACCGTATCCGACGGCAACGCACCAGCACTACAGTCGAAGCGGCTGTGCACTCCGTACTTCGTACGTTCAAACATCAGATTCACGGTCGGTCAGTACGCAATTTATATCTCGAGGCTTTCTCCAATTGGTCGATATACCGCAAGATCTATTCTCTGACGTGAGATGGAACAACAATGTATGAGAGTTTGGGAGGGAAAATAGGAAGCTCCCGAGGTCGGATCAAAGCCTTGAAACGGATTGGATGTCCGTGTTTCTAATAATGGTATCAATGGCTTCTTCTACTTGCATGGGCTAAAACCATACCTTGAAGTAGATCGCTTCATTCTACAGTAAGCCACATCTAACTTAGCTTACCATCTCCATGTTGCTACTTCTTTCCTCTAGAGATTTCATCCGAAGTTCTCTTGTGTGTCTCGTCTCCACCATTGTATCATTGCAGCAAGTCCTCAGGTATGAGCGCATACTTGATGTCTTATCCCTCAATGTCTCTCACACTCCCTGCACGGACACGGGGTCTGTGAAATAATTGGCTTAATCTTCCGGACTACGTCCCTGATCCGATCCCCCAAATCATCGAATTGGCCAATCAAACCGATGCTGTTGGCAAGGGAAACATAGGATATGAGGGAGGTTACACGAAGCGAAGCGATACGATACGATATCCTTGGTGCCCGGATCACGATACCTTTTCTCTGAAATTCTCATACTTCCCAGGTGTCATTTCGCACAAACATTTGGAATTACTACCACTCAAGATATCTACACAGCTCCAGTGCTGTCGTTTGGAATTTTAGTGTTTAAATGCTCGGAAACTTCTATCGGCAAAGGGTACTTGAATCATCATCAAGTGTTGTGTCAAGCCATCTCCAAGCAATAACACGAGTATATGCGAAATTTGTGCCAGGAGCAGGAATGATGGAGCAAAAAGCAATCTCAGAAAAAGCCTCATGAAGATCTACTCATCAATTTCTTAGTTGCATATGCGTCATTCCTACCTACAGCTACCGTACATGGAGTGCTCTCGGCAGCGCGTGTATGTATGTATCTAGATGTGTTGCTATTCGGGGGTGTTTCATCGACAGGATTTGCATCGATGCCATGCTTGTCTAAAGATATTTGCTCATCTACCTACAAATAGGCACTATATCTTCAGACCTATTAATGTGGCCAGCTATTTCATCAAGGCCTCGTACGATGCCCGTTGTAAGATCTACAGTATGATCAGTCATGCGTGGCGCTGCTCCATCTAATGTCACTCCGTTAATCAGATGTGGAGTCCATCTGAACTTACAAGTGGGTATGTCTCACTACCTTGCTTTCTATCTCTGACACCTTACTCTCCATATCTTACGAAAGCATGTGATCTAGATTTGTCGCCTGCTGTAAAACTCATCCCAACTGACGATGTAGAGCTCACCTCAGATGAGCAGTGTGCTTTTAATCTATACAAGCTTATGATGCTGAAGGGATCTTGGAGATGTGATTTCGAACCCACAAGCATGAGTCCGAAACATGACCATCATTAAAGTCCTTCAATTGAACAGATGTTAATTTATAAACTCGGTTGGTACGAAGCACTCTCTTCTCCTGCTGCGATGAAGGTGCAGAGGACATTAGATACATCCAGCGCTGTTTGTCAATGATCATAAAACCGGTAAGCAAAGCCTTAGTGAGCAGCCTTACGACAGTATTACAATACGACGTTACTAAAGTGCAAGTGCCATGGATTTTAGTTGCATCACACCAGCTGGTATGCTACGGTTGGGCTTGAAATTTAGAGCAGACCATCCATTGAACTGAATCTCACATGCTCCGGTAGCATTTTTATCAACCATTCGGCGTGCAATAATGCTCTTGGGAAAGAAGCTACATACACTACGAGCTTCAGCACTCGTACCCCGCATGGGAGGCCACGGGGTCCGGATATTGAGAGTATTTGCAAGCTGGTCTTGAACGTAGACCGTAAAGGTTCTATTTTGGATCTCTATTTTGCCAAGGCGATCTCGACCTTCTGCTTGCGCAGTAGCACTCACAGAATAGAATAGCCGCGCCATCAATACAGACTTCAAAGCGTAATTACGGAAGCAAACTCACCCTTGATACTGAAGTGAGTGACTCTGTGTCAAGCTATATCCATATGCCTGCAGTATTTTTCTGTTCCCTTTTAGTACCTGTCACTTTGCATGCATCCGGGCCTGCTGCATGCGTATCAGTAATAAGGATTGCAACGCGGATGTCTTCCTATGCAACCCTCCTATTCCACTTCCCCATATCTTGTCAGCATTCACACCGCTCATATCTACCGTAGCAACGCCAGAAATTTCTAATTTCTCATCTAGAAAGTAGATTCAGAACGACTTCTCGTACTTCCGGCCTACATGCGTATTCATTTCCCAGCCCTAAACTCCCTCTCGTCCGGATGTCATACCCAATGACCAGCCGGTTATCATCACAGTAACGTCACCCAGATCCGCTCCGTTTCCAAAAATAGCATCATAAACAGTTACAGCTCTCCCACACTGTCGGTATATTTCAAGAGAATAGCTACCCCTCCATTCATTCACTCCTTCTTTTCCTTCTAGACAAATAGTCGGTCGGCGCTTACTGTACCCAAATGTGTTCTCGAAGGATCCAAAATCCTAACGCGAGAAGGTATGCATATACAGCATAAGCTTCGGGAATCCTTCCCTACCAACCTATCACGGGGAAGAATTCTGCCCCTCTTCAAAACAACCACTATACATACTGAAAAGGCTGGCAGTGGACTTTGAAGCACCTCCTCACCGAAGGGGTCTGGTAAACTTACAAGATAGAGAAGGAACTACTACCCCTGGCCTGATTGCCATGTTAGGCATTGACCCGATCATGGTGGTTGGCGTTTTAACCTATCTCTTGTGACAAGTATCAATGTGTTCATTGTTCGTCTCAACATTGAATCCTTTCCCTGACGTGCACGTTCATCCATTCATCCATCTATCCAGCCCATTTCGATTATTGCACGCAGATCAAAACCATGACTCGATTCTAATCCTACGCATAAATTCCATACCATCTAGTCAAAACAGCTGGGAGTATATCAATACCACCTCGATGTCCTCATATGGTAATATCACCTCCTATCCAATTACTTTTCCCTGAATCAAATCTACTTCCGTACTCATCCTCATCCCCTCCAAGGTCCTTCCCAACCAACAGCCACACTCATCTATTCAATCATTCGCTCGCTCGCTCGCTCACCCATCAGCCTCCATCCACCAACGTCATATCAGCTATCCCCTAGCTCTCCCTGTCATCATCTACATCGTCTCTCCCTTTACCTCCCTCCCCACCAACCTAACCACCCAGCCAATCACACCCCGCTTACCCCCCTCCCCTCCACATCCAGCTCGCCGCCCAAAATCAAACTACGTTTCAGCTGCAGGTAGTCAGTTAGCTATCCAGCTCCTTGGTACCAATCAAATCATCTATCTATTCCGCGATATTTTAGGCTTCCATTTCTTTTCTTTTTTCCCCCTCTTCCGGTCCGGTCGGTCGATCGATCTGTCTCTGCTAATGTGTAATCCGAGACTTGAAACATTCTTTTTTTGGAATCTTACAAATCGTTTCTTTTGTTTGATTTCTTGCTTTTCATCACTTCACCTATCTCCTGTGCTTGCAGCAAGTTATTGCAGAGTACGAATAAAGAATACGGTACTGTACATAGTAAGCTTAAACCCCTACCCGAATCCTTCAGCCCCCATCTCAGTCCCTATCTTATCACCCGCTATTTGTCATTCGTCATTCGTCCAATATATATGCACGCACGCGCACACACACGCACGCACGCACAAATGCTGATGTACATTACGGCAATGCGACGCTAATCCCTACAGCTCATGTGTTTACCATGCGACGAGGAAGAAGGAGGAGGCGGGAAAAAGAAAGAAAATGGCTAAGGTAAGGAAGGGAGAGGAGAGCTGTGCCGTGAGAGTGCATTCGGTGTAGGCTGGAGAGGGCAGTTAGGGCAGATTCCTTGTAGAGGATGTGATATGGATTTTACAGAGTTGGTTGGACGAGCCGGGGGTGGAGTGGAATCTGCGTTCGGGATGGGGGTATACTATGCGACGTTGAGATGGAAGGGTAAGGGGTGAGATGGCTGGACGGATAAGTAAAGATGCATATGGGTGTATCGGTAGTGTAACGACATGTGAAGTCTTTTTACTCGTTTAGGTCATCACGATGTATGGGTGCCATGATGGCAAGGGAGGGCACATGTGAATGGTAACAAAGAACGAAAGTATAAGGCGACAGAAGAAGTACCATTGATCCAATATCCACACCACGTGCTTGTCATCCATCAATCCATCCATCCATCTCCCCCCTCCATTCCTTGAATGTAACATCTATAACCCAACTATATCGCCCCCTTGTCTCCAATCTAGAATATATACGAACGAGCGAACGAACACACCTTCTCAATTTGCTTATTCTCGGTCACTACTTCCTCATTTCTCCCATTCCCCTCCTCCCCTCCTCCCCTCCTCCCCTCCTCCCTGTCCTCCCTCCCTCTCCCTTCGAGCATACGCACACATGCCCATCACATGCATAACATAAATAAGTGCCCGAAGTAGCAAAAAGTTAAATATACCACCTTGCTGCAGATATGCAACAAAACGATTTCTATCTATGTATATAGATTAATGTGTTGCAATTAGGTTTTGAAGGATGCGAGCGAGCGTGCGTGCGTGCGTGCGTGCGTGCGTGCATGCGTGTACATAAGGTGATGAATACTACGAAGAAGAAAAGAGAATAAAAGAGAAAGAAGGGGGAGAGATAGATCCTTGCGGTTAGTAATGAGCTAATTTGAGAGACCTAATACAGACCATAGAGGTATTAGTCTAGGAATGGTAGTTTATAGTGTCTCTAGGTTGAGTGAGTTTAAATGAGTGATGTGATATTGGATGGGGATGTAGACAAACTTTCCGCTACAAATCGAGGTAACTATTAGTTTATTCAATCCGAATAGGCTTCAGACTTCAACCGACATTATCTTTACAATTTCTCCCCATCTCAGCGAGAATTCACGCTGACCAAGCTGCTAACCTCATACTCTACCGGATGTAGAATTACATTACCCGTGTCTAAGCTTGGCTAACTGGGATGTCAAGAGTGAGTTCTTCGACTGAGGACATCCGATAGGCAGAGAAAGAGATGCAAGAGAAGGGGGTTGGACGTTAGGATAACGACAGTAATATTCTTCTCAGTCATATTCCCTCATCATTCCACCAACTCTCCCCTGTCCCGCTGTCAGCTATCACCGTCTTGCATCTTCTCCTCCTCCCTCGTGCTCCATATGAGCATATTTCCTAGAACCTAGATCCCATCTATCGCCAGAAAGCACACAATAGCCTATTCATTCTCAGCGCCCTCCATCTGAGCGATCCTCAATTCCAGATTGCCTCCAGCTCATACATCCCCCTTGTTGTCCAATCCCCAACTCTCTTTTTCTCCCCGAGCCGTACCACCACACCCTCCTATCCAGACTCCCGTGTTCATATGTCTGCAATCCAAGCCCCGAACAGAATCACGAATCCCAACTCACCCTTTCCAACTCCTAACCGCTACCAAGTTCTCACCATTTCCTCCACCAAATCTCACATCATGTCTCACTCCCTCACTACACCACGGCCATCCAGTTCATCACTGTTCATCTCAGAACGGATACTTCCTCCAGAATCTAACCCGCCAACACTCATCATGGCTAGTATAGTATTAGATCAAAAATGATAGATAACTCTCCTCTAACTGAAGAAGTAATTTGCTGTTCTATATCTCTTTTCTCCTCATCACACATCTCACCACACGTCTCCACACCACAAGTCTCCTCACCACACTTCCCCCTTCCTCCCCCCTTCTACCCACCTATCCATCCCACTCCTCACTTTCTGCATATCAGAAATGTATCCTCATCAGCTCCACACACTTCCATTCATTCCACACATAAAGAACCCTAGTATCAATCACAACTCCAACTACAATTGACCTCAAGTCTCCCTCATCACCAGATGTGCCATGCCAGCTTTAAACCATCTCGATTGATCAACTAAGTATAGCTAGTTAAGTCTTACCTCCAGCCCCAACCCAACCCAAACGATCTCATCTCTACAAGTAGTAATCTCACTTGCCTCCTTACCTACCTACCTCTTATCCAAAGTAAAGCAAAGTAAAGTGAAGTAAAGTAAACTTCCCAGCCGAGCTCCGTTCTTGACTACTACTCACTCTCATGCTGTTTCTTTCTTTCTTTCTTTCTACTGGAGTGAATAAATCACCGTTGTTATTCACTCTTCACACTGCTGTTGCTGCTTCAATCTAACAGGTCATGTCATGCGTAATCTTTAAATTGTTTCAGTTCTCGGTATAATTTGAATTTTGTTTATACTTTGAGGTTTTGTGTTGTGCTATGTTGAGCTGGGTTGCGTGTTGAGTAAGGGCAGGTCATATATATCATTAATTTATTCGTCTCTATCTTTGCTTTAGAATCAATCTCTTCCATCTCTCCCATCTCTCCTATCTCTCCTATCTCTCCCATCTCTCTGTTTAATATGTACACTTGCAACCTCCTCACTATCTAGTATTTCCATCACGAGTCTAAGGAACCAAATATCTATGTTTCATATCCCTCTCTCTTCCACTCTCTCCCTCTCTTCACTTTCCTCTGCCACTTCCCTCTACCCCTTTCTTTTCTCCTCCTCCTCCTCCCCTCTCCCCTTTCTTTTCTCCTCCCCCTCTCTTCTCCCCTCCTCTTCCCCTCCACCTTTCCCCCCTTTCATGTAATTTTACCTCCACCTCTCTCCTCTCTCCTCTTCCCCCTCCCCCATCTCATCCCCTCCCATCTCATCCTATCATCAGATTCATTCCCACCTACCCACTTACTTTTACTCTCCACCCCCCCCCCCCCCCCCCCCCCCACCCATCATATTCTCTTCTCCTCTCCTCTCCGTACTGTGCAATACAATTCAATGCATCCATCCATCCATCCATCTCAACTGATCTCACCACATCTCATCTTTCCCCCATATTTACATCTACCTCTACCTCTGCCTCTGCATCATTCATACCTCTATACTTCTACACTTCTACACTTCCACACCATATAAACCCCTTCCCTTCCCTTCCCTTCCCTTCCCTTCCCTTCCCTCCCCACTTATCTCCTTCCCACATTTCAAATCTCCATACCTTCCATCCCCCTTCCCCCTTCCCCATTCCTCTTCCCCCTTCCCCCTTCCCCTCTCCCTTTCCTCTTCCCCCTCTACCCCCCCTTTCCCCTTCCCCTCTCCCCTTCTCCATTCCCCTCCTCTTCCCCTCTCCCTTTCCCCTCTCCCCTTCCTCTTCCCCCTCCCCTTTCCCCTTCCCCTCCCCTTTCCCCTTCCCCTCTCCCTTTCCTCTTCCCCCCTTCACTCCTCATCCATCCCCAAAAAAACACATCACACACACATCAATTCATCGCCCCAAATCCAAATTCCAATCAATACTTATAATACAATAATAAACTTCATTAACGCATTGCTTTACTTTACTTTACTTTACTTACACATTCAGACCCGGACTTCAGGACTTACTTAGTTAGATTAAATCAGAAGAAGACTTACTTTACTGTGTGTATGTAGATTTAGATTAGAGAGAGACTTGGAATTGGAGAGACTTGGAATTGGAGAGGCTTGGAATTAGAGAGACTTAAGACTTAAATAGACAGACAGACAGACAGACAGACAGACAGACAGACAGACAGACAGACAGTAAAACATTCATCAAGAAAACCCATATAACTACATAAGAAGGTTCACATATTTCAAAAATATTATAGTAGTGATAGTTATTATTAGCTGACAAAATTACAAAAAGTCATTCATACCTCTCCCTCTCACACATACTCTTTTATATACTCCCCCTTCTTCATTCATCTCTTTCTTCTTCCTGTTATTATGGTTGATTGAGTGATTGAATTCATCATCTATTCGAATTTTAACAACCCTCTTCCTTTCCTTCTTCCCATCTTGTCTTCCCTCAGATTTCTCCTCCTACTCCTCTTATAAACAACCCACTCCTCCCATGCGTATACTTCAGATGTCACTATCATCAGACCGGATGCAAAAATCCACAAATAACAAAAGCACAAAAACAAAACTCCAATCCAGCCTGTTCCATCCAAGTCCGACAGACCGCCACACCCTACTTCGCTCCTAAGCAGATGCGGCTGATCCTCCTCAGACTTAATTTTACCATTGAACACCTACCACCCAAGATAGATCCTCAAATATCACCATCATGTATGCAATATCCCGGCATACCACCATGAGACGAGTGATATGCATAGGATGGTCATACAGCTGATCTCTAAACGCCAAAACAGCTTCCCCTTTGCGCCAAAACCATGGGCTCATGCAGAAATCCATGTATGCGTGTACGTTTGCTTCATAACAGAGACAAAGAGAGATAGAACTACCGAAACCCCTTAACCCGTATTAAGTTGTATGCGGGAAGATATGTACAGCGAAGAGAAAATCCTTTGCGTATATATACGCGGTTGAAAGGTAGAGAAAGTGTAGAGGTAGTACAGCCATATCAGGCAGAAGTAAAAAGCGTGTTTTACAAACTGATGTAGTGTTTTCAACTCCAGAAATGTATGTATGAACGCCAGGACCGCCTTAAAGGAACAATTGGCCCAAAGATCCCAGTCTGCGGGAGAGAGTTCATGTTTATCATGTCAGTATGCCGGTCGACATATCATATAAACGCATGTAGGGGTGACACGTTGAAAGAAGCAAAAGAATTTCTTGGGAAAAAGAGACAGGTTCTGCCAATGTCCCTTACATTCCTTGCGAATGGTGTGACGCTTCGGCCATGCCATATGGGTTTTGCGCGCTCATTTGATGATCATCATAACCATTCATCACAGGACCTCCTGGTGGTGGTCCATTCAGTTGCATGCTTGAAAGCCCTTGATGAGCACTAATCGGACAATCCTTGTGAGCCAGTAGCAGTGTTCTCAAGTTGACAATCTCATTCTTCATGGATGCCAATGTCTGTTGGAGGGCGTCATTTTCGTTGGAGTATAGCTCAACCTTTTGCTGCAGGTTCGCTAACCATTGCTTCTTCCGCTGTCTACATTTCAATGCCGCAACCCTGAAATCATCATTAGCATGGGACGATTGTTAGAAGTCGAAGAGTTACTACTGACCTATTCCTCTCCAAGAAGTTTCTCCGTTTCTCTTCATCTGTCAGCTTCTTGCCTTGGGCGTTGTACTCATCCTTATTGGGATCTTCCTGAGCTTGTGACTCATCAGGAGATGGTGGTTCATTGAGATCATCCATTGAATCGTTACGGGTATGGGATGATCCACCATTAGCCTTGGTCTTTTTGGTACTTGTAGCTTTCGCCTTCCCCTGACCATTTACCTGACTCTGCGTTCTCTTCTTCCCTCGAGTGTTAGGTCTCTGTTGGGTATCATTTTCATCAGAGTAACCATTGCTAACCACACTGGTACCGCGTCCGGATGCAGTGCTCGTAGAGCCCTGAACGTTGCGTGACGCCATACTCGGTGAGCCATTCATCTGTTGATTAGATATTTGCATTGGTTGTGATGGTTGAGAGTGTGAATGTTGAATAGGTAACTGCTGAGGTGCTAAGGTATAATGGTTTGGGGCCGATGGGGCAACGTTACGGGACTGGGCTAACATGAAAAGGCCGTTGGCCGCATCGTTGGCATCATCGAATTGACCAGGTAGCTTGGTATCATTTCGATTACCATTGGTCAATTCTTGCGGCTGCGACGTGACGCTTTGTGGGATGGTGGGTTCTCGTGCTTTGCTAGCAATACTTAATGCAGTTCGATGGAAGTCGAGTGCAGCAGGTGTGACGCCACCACTTTGAAGCGAGTTAAACATGGCTGTTGTGCCTGGACTGGGCTCAGGAAACATGGAGCCACTTCCGCCAGGGGTCAGACCACTCCTCAGCCCGGACTCGTTGGGGGTGAAGCCCCCGCGTAGGGAGTGTTGTTCCGAAAAGTAATCCTCCTGCGCCTTGGGTGCCGACAACATGGCTGGACTTAATGGACCTGACCGTAAACTGGAGAAGAAACCTGGGGTACCGGATCCGAAGAATGGACCAGCGGGAGATGCCAGAGCGGCAACGGAAGGCAGTTTTGTGCCGCCTGGGGTTCGGCTTTCACCCGCGGTAGATGGACCGCCAGCGAACTGATGTTCAAAGGGATTCAGCTCTGTGGTGAGACTGTTATGTTGTGTTCCAAAATAATCGCCAGCGGTACTCGATCGCGCGGCAGGAGGTGGCGGAGGTGCAAGTGGTTGTGCAATCTCAGGAGCGGATTCACCTTTTACTGTTGGGTTTTCTGGTTTCGCGTCGGATGCTGCCACGGGAGAAAAGATGTTAGCCATACCATCTCGATATGGTTCTTCATCATGATTGCTAATCACCCGACCGCGATATGAGATGCATGTAGTTGCGCGAAAGGATGAAGGATGAAATGATGTTGACTTACCAGGACCTCTGGGTGGTGAAGAGTTAGCCTTTCTCGGTGAATTCACACCATTTTGGGCAGTGACTTTGGGAGAAGTCATGGTGAAAAGGGGAGACCACGACTAGGAAAGTATATGTGTGGTAGGTTTGGTGAGGGTAGCGGAGCGGCAGTCGATGGGTGGAGGTAGAGTCGTGTTTGTGCAATTGTGTGCAATCCTGCTTACACGCGATGACGACAAATGTTCGGATCGACTTGTGTGGTAGTACGACTGACGGGGACTTGGTTTCCCTTTCACGGGGGAGTGGCGAATGAAGTGCTGGAACGGGATAAATTCCCCAGTAAATTCTATGGCTTCTCACCCAAACGATAAGGCAAAAGCGCTCAATCAGGTGAGAAAGCGGTAAACTTGAAAGTTGGCACTTTACTTTTATTTTTTTTTTCGAGGTTCGAGGTTGTGGTGGTGAGAGGATGAGATCAGAGGCCGAAGGTTGATGGTGATGACGTCTTCTCGATCGTGTTTTGGATGATTTCCTGGAAAAGGATTCGTTAATTCAATTCGCCCGACTACTAATTAATAATATTTGCAGTCGCATCCGCACCCGCCCTTCCATTCTCTCTTCCCTACTTTCATTCGAGGAAATGGAAAAGGGAATGAGATGAAGAACGAGTCGAAGAGAAGGGACAAGAGAATGGGAGGAAAAGTCACATACCGACGGTTATTTGTGGAAGATGTATCGATTTTCTTCGACCAAGCCCCCGGACGATCGATCGATGATGGGTGCTGGGTGACCGACAGATGAAAAGCGACAAACGCGAGTGGCGGCACAACACACAGCAACAATCAATTACCACGACGGCGGCAGATTCTCAAACCAATTGGAATTCTTCTTCGCGTCTAATCTCGTAACAAATTGCTAGGTGTGGCGATGGAGATGGTACGAGTGAGCACTATGGATGGGGGATTATCTTCTGGTGCGTCGGATCGATGAGCGAGGAAATGACGAAAGTGGCGAGTATAGACAGTCCTGAATTCTTTATATCGCTGCCCCCTCTCCTCCAAGCGTAAGCAATTATTTCTTCGTGAGACTAATTCCGGGAGTTCGCTCTCTTCTAAATGTTGGCGTCGGCGGGTGATGGGATTGCTTTGGTTGATTTGTAAATGGGGTGGTGAAGGAAGAGTGAAGAAGAAGAATGGCAGTGACGTAAGTTTTGGCCGAGGGAATACTTTTTAAAAGGCTTTGTTGCGAACGCGATGGATTGGCCCAATGGTCGCTGATTCCTCTTTTTCCTCTTTTTCCTCTTGCTTGAATAATAAAACCAAATGCTGGGGAAACACGTCGACCTCTTTTTTCTTCTTCTTACCCTTCTACGCTCTTCTCTCTCTTTTGCCTCTTTTGCCTCTTTTGCCTCTTTGCCTCTCGTGCGCGATCGGCACAATTGTTGTTAGTCTTTCCACCCGTCTTCCCTCACGCTAATAACGAGGAAAGTCTTTATCATGAAGATCGATCTTTGTTTCAACACGGTCAAGAGGCACGCGGACGTGTACTAGAGAGATGCGATGAGGCTCTTCTTCGGGACGAACAAAAGGCAAACGGCGCTGGTTTACCACGATATCTTTGGTTTTGTGCCTGTTTTTTCGAAATTGTGCAGCAAATGTTGCAGGAGGAGGAAAAAACGATGACGGAACTGATGACGCTCGATTTCGAAATAAATCCAAAGGCGACTTTTGCTTAGCGTGTTTTGTCCTTCACCTGTGGACCAATCATACCCGACACACGCGGAAAAGTCCACTTTATTAGTATTGGCGCTAGTCCACATCCATCGCTCATCGTCCCCCTTGATTAGAAAGTGAAGAAAGTGCTACGGTGGCCTGTTCCCGCCGGCTGTCCCATTCCAATGTTCCAATGGAAAGCCAATTGATTCCGCCCATCCCAGTGCCAAGGGAGTTAGCTCCGCCGTCCTGCCACTAACCTTGGGGAAAGTAGCAGAGAGAGTTAGAGAGTAGAGAGTAGAGAGTAGAGAGTAGAGAGTAGAGAGTAGAGAGTAGAGAGTAGAGAATCGAACGCGCAAGCAGAAACGCACAAGCATGACTTGGACGCGGATAAGGAGACCCGAAGTACTCGCTTAAAGCTTAGATCCAAAACCCCGGAGCTTTTGCTCAGCAGCCAGACGTCCCCCATAGTTACAGTGAGTGGCACGAAATCCATTACTTTGGACGATGTGCATGGACTGCATCGTCTACATGGTCTGCATGGTCTGAATGGTCTCGACCGTTGATGCTTACCTACTCTACTGGAGGAGCCTATCTGCCTACAAAGTATTAACCTTACCCAGCCATCGGTACGACACACAGTTGAGCGGTATGGACAGAGCACGAGACTAGCTACACCCAATGTATTTCTCCTTGCCTTAAAAGTACCATTATTACAGTAAAATCTACGAGTACATGCCACTGGCGTTGCCCACTTTAAGCCAAGAGTCTCAGAGTCTCGAATCACTACCTCCTCGAGCTCTTCCATCCACGGCTCTTATCCGGAAACCGTGTCGTGGAGTATGCACTTTAACCTTTTCTCCATCTTTCATGTGGCACTCGATTACGATCTCTTCCGTCGATAACCCCACCAAGATCCCCTTATCCTTGTAGTTCATGCCAGAGTCAATCGGCCAAACTTCCACCTCTTGTCCTTGTTGAAGCCCAGTTGGGTCTTTTACATCCACAACTTCGCCACTTTCGGCAAAATTGGACGCCGCAACCAACTTTGTCGCTTCCAGCCCTACGATATTTTTGGGTTTACCGATCTTAGATGCTGCGACTCGGGTCGCTTCATCGAATCTCTTGATCCATGAAAAAGTTTTCGGGAATTGCTGCGGCGAGATGTAGTCGTCTGGTAACGCGCCTTTCAAGGTTGTCAACCAGTGGAAAGGCCAAACAGCTAGACAACGCAAAAGCACATTAGCAAAGGGATCGATAGCACCATGACGACTAAAGGTTACAGCGACATACCTTCAATATCAGACATCGTCGGACTCGGTGTACCAAGAATCCAGTCCCGTCCGTTTGACAGGAACGTGTTCTCCAAGATCTCAAACGCCCTCCTGAAAACTACTAGCGATTCCGGCCTATTCTTCTCAATATTATCCTTCGCCCAGCTTCTCCCAGTATAGTCTTCCCGGTCTTTCGTAAATACCGGATCATTGAGCAAAGGCAAGTGTGTGGGGATCAGACTCGCCGCCCGCGTAAACAGACTATCCACGGTCCAGAACTCAAGCAATCGTTCCATAGCCATCTGATCTGGAGAGGACGCAGTAATCTTCGCATAGTTAGGGTAGAGTTTCTCAAGCTTTTGCAAAATCAAACGCGTGTCGTTGTATATGTCCCGGCCAATGGCTACGAGAGGTATGCGTCGATAGTTTGTCCCCAGAGCGGCGACATCTGGTCGAGGCATCACTGGAGCTTGGAGCTTTATGACTCATTAGCCTTGTTCGAGAGTCGGTTGCACATCGAGAAGAACTCACACATTCGGTATACGGAATACCTCGCAGATTCATATACCACACGACCCTTTATATTCGTCAGCACGAATTCGTTATCCCGAAGTTTTCACGTAGCTTACCTCTTCGCAAATGGAGAGTATCTGTAATGATACAGAATTATCTCGGGTGTTTGCGTCTGTGACATGTTGAGAGTAATTGATTGCGCTTACAATGACGGGAGAATTGGTTTGAATTGAACTGGTATTGCACGCAATTTCAACAGAGATTCATGAGCCAAGGCATTCGGAAAGGATTGTCGTCGTCAATATCCAGGCTCAAGACGCTGGAATGACACACTTGCCTACGTTACCTGCAAAGGAATTGGGGTAAGACTTACCTCGGCTCGACCAGAATGTCGGCTTTCTCCAACGCACGGACAATATATTCTACTTCCAACGTCCTCTGTATCACCGGCAGGTTTCTGCAGACGCTTGGCATAGCTAGCTAACGGCGTCTCTTTTCTTCACACTTACTAGTTTTGCAAATGTATCACTACTTGTCACATTTTGGACCGCACTGAGCTCCACTGTTTGATGAATCAGAGCATTGTATTCCTAGTGGGATTGGTTGTATCGATTATCGATCAAAGAGTGCACTGGGAGAATTATATACCTAACTCAGTAGGATGGGAATGTTATGCAGAATTATAATATAGATCAAGGAGATGGATGCATGGATGAATGAATAAATTGATCATTGGTGCTAGCTGACGAGAAGAAACAGTATTCTAATCGGATGGATAACTATAACTGGCCGCGGCGCCGAAGATACTTACTCTGGGTGTACCCAAATTCCCATTGCCTTTCTCCCTTCAATTAGCCAATCCTCAATCTCCTGCATTCTTTGGTACTTAATATCAGCCTCTCGAAGACCCTTCTCAGCCGCCTCCATCGCGGCATACATCTGCATTCTCTTCTCACGCATCTCTTTAGTCTCCCTCCTGCCGCTGCTTACACGCAGCTTCTCCTTTCTCCACCATGCCAGGTTGGCCCGCGACGATTTTTCAGCCCTCTCATAATACTGAACGAGCCACCTTTCGTGTCCCTTCTTCTCTCTCATTAGCTCCGCCGCCTCGTTATACCACTTGGTGCGGCGCTTGAAACGCGCGGTCTCGGTTCTCATGAACTCCACCTGCTCCGGGGTGGGAGGCGGCCCATTTGGGTCGGGTATGGTGGGAGTTGGGCCATCGGGTGGCAGTACGCCGGATGGCACCGGAGGCAACTCTGTCGTGGTGATTTCTGGGAATTCGGAACGTGGGAAGTTGGGTGGGGCTGGGTTGGTTGACATAGTGATGATGATTGATGTTGGTGGGCTAGTCTTGGTGGGCTAGTCTTGGTTTCTGGGTATATATGCCTGTGTATGTGCGTATCTCTGAGATGATGAGATGATGCTGAAGTTCCTGGGATTGCACTTGAGATTGGGTTGTTTTTGTTGACATGACTTGAGGATTGTTCGGTAGAATACAGTGAGTGTCATTGAGGATTGTTCTGTGCAGTGGCAATTTCAAAATCCCCTTGTCCGGTGAGTAAGATAAAGGAGTACAGTACTTTTGTTCGGTGATGAGAAGAGACTTATTGAGGTTGTTCATGTTTTTCTGCATACAGTAGTGAACCTTGTTGTGGATTGTTATGTATCCAGTGTAGTAAATTAATTGTTGGCAAACCCACCCAGCCAGAAAGAAAGAAAGAAAGAAAGAAAGAAAGAAAGAACCATTGAAGAAAGACCAATTAAGGAAGGAACAGTGGGGAAATGAACCGTTCATTGAGACCCTGTGCTGTTCGGTGAGTGCTACTATTCGGGGGAAAAAATGTCACTGAAAGAATAGTATATACTCCCTTGGACCTTGACTGAGTGTCAAATACTATACTCGCGGCATTTGCCAAAAAAAGTAATCACATTCACGTAAACGACTATTTCTGTCGAAATATGCCCAGGTGCCACTGCCATGTTTAAGTGCTTAATCATTCCAAGCCTCGCGGCGACATCTATATTCACCTATATCTTCCTGCATACTCTAAAATGGTATCCCCCTTCACTCAACCGAGCCGACATCTGACGTCTCGAGAAGCCATCTAGCCGAAAAAATACCATATCACATTACTCCGAAACCAAATATCCAAACGGAAACCTCCCATCAACCTCAACACCATATGCTCCTTTTTGTCCATAGGCTCGCCGGCCTTACCCTATCCCGAGTCCCTCTGCATAAGCTGAATGCACTCAAATAGTCGAAAGAATCTTAGTTCAGCCTAAGGAGAGGTAAACGTCGTGAACTGCGATAAGTTGGACGGAATAGAAGTCGATTCGATTCGTATGCGGAAGCCCTACATTCGCCGCCCCAATCTCTGCCAGCCCCATTGATGCTGCTCTTAAGAACTCGTGAAGGTGAAGTAAATCGGAATATCGAAAGTATGGTGACCTGAGCTGACATCTCGAATCGAAGCAATTCCCACATCACCATCTTGCACTCCCGGGGCGCATTCTTCCAAGCTCCCTTTCCCTGTATCCACCCCCCCCTTCACGCTGAGAAGACGTCCCTCCAGAGTCATACGAAACACTATCCATGCGTATGTACCTTATCCCATTCAGAGTACCTCCTTCGGACCATCGCTTGGTCCCAACGACATGTTGACCAACGTTCCCAGTCCAATACAGAAGATCACCACCATGAGTAACGCCAATATCAGAACTGTATCCATCTTGACTAATATTCCCGAGTCCTTATTCAGGCCGCCGTTTGTCCGATTCTAATTGAGGAGGCGAAAAGGAAGCGAAGTGTATTTATGATTGATTGATAGGAGGCAGTAGTACTGTAGCGAACCGAATAATCGAGCTTCTCTAGCCGGGGAAAAAAGGGGAATGGCAGAATACCGAAACGAACAATCAAACTGGAAATGGGACGAATAGCCATTTATATACACACCATCGCCAAACTCCCCTTCCTCTTCCCTTATATTCTCCTTCATCACTTCCACCTCGAAATTCCGCTGCTCATTGTAATACGCCCCCCTCCTCTCCTCCCATCAAATCCACTATCAATAAAGCACCCCTACTAACCAAGTGGGTCCCAAAATCCCGGATACCTCTCCGTCCGCCGCGTTGATTTGATGTCTTACAGTCCTCCCATTCTGTTCTGCAGAAGCGAAGAAAGGAGAATATTGAATATTCCCTCGAACCCTCATGGTATATTTTCCGGCACAAATAGATACCTTCGCTATTGGAGGTTTCGTAGGGACCCTGTTTGGTACGGTAGTCTTTGTTAAGCTTGCCTGCCCGCTCTCGTAGGGACCCTGCATCTGCTGGCTCGAGCGTTTGCTAATGTTCCTGGCATGCGTGGGAATGAATCGCATCTTGAATTTTTTCGGGACGCGATTTTGGACTTTTCTCATCTCGGATACTGTGGTTAAGTCGAGTCGATCAATCAATCAATCAATCCTCAGCTTCGGATACCCTCTTTTTTTTTTTTTACAGGGCGAGAACCGGTCGTACGGACCCTGTCTTTTCTGCCTACAGCGATCATCTATGGATGCTTATCTCCTGGAAATACTATGTATTCTTCTAGACCACAACTCGTACGGACCCTGTTGCGCTGCTGCACTCACGTCAAAGTATCGAATTTGGTGCCCCTCCTTTGACTTGGTCTTGCTGTAAGGTTACCGGCTAATTGTTTATTTACATAGACATCATACGCATCCTACACATCATAGGAGCGGTATATGGTCCGTGTATAAGGTACGTGGGCCCTGTCAATTTCTTGACCTCCTTTTCTGTTGCTCTTCGCTTCTACTATTCAGAGCAGCCAGGGTGTGGATGTCTTCTCCTCGGGCTAGCCTGCTTTAGATTCTTCTGTCCTGTCCTGTTCTGTCCTGCCCATCAATCATTCAATGAGATGATCCATTCTCACACTTCGAACATGCCTATATATTTCCCTTCCCCAGTACTGTACTATGCTCCTTTTCTTTTTCAAACCATGACTATGGTCCAGCACCCAGCACCCAGCATATACTCACTGTACGCCAAGTGACCTGTGTTGCATACTACACTGTAATATTTATAACTTCACCTATTGAATGTTTCAGCTCCTGCAACACCGTTTTATCGATTGAGATAGAGAAAGACGGATGTCTATGGCTATTTATATTCCTTCTTCTCTCCTCTTTCGTGTTTATTGATGGATATAGCTTCGGAGCTTTTTGTCTTGCGCTTCGGGAGTGTCTTAGATCTAAGATCTAACAAGTAGGAAGAACGAAATATACGCTAGGGGGATTTGATGAGTGATTAGTATAGTTATATATAACTCAAGGAATACAATGCAGATTGCTTGCTCAGTGAGTGAAATGTGTAAGGTTTGATTCTCTACGTGAGAAAATCTGTTCAAAGCCTCTAGATCGAATGTATAGGAGGATGAACTAAGAGGGGATCTCATGGTTCCATTGAATGAAGCAGAACAAACACCAAAAAGACAAATAAATAACTGGAGGGCATATGATATACTAAGAGTAGCCCATTTTTCGACTAGATTTCAAGGAACCCTCACCAAAAGATCTAGAGTCTGTTTGTGTAGCATCACCACTGGGTGCACTAATTCATCGATCAACTGCAAAACTTCGATATTCCACCCAAAGTAAAGACTTTTAAGATTTTCCCCCCACAAAGTGTGTATATATATGAAAACTCGATGGCTAAACTTCACCTGAACAGTCTGATATATGATTTGGTGCATTTCTCCGCTTTCCTAAGGGCGGGGATGATAGTGCGGGGTGTGATGCGCCATGAGTGACTGTCCTTTGGGTTTGCGGTGAAACAACATGAGATACTATGGCTGAAAGTTTGCTTTGTATCGAATAGTCATATGATTGATGGGTATAACTTTGCTCTTCGGAATAGGCGATATGGTAAATGTATAGACCTTTCTCCGACACAGCGAGCCTCCCTATACCCATCCGATATTTTCCAACTCCTTCCTAAGCCATCTTTCAGGACGAAATTCATCGGAGTCTTCTCCATACAACAAATTCAATCGATACATATAGTAAACCGAGTAACCGGCTCCTGTGCCTTAGGGCATTAGGACAGGAGAACCGCCGCCGGGCCCTCCACCAGTAGGAATGATGATTGTTTTGCATGCTACCTGAACATTCATAGGCAGCTGTGGATACAGCCTATGAACTGCACATGATTTATATGATAAGCTTATCCAGCAATTGTCAAACACAAGAGGGGTATAAGATGAGGAGACTCTCTATGCACTGGACGATAAGGGTAGACTGATGATGCTGTACCAGCGATTTGCGGATGCAAGATTATCGCACGAGCGGGCTGCGAAAGAGCTAGAGAAGGTACGAGGAAGCACCCATCCTGCTACTTTGACTGCAGGAGAAAGTCTGGTAATGCCAGAGCTGCATATTGAAGGCACTGGAGTCTCAGTCTTGAACAAGACGATGGAAGAGGTATATCAAACCCGTAAGGAAACGCGTGGAAAAGAACATCCCCATACCTTACTTTCGGCTTGCAACTTGGCGAGAGTCAAGGGTGCTCTAGGAAGCGCAGAAGAAGCGGAGAAGGTATTTCTCGATGTTCTGAATATAGCAAGGAGAAAAATTGGCCCCGATCACCAAGGAGTATTGATGGGAATAGCCCATTTAGCCAACCAGGTATGGGGAAGCAGAAAATCTGTTGCGCGATGTTATCCGCCCGGAGAGATATAGAGGTTCAGTCAGGAAAGACAGCGAACATCCCGATCGTATAGCTGCGTTGCGGTATCTTGAAAGATGTTTATGAGGCTCAAAGAATGTATCAGGAAGCCCCGGATGTCAACCATGAACTGCACGATGCAATAATTAACTGTGGTGAACAGGGTTTAGGAAGGAACCACATTATGGTAAGTAAAGTACGTGAAAAACGGAGAGAGCTCAGTACTCTATTGGATGCTTTTGATGTTAGCCATACATCGCCCTGCGGTATCGGAACAACTGACAAATCTATGCACCACTTACCTTAGGGAAATGGGCCATAACATGGCAGCGCCAGGTTTCACGAGAGACTGGACACTAATAATACGCCCGAAAGTAACCTAACTGGTCAGCGCATGCTTTTCAATAGTGCTTTGTGCAGATGGATAAATTTTTCAGGAAGCACTTCCTCGATCGAGTATCGAAGTGAAGGCAATCGTCAGCTGTTAGCCTCTCAAGATGCACAACCCAATCAGTGAATGATTGTGCTGTCGATTATGCAATTGAAATAGTGAAAAAAAGATAGTAGAGAGTGGTGAATATACTCTAGTAGTTCAAAACGTGCCTTGTATCCTTACGGGACTCTGTGACATACAGCGTATTGATCTGTGACTCCAGCTTCACTGTTAAGACTCCTTTCTCCTCCAGGAAGTATCTAGAATCTGATGATCGGGGTCTCTGCCGCGCTTACCACTCTTAGCATACATGAATTGTCAGACACTGGTGCGACCTAGCCACGTGGAATATGCTTTGCCGTGAATTCTAGATCGGGGCCTCCAAGACCACGTGAAGGCCGAAACAGCTAAAGGAAAGGCGAACGTAGTTAGGAGGTGCAAGTAAATGAGTGAATGCCATTGCTGAGCATTTGCAGTACAAATTGTGGCATTAATAAAGATTGGGCCGGTAGCAATATATCAGAATATCCGCCTCTAGATATACGTTCCAACATCGTGATTATTCTAGACGTCGAGATAGAGCTGATATCACGGCGCCTAGCGGATTCAAGATGCGCGCCCTAGAGAACGTTTCTCACATCTCAGTATTTATGGTACCCAATAACACATCGACTAATGTGCAAAAGTACGAGAAAGCCCTGGCTACATCTATCCTTTTCGCGTTATAGTGTGCTTGGTTGTGATTTAACCTTAAGGTACGAGAAGAGGACAAACTCTAACGTGCGTCATCGCTTTTCGAGCAGCTTCTCAGAAAAGACACAAGAGCTACAATGTAGAATCTACTGTCGCGTTGGTGACTTCTTGAATATCACAAGCATCGCGATCTCTACTTGCATGCCATACGACATTTCGGGAACTACCACTAGACATCCGTCTCCTCTGGCTGCGCATCTGCCAGTTAGCCTCCTACAGGAGATTCGGTAATCCCAAGGCTCTCATTGAGAATATTTGTGTTCATGGCGGTGGTCTTTTCGACATTGGTCATGCGGAACAGGTATAAAAGGTACGGCAAAGTATGATGGGAGGTATCTAAAGCAAGCGCAAGATGACGGGGATCTGCGAAGGTCGTAGGAGATCTTAGAGCCTTGAATAATTGGAATATGACTGTCGACAAGATTTTCCATGCTGTAGAGAATACTGCAATACCAATTGAAGCATTTTGAGATGTCGACCGCTCTGATCCATATCATGGCTTGGGCGAATGATGATGGCCTTTAGGAATTGGAGATAGAATGGGTTTTGACAAGCCACCATTTACGCCCTAGCCACATACCCACCAAAAGCCACACATGTTCCCATTTCCGGGCGGCTACCTCAACCGAGCAAGCGGGGCTGTCGGATCTCAAAATGTTTCAAAGAGATGAAGAAACGGGATTAGCTTAATTTATCTGACGGATATTAAGGTGGCTATTTTTTTTCTGCGAGGGATGATGGAGCTTGACATGGGATGATGAGTTGGAATTGGTCGATTGATCTGGAAGAATGGCGATGAGGGGTAGGCGGTCCGATGGGTGACTTGGTTGAAAGGGGGTATTTAGGATATTTACAGCGGTAAGATGCTTTTTAGGTAAGCTAATTGGATGATCTGTTCGCGGTGAGCTCAAGTTGAGAGCCGGCGGTCATGAGGTTACACTGAGAGTGATCAGATGGATGGATATGATGACGATCTTGGATGGTTGATATTGAATTGCATCGTGAGCTGTGAAGCAGTTGGTAAGTAGTATTGGATACTATAGAGAGGTAGGCAGCTACGGGAGGAGCGAGGGACAGCGAGTTGCGCCAGGACGAGACCGTAGGGAACTTGGGGCGAGATACGCAAGACTTGGATGGATTGAGGCTCTTCAAATGGGAGAATGAGAAGGGGCAAGGAGGATCACGACATGGACGCGGGTGTGAATCTGTCTGCTCCTTGGGATTTCATTGCCCCTTTACAGACGAATCACGCGAGTCACGGCACTATTTACGCAAACCCGGACGCCAGGAAACTAAACATCCAGCGCCAGGCTTGTTTCCTTCCCTTCCCTGCGTTTAATCCTCTCGCCATTCGATCTTACCTTCCTTGCCTTGCCACCTTACCACCTTACCACCTTACCATATGCACGGTTCCAGTTCCCACATTTCCGTTTTCCGTCATGCTACCAAGTACTCTCCACCAGACGAACGAACCGAAGCGAACATTAAACATGAGACAACACATTCATCTACGGACCGTCCTGCCATTAATGACCTCCCCAATCTAGTATACCATCACTTTATATCTTCATATATTCTTCATAAAACTTACTTTTATACATGAATCATGTCCATATGACCCCAGTTGGGTCAATTGGCATAAAGCGAAATTGCCCGAAACGGACATTTCGACAAGTCTGGGCGGTTAGGCTTAGACCTGGGAGTCTTTTGCCTTTAATTTGGGAAATTGAAGGCGCAAGAAACCACAATTATTCCGACGAACCTTCCAGGCATCATGCTCATAGTAAGTAGAGGTAGGATATAAATGTTTCGTTTGCCCGTTTTCTCTTTCTTCCTTTTGATCTTCTCCATGTGCTAATCAGTTCGTTTCATTCTTTTCTGAAAAAAATCCCTTTTCGTTTCCATTCCTTTTTTGCACAAAGCTATATATCATTTACTACCCTAGGAGGTAATTATACTCAGTACTTGAGGTACTTCTTTCCCAAATTTTAAAGGCACTCGACAAAATGCATTTCTCTATGGCTCTGGCAGCCCTCATTGGGTCTGCGACTAGCACGATTTTGTGGGATGGACGATTCAATGATGAGTCGATTTCCGATTTGAACAAGTGGTCATGGAGCAACCAAGTTGGTGCATACCAATATTATATTGTAAGTTGAAACTCCTTGGATACTACTTTATCCCTATGTAGTGGGCTAGAATAGATGAGAATCATGGGGTGAACCGGATACTGATACAAACAAAATCCAGCACGGAAGCGAAGCCATCGGATCCTACCTCGCTCTCGATTCCAGCTACAAGAACCCAGCCGATAGCGGAAGTGCATCCGGCCTCAAGCTCACCCTCGACAGCACCTCCTACTGGAACGGGCAAAACATGCGTCGAACAGAATTGATTCCCCAAACCACCGCTGCCATCGCTTCTGGAAAGGTCTACTACCATTTCAGCATAATGCACACTGCCACAAACCCACCTAGCATCTACCGCGAGCATCAGATCGCCTTCTTCGAGAGCCATTTCACCGAGTTAAAGTCTGGCTGGATTAGTGGAGAGTCTGGAACTTCTGATCCATTGTTGAGATGGGATATTAGCGGCAACACGCACTGGAGCACTAACTGGGAAGCCGGTGTTTGGCATAACGTTGCTTATGGAATTGTGAGTGTCTATTCATCCAAATGGTTATGACTTTGCCTAACACCAAAAATAGGACTTCAGCGCAGGCTCTGTCGAATTCTACCACTCCACCGGTTCCGACCCCCTCACCCTAACCGTTCCTGCCGTGTCCGTATCCGCCTCTTCCAACGGCGCTGACTGGCATTTGGGAGTTCTTGAACTCCCCGTTAACGGCCAAGCCGATGCCACCGAAGATTACTACTTCAGCGGCGTGTATATCGAGAGCGGATCAATTACGACCAACGTTGCGGGTCCAGGCGGAGCTGCTCCAAGTTCTAGTTCTTCTGCAACGTCAGTAGACTCTTCTTCCCCCTCAAGCTCTTCTGTCGTTGTTTCGTCAGTCGTTTCTTCATCTACATCAGCTGCTGTTGTTGAGCCCACTTCCAGTGCGGTTGAGGCCTCTAGTGTAGCATCTGTTGCTTCTTCTGCTGCTGTTGTAGAATCTCCTTCTGTTGTTGCTTCCTCAGCCGTTCAAGCTGTTTCAACTTCGTCCGTTCTTTCTGTTTCTTCAGCTTATGTCGCGCCGGCCGCGACATCTGCATCTGTCGTTATCTCCTCATCATCTAGCAAGAAATCCTGTACCAAAGCCGCCAGCAGCACCGCCATCGCTGTCACCACCTCGACCAAGAAGCCATGCACCAAAGCCGCCTCCGCCACCGCCTCCGCCATCTCTTCCTTTGTCACATCCAAAAAGAAGTGCTCATCTGTCTCTTCCTCTTCAGCTCTTTTCTCAGCTTCTAATGTTGCTATTGTGTCTTCTGGAACCGCAGCACTAACTTCCGCCACGGGTAGTTCGATCCCCCACACGACCGTCACCAAGACCACAACGCTTACCACCCAAACCACCGTTTCGGGTACCAGCACCAGCGCCAGCGCTACGAGCACCGGCTCAGCAGGCACCATCGCGAAGTGGGGACAGTGTGGTGGAACGAACTGGACGGGTTCGGGAACTTGTGTCAGCGGCACCACATGTACGACGCAGAACCCTTACTACTCGCAGTGTCTTTAGACGGGGGTTGAATAAGAGAGATTGAAAAAAAGAGTGAGGGGGGAGATTTACTTTCAGTTGTATATAGTTGAGTGAGGGATTGGATAGCACGCACCTTGTTGCAGTACATATAAATAGTCTAAATTAAATCGTACATATACCGAGAGATATCTGTTTGAGGTTGTCTGGGCTAGTTTATTCTATGAATGTGGTTTTGTGAATAACTCAATCAGGCACCGATACGCTCTCAGCCCACGATGGTATTCTAGCAGTTATATCAACACTCATATCCGATGCCGGGAAGATGCTCATGACTGCAATGACTAGGAACTGGTAAAGGAAACGAAACGACCCAGAACACAAAGTACGAGAACTACTAGTAATTTCTGAAGCAGGTTGCGCATTTAGGTCCTGGGGGCTGCTATGATGGAACAACATGGTCAAACTGATGACTCAGAACAGAATCGATATTGCTGTGATCTAAAGTTAAAGCATTTTCCGGTTCGGTTGTAGATGAGCAATGTAAAGCTTTTCACCACCACCGCTGCTGCTACGTCTGTTTGATGGTCAGCGGGAACTCCATCTAGCCCCCCGCGAAGGAGAGTGCAAGTTTATATTTGCTCTGTATAAAACTCTGCAGCAAGTAGCTTGCCAGGAAACTCACATATGAATTAAATACATTACCATGATGGAGCACTCCAGCTCATAATTTATCCACTCATAGTATCGCATGCACATAACCATCGACCGCCGTCTATACTGGGCAAGACATTCTAAGTCCACGACGCACATAAATTTCTCCAGCCATCTAAACTAAACTCCCGCAGTACAGTCCCTCCCCCCCCCCCCCCCCCTTCGCTCTCAATCTACCTCGCCGCCGGCCTCCACATAATTACATGCCTCTCCTTCCCCATCCCCTCCCCACCTTCATACGCCTCCAAATCAATCTCCAAAACGTGCACCTCCTCAAATCCATATTTTTTATACAGCCCCACTCCGAATTTACTCGCTCCCAACACTACTTGTGTTTTTCTCTCGTCGGCTATTTTCAGCCCTTCTTCTAGCAGCTTTGCTCCAATACCCCGACGTTGATAGGAGGGGTGGATTATTAGGATGTTGAGCTCTGTTGGTGGGGGTGAGGTGTGTTAGTGGGTTAGGTTGTTGGATGGGAGGATGGGAGGATGGGGATGCGTTGTGGGAGATGGGATTTGGAAAAGAATCGGGGGATAGCAGCGGAGGGCACAGGGGAAGGAAGAGAGAGACGAGGGGAATCAAAGGGGAGCTTGGGCGGGAACGGGGAGGGAGATATACTTACTTATCCAAGACCTATCGCCACATGCACCAAACATGTATTCATCCCCCTTGGCAAAAGTATATTCATACAACTCCACATTCCCTCCCGCAAGTCTAATTTTCTCTTTTTCTGCATTCCCATTTCCTTCCGGTTCTCCCGACTTTCCCTTGCCCACCCCCTCGCTCCACCCCGCAAATCCTACAATTTTCTCAACCCCCTCCTCGTCGATAACAGCTTTAACATACCTCCCCGCCGTCAACTCCCCCAGCTGTTGCGCCCGCTTAGCAAGCGCTTCCGGGCTACCTCTGTCACGCCCAAAAGCCACGTCGCTGAAGGCGTCGTGCTCGAATGCTAGATGTTCGAGGAGGGCGAGAGTGGGGAAATCGGCGGGAGTAGCGGGGCGGAGGGTTACTTTTGGTGGGGGTGAGGACATTTTTTTTTTTTTTGAGGGGTTAGGTGATTTGGTGGAGATATGTGTATGTGTGGATGTGATTTGAGAAGAGTTTCATGTAAATGATGGGAGCAAGTCAGATGTGCAATATATCATGCGCGCGGGATATCTGAATGTACTTGAATAGAACAATAGAGGAAGCAAGATGTGACAGGATATAGGAGTAATTATATCTAGAAAGGCCGTGGCGACGATGTGTCGCCGTATGTGTCTTATGCCTTTCTAGTTACCTAATGGCGCCTTTTTCTCGTTGCAGATAGCTTTGCTCTAAACGTATGCCTATGAATATACTATTTGGAGTCTTTCGGCGAACAATTTTGAGCTTACACGCCGTTACCAATTAGGCTCGGTGAGGGGTTCGCTAGTGAAATACCCATGTTATAAGAGATGTTATACAAGAGTTATACAAGAGGCGGCCGAGCCATCTTACTTCATGGTGCCAAGAATTTTGGATCTATACATTTCAATTTACTACCTTCTGTTATACTCATACTCATGCGAAAATCAGCTCGGCCAGACTACAAATGGATGTCTGCGGGCCCCCCACCATTCAGCTGACTACAAGTGTTTTCAAACTGTATATGCAAGCAAGCTACCTTCTTGGCCAGTCGAACGAAGCTATAGTATCAAAGATGCTAGCCACATACAATCACTCCAGCACCTTCCAATCCACACCAACACCCCATTTCTCCCCCTCAACCACAACCTCCCAAACCGGCCCCTTAATTCCCACTACCTTGCCGACTTCTACTCCCTTCCCCCTCTGTAATCCTACTCCCGCCACCTCGCCCGCAAGTATGACCTTCACACTTCCCAAATCATTCTCCACCACCTTAGTCGAATCCTCCCTCTCCCTCTCCCTACCCACCTGCCTCCCCCTCACCAAATTCATCCCCGCTCTTTCTCCGCCCGTAACTTCATCAACCACCAGTTTCACTACCCACATATCTTCCTTTATTTTCCCCCTCCCAACGTGTGAAGGAAGCGCAGAATCTAGATTCATAAGCCAGTCGCGCACTTCGGCCGCAAGACCACCGGGTATATATTTTTGCCCTTTGCGATGAGGTGAGAATTGCTCGGGTAAAGGGTCGGGGGTTAAGTGAGATTGTTCGTCTGGGTCGGGAGGACGGAAACGCGGGGGTTTGTGGAAGGGGCGTGGGATGGAGTTGCTGGGTTGTGGTGTGGATGTCGATGCGGGGAGGGGAGTAGAGAGGAGGAATTTGGATTTACTGGTGTTGGCAGGGAGGGTATGGCGGGTTATGGGAGATGAGATGATGGGGGTTGGTGAGGATGCTAGGGTGTCGAGCAGGTCCTCATTCATCGCATTATCTTCATCGTTGTCGTTCTCTTGTAAGATGGGTGAAGGTGATATTCGTCGGCGCTTGGGTTCGCGTGTATCTATTTCATGGCCATTATCTGTATCTACTTGAGATAATTCAACATCTGCATGCAGCTCATCTGTCTCAATCGAATCATAAACATCGTCGGGAAAATCATCCGAGGGATCATCAGAAGGATCTTCTATGCTTTCGTACGATCTAAGGTTCCGTCGCGCGGGTGTCACGTAACGAGCAGCGGAAGGTATTGATGAAGAGACATTCTGCGTGCCAGTTGGTCGGGGGGTGGAAGAGAGGGTGAATCTAGGGGTGGCATTGAATTGTTGAGTAGAGTCGTGCGCAAGTCGGGATCTTGGTGGGGGAGGTTGTTTCTTGATTACGAACCGATGAGGCGACGGCGTCTATGTGAACCATATTAGATCAAGAGTTGGCATGGATTGGAGAAGTTGCATACCGCAGGAGGAGGAGAAGGGGGTGGAGGCATCGTGGAACATCCATTTCTTCCTCGTGGCTGAGGTATCTCAATCTTATGCTTATGCCCACTCAATCCGCGCATATCCGCACATATTCAACAAGTTACGATGCTATTGGGTAATAGCTCGTCTTCCGATACCACGATGCATCCAAACCCTACACTTTATTGAAAACATCGGGCGAGATCTGGAAAGTATGCCATTTCGCTGCAGAAATGCGGCGAGCCAGATGTTGATGTCATCATGCTTCACACATTACTGCAATGTACGGCTAACTCAACCTTAGCTTAACTTATCCAAGGAAGGGCAGTCAAGACCCCGCGCTGAGCTAGAACGAAGCGAGTCTAAGGGACTTTTGCTCAACGCGAACTTCTCGGTGGATTGTGTTTGTTTATGAATATGAATAGGAACAGGATTTCCTCTTTACAAGTACAGTACGACTGTGATGTTCTTGTATAGTTTCTAAGTCGAGGAGATTTGCTGTTCGTGGGCGATATTTTCCTCACGGCTACGAATAGATTGCTTCACCCGTTTGCCTGTCACGATGCCCAACCCTCCTTCGAAACCAGGGGATGGGAATTCCTTCCTCCCTCTCCTGACCAAGAAGCATGAGATTGTAGTGTTTTCCAGTACGGCCATTGCACTCTATGGCTATGATCAAGGTACGTTGCATTCAGTCTGAGCTTCAATAAATCAAGTGGTTATACACAATATGTGCATCAGACTGACCCGAACTACTCAAGGCATGATGTCCCTGATCAACACCAACAATTCCTATCTCACCACCATGCAAATCCCCAAAGAATCGCCTATTGTTGGCATCATCGTTTCAGTATACTATCTCGGCTGTGCAATCGGCGCTGTCATAGCCTCCTGGTTAGCCGACCGAGAAGGCCGAAAGCCATCTATATTCACTTGTCTCGCTACAACATCGTTCGGTAACATACTCATGTTCATTTCCGGCCTTTCTATGAATGGTTCATCTCCTTGGAAAGGTGGAGCCATAGGATGCATGCTTGCTGGACGAATCATCATGGGTCTGGGAGTTGGAGGTATAGACGCAACGATCCCAGTTTACAGCAGTGAGCTTTCATCGGATGGTGCTCGTGGAAGAGCATTGGCTCAGGAGTTCCAAATGAATATCTTTGGATTGCTCATGGCGTATGCTATTAATCTAGGAGTGACGATTGGTTTGGGGAAGGATAATCAGTGGGCGTGGAGAACACCCATTATAATTATGCAGATTTTTCCGATCCTTCTCATGTCATTCATAAGTCAACTTCCGGAAACACCTAGAGTACGTATCATCTCTCTTCAGCGTAGAAAAAACAGGCAGGTTTTAGGAATAGTATGCTCCAGCTTATCAGTGAACTGGATGGATAGTACCTCCAACTAAACGTTCCAAGGTATTTTGGATAGTCCAATGGTTGGGTTTGTCTATTGTGGTTACCATTGACCTGTTTCTTCTACACCGAAGAGCCTTTCCCTTACAATTTCTAGAAGATCAAATTACTAACAATCGAATCAGTGGCTCATGAGCCAAGAACGCTCCGACGATGCCAAACGGGCCCTCGAAAAAGTCTACGGCACCAAAGAAGCCGAATCCAAATTTGCTGACCTCGTCGAATCTTCCCAAAACGCCAGTGCCGAATCCATAACCTACACCGATATGCTTCTCCCCGGGCGTTCCCAATTCCACCCCACCACCATTACCATCATGGGCCAAATAAACCAAGCCCTCACAGGCTATGGCGCCGTCTCCGTATACGGACCCCAAATCTTCGAACTTCTCGGCTTCTCCACCACCAAAGCCGAATTCCTCACCCTCGGGAACTACATCTCGTACTGCCTGATGATGACATTTGCCTGGCTCTCCATCGACGTCTATGGCCGCCGCAAACTAATGATCCTCGGCTCCATTGGCCTCTCCGTCTCTTTTCTCTTGTTGACCCTCTTCGGCGGCCTCGCCGCCAACTACCCGCAAATCCCAGATCTTGCCGTCGAAATCCCAGGAAGCATAACTCTTTTCTCCGCTACCGCGATTTTCGGCATTGGCTGGCTCGCAACTGTGTGGTTGATCCCTACGGAAATCTACCCGAATACGGCGCGTGCGCAGGGCAGCGCCATCAGTGTGATTATATGGGGGCTGGCGAACTTCACAATCACTCTGCTGACGCCCATTGGGTTCAATGGGTTGAAGTATGGATTGTTTGCGGTGTTTGCGGTCACGAATATGCTGGCGGGATGGTGGACTTGGAGGTACTCGCCGGAGAGCGGGGGGAGGAGTTTTGAGGAGAATCAGGAGTTCTTTGAAAGTGCAGAGAAGGAGGGGAGTTGGGTTGTTAAGAGGGTTGATGGGGGGAAATTTACGAAAATGCCGGGGAAGGGCGATGAGGAGGAGCAGCAGCAGGGAGATGAGAGGGAACCGTTGTTGAGGAGGAGAGGGTAGATTGGGTTGAGATACACAAGGTTGGAGAGTTGGTGGAAGATTTGCATTTTATAGACATTTGAGGTCGAGAAGGAAAGAAGGAGAAGGAGAAGGAGAAGGAGAAGGAGAAGGAGAAGGAGAAGGGAAAGGAGAAGGGAAAACAAATGCAAAAATAAGAAGCAAGAATAAAATCTGTTTTGTTTCTCTGGTGATTTATTTTATCGTTGCTTTGTTTCCATATCTCGAGGTAAAAGTAAAGTGAAGTGAAGTGATGCGAAAGAGTACAGAGTAGAAGCGAAGAGGGAAGAGAAGGAGGTGGAAATAACGAACAACATAAGAGTGACCAAACGAGTGGATTTGACTGGACAGACATGATAGGGAGGGAAAAGTCATCAAGGTATCAACAGCAATTCAGAGTAGACTAAAATCAAAGAGCCCTTAAACAAACTCCATCCCATCCCATCCCATTCCTCCTCCGATGCTCCTCCGATCCATCTCCACTAAAAAGTAAACATCATCAATGCGGGATTCAACACAACCGGCAGCAAAAAATGACTAACAACCACCGTGCACAGGGGATAAATGGCGACAAAATCCGTAATGCGCCAGTTCCAGGGTACCCACAACGCGCAGGCGATCATCATGAACGCACACGCGATGCAGAACAGGAAGGTCCAGAAGAAACGTTTCGCCAGGCGAGGGAGTTCTTGGAAGAAGGTGGTGTTTTCGAATTCCTTGGCGGTGGCGCCCCAGGTCATGTCGATTTCGAAGAAGTGGCAGAGCAGGGATTGCGAGACGTGCATGCTGATGCCGCCGAGGAAGATGCTGAGGAGGAAGAGCCATTTGAAGTTTTCGTAGACTGTATGAAGAGGAGGGTGGAGGTTAGTGGGGTGGGGTGGGGTTGGAGAAAAAAAGGGGGGGAAGGGTGGTGAGATAGGTGGGAATAGGAGGGAGGGATGGTGGAGGAATGAATGAATGAATGAAATAGGGGAGGAAGGAAGGAGAGATAAAACAAAGCGAAGAAAAGGGATGACTTACGTCCTCCATATAACGTCGTCTCCTGAAGTCTATACCTCAACACGGCCAACGAAATATTGCCCAGGACCGAAAAGACCAAGATAAGCGAGAAATACACCTTGAACGAATCCAGGTAGTATTTATCATACATACCAATATACCAACCCATAATAAAGTAATTCGCCAGCGTCAGAATCCACGCTGCGCCAATCGCATAATAAGTACCAATATACGCCATAATCGTAATCTTAGACGTCAACCGGATTGGCGAAGTGATGAACTTCCTAAATAGAGGGGTAAACGGACCACGGGTGAACCACAATCTGAACGGATGGAACAGCAGCTCGTTGCAGCCGTAAGCGTATTTTTCCCAGCGGGCAAGCTCGTCGTACACGGTGAGGGAGACGCCTTCTTTGAAACCTTCGCCGGTGTAGGCGCCGAGACGGATCGTGTACTTGGCAATCTGGAGACGGAGAGACATGTCAAAGTCTTCGGAGACGTGAGATTCGGACCAGAATTTCTCGTAGCCGTCTTCGTCTTCGTAGGAGACTTCTTGGATGGCGGACCAGCGGAGGATGGCGTTGTGGCCGACAAAGGGGGAGACATCGCCATTGGCGACGGTGTATTTGATGGCGGTGTAGATGAGGTTAGTGAAGAAGGTGACGCTGTGGGGATGGGATATTAGTTTTGGAAGAATGGGAAGAAGAAATTTGTTGTGATGAAAGGAGGAATGAGAAGTAAGGGAAAAAGGAAAGAAGACATACCCTCTCTCGAAATAACTGGTGGTAACCTGCATAACACCGGAGCTGTATTGAAGAATACCAACTTCAGGCGACTGTTCCATCTCACTTGCAGCATCCAGAAGACAATCGGCAGGAACACGAGTATCGGAATCAATCAACAAGATATAATCACCAATACGAATATTGCCCTCAGCCCACGCACGACCCTCCTCGCCCTCGAGAACCTGGGCAAGAGCTTGACCGTAGTAAATGTCCTCATCCTCCTGTGTCCAGCCTTCATGACGGTCGAGGTTGACAAGAAGATCCTCAACCTTGTTGCTGATCATCAGAGCGTAGTTCATATTAGACGCTTTCTTGAACTTGCCTCGACGGAGGAACTTGGTTTCGCCTTCGCCTGGGTTGGGGTTGTGCTTTGGGCGTGCGACCCAGCCGATGGAGTGCTCTTCATAGAATTCGCGACGAGCATTCGCTTCGTCAGTTGGAAGTAGTTGCATACCATCATCGTTGATGAAGATGTTCGCCGTTCCTCCCTGGAGTTCGTAGGTAGATATCGCAGCCTTGAGAGAGAGAACCGTAGGCATGATGACAGGCACTAGACCTTCTTTGTAAACAGGCATTTGGATAGTGATGTGCGGAAGAGTCAATACGTTTCGATTGATACGACGCGGAGCCTTTCCGGAGTAGAATTTGGTATTCGTAGCCATTTGTTTGGTAGGTCCCATCATTTGGCAGAGATTGACGACGATGATTTGCATGAAGAAGAGAGAGACGAAGATCTGACAGGGTGTAACAACAAGTAATGCCAATCGAGTGTAATTGCCGTCAGCAGCGACTTCGAGTCCGAGGTTGCGCCAACCTAAGCCAAGAGCAGCGAAAAGCAATGCCAACGTCAGGCCAACCATGATCGGATTAATGAGAATTGTCTTTCTTGGTTGCTGCACGCCTTCCTCATCATATTTATCGCCAACTTCTTCAAATGCCGCTTGACCGCCATTCTTGTTCTCATCAACTTCTTCTTCACCTTCCGCCCAAATCATGTCCATCAAAGACCTCTCAAAGTACTCCGCACGATCCAGGATATGTTTAGCCTGATCATCCCAGACTAATAGAATTTGTTGGTTTTGAATGAAGGCACCAAAGTGATGCTTCTGACATCTAGCCAAGTATTCAACGGATGGTAGAACCTGGAGACGAAGGCCATTTGCAAGTGGAACATATTCTGACTCCTGGCGAGCAAGGAAAATCTGGATCACTCGAGTGGTAACTGTCATAGCACACTATATCAAGAGATTAGCTGAATCCATGTTGGGTTGTGAGAAGGCACTTACTTTAACGTTCAATGCCTTGACAGCTTCATAAATGCCCGACGGATCCTTCTCCATTTGAGTTGGAAAGCAGGTGAAGTTACCTTTAGATTTCTTCAGCACGACACCTTCGCCGGGTGCTCCACTCGCCCACATCTTTTCGAGTTGCTGTTGGTGAAGATAGCTGACCATAACATCAGACTTCATATCCATGACACTTTCTTTTGGCCCATTGCGGAAGTCACCTTCTGGGTATAATGAAGTTGGTCGAGAGGGATCCTGATTCGTTCCCGAAACAGCCGTTAAAGGTCGCTGAGGAGAAGTTGAAACCACCTCGTTTCCTGGTGCTGCTGAACTACTTCCATTGTTCTTCTCATTTTCCTTCTGTGCCTCCGGCTTCTGGGGCCTGAAGTAATTCGTGAGGCTTTTCATGATTCGAGCCTTGAGTTAATCGAGTGTGGTGAGATGGATTGAGGAACAAATAGAACAATCAGGATGAAGGAGTGTCTTAAGAGTTGCTTTAAATTTGAACCGAAGAGTATTTACTTCACAGAGGTAAAATGCACTTTGTCTTCCCTCTCCACTGCGAGCTGATGATTGACCTGAGTGCAACAACACAGTGAAGATGGGGAAAGAGCATTATGTATGGGATCATACATGAAGCTATGGTCAAGTAGCGTGAAAGAGCTTTGCAAAAAGACTATTGAGGCTAACAGGCAACCATAGGTAGACATTGACTGTACCTTGGACATCAATACACAAGCCACTAAGCATGGGCAAGACCAGAGGTTCGGCGACAGCGAGACCGTCAAAGATTGGAATTCGAATGCCCGAGGCTACCAATAGAAGGATATTTGAATAAATCAAGTTTAGCGCTGCCAGAACAGGAAATTCAAGCAAGACCATTCAGAGTTTAGACATATGGGTAGCTGCTGTGCTAATGTGACCGCACAGAATGGAAATCCTATCTGGCTGAAAAGCAATCGCACGAACCTGGCAATGGCGTATGAGTAATTTCAGAAAAGATAGACAAAAGGTATGCAAAAGGTGCTAGGTCGGGCAGGACTAGCCTAAGTGTGGACCAGGGCATACTATGTGTGGATGAGACCGCTGGTGATGTTGTGTGACTGCACGAACCCGTCGACTGCTGTACGCAAGGTACCGCGCTGGAAGTCCATAATTCAAGCAAGTGAAGGTTGATCCATGCTTGGTCCATCGAAATTGAGAAAGCTAGGCAAAGTGTCAACCCGAGAATCACTTTTTATTCTTGAGTTGTGGCCAAGTTCTCGAACTAGTGTGCTGCGCTTGAGGAGGGCCGGATGTTGAGAAAAAGTTTAAGACAGAAATAAATTCTCGAACCAAGCGAAGAAGATCAGCAGAGCCAAGAAGAGCATTCCCCTGGCTAAGTACGGATCTATTATAGGAGAGGGTAGAAACGCGACCTCGATGGCATCGAATATGAGTTTCGACATTGGCATTGACATTGATTTCACTTCCTAGAGAGTCCTTCACGAGTCTGCCAGATTACCAACGGGAACAGAATGAACACTCTTACTCCTCTGGCTAGACATAATATACCCATCGAACATCGTGTAGTCAATGGCCAAGCAATAGTTGTTAGTCCATGGCCAATCCGTCTAACCTAGGTACTGTAGACCTGCGCGCCGGTTTTCCATATCTTCATGCATAAGTGGTTCGAAGACCAAAAGCTGTAGAACGATAAGAACCTCTGCGCGCTCTTCCAAGCAATCATTTTCGCCCAATAGTCAAATGTTGCGAGACATCAAATTGGGATGTTCCAGCCATACAAAACTTGTCGCCACGGGATGCAGTATCATGGGTTCTGTACCCTTGCCGATCCCGCACTCTAGAAGTTTGCAGCATCTAGAAATCGGTAGAATAGCAGTAAGAAACTCGTTGGATGCATCTGAACCATACCCATGTGGTTATGGTTATGGTTGTGGCTATGGTTGTCGTCGTGGTTATGCTTAGGGTTATAGGTGGTTGATCTAAGAATGATGAGTCGGTACCGGTCACAAAGCCAATCTTCTAGTGTACAACGGGTAGAAGAAGGGTTCCTGAAAAGGTACACAAACGATATCGCCGCCACATGATGCCATTTTAGAGATATGATGTGCTGTACCGTATACACAGCCAAGGAGAATTAATTGATTTGATCGTTGTACTCTCTGCTGTTGTTGTGTTTCTCGATTGAACGTTATTATTGTCGTTATAGTGCAACCTCAACAATCGTTTGGGGACTGATGAGAAGAAAATAGTTGGTTCGGAGAGAAAACGCTAGTCCGAGGTGTGACTTTGCGTGTGGAAAGGCTCTAAAAAAGGAGCCGGAACGAAAATGATAGCGATACAAACCCCGATTGAGATGTGTAGCCCTCGTGCCCGCTCCTAGTCTCGGGTTTGATTGTGCAGTAACCTCTAGATAGGCAGATTGTAGATTGAGTTTTTATGAATTATAGATTATTTCAGCTGAGTTCCCGAAATCCATGCTGTTAGTGTGACCCGTGGAGAGTACGGCCACAGTCTTCATAGAGTGGATGTTGAGGGGAAGTAGACTGGAGGAAAATGAAAGGCGGCAAAACACTCAATACTGTGAAACCAGAGCCTACCAACCTTTTTTCCGCTGCTCCAACGGCTTCGGGGAGTAGTTTGTAACTTGGAAGACTAATCGACTTCATTTATAGAAAAATAATGTACTTAGACCTGTGCGTTTACCCGTGGATAGGTGCTTTTTTCTCGGTGAGAATGAGGCTGAACAATCATGGCTTTGGATGAGTCTTCGGTCTCCCTATGTATTGACCCTTGATAATCAATTGGGAAACCTTGGTTGTTGCGGACTTGCATCTCGGGGGAAAAAGTTGTGCCGAATTGTGCTCATATAAGGACCTCCCCTGCGATGCAAGTAGCAGACAATCGAGCAGAATACTTGCAGATGAGTAGCAGTATCGGAAGGCAGTGCTTCTCGTATGCACTGTCCTTGATTGATATGGTTTCATGCAAGCTGGGACGCTTAGATTAACATGGCCAAAGCATGAAGCTATATTGGTTAATCCTATTCTGGGGTAATCCCCGCATCCTTGGACGAATAGATGGGAATTCTTTAACAATTCTCATCCCTTGTGGAGGTAAGTCGTGTGGTTATGTCAGAGATACTGAAAGGTACGAAGGGCTCTGTCGCTCCTGCGCACATCGTTGTACTTATCCGCGATAGATGGAATGCAGTCTGCATAACGCAACGGTATTAGCTACCACAATCAGGCGTGCTATAAACGACGAGAAATTTTCAATGACAACCTCCAGTCTCCTCCAGACCACAAAGCTTATCTTGCTAACTAAAATTGACACGGAAGCACCACCTGTCGAGTGCACATACCCAACCTACCTTCGTCCGCTCCACGTGCTTCTTATTGCCTTCGACGTCCACAGATGTTTGGCGACGTGCATATCCTTGGGTGGAGGGCTCTGATAGCCGCAGTGCCATGTTACCAAATTGACGACGCTTCAGTGTCTCGATGGTGCATGTATGTCGCTCGGATCAAGGCGAAGAAGAAGCATGACGATCTTCGGAACCTGCTGTGTGGTCATCATTCGGTATGGAAGTAGGCTTCTAACCTAACTACCTAAATACTGGTAAGTTCTTTAGTGCACTGAGAGATGAATTTGATCAACAACCTGTAATACAGAATGTATATCACTTGCATATGTGCTTCATGATGTTATTGTCTGCAATGTTGCGATAGGAGATCCATGCTTAGGGGCTTATATCTGCAGCTCCTTCTTGAATTGTTCGGTATGCAAGTTGCCGTCCAGATATCAAAAGATGAGATGTTGGTGGCTATCTGAATATTCCATGGGGTACCATCATGGATTGGGCTGGACAAGCTCAATTCATCACCTGCACGCGGCCTTGATGGCAATAACCTCATATGGTCACTGCTCCGATGTTTTCTAGCATGTAATATAAGCATAAATGACCACGAGAAAACGTATCCTTCTATGAAATGTCTGCTTTCGACACCTGCAACTCGGGCAAGATAAATATCCTTGTTGATGGCCCTAGAAGTCTTAAAAACCATTTCTGGCCGACGCTAATGGTTGATGTCCTGAAATGCTAACCATAGCGTTTGTGGGAGACCCAAGGCGTTCTCTGGAAACCTCCACGTATCAAGCAGATTCCGACCCCAATAATACCTTGCGTTGTATCTGTTTACTTTTTGAGATTAGGGCGGCCATTCCTCATCGTCCTCGGTTCAAGAGTGACGCAAAGCTCAAGAGGTGGCCAAAGAAGTCACAAGCACATTGCTTTATCATGTAAAGCATCCTGCTTGGAAGCCGACCAAAGAGAAACCAGAATGTAGTGGCTCCCAGAAGCTTTATGTGTGCGAACCCGCCCGATGTCGCGGAATTGGGGCGACCGGAAATGGGTCAAGTATGCGTATGGCATTGGTTAGCATACTTATCTTTCCTCTCATAAAGTCGATCTAGGAATATGGAATCCTCAAAGTGCAGGTCAGATCACGTTCGTAACCGTCCCTTATGGCGAAGCCATTACTCAGCCATCGTGCTTCTCCAACACTCGCTGCTCCAATGTTTTCTGATCATATAAGTATATAAGAATGTGATATAAGGACAAGACGATGTAAAGAAAGTGTGAATCGGATTTAAAAGACCACGCTAAGCCATACTGAGCCCGTTGCACAGTTTCATGGCCAATAGAAATTTTTGTGTTCATGTAATCTTAGTATGAAGAAGCCTCATATTGAGCTCACAGCCGCCAAAGTCTGCAATAAGCATCTCGACCTTCTCACGAACGTTCCCCTGAGTTCGTTTCTAGATGGATTTCATACATATAGCAATGAGTTGTGGGTCTCAATTAATTTGTGTCTCATTGCAGTTCCTCGGTTGGGAACTGGATTCGAGACGTTTTGAAGTATTGGCTACCAAATCCGACCCAGACTCATCTAGATGATGGAGCTAGTCCTGGAACTTACCCCACAATGATCTGATGGCTCACTCCCCAGCATTGAGATCGAGATACTTGCAGGGTTTGAAGTATGTGGAGTGTTTATCCAAGCAGCGCCAGAACTATTACCGAGCTGAGGTGGCTGCAGGAATCTTTCCGAGTTCGTGCCTGTGTTACCAACCTCGCATGGGCAATATAAAGTTGTACCATGGAAATATCATGTTCCTAGCATAATAGTGCCTCGATACAACCTTGGAAGTATTGGGTCCAGGATCCGAGTCTGCCGCGACATCGGTTGGGTCTCGGAGCATCGTGTGCAGAGAGTAAGGAGCATCGGAGTTTGCGAGAAGCATTGAGCTGATCCAAGCCGAATTCACCACCTGACAGTACACAGACGTAGTATTATTGCCAATTGCTTATCGCGAGCGGGTTAGCTGACAAGGGATCTCGTAGCTATTGGACGAATGGTAAGTTATTTCAATAGATCACATGATGATTTTGGTCTGGCAGCAAGTAAAGCACTTGTCGTGCTTGTGTTACCGGATACGAGTTGCCTGAATGCGGAAGATTTTCAGAAGATTTTCAGAAGATTCGCAGAAGATTCACAAGTCTTCTAGGTCGTGATTAGGACCCTTGAGGCGAAAAGATAACCCCGCCACCGCCAAACCCCCCTGGTTTCAGGGTCGCGGAAGTCAAAAGGAGATAAACCAATGGAAAGATTCCGCGAGTAATGATGGTGGGATGAGGGCCACGCCTGGCAGGCAAGGAAATACATGGTTGGTTGAGGCGGACATGAGAATGGTAGCATCCCACGTACAACGGCCACCTTATGCTGTGCATGGCGTGTGTAGCAGTATGGTGTGTGGGTGGTGGTTTTGCGGTGTAGGGAAACAAGGTCAGACGGTGTAGAAAAGGAAGTCGAAAAGTCGTTTCTTTGTTCGTAGGAGCCAGGCCAGCCAGCTCAAGTCAATCTATTCAATCTCCTGATTCAATTCGGACAGGTCAGTGGGCACATGACTGATGACCGACCACCGACCTTTGACAAGCTTGAAAGAGATCCTCTCTCTCTCTCTCTCATTTGGGAGAGACAAGACGACGAGAGATCAATACTTGCAACCCACTCTCACCCTCGCTCCTACCCCCATCCCCATCCGTACCCATCCATCCCCATCCATACCATCCATACCCATCCATACCCATCCATACGCATCGCCATATCACCCATCGCCATATCCACACCCATCGCCATATCCACACGCATATCTCTATACGGCACGTTGCAACCTTACGAGTATTGAAGCGTCGAGTAAGTTAAAGGCTTGACGGGTCTTGACGGGTCTTGACGGGTCTTGACGGTGCTTGTCGGTTTCACGCAAAAGGGTTGTCCGTCGTAGTGGAGTCCGAACAAAGCTTACGGTGCGGGATCCGTTGCAAGTTGTCCTGTGTAAGTTGTCCTGTGTCCTGTGTTCTGTGTTCTGTGTGTTCTAGCGGTACTGTAAATGGAAAAAGCTCTAAGTTTTGAGTGGGTACAGGTCATACTACATCATCATTCACCATCATCCATCATCCATCAGCCATCAGCCATCAGCTTAGTTATAAAACATCTTCGCTGACGATTCCCGGACGTGGTACAACTTCATAAGTACTTTTTCCAAAGGTTGACAACACCGTAAAAACAAGTACACGACTCATAACCAGCCGCCGTCGAATTACTTCTTGCTTTTCCGCGGCAAAGAGTGAAATCCTTCCATTATCCTAATCCTGCGTGTCAAGCACACGGCGAACCGCCAGTCCTACCCAAATCCTACTCTTCTGCCACTTTTCCACTGTCGAACTTCCACAAAGTCCCAAAGTCCGCACGCCCCCCATTCTCACCCCCATTCTCACCCCCACCAACCTCCGTTGGAACCTGGCACTTCCACTGATAAAACCATCAACCCTCGACACTTCTGCCGATCAAAGATCAAAGAAGTTTTCCTACTTGTATGAACAATAGAATGAGCTCGCCATTGAGAAAGCACCGCGTTTCAACCGAAATCGATCCATACTCGGCCGCCCACATTTACTACAGCAATGACAGCAATGAAAAATCTCTTCGACAATTTAGAACCCGCACATATTCGCAGAACCAGGGAACAATCCAAACGCCGGCCATATACGACTTGAAGAAGCCTATGAGAAGAGGAAGTCATGGTAAGTTTTATACCCGTTTCTGCACCGCTCGCCATCATCCACCGACTAACACCACACAGATGAAATTAGCTTGTATGGTCGAAAATTCCTGGTCAATGTCAATTCAACATTAGAGGCTCTGCAGAAGCAGGAAGACACGGATAACAATCATCAAATTACGATTGAGGATATTGGTCCGAAGGTGGGCATTTCCAGCATACTTCTATACCTATCAACCGCTGACAACTCTCAAACCAGGTTCTTCCTCTGGGCACCGCTACCTCGAATGGTTTCCGAAGATATGATATCCGTGGAACATATATGCTATCGAATCTTCTGCAGGAGTTGTATCTTGCAAAAGAAAATGGCCGAGAGCAGATTATCCTGGATGAGTCTCGTCTCAACGAGAACCCTGTCAACAGACTTTCTCGCTTGATAAAGGATTCCTTCTGGGATGGTTTGACTCGACGAATCGATGGCTCTGTGATCGAAATTGCAGGACGTGATCCGAAAGATTGGACTGATGATCCTCGACCACGAATCTACGTACCGAAAGGTGCGCCAGAACAGCATGCATACTACACACAGGTGGCCAAGGACAGGCCCGAAATTCGACTGGATGTTTGCTGGTTGCCAGATGAGATTACACCAGAAGTCGTCCGTGATATGAATGAAAAACCTGGGCTTCTAGCCGTTGAGATGGAGAAAGTTGTAGACCCAGAAACTGGCGAAACAACACTCAAAGGTTTACCATTCGTTGTTCCGGGCGGTCGATTCAATGAACTTTACGGATGGGATAGCTACATGGAATCGTTAGGCCTGATTGTCAACGATAAAGTGCATCTGGCAAAGGCAATGGTTCAAAACTTCTGTTTCTGTATCAAACACTACGGCAAAATTCTCAATGCTACGAGATCATATTACTTGTTGCGCTCTCAGCCGCCGTTTCTCACAGATATGTCCCTCCGAGTATTCGACAAGATCAAGCATGAGCCCGGTGCGTTGGATTTCTTGAAGACTGCCTTTCTTGCCGCCATCAAGGAATATCACAGCGTGTGGGTGGCCGAGCCTAGACTTGATCCGGTCACTGGTTTGTCCAGGTATCGTCCAGGAGGTCTTGGTGTACCGCCCGAGACGGAAGCTTCTCACTTTGAGCACTTGCTGGAGCCCTATGCTAAGAAACACAACATGAGTTTCAAAGAATTCGTTCATGCGTACAACTACGGTCATATCAAGGAGCCCGAGCTGGACGATTATTTCTTGCACGATCGAGCAGTCCGTGAATCAGGACACGACACTTCATACCGTCTGGAAAAGGTCTGCGCCGATTTGGCAACAATTGATCTTAACTCTCTTCTCTACAAGTATGAGAAAGATATCGCATATGTGATTCGCACCTTCTTCCATGAAAAGCTCGAAATTCCTGCTGAATTCTGTGTTGGCGACATGAAACCTGGAGAGCCACAAACATCTGCCGTATGGGATCGTAGAGCAAAGAGACGTAAGATGGCTATCGACAAGTACCTCTGGAACCCGGAAAAGGGTATGTACTTCGATTACAACACTGCAAAGAAAGAGCAGTGTACGTATGAGAGTGTTACCACATTCTGGGCAATGTGGGCGGGTGTTGCTTCCCCTCAACAAGCTGCTAGCCTTGTTACAAACGCCCTCCCAATGTTCGAAGCTGCAGGCGGTCTACTCTCTGGAACCGAGGAATCTCGTGGTGCTGTTGGGATCGATCGACCTAATCGACAATGGGATTATCCTTACGGATGGGCTCCTCAGCAAATGTTGGCCTGGACTGGTCTTCAGAGATACGGCTACCAAGATGAAGCTGAGCGACTGTCCTATAAGTGGTTGTTCATGATCACCACGGCGTTTGTAGATTACAACGGTGTTGTGGTCGAAAAATACGATGTTACAAGAATTGCTGATCCTCACAAGGTTGATGCAGAGTACGGCAATCAAGGGTCGGATTTCAAGGGGGTCGCAAAGGAAGGGTAAGTGATGAAATGCTATGTGTCGTTTGAAACTCTGCTAACAGCTTCAGGTTCGGATGGGTCAATGCTAGTTACGTTTACGGACTTCAAATTACCAACGCACACATGCGACGAGCCTTAGGGGCGTTGACCCCCTACGATCAATATAAAAAAGCAACAGATTTACTCTGAGATAGTTTCGAGCTCTCTCAGCCAAGTCACGGACTGTGATCCAATTCGACATGTAGTACAAGGGATTGGAGGTTTTATGCTTTAACGATGCTTGCAATTTAGCTCTATACCCGAACGATTAATATGATGATGAGTACCACGAGATACTCTTTGAATTGGAACTTGCATCTTATGATGGACTTTCTTTGCGATGTATCTTGTAGATAGGCATTATTCGGGGTGTAGAAAAGGAAGATATAGGTGGAAGTGGGAGTGGGATTGGGAGTGGGTTGCCTACTGATTGATTGATGGATGGGCGGAAATAGGGTGTGTCTGATATTGGCAGTGGATCTCAACAACATCAAGGTTGAAAGATAGCAGCTCTTTTTTTGCCTGTATATCACCCAAAAAACAAAAAAAATACCCCTATATAACTGTTCAAGAAATTCGGGAACAAGTGATGTGAATGAATGTGTGTATACATGTAGCATGTTTGTGTACTTGTAGTATGCATGTGGATGCATGTGGATGAACTCATAGCCGGGACCGACACTAGATATTGGTTACCAGTGCTAAGTTTGACCCTCAATCGATCTCGATACATCGAACATGCATGATTCATACATGCCATGCCGCAGCCTATTCCTCTATTTCCACCAACCTTGGCAAAAACCAAGAAGGGCCAAGCCATTCATTCGTAACAACGAACTACCGCTACTTGTTGTTCCGGTCAATCACGGACATGCGTGCGCATATCGGATGCGAAAAGCGGAGGAACTTGTGACTGCGGGATGTAAAAATACCGAGGCAATAATTTTTAGCGTCTATGCTATGCTAGTGGGGGAGTGAGATATTCTGCCCCTCGTGGTCTGAGTGGGATTCACATTCACATTCACATGCTAGACTGCGATAGCTGGATGCGAACTAGATAAGGCTAAGCCGCGACCGCGATGGCGATGATGATGATGTGTTTTAGATGGGCGTGCGAGTTGAGCATGTGCCAATGGATGGATTGGGGGGATTTTTTACTGCGAGGTTGTCGGTGTCTCTGTTTGTGTTTTCTCAAAGCGAGCTGGGCGTTTGCAGTCATTGAGTGAGTGGGCAAAGGGAAGGGAGAAAACGCAATGGACAAGCAACGACGCCGCACGTGGCGAATAGAGAAATCCGCAGACGACACACTACCCTTTCCATCATGCATCCCCCTCGATCTCTAAGCTAGAGCTGAGCTGAGCGCGAAAAGAGCACGCTAAACTTTCTTTCCCCAGTTTTCGTCAACATGGCCAATCACGGCATTCAGTTGGTCTTGCTCCCTTTGAGCCGAACTGGGGAAAGCTCCTTCTTTCCTTCCGAGGGACATCGTTCTTCAGATGCTTATGGGTATGTCAGATAGGTGATGTTTGACTCTCTCTTGGTTTTTGCTTGTCCCGCTAGCCCGGATGTTACGTGGTGGGAGAGTTGGGGGAATGTTCTTATATTGGGGGAATTTCCCTCTTCTTCGGAGGGAGGGAGCTTGGGATTTTATTTTTCTTTGATTTGGAATTATTCCGCTTTGGGTGGTACTACTTACTATATTACATTCCAGTGAGGAGCCGAGGTGAAGGTTTCATACATATCTGAGTAGACTGGAACGGAAAGAACATATCATACCAGCTTTAACGTCTCGTATCATCATCGTCGTCGTCATTGTTATTTTCAGTCTCGTTATAGATTCATACATACAGACAAGATGGCACCAAACAAAATGGCCAATGTGGCAGTGGACCCGGAAGAAGAAGAGAGGCTTTATCTTCAAGAAGTCGAAGAAGTAAAGAAGTGGTGGACGGATGAGAGATGGAGATATACTACAAGACCATTCACTGCGGAGCAGATTGTTGCTAAGAGGGGGAATTTGAAGATCGAGTATCCAAGTAATGCTCAATCGAAGAAGCTTTGGAAGATATTGGAGGAGAGGTTCAAGGTACGTGCTTTGGGAATTCTGTTCCGGTTTGGTGGGTAGTATGAGATGAGATGGTGTGCTAATTGGCTTCTCTGGTTATAGAATAAGGAAGCTTCATATACATATGGTTGCTTAGAACCTACAATGTTGACTCAGATGGCCAAGTTCCTGGATACGGTCTATGTTTCTGGCTGGCAGTCATCGTCTACTGCATCTGCATCTGATGAACCTGGTCCGGATTTGGCTGATTATCCATACGTGAGTTTCTCCTCCACACCCCAGTTCTATTCAACAAATTAACACATCCATAGACCACTGTCCCAAACAAAGTAGCTCATCTCTTTATGGCCCAGCTATTCCATGACCGCAAACAACGAGAAGAACGTGTCATGACAGCATCAAAAGCCGATCGTGCAAAACTAGCCAACATCGACTATCTGCGCCCCATGATCGCTGATGCTGATACAGGTCATGGTGGTTTGACTGCTGTGATGAAGTTGACAAAACTGTTCATTGAGAAAGGAGCTGCGGGTATCCATATCGAGGATCAGGCTCCTGGTACCAAGAAGTGTGGACATATGGCTGGAAAGGTTTTGGTGCCAATTAGTGAACACATCAATCGACTTGTTGCTATCCGCGCACAAGCTGATATCATGGGTGAGTTTGATATTTCTATTTACCTTACACCCATGATCATCTACGTTACATCACCTTTTAATTCACCATAACTGACACCTTCAGGCTCTGACCTCCTCGCTATTGCCCGCACCGATGCCGAAGCCGCTACTCTAATAAGCACCACCATCGACCCCCGCGACCACGCCTACATCCTCGGCAGCACCAACCCCGACCTCCCCGCTCTCAACGACCTCCTAATCGCCGGCATCGCTGCTGGAAAAAGCGGCCCTGAACTCCAAGCCATCGAAGACTCCTGGACCAGCAGTGCCAACCTAAAACTCTTCTCCGACGCCGTCATCTCCAGCATTAACGCTGGTCCATTCTCCAACAAAGAAAGTCTCATCTCTGAATTCCTCACTCAATCGAAAGGGAAAAGCAACAGCGAAGCGAGAGCGATTGCGAGGGGTATCACTGGCGTAGATATCCATTGGGATTGGGACGCGCCGAGGACCAGAGAGGGCTATTATAGGTTACAGGGCGGAGTCGATTGTGCGATTAATAGGGCGTTGGCGTATGCGCCGTATGCAGATGCCATTTGGATGGAGAGTAAGCTGCCGGATTATGAACAGGCAGAGGTGTTTGCGAAGGGGGTGCATGCTGTGTATCCGGAGAAGAAGTGAGTTTTGTTTTTTCTTTTTACCAGGGGTTTTGTTATGTACCCTTCATTCCTATTCCCCTTACCCCCACGTCCCCTCCTCCCCAAATCCCACAACTACTCTCCAACCGCACCCCACCAAACCCAGTACTAACCCCTCATCTCGTCTCAGACTAGCATACAACCTCTCCCCCTCCTTCAACTGGCGCACCGCCATGTCCGCCTCGGAGCAACAAACCTACATCGAGCGCCTCAGCCGCCTCGGGTACTGTTGGCAATTCATCACGCTCGCCGGCTTGCACACGACGGCGCTCATCAGCCATTCGTTCGCCAAGGCGTACGCGGAGAACGGCATGCGCGCGTACGGAGAGATGGTGCAGGAGCCGGAGATGGACGGCGGCGTAGACGTCGTGAAACATCAGAAGTGGTCCGGCGCCGGCTACGTCGACGAGCTGCTAAAGATGGTCCAGGGCGGCGTGAGCAGTACCAGTGCGATGGGGAAGGGCGTTACAGAGGACCAGTTCCACTAGCTGTGCAATTAATTAATTGCATCGTATCATATCATATCATATCATATCGTAATCTTACAACCAACTAAGTTAGTTAGTTCCTAACAACTACAGTACTTTACTTATTCATCTACATCCAACTTCCCATCCCATCCCATATCGCAAATTCCTCAACTTCCTTGGAGCTTAAGAAGCCTGCTGAGCCTTTTTTTCATTTTCACTTATGAAAAAAAAAAAAATAAAAAAAAAAAAAAAAAAAAAAAAAAAAAAAAAAAAAAAGTATGACAGGTATGAAAGTTATGTACAGTACACTTTATAGAAGTATAAGTTAAACAAATTATTAAATACGTATGTATATATCTGAATTACAAATAAATATATCTATCTGTAAATGTATATATATCTCTGAGGATGATCCCAAGTATCCTATCCTAGGTATATACTGTGCTATATTGTACTCGTATGTAAGATTACGTCCAGCATATACACCACATCAATCCTGTGTTTTTTTAATTTCTGAACGCCCCGTCCTGCGTATCCTTCTTGCCGTTCCCTACAGTGATTACATTTTAGGAATGGTTGTTTTGTTTTGCACCTCTTTACTTACTTTCTTTCCGTCTTGTCTTGTCTTTCTTTACTCCATCCAATAGCAGGTAAGTTGGTTTAGCAACGCCTTGTTCCTCAATATCTCATTTTTCTTCCGGTGCACCACCACTTCAACATCTGATATTGCAGCTGTTTTCTCATCGCCTTTTATTTGTAATGAAAATCACTCATTCACTCAACCATCTCCCCCACCGCCGGCACAACCCTCCAACACCACCCACACCAACTCCTCACTCTCCCCTCCTTCTCCCTAACTAACACACTCCCCAAACCCCCCCTCTCCTCCTCCCACTCCGGCACGCAAGCCCCGACCCTCACCATCCTCACCCGTTTCTTCTTCACCACCCCTCCTATCCCCTCAATCTCATGTCTCGCGTAGCCAGGTCCCATCATAGTAGTGCCTTGCCCTGACCCAGGGGACGGACTTCCCGATATCGAAGACTCGTAGTCCCGTGCATCTTCCGCATCGCAATCGGTCTCGTGCTCGACTTCGATGGCAGCTAAACAGGCACCGCCACGACCGCAAGGGACTCCACGGTTGCCTTCGCCGATGCCGACGCCGAGACCACCGAGGGAGGGGAGGTAACGGGTGCGCCATTTCCAGATGGATTCATATTCTTTGTCTGCTGAACGAACTGTGTGGCAGAGGAAGGATTGTTAGTGAAAAGATGGTGAGGGAGGAGGATGTGGTGATATGGGGGTCTATTGGGTACGGAAGTGTACAAGTCAAGGTTGAGATTTGCGGATTTTTGGGGACTAGTTATACTCACTAGAACGCCCGCATGGCTGGCATAGCCAAACACCAGCAGCTGTGGGACAAGAACAGATAGCACGTTTAATGGTGTCTGGGCCGAGCGTAGGAGTTGGTTCTGGTGTCATTGAAGAAGGTGAGAAAGGATGCGAGGTAGGCGTATATAAAGATGGATTGATCAAAGCAGCAAGCGGAGCTTTCGAACAAGTTTTGCAAATCCGGCGATGACGATAGAGCAGGGTAACAGGCGCGGGTGATTTTATCGTACAGTTCTGTAGCACACTCAATCATATTAGCATCTCCCCAACCAAAGACATTGAAATCATGGACTAAATAAAGACGCATACTCTACAAACCACCCTACTACACCTCCGACACTCCCTTACCATATCCCTCGCACAATCACCCACCTTCCCCGGACCATGCGCAGCGCTTCCGCTTTCCACAAAATACCAATCTGCGGCTCGAGCCCGATATCGAAATGTATGTTCAGGATCTAACTCCACATCTTCGTTTTCGCAATGAAGTGTAGAGATGAGGAGTTGCGAGCGGAATTGCAAGAGATTGACGCGGATTTGGCGACAGGTGTGGGAGAGCGCGTCGAGTGTGTTGAGGTCGATGTGTGATGCTATTAAGGTTATGATGCTGGTGATAGAGTACATTTAGCTTTGGGTGTGCGGAATATGGCGGAGTTGATAGTTGAGCAAGACTTACGGATAACAGCCCAAAGCTTCGGTGCATGCATTTTTATTTGGATTCTCCCTTCCTTCCTCAGCACCAATCTGTACGACTCCTGCATTATCATCCCCGAAGCCGCCCCAGACGGGTTTTTGAAATCCTCGATGCAATTGCTCTGGTGATTCTTTTTCGTCTTCGAAATCTACGAAGACAACCATTTTGCTGTGCTGGTGATGGGTATACTTGCTAGGAATGAATGATGTTGATTGTTTAGGAGATGTGTTGGGTCTTGGTTATGAATGCTGGTTGAACCTGTCCATGCCTTCGATTGGCATTGATGTAGGTAGGATAGAAGGAAGTAAGAATAGGTCGAGAACGAATGATTAATAGAAAATATTATTCAGAAGGTAAAGGTAGAGGTAGAGGTAGAGGTAAAGGCAAAGGCAAAGGCAAAGGCAAAGGCAAAAGAAGAAAGAAGTCGAGGTCCGGTCCGAAGGAATGTACAGTAGTGTATATTAAGTCGAAGTAGTAAGTCGAAAGGCGGGGAGAAGGAATCCTTGAAAGGAAGAGGGGTGATGGTGGATACAATTTGCCGATAGGATGGATTCCTTGTTGAAGGTCTAGATGTGACGATTGAGGAGTAAAAGCTCAATCTAGTCCATACCTTGCCTCTTCTCTTCACCTAACGTCTACCTAGCTGTGATGCGTACATTTTACATTTCAGTTGACCTCGCAGACGGTTATCCTCTGAGCGATAGCAAGTTATCTTCTGAGCGACGGCGAGTTATCCTCTGAGCGATAAAAGCTGAACCCGCCAGCCGTACCGCAGCCGTCAGGAAACAGGACCGCCTAGGTCTACAGTAATGGATTAGTATATTTATGTAAGCCTCGAGTAAGAAATGCCCTATTTATGAGTCTTTTTCTCATTCTTATTGTCTAAAGAAATGTACAGAGTACGGATGCGGAAATCCGTTGAACGATAGGATGCAACGGTACATCAACAAGTAACAGCATCAAGGCATAATAGCTGAGCATCAATATCATGGATTCCTGTTCTCATCCCAATGCACAGCCGACCTATGTTATACCCTCTACTCCAACCCAGCCAGCAGCGCCTATATGCTCTTAAATAACAATTGCATTATGCAAAACCAACCCAAATGATTCCCGCTTCCTACTCAAACTTCCCTTTCCCAAAAAGCCCACCTACCAGCTTTCGCCTACTCTCCACCCCTTTGAACTTTTTCTGCTCCCTCCTCTTCTCATTCTTCTCAATTGCCGCTCTCCTCTCACTCTCCCTCGCGAAAGAATTCACCCCACTATTTTTACTCGCTCCCTTTCTAATCCCCTCTCCCTCTTTCCCCCCCGCCATCCTCTCTGTGGTCGACATCCCGCCCACACTCGACGTCGATACGATACTACTATTAGTCGTAGCCTTTCTTAACAGCGCCGGAACCTTGAATCCTGGCGCTGACGATGGCGCTGCGAACGCTAGACGGTCATTGTTCGATAGGTTGCTCGAGTTTGCGCGTTTCAGTGAGATGCGGTCGATGATGGATACGTCTGTTCGACGGATGGCGAATGGATCGCGGTTTTCTTTGTTCTTCTGTTCGGGACCGCCTTCGATCTCGAGATCGTCATCGGATTCGGATTCGGAGTCCAAGGAGGTGACCATAGCGTTCGGTTCTTCGATCAGGCTTGATACCGACTGTCGGATTTCTGATAGATTGGATGGCTTCTTAGATGCGTTGGTTCGTCGAAGGTTTGGTGGTGGCCGGACATAAGCTGCATCGTCAGATCGCTTGCGCTTTGGTGGCGGTCCCATTACTTCCTTGTCCTGGCCTGGCACTTGCTGGTTATCATCAGTTTGTGTTTGAGACTGTGATTCAGAAGATTCATCGTCGATTTCCGCAAAGTCGTCTAAGAAACCCATCTCATCATCGCTACCCCTATCCTCAATTGCACGAAGAAAAGCTTGTTTTTTGGGGTTCTCGGCGATCTTCCCAATTCGTTCGTCGGCCAGCAGAGCCTTGCGCATTCTCGCGAACTCGGCTCGCTTGCGACGTTGTCGTGCTTCCCCACCATCGTCCGAATCCGAAAGGTCGTAATCTGCCCCGCGCTTGCGTCGTAGCATTCCTTTGGAAATATCTTTGTAGAGCTTCTCAATTTGCTTCTCGTCGTTTGCTCTTTCGCGGTCACTACGACTGTTAGTAAGAAACCCAACTAGCATAAGAGGGAGCTTACGCATAAAATCGAGCGAGCTCATTTTCGTCGATATCTTTCTTTTCATCATCGATCATCTCTTTGACGAAAGCATCCTCTTCACCACCACTTTCGTCGTCACTAGCCCCTCCAAGTCCTGCATATTCATCTTCGGACTCCTCGGCCTGTTCGTGGACCATGTTCTTCGCATCACTCTTCTTCTTGTCAAATTCATCCACGACCTTTGCCTTCTTCTTCTTTGAAGCTTTACGCATAACATCAAAGGCATTAGCTGATATACTGAACTCTTCATCCTCATCAGCATTCTCTTGGACTGGATCTAAGCCTTCTTCGTCATCCGAGAAAGTGGCAACCTGAGCCCTACGACGAAGTTTGCCTTTCTTTTTCATGACAGGACTTTCCATTACGGCTTCAAATGCTGCTTGATCCATTTGAGAGCTAACTCTAACAGTGCCAACAGTTGAAGGTGGGTCCACGAATCGACCCTTAATAGGGGTCATCATTTGGAAGCCACCATCTTGTGTGGCGGGAAAGTCAGACATCTGTGTCGAGGGCTGATTATCGAGTAAGCTATCGAATGCATTGATCTGCGACTGTTCAAACGAGATCTGAATCCCTTGTGTCTCATTGTTGTTCATTTGTGATTCCCGAACTTGAGTTTGGCTATCCATGACCATGTCCTGAGATTCTTCCTTGGACAATGTCGGCACAAATGGCGCGAGTTCCGGTGCTGCATTGCGTCTTCGCAAAAATGAAGGAGAACCATTGTTCATCTCAAATGGTTGAGAATCTTGAGTTGGGACTTCCAGATCTTGACTGTCGTCCATAGTTCCCGCGAATATTTGAGTGAGACCAAGCCCAGCAGGTCCTGCCACCGTTACGCCTGGTATGAAAGTCCTTTTCGCCGAACGAAGAACTGAGGTAGGCATAGCTGGAGAATCGGTTCCCAGGTCTGTAGGGGACCTTGTTCGAGGACCTTTGGGTGTCTGCTTTACGATATCTTCTTCGTCCTCGTCATCAGAGATGACTTTTGCAACCCGTGGCCTACGGGAATTTTGATTTACAGGTAAATTTTCATCTTCGTCTTCTAGATCCATAGCTTCTTTTGGGGCTTCTTTAATAGATAAATCTGTCTCGGATTCCTCTGCGTCGTCCTCGCCTGCCTCGTTGTCGAACATGGGATTCGGAGTCTCGTCCTCCTCTGCCTCATCTTCTTCTTCACTGTCCTCAGCTTCCCAGCCCTCTTGTTCGTCGTCTTCAGAGCCTAGCCCAGAAGCTTCTCCCTCTGGGCCTTGGTCTTCCTCCCATTCGTCATCATCGCTGCTGTCACCCAGTGGATCCTTCTCACCATTGATCTTCCGCTCTTTCTTGGCAGCAGCCTTTTCTCGCGCTTTGATTTCTTCACCTTCTTGACGAGCTTTTGCTAATATATCATCAACTTCTGCCATTTCCTTTGCTCGCTCCTCGGCTGTTTGTACAACTATGCCCCGATCTCTCAAAGCCTGAAGTCGCTCCTCTCTTTCACGGGTTGCTTGTTGTCTAGCTCGCAGCTGTAGGTTCATTTGCAGATCTTTAGCTGTCATTGAAGGCTTTTGGTTACGACCAGAGTTTTGCTTCCCAGGTGATGTGAGATGTGCGAGCATGCGAAGTGCGACCATAGAGTGAGGCTCCTTAGCTTGCTTGGCTGGTATTCGCTCGAAGATCGCATCTAGCTTTGCATTGCGTTTCGATGCCTTGGCGCTTACAATCTCCAGGTCGCTGTCGGAATCGTCTAATTCAGATGCATGGCTTGTTCCTTTTGCAGGTCGGATTTGGATAGGCCGCTGTTTGAGTGAAGAGTTCTTCTCAGAAACTTCTTGAGCAGGTTCTACGTCGATAGCCTTTCCTTTGCCTTTATCTATCTTAGACGGTGGTGAGGATGGTAAGTTCTCCATGCCATCTTCAAGCGTCGGGAGCTCTTCAGCCTCGGCAATCCCAGCCGTAGCTTTGACCTGAGGTAATTCGCTGGCTCCTTGCTTTGCTGAATCCTCGACTTCAGAGGGAGGTGATGAAGGAGGTGTGTCCCGCATTTCAACATCGGGTTGCTGAGCTGGGCTTGAACTTGGAGGCCTGACGGGATCAGAGGAGACGACATCCGAAACTGGTTGTTTGTAGTTGAACTTAGCAAACAAGCTTTCCTTGGTTATCTTCTTCTTCGTCTTAGCCTGGTGGGCCAATTGCATATTTCTGCTCATTCGTTGAGTCTCTCTATGCATTTCCTCGATTGCCTTCTTGCTCGCTTTACGGGTAGGACGGGCTTGCTGAGTAAGTCTTCGTCCGTCTTCATCCTCGCTGTCATTACCATCATCTGCTTCAAGCAATGCCGCCTGTCGTCGTCGCTCAGCAACCTTCTCAGCCTTTTCCCGCTTTGTTTGTTCATCTCTTTCGCGGCGCTCCTGGCGCTTCTTTTCTACCAATGCTTGGAAACGTTTGTTGGATGGTGAAGTTGGATTGAGTGGTAGATCATCGGAGTCTGAAGCATTTCCAGGAGTGGCAGATCTGGGCGCATCTGGCGTTACAAATAGCCCTGGGGAATAAGAAGCTTTTTGAGGACTTGACTTCGGTGTCTCACGAAGCGGCGTTCGGATCTTGCGCTTACGGGATACAACTGAAGTATCGCTGTTATCAGTGCTCCTGTCTTCGTCTGTGTCTGCTGGCACCTCCGTCGTGGTCTTCTTCTGAAGTAATTTTCTGACTCTATCCCGGGGATTGTTCGCAACAGGCTCCCCGTCATCATTTCCGATCGCGGCTTTCATTCGCGAAGCTAAGCGCCCCTTGGGTTTCATTATCTCCTCTTCATCGTCGCTCGAGCTTTGTGATGCCACATCCTCACGGTCTTCCTCGTTACCCTCTGTGGATTGTGATTTTTTGGTTGCAATTTCTAGACTCGGAGACGTGGCTTTTTTTAATCTGGACGTAAGTCGTTGCCTAGCATTTCCTGAAACTATCTCTTCGTCTGAGCTGTCCAATCCGGCAAGCAGTGCGTTGACCTTTGATCTTGGGGACAATTCCATGGCTGAAGCTGCCTCCATTGGGGAGGACTCTCGAGATGAAGCCATTGTATTAGTTGAAAATGTAATTAGAACAGTAAAAAGCTCATACAAAACTCTCAGATACTCAATCGCCACAACCACAATAGAATCAGCAAATTGTTAAGTTGTTTTGTTGCATTGAACAAGCAGTAAGTAAGAAGTACTTACTCGAAGAGGTGGAGCTCTGCTAAATGGGAAAACGCGTTGCGGAGGAATACTGCACGCGAAGCGCGACAAGCAAGGGTCATGGCTCGCGAACTTCTATTCTATTTATTATTCTCGCACCCCTTCAATTAATCTAGAGCATCTGCATCTACAAAGTGGATGCGTCGTTGATGCCCTCATGACCATGTTTTATTTCGTAAGCCTTTAATGTTGTGAACCATCCATATCTTGATATATGCAGCGCTTTCCATATTCCTACGTTCTTTTATGGATGGAGTCATAAAGTCCTTTTAAATTTTATTTCTCCATTTTTGACGGAATTTTCATTTAGAACCACCGGCCAGAATTTTCAAATCTTCTATGTTACTTTCATGGTGTCGTCGGTATGACTATCCTTCAGCGCCTTAGGGCAAGATCTGCTCATAATGTCGCCGTGTTGAAAGCATCTCCCTTGTCCGAGATCTCGGGTGCTTTTGGCGATCTTGGAACGCTGCTCCCACTCATGATTGCCCTAGCTGTCAATCATTCAATATCACTCTCAACAACCCTGGTCTTCTCCGGTTTGTGGAACATTTTGACTGGCGTCGCTTTTGGAATTCCGCTGCCTGTGCAACCCATGAAGGTGAGAAACGAAGGGTTTTGATAACTGGATTGTCGACTGACAAAACCGCAGGCTATTGCTGCGGTAGCTATATCCAGGAAATTCTCGGTGGAGGAAACCGTTTCTGCTGGTTACACAGTTGCCGGAGTGGTTCTCGTTCTAAGTATCACCGGATTACTTCGATGGTTCACAAACCTCATTCCAACTCCCGTTGTCAAGGGTATTCAAGTTGGTGCCGGTTTGTCACTCATATTGTCAGCTGGATCAAGCCTGCTGCAACCACTTGGCTGGACAACACCGAATGCAGGCGATAACCTTCTATGGGCCAGCTTTGCCTTCGTTATACTGCTAATTACACAGAAATATCCAAAGCTTCCATATGCTCTGGCTATCTTCATACTTGGACTTCTGTTATCAGTTTACATTGCCGGACCTGCTTCTCTGCCGTCATTGGGACTCTGGCATCCCGGTATTTACATTCCTTCGCCGGCTTCTTTCAAAATCGGAGCATTGGATGCAGGACTCGGTCAGATTCCTCTCACAACCTTGAATTCTATCGTTGCAGTCAATTTCTTGGCGTCCGACCTCTTGCCTAATGTTCCTGCACCTGGCGTGACTTCGATTGGCATTAGCGTGGCATTGATGAATCTTGTTGGTGGTTGGTTCGGTGCTATGCCTGTCTGCCATGGGTCTGGTGGACTCGCTGCACAATATCGGTTTGGTGCTCGGAGCGGAGCTAGTATTATTATCCTTGGCGCTTTGAAGATGATATTTGGGTTCTTCTTCGGTGATACTTTAGTGAGTCTTCTGCGAGAATATCCCAAAAGTCTCCTCGGTATCATGGTCCTAGCGGCAGGCTTGGAACTCGCGAAAGTAGGTGAGAGCCTAAATTATGGTGCGAGGGATCTATGGGACATCTCCGAGTCTAGTATAGGCTCAGACTCAGCTCAGCCGCACATAATCAAGAGACACAGGGAGCTGTCCGACGAAGAAAGAAAAGAACGGTGGTCTGTCATGTTCATGACGATCGGGTTTCTACTGGCCTTCAAAAATGATGGTGCAGGTTTTTTGGCTGGTATGGTTTGTCATGGATTCAATCAATCTTCGGGGATATGGAATAGTTGGCAAGGATGGAGGAATAGACTCGATCGAAAATTTAGGAGCGAGGAAGAACAGTTGCTTTCAGCATAGACCACAGGGCAGAAATAACCTTACGCGATAATGAGGACCTGGTTCAATGTCGGTATTGTTCTTTGCTTATATGAGCATATGGCTCGTATAATTCATTGCTGCAACGTCATAAATTCAGGTTGCTAGACTACGTTGTATTTTGACATGGGCTGTAATATACAGAATAATATGGGCCTCTAGCCTGCATTACCACGAGTAGTATTGCCTCTGGGCAGTCACAGGTCTGTTTGGTAGCTGTACCCAAACCTTTTTGTCTTTGGCCTTTTTCTCTCGCTCTTCATGAAGTCTGATACGGGTAGCTTCTTCCTTTAATACAATAGAGATACCTTGAAAATGTTAGCTTATAGTATAATCAGCTAGAAGTTGGTGAGATACGTACTAGTCGTCCTGTTCTTCATAACGTTTACTTTTCCCCTAGCCCTGTAATCCAGAGTCTTCCCGTACAAACCCTTTCCACACCAAGCCTCGTCCACATACAATGTGGTAGGATCCTCAACCTTGACCCTCTTTCCGTCCTTTGTCATAATGAATTTGGGCGTGAAAGTTTTGCCCTCCCCGATGCCCAGGCCCATACCTCTCATGGCAATAGCCTCATTCTTCGCATGCTCGAGATGTTCTTTGACATCCTTCGCGACCTTCTTCCTCGAGAATCTCATCTGGATTATTGCATCATCTACTGTCTTCCCCGCAATTTGCTTGGCAAGAGGAACCAGCTTTTTGACAGAGGTCTTGAAATCATGACTCTTCGACAGCAGCATTCTTTCCTGTCTCTTCAATGCCTGTGTCTTTGACAATCGCCCTCTCTTCTTAACCTCCTGTATCACCTTCCTACGCTGCCACTCCATGCGGTTTCTTGGTTGTGGGTCTAACGTGGCAGCCATGGTATAAGGATTCCTTGGAACAGCTCTTTTCCCTCGGTCATATTGGGGCTTTTCGCCAGCGAGTTCTTCGTCCTCGAAGATAGAAGACGATGCGAGATCTCCACGTTGCGTAGCCTGTCGCCTCTCTGCGCGTCTCTTGAGGAAGTCCTCTGTCAATGGATTTTTTGCTCCCTTATCAGGCCTAAACCAACTCTTCGCCTTGTCGAGGCTTTCTTTCCAAAATGTTCGTCGTCGTGTATATGACGGGACGAGGAAGGTAAATGGCGGATGTGATGTGGTTAGTGGCGCAGCTATATATCAATCAGCTTCAGCACATAGTTGGCATCGTGCCTGAACTAACCAGCCCTTAGCAAGCGCCGCGATGGAAGGTTGAGACTCATCTTGGGGACGAGTAGATGCTGCTGTCAGCTATCAATTCTTGTGTACATCAAAATAATTGAAGTTCTTAGCTCGCCAATTTAGTGCTGCTGCTTTAAGCGCTGGAATTGCGGTACCCGGTTCCGAATCTGATCTTCTTACCAAATAGTTAATTTCTTTGGTATTTCATGCATTTCGATCTGCTGATTCTGAGCAAAGCTGATATCGTGAGCAAAGTGAACCCATGTCACAAAAATGACACCATAATTATCCCCACCTCAAACGTGGTTCATATTCTAATGTGCGATTTACAAAGCAAACGGTAATTGCTGTATCACGTGCCGCAAAATGTTAAGCGGCAATCAATTCCGGACGGGTGTGTTCCAGATTGTGTTACTCGTATTTCATGACATTGGTGCCAACCACTCGTGCTAACCTTCACAATTGTTTATTCCCTTATAAGACCCATCCCACCTCTTGAATTTACATCTCGAGATGCTGCTCGGGTTTTCTCCCAATAACGACAAGAGAACTCCAGCGTGAAGTAGTCCGGAGAAAGCCTTTGTTTTATCAAAGATGAGTGAACCTATTGGCGAAGATGCTTGGCTGGCGCTCGTGGATGAGGCTAGCAGGAGTGCCAGAGATTTGGAGCAGCGCATCGAAGTCGTCGAATTGTACAAACGCGCGTTAGCAGCGGAACCATGGAGCAACACTCTTTGGGTGGCGTATTGCGAATGGCTTTTGTCATTATATACGGACTGTCGAGACCCGGATGCAGGATGGCCGGAAGAGGAACAACAGCTTGGACAGGAGCTATTCTCGTTGCAGACGGCGCAACAAGTTTGGCAGGAGGGCGCGGCAGCTACACAATACCGAATCAACGACAGTCATGAGCTTTGGAACCGTTGGATCACAATCGAACTAGAAGAACTTGCCAAATCGCCTAATCGTGCTGGCGTTGAGCGCGTCCGCAAGATCTTCCTCGACCGGTTGCAGACGCCACATGCTACATGGGACGAGACTTCGCAGATGTTTTCCACCTTCGTTACCAAATATGACGAGCCCTCTTGGGAATCGACAATGGTGCAAGTTACGAAACTCGCCACACCTGCAAAATATCTATATGGGCAGCGCGAGGAGCATGAACTAAAGCTTCAGCAAGCTATTGCATCTGGTAACAAGGAAGCTGCAGCGTCAGTTATGAAAGAATACCTGGAATGGGAGAGCTTCCTGCCCCTCAAAAAGCCAAAAAAAGGCATGCCAACCAGTCCCCCGATCTTGACCGTGGCTCTTTACGAACGCGCATTATCTTCTACGATCCTTGGTCAGGACCCTGGCACCTGGGAAGATTACCTTGGGTTCGTCTTGTCAATTTATGCTACAAACCCACAAGCTCAATTGGGCAGCCCACTCAACATCGCGCAACGTGCTACTGCCCATTGTCCTTGGTCTGGAATGCTCTGGGCGCGTTATATTCTTCTGGCGGAAACTGAAAACCTACCTTTCTCTACGATCGAACAGATAAAACATTCGGCTACCAGTGCTGGTGTGCTAGATCGCGATGGGATGGACGGGGTCATAGAGGTTTACATTGCCTGGTGTGGGTATCTCAGACGCCGTACGATGTTCAAGTCCCACGAAGACGAAGCATATGATATGGCCGATGTCGGTTTACCTGCAGCACTGGAGAGTGTTCAAGATTGGGGTCAAAGGCTCTACGGAAAGAGAGATTATGCAGGCGACCACTTGTTCCGGATCGAGCGGATTCTAATCCAATATTTCACCGACAAAGGTGCAATTGATGAAGCACGTGAATGGTGGAAACGTCTAGTAAAGACAAATCAGAAGAGCTATGAATTCTGGCAACAGTACTACGTCTGGGAGATGTCTGTACGACCTCCAACCACCCCTCCAACATTAGCTTCTGCTGTGTTGTTGCAAGCCGTCCGTACTAAGGATCTTGATTGGCCCGAGAAAATGATGGAAGTCTATATTCGGCACTGTAACAATTATGAAGACGCACAAACACTGATGGCAGCTAAAGACACCGTTCGCAGACAATCCAAGAGCGTGGCTAAACGTCGAGAAAGAGAGGCTGCCGAGCAAGCAGCAATGTATAGTCAACAACCAGATGTCATTACGCCTGATCCTACAGTTGGTGATTCTCCTTCTGGAAATACGAAGAGGAAGCGTGAGTCGACCTCCGAAGATGCTGATGGTAACACCCACAAGAAGATTAAAAATGAGCAACCGGTAGCTGATCCAGAGGCCTTGCGGCAACAGCATTTGAAAAGGGACCGCGAGAACACGACCGTCATAGTCAGCAATCTACCCCCCACGGTTACTCAAACCAAAGTCAGACAGTATTTTAAAGAGTACGGGCATATCAACAGTTTAGCCCTTAAAACGGAAGCCGACAACCTCTCATCAACATGCTTGATTGAATTCCGGTCCAACGACGACGTCCAATCGGCCTTTCTTCGAGACGGCAAATATTTCGGTGAGAAGCAAATTCGAGTGGAATCTGGTACCGGTTTGACTCTTTATGTGACGAACTACCCTCCTACTGCTGATGAAAATTACATGCATAAGCTCTTCAAGGACTGTGGTGAAATCTTCAGTATCCGATGGCCAAGTCTCAAGTATAATACTCATCGTCGATTCTGCTATGTCACATTCCGCAATGCTGAGGCTGCTGCTGCTGCTACTCGGCTCGATGGAACGCTGCTGGACAACAAGTACAAGCTCATTGCCAAATATTCTGACCCTGCCAACAAAAAACAACGCGAAGGTGCTGCAGCAGAAGGTCGGGAGCTCCATGTAACTAGCTTAGATTCAAGCTTGACGGAGAATGACCTGAAAGGGGTGTTCTCTAAATATGGAAAGGTCGAAACCATTAGACTGTTGAAAACGGCCAAGGGCGAGAGCAAGGGTGCAGGTTTTGTTGTCTTTGAAAAGAAGGATGATGCTACAGCTGCGCTTGAACTGGATAAAACCAAGTTGAAGTCATCTGTCTTGCACGTTGAATTGACTCAAGTGAAGAACTACAAACCCATTGCGATTAGCGGTGGAGGAAAGGCCTCTTCAGCATCCCCAGCTCCTGAGGATGGAGCCTCAGCAATGTCGACTTCCCCCGCTCCAGACTCTTCCCATACGAATACGCATGCGCTACATGCGCCATCCAAGCCTGAAGGGGCTGACCGAACGATTACATTACTTAATGTACCCGATACAGTCAACGATGCCAGAATCCGCGCTATCGCCGAGCCATTTGGTACGATAGTCAAGCTCATCTTGCGCCCGGATCATTCAGGTGCCATCATCGAGTACGAAGACGTTGCATCTGCAGGCAAAGCCTCTCTGGGGCTGGAAAATCACGAGATTGTGCCGGGCCGAAGATTGAGGACTGGCGGACTGAAGGATCTCTTTGCTCAGAGTGGTGAAGTCAAGACAGATCGTATTCAAATTGGCCAAGCCAGTAAAAAGAATAACACAGTCGGCCCCAACTTGATGCAACCCAGTGTACCAGTCAGAAGACCTGGCGGACGCGGTGGCTTGGGACAGAAAAGAGGATTGGGATACCCCGGGACGAAATCGGGCGCGTCAATGGCGTCGGATCCGCAATCGAATGCGAAGGGAAAAGAAACCGTAAACAAACATGGAGATGATAATAATCAATTGAAGAGCAATGCTGATTTCAAAGCCATGTTTTTAAGTGGGGGAAAGGAATGACATTCTGACGTGGTATAGGATACAAATTATTACTAGCTAGTAGCTATAATGAGGATGAGAGAAGTAGATGAGAAATGAAAAGCTTAATTTTTTGCTTCGTTACTAATGTTTATGAAAGATTTGCATTGCAAGTGATTGGGACGTGTGCATAACATGAATTTGCAAGCGCAAAGGAAAACATTACATATTGATTGACAAGTGTACATATCATGAAGCTTTGTTAAAGTATACTCTGACAGAGACCTTCAGTCATCCGTCTATCCATTCATAGGTATCACGAATCAAAACCCAAAGCATGCCTATCATTCTCACTCCTTCCCTCTCAACCCAACAACCTCCCTAAACCACACTGCCCGGCTCCAATCCCCTCTTCCTCCCCTTCCTTTTAATCTTCTCCACCAACCCTTCCCCCTCTCCAAACCCCATCGCCTCCACCTCCCTATCATGCACCCCCTTCACCCTCCTCAACGCCCCCCACTTATACCCCGCAAACACCACCCCACAAATCACCATTACCGCGCCCGTCACACTCGCCGTCGTCTGCGCCGTCACCGACCAGTGCCCCTCCTGCTGGCTGTACACCGCAACCAGCGTGCTCATCAGCCCTGTCGCGCCGTTCAGCGCCCCCGGTAGGAATATTTTGTTGAGTAGCCAGACGAAGTTCCGTCGGTGCGTGAACCAGAGAAAACAGAGACCGAGTGTGCCGATTAGACAGCAGAAGGAGGCGATGTAGAGGAGCTTGATGTTTTTTATGGTGCTCAGAATGCGAGCTTCGGCTGCGGAGGTGGGGGAGGAGGGGGATGGGGTGAGAGTGCTGAGGGAGGTGAATGTTCCAGGGAAGATTACGAAACCGGCGAGGAGGATCCCTTGGTGAGGATTAGTCGTTGGATGGGAGGTATGGTAAAGGGGGGATGAGGGAGGGAACTTACAGTTGAAGAACGCCACATATATGTTATGCAGACGCGGGATATCATCCAGACTGAGAAGCATATTCATGTACCTCGTCTGAACGCTAGTCTGGCGGTTCAACACCGTTGGGCGCACTCGACTTGCAGTGCCATTGGATACAGTTGTCGACATTGAGGGCTTCGAAGCATGATGGAAAGGGTTGAATAGATGATGGGCCTTTTTCGGTTTCAAGGGAGTGGGCTTTTGCGTTTGGGATCTGGAAGTAATGGTGGTAGTTGTTCCACTGCGATTAGGTCTGCCATCGCCTGTGTATGCTCCTTTGGGCGGGTCTATAAGAGTATGCGATCTGCCCATATTGCAATTTAGATGGCATAGGATTGGACTAGGTTGGGATATTTTGGATTACTCAATAATGTCTTAGATTGAATAACTTTGTGCGGGAGATGGAAATATGGGGCTTGTTATACGGTGTCCGTTGGGTACCACGATTATGCTAAAACTTATTGCAGGAAGGCTGCTGAACAAACAGCACAAACGAACGAGATATTACATCAAGGTTGGCAAGATCAAGTTTCTACGATTAAGGGTGGTGATACTAAATTAAAAGTCGTTGCCACATGAAAATTAGAGATATATTTGGAGTATCACCGCACAATCTCTATATCTCTTCACTTATCTGTATCCAATCGTGACTTTGACTGGGGAAGGAAGGTAGTCGTGGTATGGGGTGCTCACCGCAATATGATTGGTCCTCCAGCATTTTTACCCCCTGGAATTCTCATGCATGATGACGGCAAACAGGTACACAGAGGGTCCACAAGGGGTCTGCTCGAGTACTTATGTACAACCAGAATTTGCGAAAGAACTAAACTTGATCTGCAGACTCAGGTGAAAAAACTTGATATCGGATACGATTTTTTGTCTGCTTCCTTTCTCGGTGCGACAATCCTTGCCGAAGGTTGCAACCTTGGAGAGACTCGGCACAAAAACAATGTGCTTCTATGGTGGCTCAGCACTCAAGACTATATATCGCAGAAGCCTTATGCGGAGATCTGGCTCAAATCAGTCAGCGATGATACTTGGATGGAAACAAATATATTTGGATATGAAGATTGTTTGGATAGTGATGATCATTGATTCGATTCGATCATTGAGAACATTTATACAGATTATAATAGTAAGAGTACCGCCTAGCCCGCATACTTGAAAGAATAATGACATTGCTACAGCTGTATAATATATAGCACTAAATCAGTAAAAGAATTTTTACAATAGTATAGGGGTAAGACGAACCAATATCCTTTTTGGGGGCTACATAGGTATCAACAATAGTGAACCTCCTAGATAGAGCCAATATACGAGGCCCTTATATATACATGGATTGGTATAGAATCTTGCTACAAATTTAAATATATATGTGAATAGCTTTGCATGTAACCTTCTGCTGCTGCCCCCTTATCAGAACGGTCGAGTTATTTGTTTGGTGTAGACGAGTTTGAGGAGCTGGATGATGACCGTATTGCAACCACTTGCAACCACAGCGCAACGGAAGAGGCTTCAAGACGAAACGCCATCGAATTGATCACTGCATAGAGTAAGAAAAGTGATCGGTAACGAACTCGGTGTTGGAGGTCAACGTTCGTTGAAGGGGGGTGGGGGTGATATGAAGGTCTTGTTAGATCCCTCCGAAGGAGGCGGCACTGATTGTTTCAATATATAATCCTACTACATCGAACAAATTTAGGGTCGACAGTTTGGAGACTTGGAGTCAGCAGTTTGGGGTCGGAAACACTTGTATCCTCTATATCTCTGAGGATATCGTCTCAGAAATTGAAAAATATCTTCATCGACAATTTTCTTCATCAAGATGAAGTCCAAAAAATTTCATCATTACCTCGGATTTATAATCCCCGAATCGTCAAATTTCAGAGTCCGTATCAAAGTACATTGGTTTACTGCAGCAGGCTTATTCTTTCTTTGGCCCCTGACCAGATTCAAGCTCATCTCTGCCTATATAGAAAATCGGAAACATTCATCAGAACATCTGAAAGAAGCAATTAATCGAAGCAGATGGAATGTTATTGGGACTTGTACTTTTCATCTTCTACCCATCGGCATCACTATCATTCTATTGCTGTTGAATGTTCTCGAGGTTTACTCCGATTCTATCAGCCCCGATATTAGCCATCTCAACGCTCGATTAAATGCACTTCAATTCGCCGCAAAATTGCACGAGATATCAATCGGTGCTTCTCTCTCAAAAATTGGCCTGAATCTGCTCCAGTACGAAATTATGAATGGTGGGATTCCTCTTGGTGGTTTTCTTGCCGGATTCAAAATCAATGACCTTGGCTCCCTCTGGAGTCCTGAAATATGGGCCACTGGAACCTGTGGGAGGAAGAAGTGCTTTCTGATCGCACTCATCTTATCGTTCTTGACACTTCTAGGCGCAACTTGTGGTCCTGCTTCGGCTATTCTCATGCTGCCATCTCTGGGCTGGTGGGAAGTTTCTGTGACAGAGACTTTGGAATCACTGGCGAGGTCTGTGACTACATCAAAACCTTTGTTTATAATCGGTGCAAACGAATCATCACTGTGGCCGGAGAAAATCAGCGATTCAAACTATTGGCCACATGTATGTGGTGCTTCCAACATTACCAATAGTCTGCCAATTCTAGAAGGTTGTCCGGGTGGCGGTGCCTCAACCATGTTTAATTGGGCTAGGGCAACTGGTCCTTTGCCAGACTGGGGTCCACTACACTGGAATATAACCATACCAATCTATCAGAGCACCAGAGAGCAGGGAAACTGGGCTCGTTCAACATTCAATCGATTTCTTGAAGGAATAACTTACCAGAACTGGCAATTCCGGAGCTCGGGTTATTACAGGTGTTTCTTAAGTCAAACTATTTCTTCACCAGCTGCTGAGTCTCTTATCTCGATTGCTCAAACTCTAGGTTCTGAAAACGGTACTACTCGATGGAAGCTAAATTTGTCAGACGGAAGTGACCCTCCAGCAGCCCAAGCATTTGCAGCCTGTGGCGACACTATCTGGGCGTACCAAAAGGCTACTGGTGAAGCCAAGCCAATATTCCCCCAACGAGAGCTGCTTCCAGATGGACGTTTCAAATTCAAATCGACAAATGGAGGTATTCAATACCTGTCTGCGGATCAAGATGGTCGAATTCCATCATATAATATAAAGTTTGCATTCCCACTGGAGGACCCTACTCGCTTTTGGTACTCCAACGCTAGCGCTGCACTTGATCTTTGGAATGTTTCCCAACAAACTGTATCAATCTGGGTAAGTTCAGGAGAAAGGCCATCAATTGGAGCTGCCAGGATATCGCGTTCTTACGATGGAAGTGATAGATGTGATTTATATGAGTCTTGGACCTTTCTGCACTTTACGACCTGCTCTGTATTTGCTAGGTGGCAGCCAATGGATATCTTCATCGATCCTAACCTAGATACATTTGTTCACTCCCCAGGAGTCGACAGCACTGATAATAACTTAAAAAATGGCTACGAGGCAATTCAGCAGAGTTTGACAAGCAACTTGATGTTGAGTGGGCAAATTGTGCATTACCACCCAATCAAACTCTTATACCTTTTGCAACATCATTGATGCCTAGGAGTTGTGGCAGCTACCCTATAGGTTCATTTGGTGTTGCCGTTACTGCTCTTATTGCAGATGCAATAGCTAGAAGTGGTATGAGCAAGGCCATTTTCCTTAAGACTAACTTTTCATCCCAATTTTTGACCCCATGGGGTGCTTCAAATTGGCCATGGATTTTCCAAGATATCCTCTCGTTCAACGGCTCTGAAACAGATCGGGAAAATTACACCCCGGTCAACATCCGACAGTGGCGCTATGGCTACAGCTACTCACTCGATGGCAGCACTAGACGCCTTGCCCTCGCAATCCTCCTTACACATATTCTGTTCGCGCTGATCCACTCCACGCTTGTCGTATGGATAGGCTGGAGCTGCAACATCCTCACATCTCTTTACGAAGTGGTAGTCCTTGCTATCAACTCCTCGCCAACATCAATTCTAGAAAACACATGTGCGGGAATCACGAGGTTGGATACATATAAACATATTGTGAAAGTGAGGGAGGTTTTTGAGCAACATTTAAGTTTGGTTTTGGAGGGCGAAGAGGAAAACTCGAAGAGTGTGGTTGCAGGGAAAAGGTATGGACATAGAGGGCTGAATAAATGACATTAAGGAGACGGTGTAAAACAGGAGGGATCGTGGTTAATCAAATCTACCCGATCTCATCATTACTGTACAAGAAGATAAAAGGTGAATGACCTCTGGCGTTCTGTAGATAGCGATGCCGCCCACTCGTGAAAAGTTAAGCTCTGCAATCTCTTGGCAGTGTAAATGATTTACTTATCGAAGGCTTTAAGTCACTCTTTATGAACCCTCAAATATAGACCAAAGTGTAAAGGATCTTATGTTACCCTTGATGCCATCAAGAAAGTTCCCATATGTATCGGGGAATTTGCCAGTAGTTGTACTAGCATCGCAACCATCCTATCTCAGACTGACAATGTTTTCATGAAAGAGATTTGCTGTCACCAGGTCATCTGGAAACCGGACCCAGATCTTCTGCCTACAAATGACACAAATGGCTACTTCTTGGCCGAAAAGTCTTTCGTCCAGCCTGTGCTAGAGCTGTATGAGATTGGGAAGCTAAAGATGATTCAGTGGTCTCTTCGTCGGCTTCTGAAAGAACATCCGGTCGAAAGTGTACTACAGCAGTCCTCCCATCTTCGCAAATATCTGACTTGGGCGGAAATATACACATCCAGATATGAAAATTGCATGGATGGCGTTGAGAACGAAAGAGAAAATATTGACGATCTGTGTGCAATGATCGAAAGAAATGACCGTGAAGGCCCAACACAGAATTGGCTATTTTCAGCAATCAAAGTTTGGGAGAGATGCTGGGTATGGATAATCATATGCTCAATTACTCGTGCACTATCAAAACGTTGGACAATAGTCAGGAGCGCTTGTCCTAAAAAGTCCGGTATTTTATCCATCCAACGCCAACGCTATGCAAAAACAAATCTCACCGTCCACCTATTGTGTTCCAGCCAAAAGCAAATCTAGCATACCCTTGGTCTGCATTGCCTGTTCTGATCTTTCTACTTCTTGTCTGACACGTCTATGTAACAGCTTGAATTGGCGTTCCAAGTCCGGAGAATCTGCCGTATACTCAGAGTATAGATCCATGAGCAACATAGCAGCGTCAACGCAGATAGGCACATATCGGGGATCAGTCAAATGTTTCGATACCCAATCAAAAATTGGCTGTATCGAGGCTTCATCACGCTTCTCGAATGCTGCCCGCATAGCGCTTCTGTGTCGTAAAGCAGTGAGAAGGGTAAGAACAGTGACCGAGGGAAGGCGCTTCTCCAGGACGTGGTCTAATGCCTGCGGATATCTTCCGCGCCGTAAGTCTACCTCCCATTGTGGCTCCTTCTTCCTTGATCGCGGACGACCCTCGATTATAACATCCACTCCTTCTCCCATGAAATCCAAACCTCTCTTCTTCTTCAGCTCCCCACTTGTAAGCTTCCTTTTCTTGTTCTTCTTGTCATACTCGTCCAAGGTACCATCAATCAATGCTTGCATCTCCTTCGCCCTTTCGCGCTCCTTAATTTTCTGCTGTCCTGATAATCGCGTTTTGATAGACATCACGCCGTTTTGCATACCCACCACTAAATGCTTGTCTTCTCTGTTGGCCCCAGAAGTGATAACATTAACCGAAAGGATAGGTGCAGGGTATTTTGCCCCAGCTACCACATTCCATCCTGAGGTTTCGAATACCTTTACGTGACCATCCAACCCTCCGCTCACCAATCTTGTAGCATTGGAGGCTAAACATAATGAGGTGACTGTCTTTTGATGATTCTTGATTATGTGTAAAGGCTTTCCTGCAACCAAATCGAGGACTGATATCTGGTTGTCGGCAGAAGCAAGCACTGTCGTGCCTGATGGCATTGGCAAGACTGACTCAACAGGCGCGGCATGTTTGAAGATCATAGCTGCCCTGTTAGGTACTCGAGGATCCCATAGCCTAACAGTCTCATCATAACTTCCGGTCAAAATCATGTTTGACATGGTCCCAGGCATGAACGAACCACTTCTAACATAATCCGTATGTCCAATAAACGTAGTCGTGCTCTCTTGACTTGGCAGATCCCATAGTTTAACAGTCCGGTCATCACTAGTACTCATCAGGGTAGTCAACTCGGTCGGCGAAAACTTTGTTGTCCATACTGGCTGTTTATGTTCATCCCATGTCTTCAAGATAGCTCTAGAATTGACATCAAACACTTGTATCTTTCCCGTCTCATCACCTGCCACCATAACACGTCCATCTCGTCGAATTTCTCCGCTATGCGCAACATCCGAAAACCGAGTGATAGTTTTTATCAATTTGCGCGTTCGTATCGAAAATATCTGAAGTCGAGTGCCAGTAGTCACACAGAAGTAATCATTGGTGGAAGGCAGTAGAGAATTGGGTGGCGGAGGAGGAAACGAGATGTGAGTTATGGGATAATTTGTCGGCGATGGGATGAGTTGCTGTGAACGGAACGTCTTCCAATATCGCTGCTCAGGTGTAGTTGGCGATGGACCAGTAGGTAGCTTGACTACCGGCAGAGCAGTTCTGGGCGCAGCCATCTTGCAATGAATGGATTACGGTAATTGGGTGCTGCCGCAATGTGAGAGAAGTTCGCGATGCGCTTCATCAGAAAAAAAATAAAAAAGTACACAAGGATATTTTTCCCGATGATTGGGCTAGGCCATATTGAGCTAATGCAGGCTAAAGTTGCCGCATTGGGGATACTTGCCTCGAGTGCCGGTATTCAACCTCATCTGGTCACAATAAAGTCCATCAACTTTCACTTGGTAATGATTTCCCACGTATTAAGTTAACTTATACGCTTTCTGATTATCTAATGAATTTTATTCCTGCGAATCTCGCTCTAGAGTACAATCGTTTGTTTCTATGTCTCGCTTTACCTAATCGACAGTCCACCGGATCAGCAGTCAAGAACCTCCTCGACCTGGCTCTTCAATTAGTGGGAAATCCACAGGTTCCGGTTCATTCTTCTCAAGGACTTCATCACACCATTCTTCAAACACTCGACCCCATACATCTCGACCTTTGTATCTACCGAGGTCATCTGGCCAGGCTCTCACAGCACTTCTTAGACTTTCCAAGTTCTCTTTTTCATCTAATAGGTCTGTAAGAGGGGTCATATACGTACGTACCATGAATACAATCGCTTTGCTTCTAGACAACCGCTTGAGAGTCTGGCGCTCAGCTCTCACATATATGTCTTCCGCTCGTGGACGTTCCAGTAGAGACTCAGCTAATGCATGTGGTTGGAAAAGTGTTGAGCCTATCTGGATGAAATAAGTGTATCTTTCCAGGGGACAAGCCACACTGAGCTCATGTAGACCTCTAAGTCATGTTAGCTATATGTGGAAATAATTGGGGTCTGGGAATTGACTTTTTCACTCGTTTTCGCAGTGTCCTCTCCCATCCAGGAACGAGCTCATGCATTTTGTGGAGGGGCCATCCGATGCGTTCTCTAAGGTCCCATCCGGCTGGAGCCATGGTGAAGCTCGCACGTCTAAATAGTCAGAAGCCGAGCTATTTATGGACAACGTGATGAGACACTTACAGATAATGCTCGCCGTCATTACCCTGCACCAACAGATTGATATCTTCCATCACTAAGAGAGCCGCTATCTCCAGTGGATGCCTATCCCAGGGCTTCACCACCTTCACTCGCTCATCCGTGATCATGTTGTATATATACCCTTTATCTCTGACGAGTTGAAAATACTCTGGATATCTTCCAACTAAGAAATCTACCACGGTCTCCAAGAGCTCCTCGCAAATATCATCCATACCTGGGAGGATTTGCATCACACCATTCCTGTTCGTGGCCAGCAAGTCCCGTCGAAACTGCTGTTCTGGGAGATATCGGTTGTCTACCAACAACCAATCGCGATCTTCCATTTTACGGAGTGCCATCATCATGTGGTAAGGCCCCGCTTTCCATGGTCTATAACGACGAGGTTTGTTTGTGACAATATTGGTCAACCGAAGCCGTTTGGTCAAGGAAGGGTTGGTATTTCGCGGCTCTTCAGTGGCGGAATGCTGGATTCTGGTGACGAGGAAGTATGCGAAGCTGGCAGTGAAGACGCTGAGCAGCCACAGCATGATGTATATGGAGTGTTGAAACATAACTGCAGGTGCGCTCTCCTCTAAGGATTTATCATTGACTGCATAGAAGGTAGGAAATGGAAGTACGGTCGTGTAGGCCATTATATACCGCCTAAGTTCCTAATGATGCTTTCAATTATTCACTTAACGTACCTCTCATGAAGTCAACGAAACGATTCACAAATGTACCATATTCACACTTAAAGTGGGAAGCTCCCACCCACTGCAATCAGATGATATACTCCCACTATTATCACTGCCTTTATCGCTCGACTATTGTCTGGTACTGACAGTGCAATAAGAGCTATATTCGCTTGTTAGATCGAGTGAAACCCCCTGTTCAGCGCATTTACAGCTCTACAGTACTACTCAATTGGTACAGGAGCACCTCAATTTCCTTCTTGTACCACCTAAATTTCCACCTTATTCGGGAAAATCAATCAAGTCTTTTTTTTTTCACCTCACATCGCCGCCAAAGATAGGAAGCAACGATCGTGCTCCAGAACGCGTGGTACATCGGTAACATGGAGGGCGTGCAGCCGCATAAGTTCATGCCACACCTTTTGCACCAGCAGTTCCGTAAAGAGAATACAGGGCTGCCACAATATAGACAGGTCGCATTTCTTTCGTGGCGCGCAGAAGGTGGCGGGGCTTCTGCTTTACGCTAAATGGATGGTGTTATAATCCAACGCCTGAATCGCAGGCAAGGGATGGATGGATTCTATGAAGGGGGTTCGGAATCGTACGATTATCTGAGTACACATCAATGAATTTGATGAGATACTGTTTCATGCAAAGTTCTGCCTTGGTCGTCAGGATCAGATATTGTATGAGGTTTAAATTGAGTAGCAGGAGCATCGGGCATATGCATAGCGTTACTACTGGGTAGGGCTTTGAAATGGAGGTAGAACATTCAGTATGATTCTTTGAAGAGGTGGGAAACAACTTCTTTATACTACAGGGACGGCTAATATCCATATCCAATCTCATCCAGCCGTCCATGATATTGTAGCGTTCCTCCCCTTACATGACGCCCCGCCCCCCACATTTCCCCCCCTGTATTCCTGCCTTCCCAAGCGATATTCACTTCTACAATGCACCGCATCCATTCTCCTCTCCTCTCTTACACTAGCCCCCACAAAAAGGGTAGATCGCACTGGCAACAAGACCAGAAGAAGCCACCGAAACGTAACCCCTTCCTCGACTCCTTGAAAGAAAATGATAAAGAACCAAATATCCCAACATCAAATGACGAATGACTAATGGAGAAACACCGACACCAAGACCGACACCGACAGCTACCGCGTACTCCTACATCTTCCGATACCACGCAAGAAATGCCCGACACAACGTAAGAAATGCCCGACACAACGTAAGAGAAAAGAGAAGACACACCAAAGAATAAAACACCGCACCAATCTGGAAAACTCCTCATCCCATCTCATCTCATCTTATCTCATGTCATGTCATAAATATAGTTTAGATATAAAACGCCAGTAGAACTCCAGACACCCAGATGTGAACAAGAAACACAAGAGTTGACACCGAATATACCCAAACAGGAATAAGATGAATTAAAACAAGAGGGGGAATAAGTAATGAGAGAACATGGAAGTAGTAGAAGAAGAAGAAGAGTGAAACCCATCTCCCGTTTTGTTGCATTGCACCGAATGTTTCCTTGATAAACGTAAAGCGAAAAGTAGAAGAAAAAAAAAAAAAAAAAAAAAAAAAAAAAAAAAAAAACAAGAGTGAGTATATAAGAGGCAATAAGGGAGAAGAAAAGAACTAAATCCAAGAAGAACAGACAAGAATTGAATGCGCGTCTTGAAAAAGAAGGTCGAAAAAGAAGAAGAAAAAACATAACAAGAGTACGATCCAATTCCCTACTCCAACAGCTGGAGGGGGAAAAAAAATGACAACACCTCAGCGCCACGATAATGCCATCAACGCCATTTTATATCAACCCACAAAGTATACACGCACGTAAGAAAAAGATCAACCCAAACACCACTTAAGAATACGTCGGCCAGCCCCCATCCACCTCATAACTCCCCGCTTGCGGCATACAAACAGAACACATACTGGTAGTGCCATCTTCATTCTGCACATACTTATTCACACACAACAAAGGACACATATTCTGCTCATCCGCGTACGCCAAGTTCGATCCGTCCGCATACTGAGTAGTGGGCAGTGCCTCTTGAGCCTGCATGCTTCTCCTCTGTTCCCTCACCTCAATCCTCTCCGCCGCACAATCCTCATTGCAAGTCTTGCATCGATAATCATCAGTCTTCACATACACTCTCTTTAAGCATTTTTTGCACCTCCACCATCGGAGGTCCATGCGGCGTTCCTCAAGCCAAGCCTGTTGCGCCTCTTGCCATTTCTTCGCATCTTTTGCGTTCTTGCCCTGTTTCGCCGATCCTATGTCTTCCTTGTGGAACTCTTTGAGATGGTCTCGGTAATGATCTTTGCGGGTGAAGGGATCGGTGTGTCGCACGCATACCGAGTAGTCGCATGGGAAACTACTTTTTTGGTCGGCGTCGGCGTGGACTTGGCGGTAGTGGCGCTCGAGGTCGGCGGGGCGGCCGAAGCGCTTGCCGGAGCAGCGAGCGGGGAATTGACAGGGGTAGACGCCTTTTGAAACATTGCTATGTGGTGTCAGTACTAGTACGAGTATGATATAAGGTTATATGCCTCTTACCTTGGTGGGTCAAGATAGACTCGTGAAGGAGTATCCCCATAAACCACAAGTCCAGGAAGTAGCTCTAGGTATGGTTCTTTGCCTTTGGGCACAATGAACTTGTATAGTTTCCACAAGTCGGTGTTGGGAGTCCAGCCAAGGCTTGAAGGTGTCCATTTGAAAATCCTTTGTTGGATTGGCGCACTTTGCACAATGTACTGTGAAGTTGTCGTATAGTTGTCATAGGTAGTGGGTGCATACTTGGCTTCATCCTGCTGAGATAACTGAGATAGTTGAGAGTCGTGTTCGTACGGCATTAATGGGCTGCTAGGTTGTGGCGTGTAATAGGCCCCAGAGGAACGAGATTGACTACTATCGTTGCTCTGGTTAGAGTAGTTCATTTCTCGATCCATGCACCACCCTCCCATTGCTGCCGGTATTGACGTTGAACCAGGGTAGAGCTTGTCTTGCTCCTGATATAACCTTGGGCGTGAGTCTTGAGGTGATGGAGGCGGATACATAATATGTTTGCCGGGATGATTCTGTGTGCCCCTTCCCGAGTATTAGTCTTGATCCTTCCTTGAAAGACTCAACTTGTAGTGAACCCCATAGTTGCAACTTGCCAAAGGTGCAGCAGATCGACATTAAGAACCTTCACTTACAAACTCACAAAAAACACAAAAGAAACTTGTTTATCTCTGAGTTCTGTAAATGGAAATATATTTTAAGCCGAAGAGAAATAATGCTTGAGGATTTACATGACGATCTTCTAACCAAAAGGATCTGGTGAGACTTTATGACTTATGGGATGAAAAGGCTGTACGAAACTGTAATTCGAACCATGCATTCCCTCGTTGCAAATAAATGCTAGAGTAGCATGAAGGTATCACGATTGGTTGATGATATTGAGCGGAGGTCAATGAACGCATGCTAAGACTTTTCCACAGCTTCGACAGCTTAGTCAAGCGAAACGTGAAATTGCTAGCCCCAGAATGGATTGAACGGATAAGATACGCTATGGATACTCCCGCCTGCATGGAAGGGTTGGCAAAGAGGCTTCGATCTCTACTTGATGCACGTCTAGCTCAATGAAGACACCGAGCGTGTGATGTGGCTTGTTGACGAAAAGGGTCAGCAAACCGAGAACCTGTACAATGCCTCGAGTGAATTTAGCCAGGTATGGGATCTGGCCATTCTATTGAGCCTTCTATCTTAGAGCGGCACAGCAGGTGAAGGAGCTATGGCCGGACGAATCTTCGTCTTGGGTAACTAAGACCGACAGCCTTATTGGGGCGGACCATTGCTTAGCCAGGAGATATGGTTCGGATGGCCAAGACTAATCGAGAAGGCAGACAAAGAGGCATTTGTTTCTGAATACTCAGTGACATCTCATATGCGCAGCAAGGCATAGAAGGCTATGATGTGAATCTTGATCCTAGATGAAGGGGCATTGTTCGCGGAAGATCTCGGCAGGGACAGTTATCGTGGTTTGCTGTGGTTTGCTGTGGTTTGCTGGTGGTGAGGAGATCGGGCGTTGCGACAGCGAATATGAAGATACTGTGAGGACCATACCGCAAGGCAAAATTTGTCGTAAAGAAGAAGATCTATTGCTGAATATAATCGGGGCAACCGGTTCTATATCATCGCCCTGAAGCTGACCGCTTTTTTGTGATGAATTACATCTTGGTGTGCGATGGTCATGACGTGCGCATCCAATGAAAATGATTTGGCGGTTGTGAGGCTTCCAAGTCTGAATCCTGTAAGATAGAAATGTGCCATTAGGCAGCAAGTATTGGACCAAGCGGGAAGGCGTGACCGCCCTTCTTTTCGCCTTACCTCCGCCTTACCTCATAGCACTGACTGTATATGCAGGCGCTCGACTGTGTGCGGTACCCCGGATGTTTTTCCGATGTAATGGTGTTAGCGAAAACCGTTTGAGGCTGTTCCGACCGGCGCAACACTTTTCGAAGGTCTGCGAATCGACAGCTCATGGCTTTTCGATACGATGAACAAATCGATCGCATGTCGCATGTGAACGAGAGACTCGGCGAAGCGATGTTTCTAGCCCCATACCGAAGGACACCATAAGCTTACACGGCGAGCTATTGCTGGGCCCACACAAGCTATTCAGCCAGGGAGTGTCTGGGAAAAGGAACTATCGGGAACATCAGTATTGTATTTTCGTGGAATAGCAATCGTGAAGGACGAGGAGAACGCGCCAGAGAAAGACTTGTAGTCTCAGATATCCAATCACCGTGGACTTAGCTGTGGTTCGCCAGTCGGCCGTGGGTCGCGTGTAACCCAACCGCATGGGGTCCAAGAGTAAGTAAGATTTGGGCAGCTGGATGGCACAAATGGTAGGCTCAGTAGGCAAACAAAGCGCAGCCATTGCCCCCTCCCCAGGCCTTTGAGGAAAGAGAGCTTACATCGTCCGGTGTTATATACTGCGCACCTTGGATCCCAAGATTGGGCAGCTGTTTTACATGTTGCTTGCTTGAATCGTTGATGCCCAATTTTCGTTGTCATTCGGATCGTACATGAAACTGCAGGTCATTTACCGTAGCCCATTTGCATAAAGCTGCCAATTGCACTTGAGCATCCAGCCCCGACGGAAGCATTCATTGACGAATTGGGAAAATGGGCGGTTTCTATCTTCGGATTTATGATAGTTTCCTACTGTTTGTTCGCCTTAAATGATTGGAAATCATCAATTGGAGAGCGACCGAGACCTCTAAAATCCGAATATTGCATTTGAGAAATGTAGACGGGTCCTGTAAAACCCCTCATTCTCTCGCGATTCATACGATTGTGTGCCACGTTCACATCAACACTACACGCTTTACGGGAAAGGGGATATCGTTGCGGGAAGACAACAAACATCATCTGAATGAATCAGATGAGCAAAATAGTTTGCTATTGTGACGACTAAAGTCATTTCATCCAGCCAGGTAGATACTGGTTGAGCAATTACCACGCGCCAACCCGTCCTCCAGCCGAAGATACCACAGTGCACTAGAGCATTATACTACATCATCCTCAAGAAATTTGTAAATGAACTTGAAGTCTGCTTTCCTTCGGTTCATCCTATAGACAATTGATTAATAGATGACATAGCAATAGGTAAAGACGTTGAGAAGAAAGTGATGGGATGCACGTGACTAGAGCTTTGGTGATGAAAAAGGAGTCTTACCATGTACTCTCATAATCGAAGAAGCGATATGTTCCTTGTTCATACTCCTCAGTGATTGTCTTTGGCTCCTCATGTCGTTGGAACCACGTCTGATACTGCTTGTGAAAGCGCCAACTCTGTTCTTTCAGTGATCTTGCTGCAAGATATTGTTGGTACGTGGACTGCTTGTAATAGAATATGTAGAACAGCGTATCAGGATCTATACGGCTGTACAGCCGAGGATCTTCCAGTATAGGATTCACTTCTTGTGGATAGTAGGAAGGCGTGTTAGTCGGCATTTCTGGTTTGTAATTTCGGAACACTGTAACATCTGACATATTCGGTCCACTAGCTTGCGAGGCCGCTAACATTCTTTGTGATGCGGGAGACAATGGATCCAGAGGACTCTTCTGGATAACTTCAAATGATTGAAGCATATCCTGGAACCCAGAAGGTAGGTGATATACGGACTCCGTAGTTTCCGGAGCGGGGGGTTTGACACCGTTCGAAACACCATTCGAATGAGGTACGTTCGTTTGTGGAGGGGCAGCTTGAAGCGAGTTCTTGTCAGCTTTTGAAAAGAGTGAGATATCGAATAACAAACCTTTCTTTCCTTCCGCTGCTTCAGAGACGGCAGGGGCTTTCCCCGAAGATGCGCGGGAAGTATTAGGTCTTGCACTTTCTGCCCTCTCAATCGATTGAGATATATTTGCACTACTGGGTACAGCGCTCGACTGACTCAAAGCTGGCGACTTCGTTTGCGCGCTTGATGGAGTTTCTACAGCTGGAACACTGGGTCTCGTCACTGGTGTCTGGTTCACGCTTGCGGCCTGGGAATGAATGGTTGATGGGGATGCTGTCACACTTGGCCTACGCCCGGTATGTCCAGATATTGGTGGATGGCTTGCAGAAGATGCAGTGGTCGATGCAGCTTCCGGTGGTGGTGGTAAGGGAGCTAGACCCACACTACTCTTGTCGCTAGCCGCCGCCGCCGCCGATGCATACTTAAGGGTCTCCCCTGGAGCACGCGCGGGCACAGCCGCAGGTTTCATATTTGTTGGTCCTCCATTTGTCGTTGAATGGCTTGATAATGGAGTATGTAAAGTCGCCAGACCTGGGAGAGGGCTTCTCAATTGTGTAGACGGCCTTCGTGCTGCTGAAGGCTCGGATGTAGACCCAGACTTTGCTTTACCAGTCAGACTATTCGACCGCGCATCTGTATCTGGAGCATCCTCTTGTATTGATTGTGTGTCTTGTGACGATACTCGGTCATTATCATTATTCATGCCGTAGTTGTCCTCCTCCTCGTCAAGGTTGAGTTCGTCGTACATTTCATCATCCTCCACGAAATCATCGTTCAGGCCATCCGACACATAGTATTTTATTGATTCCTCCAACTCCTTTACTTGATCGACTTCCACATTCCCATTCTCCAAGCATCGTTTAATGAGCTCAAGTCTGCCTTGGTGGAATTTATGCCGTTCCGTTAACCTCTCAATCTCTGCTATCCGATCCGCCTTCCCGCTCTGGTTCTTGCCCTTTTTCATGGTTGCCTGTATTGATTCTTGCTCGGCTTCTAGGGTTTCGATTTGGCGCTCTAGTTCCTCCACCATGTTGCCCAGGAAATCACCAGTTTCCATTTTTGCACGCTCTTTGGGATCCAGTTTCGCTGCAGCCGACAGCCCTTCCTTTGAGTATGCTTTGGTCTTCATAGCCTTCTCGACTGCCTTAAACTTTTCCATTTGCTGTTTGCAATTTAGCTCATCGCACAATAAATCAATAGGTGCCGCCCTACAGTCTCAATCAATTTCCGATGGTCTAATAGAGGCCCCTTATCCTTTATGTCGTTACTTGCGGCCCATGTCTTGATCTGATCGCGAAGCCTTTGCAGCTTCTTGATCTCTCTCTTGAGATTGTCTTCCAGCTTTTCTTTCTGCGCTGCATTTGTGCATTGTTCAATCTTATCGTAAATGGACTCGAATTCTGCCACTCCTTCAACGACCTTCTTGAAGCATTTCTCGACTTCCTGTTGAAGCTTTCGTGCCGCCATCGTGTAATCGTGAGGGGTACGGAATAGTGTATCGGAGGGTTGGTGCTTGGTGATTGCAGTTGTGTACAAGGGGCTAGCTCTGTTCGACAAATGCCTGACCCCATGCGTAGGACAGAAGATAGTTTGTCTTTGGGACGTATTATGTTTGGTGAGATGGTGATACAAGAGATCTGACAGACCGTCTTGTTGCCGCAGTGAATCCAATTAATTGTGCGGTCGTGTGTCTGTTGAATTCCGGACGTTTCTGAAGTTGCGAACTTGCCTTCATAAGATCGCGGGAAGGTGGTGTTAATAAACTGTAATTGGCCCTCGCTTGCACCTACCTGGCTCAGGCTCCTGCTCAGCTGCAGCCTTAGGGAAGACGTGGGGAATGCGAATGATTGCTTCACATAAAGACAAAGACAAAGACAAAGAAAAAGAAAGGAGCCGTGGGAGCATAGTAACTTAATGCTCTGACGAGGGTTAGGTCAATCGCCTGTCTATGAGACATGTGCTTGGTTGTCTATGAAGATACTTAAATTTGACTACATCATCACTTTTGCTGGTAGACGTGCGAGATTGTACTGTACTGCTGTGTATGCAGCTATAGCCAACCATCAACTAGCTATATGTACAGCGAGTACAGTGAGTACAGTGGTGAGCAACAACAGCCATTGCACGTCAGATTGTCACTGTATATATCCCGTCGTAAATAGTCGAGATACATCAACCTGTTGCCAAAATGCGATATCGTCTTTGGCATTCACTCGTCCTGCTTCCAGTTTTGAACTGCGTCCAGTTTTGAAATACTCCCCACTTGTGGATTTCGGGTTGCGGGTTGCGGGTTGCGGGACTATAAACTGTGAGATCCATGGCAAGTTCTGCGTTCAAGCGCACATAGCTAAGAGACACAGGTAATCCTCGGACAGTGGCAGTTTTGGAAAACAGCGAGCATCATCTGAGAAATTTCCTTCTAACTCAATCAATCTTCAACGACTCACCATGAAAGGTATACAGAGCAGTTTTTTCCCCCCTTTTCACCTCTTTCCTCGACACTGACCCATTTTCAGCTATCTTACAGCGTGTCTTGTCTGCTTCGGTCACTGTAGATAAGCAGTTGGTGTCTTCCATTGGGAAAGGCATATTAGTCTTTGCTGCAGTGGCTCCAGGCGACACAGAGAAAGATGCCGAGACGTTGGCAGGAAAAGTCCTAAAGATGCGTTTGTGGGATGATGAAAATGGCGGACGGGTATGGAGCAGCAATCGTTTCATTGCTTCGTAAGAGAAAGAGCATATATAACAGTTGAGCCATTTATCCTAAGTCTAGGACAAAAGCCCGTCTCTTTCTTGGAACACTGCTGTGGCTTTCAAGGGGGAAATGATCAACTCATCCACTCTTATAATGTATGGCTGACAAGTGCAATAGTGGAAGCGCAATGTACAGGACATCAATGGAGAAGTCCTCTGCGGTAATAATTCATGGCCATCCGTAATGGACCCATCCATCTGACTTGGTGCCAGTCTCACAATTTACATTACTTGCTTCGACAAAGAAAGGCTCCAAGCCTGATTTCCATGGAGCTTTGGGAGGTGACCAAGCCAGAGAACTGTACCAGCTTTTTGTCACAAAGGTTGAACAAGGCTATGCAGCTGAGAAGGTCAAAGATGGTGTATTCCAAGCAATGATGGTACAGTGCTACCATCCCGTTCGGACAGGTGATAGATACATCTACTAATGGGCCATTAATCGCTAGGAAGTGGCTTTGATCAATGATGGCCCGGTATGTTGCATTTCCCTTGGATGGTGCCCACAGCTGTTCTATCTATACTTTGCAACTGATGCCCATAGGTAACACTTGAAATGTCAACAAGAGCAGAGGAAAAGGCTTGATGTGGGTTTCAAAGCGTATCGCAGGCTGGCTGTGCTCGTGGGTTGGTAGACCCCTCCTGAGGCCAAACAAGCGCCTCATCCAGTATCCTGATGTTTCACGCAAGTAGCAATCTGTCAGCCCTTCCCAGTAACTGGCTCATATGCTCTAATAATAGACTGGATTTCTAGAAAGATCACGTTTTATTCCTTCCAGGCAAACTTCCACCCAACAAACAGCATGACTTGTCGTACGTGAATAGCCTCAACTCTCATTTGGGTTAAGTGCGAGGTCGGAGCCCACTAATGCCGACCCCCACATTCCAACTCTGATACGAGAATCTTCCATCTGCTGCGGGCTCCGAATTCAATAAGAGGGCGCAAATTGCTTCAAAGAGAAATTATCTGGTAGTAATACTTGGCTGAATTTCTACGACTTCAATCCATATTATACGAGTAATTCTATTTCCTCTTTCTCTTTCCAATCACAACTTCGAACTCTGTAGCAAAGATGGCCGCAGAAGGAACCCAAGCTCAACCTCGCAGTCGAGTGTTCTTTGACATCTCGATTGGCAAAGTTCCCCAAGGTCGAGTTACCTTTGAGCTATACAATGACATTACTCCGAAGACTGCAGAAAACTTCCGCGCCCTCTGCACGGGCGAGAAGGGCGTTGGTAAAGCTGGTAAACCTCTGCACTACAAGGGATCTGGCTTCCATCGTGTGATCAAGCAATTCATGATCCAAGGTGGTGACTTTACTGCTGGAAACGGAACTGGAGGCGAGAGTATCTACGGCACAAAGTTCGACGATGAGAACTTTGCGAAGAAGCACGAGAAGCCTTTCTTACTCTCTATGGCCAATGCTGGTCCAGGTATGCCAACAATGACCCTTCTGTCTTCCAGCGCAATTTGACTTACAAAACGCTTCTCTCACTAGGTACCAATGGATCGCAATTCTTCATCACAACTGTCCCGACTCCCCATCTTGACGGAAAGCATGTCGTATTCGGGGAGGTCTTGAGCGGAAAGTCAATTGTCCGAAAGATCGAGAACATGACAACCCAACCAGGCGATAAACCAACCAAAGATGTCACTATCACCGACTGCGGCGAGCTCACGGGTGAAGAGGCCGAGAACGCTGATCAAAAAACTCCTGATGCCACCGGCGATCCATACGAAGGTACTTCACCCTCCAAGATGTCATCTTTCTTCTCCTGCTTCAAGAAATAGTCAACATACGTCCAGTTCAACTCTTGTCGACCGTTAATTTCTTTTCACTTTCTATCTTGTTGCACTGTCTCTTTTGCTCCTGTCTTTTTCTTTCTTTCTTGTCTTTTTGCTTTCACCTGTTTCTTAGATATCAATTCCCTTCTGCATTCTATAGTCTCGCTCTCTCCATCTTGAGAAAACATCATCATTAACATTAATCTCTCTTTTCCCCCAAAAAGACTTTCCCGAAGACAACGCTACTCCACCCACGGCCACCGAAACTGTCAAAATAGTCACCGATCTTAAAACTTTCGGCAACAACGCCTTCAAATCTGGCGATCTTCCTCTCGCTCTCGACAAATACGAAAAGGGCCTCCGCTACCTAAACGAAGAACCCGACCTAACCTCCGCTCCGGCCGAAACCTCCTCCACCCTCTCCTCCCTCCGCTTTACCCTTAACAGTAACTCCGCTCTTCTTCACAACAAATTGAAGAACTTCTCCGACGCAGAAAAATTCGCTAGTGCAGCGCTCGACGTCACTGGTCTAACCGACGCAGATAAAGCAAAGGCCTTATATCGACGTGCTATTGCGCACGTAGGACTGAAAGACGAAGATGCCGCGCTGAAGGATCTCGAGGAGGCAAACAAGTTGGTTCCGGGTGATGCAGCGGTCCTAAAGGAGTTGGCGGCCGTGAAGAAGAGTGCAGCGGATAGGGCCAAGAAGGAGAAGGCGGCTTATAGCAAGTTTTTCTCTTGATACTCACTATTTACATGATGGAGGAGGAGACACAAAATCGGTGCAGCGGAATGAAGCTAGTGAAAAAGCGTTGATTGATTAGTGAATGGTAGGAAGATTGCTTGCTTTGCTTGCTTAATAGGATTTGCATATATATAGCATGTTATGGCACGGCATAAAAAGCCCCAAATGAATAAATGAAGCTTAGATATCTAGAGACTTACAAAATAACCCCCCACCCCCCCAATAGTATGAATCTACGAATATTTGTGACATAGTATTTCTACATCCTGATGACAATAATCACGAAATCATATTGGATCCTAGGTCAAGATAACTAACCATATGTATGTATGTACTCGGTAACTCGGGGTTTGAGTGAACGATATATCTATCACCAAAAGTTACGAATAGCCTTAAACCCGCTATTTCGGCCCTAACTAAATAAAGAACTTTGACGAGATTTTTTTACGACCACCACCCTGGGACACCCCCAATCTCGATATGATAGAACTTATTTATTCTTGACAATACGAATGAATTGGATATTATTTGAATCAAGAGAATTGGGAGAGATTAGAGAGGTATTTTTCGTGTAATTTGGTAAAGGTATATATATATATATTATATATCTTTCATACCTCCTCTATTGAGTAGGTATGTATGTATATGTGTATATATAAAATAGCTTTCGATTCGTTTGAAGATATACGATAGATAGATATAGTATGTATATATATAATGTACTCGCTCGTACTGCAGCTAGCTAGCTAGTATTGTGTGTGATGTAACTGCAACTGCTATTTATGCACTCAACTTCAACTTCCACCTCAACCTCCTGGTCTTTTTCTTTCTTCCCTCCTTATTCCTGTGTCCCTTCTGGACCTTGTTCTCCCTTTCCCTTTCCCGTTCCCCGTCTCGTTTCGTCTTGTCTTGTCTTTCGCTTTTCCTGCTCTTCCTTCTCCTTTGGTCGACCTATCTGCCACTTTCTGCCGTGTGGTGGCTAAAGTTTCGACTGTCCTACTCTCTCTCTCTCTTGGTCTGTTGTGGTTTCCATATTCTTCGCTCTTCTTCTTTTCTCACTTCAGATGTGTTCATCCATCCATCCATGCATTCGGTTGTTGATTCGTCTCCCCCCTATTCACTTTCCTTTGGCTTTTCTACCTTTCTCTTTTGCTTCTTCTTCTTTGCCCCTCCCCATACTCCTCCCCCTCCCACCCTCGCCGCACAGTTCATCTTCTCCTCTTCTCCTCTTCCCCCGTTCTCCGACAACTCATTTCCCAACTCCCCACTGACTTTCAACTGTTCCCCTGTTGGCCCCCCCCCCCCCCCCCCCCCCCCACCAATAGAAATACGTGTATAAAGTAGCATAAGTAAGCCAAAACAAGCTAAGGTAAGTACAGGTCAACAAGATACACAATCATCCAAAGACAAATACACCACATACATACATACACACAACATATGACGAAAAAAAGAAGAAAGAATGATCAGACAATAAGTATGTAAAATCATCATACAACATGCAACATCGTCATCGTCATCATCGTGATCCAAGACCGACAGACCGACCGACCAAGAGACAGACACTAGTTACTCCTACTCCTACTCCTACTCCTATCCCTATCCATATCCCTATCCCTACTCCCCCTTTCCCCCTATTTCGCTAAATCCAAATAAAATTTCGATTCCATCTTCCTTTCTTCTTGCCTTAATCTTGCTATTGCCTTCTCTTTCTCTTCTTTTATATAGCCGTCCCTTTTCTTACCACACTCTACCCTTTTTCTCCAGGCCCTCCTCTCACTCACCTCAAACAACCAACCCATCTAAAACATACCTCCATGGTTCCAACCCGCCACAGTCGGACTCGTAATGTCCTCCCTCTCCCCGAGCCCCAACCCCGTATCCACACTCATCCCACTCCCTCCACTGCCACTCCCCCCACCCGCACCCGCACCCGCACCCGCACCGCCCATATTAATATTATCCGTACTACTCCCACTTCCCTGACTCTTCGGCTCCCTTTCTCTATCTCTCTCTCCCTTCTCTTTACCCTTCCTTCTCAAACCCCCCAGGAAACTCCTCGACTGCTTTTCATTCCTACTATGACCGAAGCTCTTGCCCGGGCCCGGCGGACTCGACGCCGGCAATTGTGCTCGATCTTGCCCCTGACCCGGCGAATCATATGGCTGGTACGGTCTCTGATATTTAGAGTCCTTTCCAAATGTTGCTTCCCAGAAGGTTTTGTTTTCTTTCTTATCTTTATCTTTATCCTTATCTTTATCACGACTATTCCTTTCTCGCTCTCGCTCACTACCACTACCCGCAGAGCCTGGCGCAAGGAGCTGCGTTGGGGTTTGCACGATGGATCCGCTGGTGCTGTTAGACATGGAGTAATCGAACCAGGGGGGAGTAAGAATAGGTTGGAGCTGATGTGGGTTTTGGGCATTCGCATCACGTTGCATATAATTCTGGATTTGCTGCTGCTGCTGCTGCTGCTGGAATTGTGGAGCAGGAGAATTCTCACGAAGATATGCGCCCTGCAGGCCTTCGACGATATCTTCGAATTGAAGGGAGATTTGATCAGCGCCGATACGATCGCCGTATTCTTCAGCTTTGAGTATGCATTCATCGGTGCGTTTCTTGAGGGCTTGACATAGGTTGTTGAATTCGGCGAGGTCGCCTTCAAGAATTTGGGTCGTGTGGTGGTTTGTTCCTTCAAGCCATAGTTTGACCAAGTCGGCGAAACATCGAGCATGATCAATGAGGTATGGTAGGGATGGGAAGCCTTCTCTTGATGTAGGTGGTAATCGTGCGAGAATGGTGATGGGTGTGGAATAAGATGCGGGAACTACAAATGTTGTGCGTTCGACCGGAATAGCGCAAATTGCATCCAGGAAATCTTTGACTCCTTGTCGATGCTGATGAAGAAATCTATTCATTGGCTCCATCCACGCCTCCTTTTGCCCAAAGCTCGACAAATTTGCCAAGGCCTGTAGACTCTTGGCAATTAAAGTAAATGTGCGTTGGGCCCTCCATTGAGGATGATCAGGTAGCAATCCGAAAAGTTTCGGATTGAGGATTGCTGGGCAAAAGAACCGCAAAAATATGAAGCCAGAGACACTGGTATATGCAACAGTTCGAAGGAAATCTCCATATCTGTCTTCAGCCACGGCGCGAATGTATTTGAAGATTTGCCTTAGTTCTGGCGGACACCGAGTGGCGGAATCAGCGATTGACCGCCAGATATCGTTGGTCAGGTTAATCAGGGTCTCCCAGTTCTTTTCGAAAGCTTCGCTACTTTCAATCTTTGATGGATCGACCTCACAGTCGGGGTTGATGCTATTTATTGTACTTATCTGCTCACCCAAGATCTCAGACAAGTATTCCTTGCCGACACGTCTCATATGGAAATCCAGAGCTTGGGTAAGTAACGAGTTTCCGCGAAAGAGTAAGTTCGCCTCGGTATTCAGACTTTTGCCCATATCTCGAACTGATTTCTCACGATCCATCGACGCAAAGGATATCTCATTCGAACCAATTCTGCGACTCCACCTCTGACGCTTGCTTGGAGCGTCTTTCCCGATACCATCGATTTCGTCCTCGACCAGAGCTTTGAGCCATTCCGCCCCGGTTCCTGAAACCTGATAAATATTCATTAATGTTTCTGATAGATGTTTGAGATTATTAGGTACGACCTGAGCTATTTGTAGTGTGAGCCCATTGCTGAAATTGTGTAAAAGTTCAGAAATCGGTTGATAGTCCTTAGCAAGCAGTACCACTACTTCGTCATGCCGTACTTTCATTAGCATTTCCCCAACCTGCTCTTGCTTGTCATCTAATATCGGCCACCATGTCTCGTTGTCCTTACCTCGCTCAAGCTTGTCGACTGGAATCTCGATCGTTCCGCACACAACCTCAACTTGCTGGTCGCTCACATGACCACTCATACTAGCTAGGAATCCTTGTACAGTCATTTGTGAAGTTTCCATGCGTTTCAGAACGATCGACAGCCTAGGCAGATAAGAGGGGAGGTCCGTAAACCCGCACTCTTCCCGCCAGAAGGGATTCCTCGTTTCGAATTTAGTCACAGTTCGAGCACGCACTTCACCGTCAAGCATGACCTCGGCGAAATAATCACCCAAGACCGTGTCTGGCTCGGGTCGAACCGAGTGCCTGCCATACTGCGGTACTTCCATCTTTGCCATGCCGGCTCTGCGAAACTTTGCTTCAATGATCCGCATACTGAGAGACTTCTCGATTCGAAACATGTCGTTAGTTGATGCGACATGTTCCTCTCCTTCTCCGTGGGCCGCTTCTGCGTCACCTTCACCCTCCTGTAGATGTAGATCTGGCCCATAGATTTCGGGTATGGTGAAAGCTCGCAGCAGACATGACCACACTTCGAAGACAAGACGAGATTCTAATGCTAGGTAGATGGGTCTAAAGATTGACAGCTCTGTAGAGTTAGAAGTGTATTGAGGGAAGATGGCGATGCAGAACTCCTCGCCCAGAACGGATTTATCCAATTTCTGTATTGCGCTGCGAGAAAGTTGTGGAAGCTGTACAACAGTGAGTAACACGGAATCATTCTCTGTAGATATTTTGAGTTCTCCATTATCTTGAAGTATGCAAGACACTCTGCGCCACTGTTGACCAGAAGAGCGTAAATGTCGTGTAGAAGGTCTCGTCAGCATAGCTTCCGGGGATAGTGGTGCTCCTTTGTCCCACAGCAGTAACTTGGCCACCTTGATAACATTCGAATCACGATTGCTGTACGAAGACCCTCTTCGATCTGGGCCTAGTCGGCGTTCATCTTGCTGCATCGTCACCGGTGACCGTAATGGACCAGGCTGAAAAGATGCCATTCTAATCTGCTGCCAGGAGAGAAAAGCAGCTAGCCAAGGGTCAAATTCCTGAGGGTTAGTGGGAAGAATGCGCAGATCTAAACCGAGGCTGGGATTCGACAATTCAAGACATCTGACTTGTCTTTCTAGGGAGTAAACAATGGGCTGGACTCTACAGCCACGGAGATCGGTAGCAACAGCGATGTGGAAAGGACCTTTGTCATCGTCTTCATACATGAGAGAGCCTTTTGCGCCATCAATGTAGCACATGCCCTTATACCACGTCCCTCGATGGACGGTCTGATACTCTACTTCACCTCTCATACGACCGCACAGACTCTTCATTAAGTGCAAGACTTTCTTTGTATCACCTGTAGTCACCGGAGCCGGTAAGGAGTCAACAGATGGGACGTCGAAAAATGCTTGAAAAGGCGAATTTGGCCGCGAATTTTTCTTCTGCAGCCGTCTACCATTCCCCTTCTCCTTGTTTAGCGAGTTCGACTTTGATAAATTGTTTCTGCTAGATGTCGAAATATATCCAGCGGCCGTATTGTTATCGGGTCGCGGCTCAAGATCGTGAAAGGAAGAGGAATTTGTAGAGTGTATTGACCCAATTCTCTGTCGATTCTTCGGAGTACCACGAGAGCTGGAACGTTGTCTTGTTGTAGCATCAACAGTATAAGTTCGAGGTCGTGAGCGCATACTCATGGAAGCGCTAGAGGTGGTGGGCTTATCGATCGATTCACTGCTGTATCCATCGTGAAATACAAGACCCTGTCGCCTTTCCCTGGGCTTCTCTCCCCCAGGTATTGAGCGAGGTGACGTTTGGACATTTGGATGGAAGAGTCTAGGCGGTGTCTCTAGTATGGTTAGGCCGTCGTCCGTTACCTCGTGAGGGTCGGGTGTGACTGTGCGAATAGTTGTGTCTAGGCCAGGACCCCGCGGTCGTCGCGGCTCACCCGGAGAGAACCTTCTCGCCAGAGTTTCGGCAGCATTATTTCCCCAATCCTGCACAGCGTTTTCTCTGCCAATTGTCCCATTATATTCTCTGGCGTCCATACCTGGAGGCACGATGCTCAACCCGCGATTCCTTCCCATGGAAGTTCCAATATAGCATGCCTGACCATCCAACCTTTCTTTGAAGGTGGTGGCCTAGGCAATGTTATGGTTTTTGACGTACTCTCGTAATCGAAAATTTATTTGTGCGACAGCATGCAGACGCTGAAGTCGAAGATTGCATGGGTACCGCGTCGAATAAATCAAAATTGACAATCTCTCGAGACAAGTGGTGGTGGACGTGGGGAAGGTCTAAGATGTTGCGCAATTGTTGAAGCTTTTGCCAGCTTTTGTACCGCGCAAAAAAGATAGTTGAACAAACGGAACGTGGTGTAGATCTTTCTTTTTGGTTCTCTTTGCTTGTGGAGACAAAGCCTTTTTCAGCGTCTGTCCTTTTTACCGATGATCCTGAATCCAATGTAGAGAGAGTTTCGTACACCTTGGTTATGAGTTCCCAGTAGCGATGGCAAGATTCGACAGTTCTTCATCATCACTATTCATCCATGCCATCTGCCATACCAACCCATACAGTTTATAAACGATTGACCAAGGTTCGTCGAATCTACTTTTGCGGGTCCATATTTCCCCTTTCAGTACAAAGACCGGGCCAGTCAAGGGTTCGTACTTGTGGAAAGTTTACTGGAGCTCAAGAGCTGGGGGATCTCAGGAAATCGCCAGGACCAGGCTTTGAGGAAGGGTAAAGGCCCGGAGGCTGAAGCTGGCGGAGGGAGAATGGCGTACGGGTATTGATGTGCTGCGTGGAATGGGGTGCAATGGCGGTGCAGCGGTGGGGGGCAGGTATCGAGATGGAGATTGTGATTGTGCGGAATTATGCTGCTAGTAGTTCGTCCTTGCAGCGTTGTTTCTTCGTTGCTATCCCGTTGATTCCGCACGGTGCTGAGGGAGGTGAGGTTCGATCTCTCTTCTGCAGGATGAACCAGTATCAGGCTGGATCGCGAGCGGAACAAGAAAGAAAGGGGGCGGTATTCCGTGGGTGGTCTAGTCCGCGGATTGGATAAATGGCGAATAATGAAGCGTGAATAGCTAGTGACTTGGGCTGAGTCTGATTTGTGGTGGGCAAGTACAGCTGTACAGTAGTGAGAGCTTAGTATGGTGGATGAGATGACATGGACGAGGTGTTGGGTTGGAGGAAAGATTAAAAAGAATTTTTATGGATTCAGTAGAAGGCCCAAGGCCCTGCCCTGGACGGGCCATTTGCTCCTCCTCGAGGGGAATGGAGATCAACATCAACATCGACATTGGCCATTGGCTGTTTGCCAGTGACAAGTCCGTCCACTTTTTTCTTCCTTCAGTCTTTGCTTCTCCCACGTTCTGCTTCCATCGCATCCACGAAGAGTCCAACCCACGGTCTGCAAGGATCCTTGCCACGAGCAAGTGAACACCACTTCGCACATATTTTACATGGATCTACCGGGAATAAAAAAGGGCGAAAAAGAAAGCATTTGAGGAAAATCTCTCTGCACACCAAATCCAATCAGACGAAATCCCAGGTCGAAGGGCTTGGTAAGATCTGACAGTCCTGCTGCGTATGAATCTCGATGGTGCTCTCCCGTTGTTTCTCCGGTTATCGTCACCAATGAGTCGTATATATCTGCATTCTACGCGCGAGACAGCATGGGAAGCACCAGCATGAAAAAAAAAAACCTCTCTTCTTCTCCCCCCCTGCTCTGCTCTAGGAAGGAACACGATTCATTGAAAAAGCCACAAGCCGTTCGTCCGTTCGTCCATTCGTCCTATCCCCCAACCTACTCTAATTGAAGGCGGCCCGCAGCGTCCCAAGCAACCTGTTCCCGTTAAAGAGCAGCGGCTAGGATTTCCGGGATGGAGCTAGAGCATGGCGATTAGTGTGATCGCAGCTAAAACATGCCCTCTTTGCGATCGATGGTTATTTGCGAAGTGCAGCTTTCTGTAACATTACCATCGTCTTTGCGGAATGGGCAAGGAAAAAAAAAATATATACGAAATAAAGGGTTCAACTGTATTGACCCCCGAAGGGGTTTCGGCTATGCATGTAACCGTGAGTCCTTGTTGAATCTAGATTTGGCCGGAGAAGAAATAGAAAATTGAATTCTGTGCAAGAATGTTCAAGATGGGCTTCAAGAATAGACGAACTGGTCCAGAAGTCAAACGGCTACACATGAATAATGACCGAGTGGTGTGGCTGCAGGCTGCATCATGCCGACGTTTCTTCCGGATCATCAGCCCAACTCACGATCCCAAGATACCAGATACTATGTATGCTGGCCCGGCTTAGAGTAGTTCTAGCTGGCTGGGTTGAAACACAACATGCAGTAAATTGAGAATCTAGATGGCACAACACGACGCGGCACGACATATCTCAGTTCAGCTAAAGAATTGCTCAATTACTCCACATAAGTCATCAACATATCGAATCTCCAAAGTTCGAAAGAGGTAAAAGATAAGGCTAATCCCCAAACTCCTATACCGCTCCCACATTCGAGTGTCAAGAAAAGTATCAGGCCGTGCCCCGTCCCGCTCCAATCTTGGATTGTATCCTAACCCTGAAAAAAAAAAAACCCCTGGATATACAGCAGCAATAGAATTGTAAACACCTATCCATCCAATAGAAATCAATTAAAGCAGCTTTCTCTGCACCACGATTCCCCTACTTGAATGTCGAATCGGGACCATCGGAGCTCACTGGGCTTAGGGGTAAGCTGCGTCCCCCACTCAAGTCACCGCTGCCAGTGTTCCTCAAAGCTTGGGTCATGGTCTCGATAGTTAGTTCTCCACCACTGACAGGCGAGTGAAGCGACGTTGGGCTTGCCAGACCGCTGGGCTTTCGCACCGGTGAGAGTTCGACTCCCTTGATGGATGCCGATTTACTAGTTGGCGGCGAGGTTCCGAATCCGAAGGAAGATACTGGTGATCGGACTGGAGAAGGTGAGCGATTAATTCCTGGTGATGACAACGCACTTAGTCCCGCAATGTAAATTGAATCTCTGTTGCCAGCATGCTCTGCATGTTCAGATTGCACAACATCGGCAAATGAAATGAAGCTCAATCTCCGAATATCCGTATTATCCAAAGAACCGTAATTAGATGCGGCGTCGTCCCTGTCCTGGTGTGCCGTCATATCATCTGTCCACGTTCCTGTTGCGGCTTCACTGCTGCCCATCCCGGCCATGGATACCGCTGCTGGTTGATGAGCAGAGTGCATAATGATTTCCACCATATCTGGATCGATAGCATTATTGGTGATAGTCTCAGAGGAAGCATCCAAGACCGGTGGGATGTAATCCTCTGTTTGTATATGTGAGGGGATTGCCGGCGAATTCGGTTGGATGGTGCTTTCTTGGACATCTCGTTCAAAGATCTGAGATCCTGCAGGTGACACTACACGCGGTGAAGACGAATACAATTTTCTATTCGGTGGTGATGCGGGATGCTGATATGGATAACTTGATCGTGGAGGAGAATTTGGTGTTGATGTCTTCGCTCCAGGGCGCATAAGTGGAGGGTTGCCAACATTCGTGAAGGATCCTCCATCGTCCTTTTTCTTGCTCTTTGTTTTCTCATCCGCCTTCTTCCGTCCGAATCCAAACAGTCGTCTCTTTCCAGATTTCGAACCTCCATTCACGGAATCTCCGACATCAGCGTCAACGTCGCTACCTTCCTCGGATTTCGATGACGATTGTTTCATTGGCACCGAGAATCCTTCACCTAGTAGAGGGGCCTTTGACGTGGTTATCGATTGCTGACCCGTGGGTACTGGGGTATTCGCATGTAGAGTGCTTGCTTCTGACGCGCTCATGTTGACGACCTAAAATGTATAGAAATCTTGTGGATATCGGATGGAGTGCGATGGAAAGAATCTTCTGTAAACTGTTTGCGAGGTGTCAGATAAACCTGCACAAAATATGCGCTGTGAAACCGAGATCGCATAGCATGAGCGCTGTGTATGCGCCTTAATCAAACCAATACTTGGATGGTTGCAGACTTACGCGTGTACAGCTTTGAACCTTTTTCGATCGAATATCAGCGTGTTTCCCAACAGAATAAGAGATCTTGGTCGCCAAGTAGAACCAAACACAATAAAAGAAGTTTGTGATTTGGTGAGAGGACTGTGGAAGTGAATGTGCAATGCAAGTAGACTATCTATCGGGAGAAAGAGGGGGGGAAACTATGAGTCTTTACAAAAACCCAACGAAAGAACGCATAACGGTAGTAGTACTTTGTACTAATAATAACAATGATGATGCTGGTAAGGTTACAGATATGGGATATGGGATATGGGATATGGGATATGGGATATGGGGCAGAAAAGGAAATGATGATAATGAAGGATTCTTCCTACCTTCTACCTTTCGTGACGCATAAGTGATACTGGTAGCCGGATATCGAGAATAATGACGAAGAGAGGGGGGGGGAGAGAATCTTGAGAACTGTCTTTCAATGCTAGAAGAGTCAAGACTCAAGAGGGGGGAATGTTTGGGAGGATCCGGATTCAGTCAATGCATTTGCGTGTTCCCTGTTAATTTGGGAAAATTGTTGGTCAATTCGTTCTGGTCACCAATTATTTCGCACGTTAATCTCCTGGAAATGACCCTTGGAAGTCGGCTGACGAAAAGAAGCTTCTGTGCCTCTCAACCTTTAGGTTAAAGGTTTTTACAAAGGGTACTGGTGCAGGGATTAATACGCGAGTTGCTTGGCAAAAAATGCCAAGAAAGTGCCAAGGATTGAAAAAAAAAGTATTATATAAGTACTGCCTATATACTTTTGGAATTCTACTAACTTACTGTATTTATTAAAACAACTATCATCTAGTTCTTTTCGATTTTTATAAAGTTTATATTATATCTTTACAACTAAAGAACTAAGAGGATCCTAAGATCTCGAGGGCTTATACACATGGAGGTGTCATGTGTAGCCATATAGATCACGTGTCACAACACGTGCACGCTAGGCGTTCAGGAAGCCTGCCCAGTACACGGGGACTTCGGCCTGAGCCTTAAGGCATCCACGTGCGATTCAGTTCAAATCGTCACATAACGTGCGACCCTATCAAGTGGTCCACCCCATCAAGTGGGACACTTTTTACTTATTGGCAGCTTGCTGCCTATAATATTCTGGCCCGCGCACGTGACCACTGGTTGCCTCTTATTTTACCCGCACGGACCATGACACAAATCTGGGCTTCTGATTGGTCATAAATGCCTTTTTTTTTTACTGCCGGACGGTGAAGCAACTACGGAGGTTTAAATGCCGGCCCCATCAAAATCAGCAATGCCTGAGGCCAGCGGAATGGCTAATGGCATGGCCAATGGTATCGCGAATGGCATGGCCCATGGTATGGCAAATGGCAAATGGCATGGCAAATGGCAAATGGCATGGCAAGTGGCATGGCCTATGGTATAGCAAATGGCAAATGGCATGGCTATGATAGCCAATGCGATGGCTAATAGAATGGCTAATACGATGGCTAATGGCATGGCCTATGGTATAGCAAATGGCAAATGGCATGGCAAGTGGCATGGCAAACGGCAAATGGCATGGCAAGTGGCATGGCAAATGGCATAGCAAATGCGATGGCTAATGCGATGGCCAATGCGATGGCAAATGGTATCGCGAATGGCATGGCCTATAGTATGGCAAATGGCAAATTGCATAGCAAATGGCAAATGGCAAATGGCAAGGCAAGTGGCATGGCCTATAGTGTGACGAGACTGCCAATAAAGACACTGAATGACCTTAGAATTAACAACTACAGAGCTAAGAGGATCATAAGGATCCGAAGGCTTATATACAGGAAGAGATCATGTGCTTAATCACGTGTATGCTAATGCATGCTAATGCATTCCTGACTCACCCCCAGGAAGGTCATGTCCTTATGTAGCATCGTGGTAATTCGGTCAGAATCATCACATATAGTATGGCAAATGGCAAATAGCAAATGGCATAGCAAGTGGCATGGCCCATAGCATAGCAAATAGCATGGCAAATAGTCTGCCTCCACGGCAGTGGCCCTCGGAGAGCCAGCGGAGCGTCACCCACTAAAAGTAAGCTGCCCTCAATTGCACTGCAATTCCCTAGTTTAATCCAGGTATCGAATTGATCGCCTGAATCGCGAGATTCAATTGAGTCTTTTTATTAAGTTCTAGCTAATCTTCGTATTTTTTGACATGTCGTATATTTTTGCAGCTTTCCACTTATTTAATCCAGATTTAATTGAGTCTTTTTATTAAGTTCTAGCTAATCTTCGTATTTTGCGACACTTCGTAATAGTGGGTGGCCCCCCTAACCTTTGTTCATCGGAGGGCGTCGGCTGAATAGATCCTAAATATTCGTAATAATCGAATAAAAATAGATCTATATATACGATATAGAGATCATCGGTTTCGATAACTCCTCACCGGTTATAATCAGAGTATTTATTTCTCTTTCGATATTCTTCTGCTTACTACAGAGACAGTTGTGACGATTCGTACGGAATCGTACACGTAGTACATTAGCCTAGCCAGGATGTTTCTCTACAGGGCATCGCTTCGTACGAGCCCTAAGGCTCTGAGCTATATAAGGTCTCTCTTCTTGTATATAGCTTTAGTTCTGTAGTTCAATATTCTAAGGTCATTCAGTGTCTTTGTTGGCAGTCTCGTCACATTATATTGAACTCCCCTTGCTTCGCATGTGGTATCATCATCCCGCCAGGAGTGGCATTCTTAAATACTCAACTAGGGAGGTGATTTGCATACAAGCACTTCACTGAGAGGTAATCAGCCCTCTTATTCTTGCACTGTCAAGTAGTGTACGATACTCTATAGACTTCGTATATATGCCGACACCTGTGTACTCAATTCTATAGGTTCCTAAGGCGGATTACACACGTTGCCATTGGAGAGGCGATAAAAGCAAGCACTCGGTTGAGAGTCCTTAGTAACAGTCTCCCCGGGTCCTGAGGGAATCCTGTTAATAGCCGTACCAGGTCTGGCTGGCGGATCAGAGCATAGTAAAAACATAGATTACAGCCTTTAAGTTTCGTACGAAACGGGCCGGCGTCTGCAACATCAGTATTCGAAAACTCATCGGAGTTGCTTCGTATATTGGCACTTCGCGACCGACGACTACCTCACTTTCTTGATTTGTACGAACCCACAAATCAACTCACTTATCAGTGTGCTAATTCCGTTGATACAACTCGACTACCTCCTTCCTTCTCGAGCTGAACGACTGCATTAGCTTATTTCTATAAGTTATAACTTTATATTCGTATTTATCCTGACTTGTCCTATATTCCCCCACCTTCCGGATTCGGACGACCCCCCTGGACCAACACTTCTTGGCTATACACCTCTTATATAGCTATAACTCAAAAATCCCTTATTCTTAGACAGCTTCGACCTAAAGCTATCCCCCTCTAAGTATTGCTTTTAAGCTCTTACTTATCACTTATTTTATTATTATTATTACTTTACTTCTTTTAAGAACAATAGAACAGTCAATCACCAACGAAATCGCAGCTGAGTTCGCAGCTATTCGCCAACAACTCAGTACCCAAGCTGAGGAGTTCGGACGAGAACTTGAAGTACTTCGTTCAGATAATACCTTCTTTCGTTCTCTTTGCCTTCGTCCGACATCCAATCGACCTAAGCTACAAGACCCGGACAAGTTCAATATAATGTGACGAGACTGCCAACAAAGACACTGAATGACCTTAGAATATTGAACTACAGAACTAAAGCTATATACAAGAAGAGAGACCTTATATAGCTCAGAGCCTTAGGGCTCGTACGAAGCGATGCCCTGTAGAGAAACATCCTGGCTAGGCTAATGTACTACGTATACGATTCCGTACGAATCGTCACATATACTTTTTTAAATAATTTAAATCTATTCGAAATATTATATAATTAAAAATTATAATATATTTAGATATAAAATAAAACTAATTAAATTTTATTTTTAAATAATTTTAATCTTATTAATATTTATATATATATATATTAGAACCTCGAAGTATTATAATATATTTATTAAATAATAGAAAAAGTATAAGAATATATAGTTTAAATTATAAATATATTATATTATTTAATTAACTTTAATATTAATAATTATATTTAATTTAATATAAAATATTTATTTATCTAATAGTTTTTTAAGAAACTTGATTTCTTAATAAATAAATATTTTAAGATTTTAAAAAAAATTAATTATTTTTTTACTAAGTTAATAACCTTTTATTATTAATTAATATAATTAGTAAAAAAGAATAAAAAGTAAAGAAAATCTTTATTTATTATAAATAATATAAATCTCTAGAATATTATATATAATAGTTTAATTATAATATTAACTTGATATAATATAAAATACTTAACTTTAAAATAATTTTATATTTATTTAATATATTCTATTTAGAAAATCTTATTTTATTTAGTTTTTTAATATTATTTCTAAAATAATTATATTTATATTAAGTAAATAAAGATAATTATAAATATTTAAAAAATAATTATCTAATAGTTTTTATATAAAAATAATAATTCTTTAATTAATTTAATTTATAATTAAAAGAGGATTTATAAATAATATTAATTTATTTTTATTTTTATATTTATTTAATTATCTTATATTTAATTAATATTCTTATATTTATTTATTAATTATATTAATTAGAATTAATAAATTTAAGATATTTAAAAGCGAGTTTTTTTAAAAAAGAGAATAATATAATAATTCGAATTTTATTATTATTAAGATTAATAATATCGATATATTATATTTATCTAATTATTTGATATTTAAAGATATTATTTTTAATAATAAAATAGACTTTTAAATATATCCAATATATATATACTTTAAATATATAATTTATATAATTATTATATATATATAAGTTCTTAAAACTTTTTAATCTTTTTAATTTTATAATTATTAATTTTAAGAATTATATAATCTTATTTATAAGTATATTATTATAATTTTAATAAATAAAAATATTTATAAAATAAATAATATTTTATAAAAAGAATATTTATAAAATAATATTTATATAAAAGAAAGTATTTTAATTAAAAGTATAATAATTATATTTAAATAAATTATATAATATATTAATCTAATTAGAATATTTTTTTATAAAATATTATTTTATAAAAACTTTAAAATTATTTAAATTATATAAAGAATTTTCTTTTTATATTTAACTTTTATTTTATAATTATAAATTTTAAAGTATATTTAAATCTATTTTATAAATATATTATTATATTATTATTAATTTTTTTATATTTATATTATAATATTTTTACTTTATTAAAAATTAATTTTAAATATTTAATTAAAAGAATATTAATATATAAATTATATTTTATCACGGAAAGATCTATATAGTATATATAATTATAAAGTAGAACTGATTATATAATCGAGTATATATATAGTCAGCTTTTATAAATTGATCTTTAAAGCTATAGAGCCGAGACTTACAATCTGTATTATAATATTACTAAAAATCGGTAATCTTAATATACTACTTAGAACCTTTATTAATATATTATAATCTTTATTTATATTTCCTTTATAAATTATAGAATCAGATAGAACTATTCTCTTTAACTTGAGATTCTTACTAATCTTTATAAATAAAACTGAGAATCTTAAAAAGAGAGAGGGGAATTAATCTATTATATCTTTATTTACTATTATATATCTAGCTATTATTTAAACCGTGATATAATCTTAATATCTTTAATATTAAATAAACTTTTATCTTTAATTTAATAAAATAATAATAAGAATAATTTATTAAATCTTTATTATAATTAGTTTATAAAATATAAAAAGAATTTTAAATAATAGAATATAATTAAACTAATATTTAAAATATTTAAAAATTAATAATTTAAGATTTTAATTATTTATATTTTAATAAAAGTTAAAGATATTTTATTAAATACTTTTTATATAATTAAATTTTAAATTACTATTTTTAAATAGTTTAGAAAAAAATAATTTTAATAAAAAAAAGAGATTATAATATATAATATATTAATTTAAATATAATATAATAGATATAAAATATAATATTTAATTATTTAAATTATTTTCAAAATCTTTAAATTCAATATTATAGAAATACTTTAATATATATTATTTAATAATAAAGTTTATTTTAATCTTTTTAATAATTTATTTTAAATAATTTTAATAATTATTAAATTATATTTTTTTTAATAATATATTCTTTAAATAAAGTTTTTTAAATTATTAAAACTCTTTTTAATAAAATTAAAATTAAGAGAATAAAATAATAAATATTTAATAAATACTCTTTTATATAAATAAATTATTTTAATAACTTCTTTATTTATATAATAAATTAATATATTATTAATAATAATTATAGACCTTTTAACTAGAAATAAATTATATAATAATAATAAAATATTAATTATAAAGTTTTTAAATAGATCTATATTTTATATACTTTAGAATATAATAATAATAATAAACCTTTTTATTATATAAATAATTAAAAGAGAGATTTATAATCGATATTATAAAAAACACTATATAATTATAAATATATTATACTTCGAATATTTATATATACGATTTCTTATTTATTTATCGCTACTAGATTTATCAATTATAATATAATAGTTTATAAAGAATAACTAGATTATTTATAATTATATATATTTAAACTCTTTATTCTTTTATACTATTATTACCTTGATTTTCTTCCTTATAATCTCAATCCGTTAATAGTAGCTAGATTAATATCGATATTATATACTTCGAGAAGAAATTATTTAATTTCATCTAAATATAACTATAGTTATATATCTAATAAGTACTTAACAGTATAGTCTATATAAGGTATAATAACGCGAATCTGACTACCTGTACGAGCTGCAGGAGCTTTACCAGCTAATATACACTTCTTATACTGATAAATTGTCTACACAGAGATATTGAACTTTATAGCCAGAGAACGTAAATATACACTATTGAGAGTTACTCCTGTCTCTAATAAAGCATCCTCAATCCGGGTAATTGTCGTTGTATCGAGGTTAGGCGCTATCGTAATAATACTATATTGTATCGTTAGAAAGAGGATATTGAGGGCTTCAATTTAAGCTCCTAACCTTTTGATTTGAGTACGTTGTTGTTGAGTTATAAGATAATTATTATTTAATGGTAGTGATCATTCGAGGTGATTTCTAAAATTTGACGTTTTCAAAAAATTAAGGTTTTTAAAGCCAGTTATGCAAAAAGTTGTACCTTTCCGCTTATTAGGCAGGCCGGAACAACACTGAGCTACTCTGTATTTATTCTTCTATCGACCATCTCCCCTCATTTAGCTCTGAGGCAGACATGGAAACCAGTAGGGTGATCTTCGAGGCAACTGCCGTGTGCATCCAGAGCTTCAAGGCTTGCTTAGCGGCCGAGGCGCTGACGAAGAATGAGTGGGCTGAGAATCGCCTAGCCGACTTCAACCTCTGGGCCTCTGGTATCGGTGCCTCAGCGCAAAGCCGAGCATCTCTCGACTCGAGGTTGGCCCTCAGACCTGAGACTCGCGACGTGATAGCGAACGTGTTACGTCTGCTTGCTGCAACTGTCGACAAGTGCAAAAAGCTAGGTGAGGTCCTGTCTCCGTCTGTGTCAGGACGGCTGCTAATTGATGTCTGGGGTCACACAGCACTCTCAGAGACTACTCAAATTATTTCAGAACTTAGTGATGAGGAGGATTCCTTTGGAAATCAGGCTAATCTGGAGGAGGAGGAGCCTGCACCGCGGTCATTTTCTCCTTGGTCAGATGCCTCTGACACGCAGTTGGAGAACGAGGTTGAAAGCCTATGCTCTAGCGACCCGTTGCAGAAGAATATAAAAGACGTCGAGATGATGCTTGATCAACTCGCTAGGATCGCCGTTGTAGTCCGACGGTCAGGCAGGCGATCACGACTTCAGAAAGCGGACCAACGCTTTAAACCAGCGGAGCACGAGGAGTTGCAGAAACATCTGACCACTATTTTACTCGCGCGTCCAGAGTTTTCGAAAGACCAAATTGACGTGTCAAAGCTAAGTGAGATACAGCAACGTCTGATTCATTGTAATCTCATGCGTCGTAACCGTCTCTTGTATGCGCAACAACATTCGATATGGCTAGATACAGATGCTGCAACACGTCTATCTCAAGGGCAGGCTAACAATACCCGTCCGACAGCCAGTGAAGAATCAGCCAAGGAAAAACAGAAATCGCTACCGCTCACTACGAAGCCTTCGATTGAAGCACCGGCCGTGACAACAAATCCCACCATAAGAACAGGAACTAGTGCATCTGCGGTGAGCGATTCTGTTGCTTTACCACTAGATGTATCACCAGTATCAGCCGCTTCAACTATAATTTCATCGACTGTGATCAATCTCAAATACCCGCGCCCTCCAAAAATAGAAAAGGGGGCGCGTATTTTCATGTGTCCGTGTTGCTGCCAAACACTTCCCGTGACATTATCGGAAGGTACCAGGTGGAAGTGAGTCAAGCTTGAACAGGATTCTGAATGATGCTAACAAGTCAGAAAACACGTTGCGGATGACCTTAGTCCATACACGTGTATATTGCCAGATTGCGTTAACGCCGAAGTCCTCTTCTCCACAAAGGAAACCTGGCGACAGCATCTTCTCAAGGGGCATCGAAGCTTTGAGTATTGGGTATGCTTTGTTTGTGGAGAGGACAAACGATTCCAAAACGAAGACAAGTTTACTGAGCATACGAAGACAACACACGCTGCATCTGTGAATCTCGACCAGATTCCACTCCTGCGAGATATTTGCAAACGATCCACTCCTATGGAGCTTAGATCTTGCCCGTTGTGTAATTGGCCAGACGGAGAAAAAGGTACTGTTGATCAAGATGTGCTCCTTGACCACATTGCTAGAGGTATACACTCTTTCTCGCTCCGGGCATTACCCTGGGCCGACGATAACGGCCAAGAGACCGACGAACGAATAAACAGCAGTGCCAATAAAGTCTATGATTGGCTTGTAAAATCTAAGCTGTTGCAGAATCCTCGTGAAGAAAGACCTTCTCGTGATAGTAAGGTTTATTATTCTGAGCACTTTCAGCGCCATGCATATTTCGCCAATAGTTCGGCAGCTTCGAGCTCTAGCGAACTTGAATCTGACGATTCGATAAAAAAAGAGCTCAATAAATGGAAGCAAGAAGGCTCGGTGAGGTTTGGAAGTAGAGAAAGCGAATCTCTATCTGAGGATGGAGCTGGTAATGAGACCGTACCATATTCGCAAATTGATTTTAATGCTGTACGATTAAACGCGTCGACGGGAATAGCGCTCCAGACGCTCGAAGGCCATACTAGCTACGTCAACTCTGTGGCCTTCTCCCCTGACGGCAAGCAAGTTGTCTCTGGCTCTAGCGATGATACAGTACGGCTCTGGGACGCTGTGCTAGGAACAGCACTCCAGACGCTCAAAGGCCATACAGGCTCCGTCTACTCTGTGGCCTTCTCCCCTGACGGCAAGCAAGTTGTCTCTGGCTCTGGCGATGATACAGTACGGCTCTGGGACGCTGTGCTAGGAGCAGCGCTCCAGACGCTCAAAGGCCATACTAGCTACGTCTACTCTGTGGCCTTCTCCCCTGACGGCAAGCAAGTTGTCTCTGGCTCTTACGATAATACAGTACGGCTCTGGGACGCTGTACTAGGAACAGCGCTCCAGACGCTCGAAGGCCATACTGACGACGTCAGCTCTGTGGCCTTCTCCCCTGACGGCAAGCAAGTTGTCTCTGGCTCTGACGATCATACAGTACGGCTCTGGGACGATGTGCTAGGAGCAGCGCTCCAGACGCTCGAAGGCCATACAGGCTACGTCATCTCTGTGGCCTTCTCCCCTGACGGCAAGCAAGTTGTCTCTGGCTCTTACGATAATACAGTACGGCTCTGGGACGCTGTACTAGGAACAGCGCTCCAGACGCTCGAAGGCCATACTGACGACGTCAGCTCTGTGGCCTTCTCCCCTGACGGCAAGCAAGTTGTCTCTGGCTCTGACGATCATACAGTACGGCTCTGGGACGATGTGCTAGGAGCAGCGCTCCAGACGCTCGAAGGCCATACAGGCTACGTCATCTCTGTGGCCTTCTCCCCTGACGGCAAGCAAGTTGTCTCTGGCTCTTACGATAATACAGTACGGCTCTGGGACGCTGTACTAGGAACAGCGCTCCAGACGCTCAAAGGCCATACAGGCTCCGTCTACTCTGTGGCCTTCTCCCCTGACGGCAAGCAAGTTGTCTCTGGCTCTGGCGATGATACAGTACGGCTCTGGGACGCTGTGCTAGGAGCAGCGCTCCAGACGCTCAAAGGCCATACTAGCTACGTCTACTCTGTGGCCTTCTCCCCTGACGGCAAGCAAGTTGTCTCTGGCTCTTACGATAATACAGTACGGCTCTGGGACGCTGTACTAGGAACAGCGCTCCAGACGCTCAAAGGCCATACAGGCTCCGTCTACTCTGTGGCCTTCTCCCCTGACGGCAAGCAAGTTGTCTCTAGCTCTAGCGATAATACAGTACGGCTCTGGGACGCTATACTAGGAACAGCGCTCCAGACGCTCAAAGGCCATACTGACGACGTCCGCTCTGTGGCCTTCTCCCCTGACGGCAAGCAAGTTGTCTCTGGCTCTAACGATAAGACAGTACGAATCTGGGACGCGGTAATATAGCTTTTCCGATAAGACAGTACAGCTCTGGGATACTATAACAGGAGCAGCGCTCTAGACGCTCGACAGCTATTCTGGCTTCGTTAAATCTGTAGCTATAGGAAGGACTCTAAACTCTGGTACTGAATCACATTTAATAGGTGATTCTTGTTGTAGTCTAGGTAGGTCTGGTTTTATTTCTAATACTATAGGAATACTTTATTATAAGTACTATTCCTTCTTCTATTTAATCTAACTAATATCTATATTACTAGCCGGTAATATTCCGGTGATTATATATAGGTGAATAAACCAGTAGCAGCCTTTTCCCCCAATAGTAAACTTTAACCAGCTTTATATACGAGCTTGAGTTCGTCGCTGGGGCTCCCAACTCGAAGTCACATGGGCCGTGTTTTTTTGCAAAGGTGGTCCGGGCTTACGTTAATTTAATATAGAAATAATAAGTGATTGGTTGGGTATTAAGAGCAGGTTCGGAGCAGAGTAATCTAGGTCGAAGAGAAGAAACAGAGAAGTCGGTAACTGTTCGCCCAACTCCGACGAAGGCGGAATCACTATAAACGGAGAAGTAATAGACTACAGAGATAGGTAACAATTATTTTGGCTACAATCTACGCCCTAGGTTTACTATCTGGCACCTAAAGAAAGTCTTTCACTTATCGGAGTTGTAAATTTGGTGGTTGGAGCTGGTCGCAGCTTATGTAATCCAACCTTATCTTTTGTTTACTTCGATTCTGACGTTGCGCGAACCCGTCAATCCTAATTTCTGTTTAAGAACTGCAACTCGGAAGCCATTCATCTCAAAATGGCATCTCGTCTCCCTGGGGCCTCTGGCAACAGCGCGCCCCGTCTGTCCACGGCTCCGAGTAGTATAAAACCACGACAACTTGTATGAACCCTCCCAACCCTATCTCTCACCCCCTCAAGTCCCTCTTCTTTCTCTTTCCCCTCCCTTCAACTCCATTTTTCAAAACCAAATTAACATAACCTCGACAGTCTCACCTTCACTCCCAACTCGCACAACTCTCCGCCAACCTAGCCGATCTCGAAAACCTACTCCGAATGACCAGCGTACAGGCGGAATCAATCAGGGGACTGGGCGCTTTCCATGGGGGATTATTCATGGCTGCTAGTAAGGTTCTGGGAGAGGAGACGGTGGCTGGTGGGGCTGGAAAGGGAGGAGAGGGGAAGAGGGAGGGGGAATGAGGGGGCGGGTGGGGGAAGATTATTGATTAATGGAATGGGGCCTTGGATGAGATAGGAGACTGCGCGGATCCGGCGATAAGAAGGAGGTATGAATTGGGTGAGGACGGGAGATGCTAGTGGGAGGATAGATCGGAGGATGTGATTGATGAATGGGATTCATGAAGGAGGGTTGGATAGCTGTGAGGATGGACAAGGAGTGGTTATCGGAATGATGAAAATGCTTCTCCCTTACCAAGTCCGATGAAGCACATATGGCGAACGGGGCAATTCGAGTCAAGAAGGCGAGAAGGGGCTATAGAAAGTAGCGCAGCATAATCTCACGGTCTATAGAACCAAGAGCATATCATTGAATGGATAGGAACCGTCCAACGGTCTGGCGATCCGTTACCAACCTATCGCAAAGACGAACCTATATATATATATATTATCTCAAGAATTGCGTGGGAATAAAGCAACATGCCTTGACATACATAGCTTTTGAGAATGTCACATTCAAGCTAGACTTTCATCCGTCGATTTAAATCTGGGATTGTGGAAGTAATTCGGCCTGTGATATACGAGTAGTGTTTGGGAGTACAGTACAACACATACACAAACATACCACATTAAATTGATCACTTCATACGCAAACATCCTCTTTTCCTAACATCTATAAAGATCCTTTTCGGAGCAAGACAGCAAGCGCACTGGAGCCGGAAGAGATATATATCAGATTGTTGCGAAATGCATAACTTTTGTATTTGTACATTCTTTAATCTCTATATTTATATCTCTGTAAAGCAAGGGAAACAAGACGTTAAACTGCATGATAATAGTGATGATGAAAGTTATATGGAGCTGTTGTGTATAGTACTTTATAATGTAGGTAGGAGTTTGGTGTATGGTCGTGGTGCTGTCTGTGTTGAAGAAGGTGACTGGTCGGCTGGGAGCAAATCAGGTAGGTAGATTGTGGTGTAGAAGCTAGTCCGTTCGTTCGTTCCTTGCCACGATTGCATAGAGCCTCGTTGGACGAATGCTGTTGAGCTTGAGCTTCTATGGTTAGATAGACAGTAGATGTATTCAGTTTGTTTGGTGTTCTTGGGGGAGGGAGGGTTTTAGAAATGCTGAATTGAAGGGGATAATGACGGTTGTATAAGCGGAGGAGGTGTGCAGTTGCTGGATTCTGCGTTGGCTGAGCGCTAGCATTTGGTGGTCTAGTCATCTGGTCCAAGTGAAAGCCGAATATTTTTCGAGGAATTGGACAACTCGCTGACAGTAGCTAGACGTAGAGTGGCATGTGAATGGTAATAAGGGACCTCTCGGATTTATGTGAGTGCTGCCTTGTGATATAATTCACCAATCAAGCCATCGAAATAGGGTTTCTTAGACTCGAATAGGCACATACAGTGCAGTGCGCTATTTTTGTGGGTGGGTTCGTATTCTTACGACATTGACATTCCCTTTCGCATATTCGCAGGTAAGAGCAACACCAATCTCTTGAGGTTCCGTCACATCCCCTCGTGCTTTCTGCACCGGTTCCCTCGACTGCTCCACCGTGGTTGTCTTGGTACCATCCAAATCGTCCTTATCATCATCCTCATCCTCCATCAAAGACACACCATCCGAATTTACCACCTTCAACGGTCCTCCTATAGGCTCATCATTGCTCTCCTTATTTGCCTTTTGTGCCTCTTTTTCTTCTACTTCTTTAAACGTCTTTTCTGCCGCTTCCTCTTCTTTGCCATTTAGTGTGGTTCCTCCCTTCCAAGCCTCGGGTTCGGCTTTTACTTTCTTCGACTTGCGACGTGGCGGTATATACGGGGCAACAGCTTGCGCTTCGGCTTGTCTCTTTAGATTCAATTCATGACCGCCAATGAAATTATGCTCGGGTTCGGGTTTCGGGTCGCAGTTACGCTTGTAGCGGAAAAGGAAGAAAATGATAACGGAGACTATGAGAAGGAAAGATGCTATGCCTAGCCCTATGCCTACCCATTTTCTTGTCTGATTAGCGTGGGGAGGTGTTACGATCGCTGTGGCAGATGATGGTGCAGACTCATTGGGGAACTCAGATGTGTTTGCTGATGAGGATAATGTGGTTGGGAGGGCTATAGCAGCTAAAGTAATCGATGTCAGGAAAGTTGTATCTGCGGCTGAAGAAGGGGGCTCGAAGCTTGTAGAGGAAAGGCTGGACGGAGGAATTATTGATGAACTGGATGCACTAGATGTTAGAGTAACAGGAACTATCAGATCCGAGAATGTCGAAGTAGTTGGAAGGTCACCCGGAGTGAATGACAGTGTGAAAATATCGGCAGCCGAAGTCCGCAAGCCATTATAGATCGATGCTGGAATGTCCTGCCCGGCGAGAAATGTCGCAGCAGCTAACTCGCTAGCTAGGATAGATGATGCTCGTGGCAGATCCCCGGTCTTCAGCAGCCTGCAAGGTAACGAGACATCTACGCGAATATCTCTTGAGCTGGCACGGTTTGCTGATAACTTTATCCGTCGAGCGACGAATCTGGATACCATATTGAACACAATGCAAGGCGAAGAATTCTGTTCAGTAGTGTGCCTGAACTGCGTCCATTAACAGAAGGAGGATATATGGAACCCGTGGCGAGGTAGTTTGATTTACTCTTCAAAGAATTTGGTTTTGAATTTCACGATATGTGAGCAGACAAAGCATCAAGCTATTTTGGGTATATGAACAACAAAGACGACGATAAGATGCGTTAGCATGACATTGAAGTACAATGAATAACTCGCCTCATCTGTAGATATATTTAGAAATTCAGATTTGACTGGGTGTGTAGTGCAGCCAACTCGGTATGCACCACGTAATTCTGTGCTCATAGGGTTGATTTGGAGTGAATCAACGTGGACACGACAACGACTGAATAATTCTCATTCCGAATAATTGTGTAGCCAGCAACCATACTGAGGCGCATGACTCCAGCCAGGACTATGTATTGTGTAGTGAATAGAAAACAACACCGAGCCTTAGTTAGGCACATGACTCGACTTAGGGCAACAATGAGTTGAAGGAGACAGCAACCGAAGGAGGAATGGCCAAGATATACATGAGTTGGAGAAATCATGGGCACTTCTGATTTTGAAAAATACCAAGTCGTAATGCCGCCATAGATAAGAAGTGCAGAAGACTCCATCGGCACGATTTTATCCTATCAAACAGGCATGGCAGGTGGCACCATTTACCCACATCACAAATGAGGAAGTACAGTACAGTAGAAAGAGACGAGACAGCAAATGGAGAGAAAGTCGTCTAGAACATACATGGCGTCCTGCCATTGTCCTACCATTGTCGTCTCCGACTGTCTGGGTTCGAAGAGGCTGGGGAGTCACTGAGCCGAACCTCATTGGCAGGCGCTCAGATAGAGCAAGATAAGCTTCTATATCAAGAAGCATTTTGTGCATACGCCAGTATGGGGTAAAGCAGATGCACTGATGAAGAAATCGAGTTGCCTGTTTAGGAAAAACGGAGAGGATGAAGGAAGTAATGATCGCCAGGGTTCAACTAGGGTTTCGGTGTCCCCCATTTTATGCTATCTGCCCTTGGGTACTTGTTTCTGCATCGACTTGACACGAAGTAGTTCTTCAACTGGCTAAGTTACTTGATGGCCAAATGGAATTGTGCGGAGCACGGAGGTCTCATATCTACTTATCTCTCATGGTAGTTCTATACCACTCGTCAAGCCTTGTCCTGGGGTAAAAAGGTTATCAGTGAAGAAACGAGGGCACAAGCGTTCTTGAGAGCCGAATGAGAGGCCAAGGGGTAATCAATCCGTCCGCTTAAGGTCTCTCAGGAGCCAAAATAACCAAATTACTCCAAATCCCTTGTCGGTCACGATTAGATTGTGCAGGATGGTATCATTTGTGGTATCATCTGCGTGAATCTTTCACCCACTGCTGTCGGGCCTCAGGAGCGAGCTCAGATAAGCCTGAATATATAAGATCTCGTGCTGCCACATTAATCTGGAAGCGATTTTGCTCCTTTTTGCTGTAAACTTTCATTTACGACTTCGACGCATTCATGGTCGGTCACACGAGCTCAAAGCTCATTCGGGATAATCACATGATCTTTGTCCTTCAGATTATTGATTCAATCCCACCCTCCTCCTTTCGGCTGCAACAGCCTCGTGTCGAGGCCAACTACCGACAAACAATACCGCCCTCTCGCCCAGCTTGATTTCAAAGATTCTCTCCTCTGTTACGCCATCATCAATAATCAAACAAAAGAAAATCCGTTCCACAAATTCCCTGTTATTCCACTTCAGAAACGGACAACATCTCCGAGCCTGCTTTCTCACGGCTGCCATTATTAACTCAAAAGTCGAAAGCACATGAGGATCACTACTTCGAGAGACGAGGGATCTCGGGATTCTCCATATTATTTTCGCAGCTTTCGCAGCTTTTCCCACATCACTTTGAATTGCACCCCCACGCTGTGTTCTCAATGTGGCCGTGTCACCTGTTTATGTCTCTTCAGCCAGCTCTTGAATCCTGGCAGAGAAACAATTGCTAGGGACCCTAGCATGTTGCCCCCGCATATGCATCGCTCATCTGCACGAGCACATGGGAGACCATGACTGTGCAGAAGACCTTCATGGGTATGGACTCCTGTTCTCCCCCACGCAAAACTGCTAATTGTTCCCTCACAATTGCTTCCCCCCGTCGTACCGCTTTGGAAATTTCCCTACCCTTTTACCCATCATGGACGCCATCATTTCAGAACAGTCTCACTTATACTTGCAAGACTTGCCTCGAATCAATACACCGCAATCAGTCCGAGGTAAATGGGTCCTGGCCATGCCAGAATGCCTAGTCTGTCTCAAAGAAGACGCAACATGGAGCCCCGAATACGGATCATCACATGAAAAGAACGTCGTTCACAAAACCCGATTGGATGGCTCGACGAGCCTTGGATATCCCACTCTCCCGCTCCAAATTACGGTCAGAAACGATTGCTGGAAATCCCAGGGCAACTCTATTTCCTTTCTGTTGGTCGGTGTTTTGGTAAAGGAAATCCTTGAATATGTACGATTTATTGACACTTTTATGCGCGCCAACCGCGAAATTCCCAATTTTGACTTTGGAGGACCTCGAAGTCTTCTTCTTTATGCTCTTCCGACTTATAAGAAAAGGATGAAGTGACCGTCGAAACCCGGGTACAACTCAACATCTAGGGATATGTCTTAGCGACGATGAAAGCACCAAAAAATCCGGCCGAAGTTTCATAAATCCACAGTGAAATTTAGGGGTCCAGAGATCTAGAATGCATGAGGCTCTTTTGGTTAGGATTCTTCGTCGAGCAACATGTACGAGAACCGTTTTAATGATTCCCATGCATATCCCATCAAAAGTGCGACCAACATCACGGGCTAGGCACAATGTGACAACTGGTCTCGCGATGTAGCGTCAATAATGGGTCCCAATTAAGAGGTGTGCTTCACAACCATCGGAAGTATTAGGAATCTTTTTTCGTCCTCAGTTCGGTTCGGTCCCTTGGCTTTACAGAGTTAGACTTGCTACAGTATTCTGCATACGTCTCCAAATAAATGGTTCCTACTGTACTGTATGGGAAGATTTCACATAACTAACGGTAGGAGGCATAGTAAATCCACTAACAGATTCGATACATCCAATCATCCCTCTGCACATGGAAATAGGATGAACATCATGAAGAACGTCTAACACTTTTGGCAACGCCATCGGTCCGAGAAGGCGAAGCATAGCATAGGCCAAACTCACTGACAGGACAGGACAAGAACAAGAACAAGAACAGGTCCGCGAAAAGAGGGTCCCTCGATGCTGTGGAGTGTGACATCGGCGTTCACCCAAACTGCATATTCACAGGCATGATCATCGATCATGGATGGTAAGGAGCAACTTTCAGGCTAAATAGAGTCTGTGTGCAGTAACATTCTACCGTACCCAAAGCCACGAGTGAGGGGCTCATCATTTCTCACCCACTGCCCGCCCGTGCCACCCCACTACTCCGATCGACGGGTTCTGAGAAACAAACCCCACGAAATTGCGGATTTCAAGCCGCGTTCGCACCTGGATTCAACAAATCGCTATGTGCATACTGACGTCAAAAGATCCTTCACTTGATTTACGTGGATTTTATCACTCCATGTTGTAACTACGCATAGACGAATCATACGGTGTGGGGTTTCTTTGTTATTCATGACTCTTCCATCTCGTCGTGCTCGGTTCGTGAGGGGGTGGGTGTTGGCGATGTTCGTCTCATATGTGGGATGATCTTTAATGGAGCAATACATCCGATGACTTGGTCTAACTGTAAATTTATACTTTAAACTTTTGGGTGACAGCTCGTGGGTGTGGTGTGGTGTGGTAATTTCGACCAAATGCTCCTCCTCCTTCTAGTCCATTTGAAACGTACGTGCAGCGACTTAAGTTGCACCAGAGAATGTCAAACTAACTTTACCAGTCAAAACGATGGCCGGTAAGTTCTGGTATGCACGATTTCGAATGTGAATATGTAATGCACGGAAGATTGAGCTATTTAAATCGCATATATGTTTAGGCCAGACTCGTTCTAGTTGTGCATGTCATTTCTTGGGCCTGGAAGGGATCGAGTCTTTTGTCTGTGCAGAGAGATGTGCTAACGACGATGCTTGAGGAATGGAAGTATATAAAGGTGTAGACTTGATGACTGACTGACTGAATGACTGACTGACTGACTGGCTGGCTGGCTGGCTGATGGGCAGCATGCTGTATTCACCCTATCAAACATTAGATATATCGACATAATTAAGTGTTTAAAAAGCATGGCCAAACACGGATAAATTAATACACTATCTTACCCTAAACTCCCTTTTCCACAATCGCAAGGGGGATAATCCAGAAGGACTTACATCCCGCGACTAAGCTGTGATGACGACGGAGAGACAGCCAGCCGTTCCCCATCCGCATCCCGCGTTCTGGAGCGGAGCTGGCCGCCTTTGTTTTGTATGTATGATATGTAGTTATGCATGCATGCATATCAATTCGGGAAGTCTGACGTCTTTCGATCGGATTACATCTGCTTGCTAGGTTCATACGAAGAAGCAGAACGAACGAACGAACGAACGAACGAACGAATAGATTTGGGGGGAGGTTCGGGTTTCTGCTTTTGTACGTACAAATTACTGTAGATACTTAGAGTGAGGCGCGATATAGAAATGCTGTAATACTGTGTAAGGTTGCGAGAGAGAGAGAGATCGTATCTGACATATATCAAATCACTATTCTTCTCTCTGTGCTTGCTCGCTCGCTCGCTCGTTCACTCACTCTGCGTTACTTGTAACATCCATCGCCCTCGGAATATATATCCCTGAATATTTTCAAGCCGGACAAACAGACAGACTAGTATTGCCGAAAAGGGCTACGGATGGTCCAAGAGGAGCATGCCGGTAGAGTTAGTGCTTTATTAAATTTAACCTAGTCGGGATCCAGATAATTGGATTAAATTGTTGGGTTCGTGAGAATGAGTCCCTGGTAAAAAGAATAGTAAGTAAGTAAGTAACCTTTTGGTATTGAGGGGGGGAAGCGGAGCACACGAGATATCTTCGCAACAAGTTACTGTAGACAAGTACAGTAAGTACGAGGCCAGCTTGTGTGTGAAGTACGAAGCATCGTCGTAACATCTATTCTTACCTCCACGCAGGATATCCCAATACGGTAAATTGAAGGGTGGTCTGTTTCCAAACCTCCCACCTACCCCCCTTTCCATTTCCCTTTGCCTCCCTTTCCCTTTTCCTTTCCCATGCTACGCGAGCACACCACTCGTTACACGTCCCCTCTTTGCGCCCCCCACCCCACTTCGAACGAACCCTTGGTGCCGCGAATCACCCACTTAAATACTGTAAAAATAAAAATCCTTCCTTCGCCAGCTCGGGCTCGGGATACTTATCTGGTAAGAAATAAAGAGATGAGAGGAAATGAGCAAGGACAAGCATTCGCAGTATGGAGGGGAGACTGTCAGCAATCGATTGGTAGGTGGACGTTGCAGAGCTGGTGCTGGGTGCTCGTAAGGTAACTTGATGTATGATCTGGTTATGGTACGGCACGCTTGGTTTAAAGAAATGCAATGCTAACCTTCTGAGTTACGCCATTGATATTGCATGGTGGCTATGTTATCGATTTGATCTGCCCACTCATACTGTCAGGTTGCATTTGGCAGGAGACAAGCTCCGCTCACTGTTTTTATTTGATAGCTGGACACTCTTGTTTACGGGCTTGGTATGTATGCATGCGGAACGGATTTATAGATGTAGATGTGTGGGATGGAAACAAAGTAGTGGAGTCGTAGTTCGTGCGCGCAGTACTTTAGTTCTAGTTCCCCGGTGTCGGCGCCGAGTCAACGATATGAGAGAGAGAGCGAAGGGGAGATGAAAATGAAGTTGTTGCAATACAGCGGCAAGCTGGCTCCATAATGATCTTGCTGGGTGTTGCTAGGTGCTGCTAGGTGCTGCTAGGTGCTGCTAGGTGCTGCTGGGTGCTGCTAGTTGGGTAGTATAGCGTGCATTATGGGACAGGTGCACGCACGAACTGTTCGGAGTTTTTTACTGATGGGTAGGTGTCATATGAAATCGGAGTAGGAGAGAGAAGAAGGGTAGCGCGCTAGAGGGCGATGCACTCATTGCACTGCGGTTTGCGATGGGCGTGGGAAACAGCGCATTCCATCGGCCGTACAAAGAGGGAGAGCGAGAGCGAGAGGGAGAGCTGGCATGGGTAACATGCATGTGCTTGCTATTCCAAGGCAACGCACAGGGTGGGTGTACATTGCATATATTGTACATGAAGAGTACATCCAGACATAGAGACTGACAGGATGACAGGATGTCTATTTTACCGCAATAGCATCGTGGTAAAAAGAAGTTGGGTGAGATTTTTTATGAATCCTTGAAAGGCTTTAGGCGGGCTTGCGGGAGGGCTTGCTAGGTAAATCTCTCCAGACTGTGGGGGTGAAATTGGACTTGGGCTGACGACTCCGTCAATTTACGGTCCTTGCTGTCTTCTATTCAGGTCTCGAAAATCTGGCCGCGATGCAGGGTTTGCGCGGGTGGTGATATTATTGCTTTTTCCCTGGCTTCAAGCGCTCCAGATATATACAGGCAGGTATAACGGAAGTACCCATTTCTTTTGCCACTTTCTGTGGCGGATTTGTACAGAAGCACCAGATGTTGCTTGGAGAAGATGGGCTGTAGATGAGTACTCGTTAGGATTGGCTTCAAGATATATGTAAGTTACTGGGCTGACATGGTTTTTGTTCGGCGTAAATCCTGTAGGAGGGGAGGGGTTTGAGGAAGGTTGTCGACCTGATTCATACTTGCTACATGTCTCCTTTGTACCAAGCACCCTCGAATCGAGTATCCTACTGACCTTTGTCTCTTCCACTCAGAAGAGGGGAGCAAGAGGATGCCCCCTTGCTCCTTTCGCTCTCCCACCAGCAATACAACCACAACCTAGTAGGCGCTAAACTCGGAGGAACTTTTTCAGAGTCGCACCGTCATGCTAGTGAAGATTCGGATTCAGCACACCTAGGGAGGTTCCATACAGGGAAGTGCGATGAAAAGGAGCATATGATAATGACCTTTACATCTACGATACACTCGATATCTGCCATGTCCTCGTGCTCTGTGCATTCCTTACCCACATCTGCGTTCGTGAAGTATATTGAAATGGAAAGCGTGTAGAGCGTGTAAAGCGTGTATGAGAGTAAACGTGCGTCGGAAATGGACAGCCAGCCAGCCAGCCAGCCAGCCAGCAAGCAAGCAAGCAAGCAAGTAACCAGGCAAGCAAGCACCCAAGCCAACTAAGGGACCGATCGGTGCAACTCCATACGAAGTGCTTTTCTCACAAATCCGTCCGTGTTGAAACTCCACAAACAAGCATCCCTCTGGTCTGTTCTTGCTCCCAAACGAAAGTAGGCTCCGTACGGAGCACACACAGCTCTCTCCTCTTTCTGCTCGCTACGACAATTTGCCATTTTTAGTGGGTGGAGGGGGTGGAGAGCATTGAGGGGGGGGACAATTTAAGTAGTTGGTAGTTTGGGTAGAATCTGTAGATGGCCTCGTCCTTCATTTTCCATGGCTACGAAGCTATACTCCACCATACAACCGAATTTCCCTCCGTACTTTTGTGAGCAGTGGACCACCACTCACACACTGGATATTAGTTGGTAAGATCCTCCATCGATGCTTGACATATTGCGGACTGTGGACTGTGGACTGTGGACTGTGGACTGTGGACTGTGGACTGTGGACTGTGGACTGTGGCTTTGTGGACTTGTGGATAGTGGATTTGTGGATTGTGGGCACGACTTGAAATAAACCGTCCGTCCATCTCCATTATCTATCTCCATGTCCATATCCATCTCATAGACCACCACCCATACTTCGTACATACATACATACATACATACATACATACATACATACATACATACATACGTACGTACGTACGTACGGGTACCATACCAGACCGGATCTCCCAAGACGCATAACCTAGCACGGTATAAAACCTAATTCTACCATATACCGTTCATCCTCGCCTCCAAGCCAAAAGCCAAAACGAAACCGCGAATGGAAAGAAGGAAAGGCCGACTTTATTCACCCAGTTGTCTACCTTTCTTCGTAAAGGTGCAAGAAAAGAATCCGGAAGCATTTCTTGAGCAACCGTGCAACTTCGGCCAGGACACCACTTGCCACTACTTCTGTCTCCATAGTCTTTTTGCTCCCCCTACATAACACATAGACACACACACACACACACACCTACCCCATCCAAATTATCGACGTCGAAAGCCAGCCGCAGAACATTAGCAGCAGTCAACAGTTAACAGTCAGCAGCCAGCAGCAGCAGCTTCTATTCTATTACAAACATTACAAACATTACAAACATTACCGACATTACCAGCACTACCAGCATTACCAATATTACCAACATTTGCTCTACGAACCACGGCTTTGGGAATTACTTCGACCTGGACCACATCACAATACATCCTGGAACTTCACTGCCATCCACCGCTCCTCGGCGAGATTCGCGAAATTGCAACACAAACCCTCCGTCTGACTCGCTGCAATTTTCTGGGCCCTTTTCTTATTTGCCTAAAGATTATTCGTCCACTGGGTGCATACTCGGGAAATCGGTCTTTTCATTCTAGATCAAAAGAAAAATAAACGTCGGTGTTTAAGGGAAAGAAGACAAGAACAAAAAACCCTCCAAAGCATACTCCGTACATTAAAATTCACTTCATTCAATACCCTTTTGCCCATACTCAAGCCCAATCTCTCCCACAGGAACATTCATACATCATCACGGCGAGTACGACTTCTTTACGTTTGCAAATACACTCAGCTCCAGGGTTGGGCTCGGCTACAGCTTAGATCGTTGCATTTGGAGGAGGACCTTCCCGAGAAGGAGGTGTGTCGCTCCAACGAAATGTCTGGAACGGCACAATACCATGAGCGTGGGGGGTTGCTCCAAAGATTCCGCGACTCGTCTGAGGACTTGGACTTGCATACAGGTGGAGATTTTCATCCAACAAATAACAGAACTACTTCACCATCAAGGATAGGGACAGAACACGACTTTAGATTTCCTCGACGACCCGAAAATCAACTATCGCACCCGACCTCCGCGAACCAATCTACCTCCGTTTTTAATACTTCTCCTACCAACGACACAAAGAGCTCGGGCGCGAGCGCAAGGGCTCAGGACGGCAAGCTGGATTATTCGGTGTCGAAACGTGCGCGCAATGACTTGCTCGGTGAGAGCTTCTTTCCTACTTGGAAGGATGGCACCGCCGGTGAGGAGCTCGATAACACGGACGAAATGCAGAAGAAAGATCCCTTGGCTACACAAATCTGGAAACTGTATAGTAAAACGAAGCAGCAATTACCAAACCAAGAGCGATTGGAGAATCTGACATGGCGCATGATGGCAATGAGTCTGCGAAAACGCAGGCAAGAAGAAGAGTCCCGGTAGGTTTTTCTGCAGAGATACTGCTATCTCTAAAAGTGGACCTGGGTACGAGCGAAAGTGAGTCTGACGATAGTACTGCAGGTTATCTCGACAACAAAACCCACAGAACCTCAATACAAGTACTTCAAGTGTTCCCAGTGGAATCGCTCAGTTGAGAAAATCTTCCGACCAAACTACCGTCGACAATTCCGACGCCATGAATTTGGACGACTTTATCTTCTCCGACAACATCTCAACGCCCGCGGGCCTTGCAACTTCTCCCTCCCCTGAGAATCTCAAGAGGGAGACAGAAAAATCGTCGCATACTGTTGCTTCAGCAATTCCTATTAAAATGCGAAAGGAGTCGACTCAGCCGCAATTCACTATCCCGCAATCTGTGCCGGTACCTCACCATGCTCCGCGAAGTAACGAGGAATTCAATTATGTTCAGCGACATGTGAGGAAGACAAGTATTGACGAGAGACGGGTAAGTTTGTTACTTTTTGCTTCATCTCAATCGACACTTCTTGCTTGTAAGCGCCGTCGTGGATAGGTACTAACATCTGGAAGGCCCGAAAACGGCCGGCCGACTTCTCCCCTCAAGTTAACAGCATTATGATTCCCAACGAGCGGGATCATGATTCTGATCTAACAGAATATTCCTTGAATCAATCGCACCCTCCAAATAATAACTTCAACAATCATCACGGATTAGCGAATGTGCCGTTCCGACTAGATACTTTCAATATGGATCATGATCCCATCATAACATCCGCAGGCCCATTTCAGCAGAACTTCAACTTTTCTCCTTCACACTCACCACTTGTTGGCCACGGTCCATTCTCTTCAATGTACAATAATATTACAATGCCATCTACCTCCTTGAACTCAAACGATTACTATTCTCCTCCAGGAAGTGCTTATCCATCAGCAGTTTCTACCCCGCAACCAATTCCAGAAGGCGAGCCCGTTTATTTCCAACAACAACATGGCATGGATATGCGACACCAGAGATCTCACAACTTTGGCCGCGGACCATCGAGTCTTTCGAACCCAATGGCTCCTCAATATATGTACAATGGAAATGGTGGATCAATGTTTACTGCAGTTACGAGTTCAGGTCCAACAAATAACAACTATACTGCTGCAGGATCTTTCGGTATAAACCAACATATAGACCCATCACAGGTCTTCCAGTCTGACCACTCCGTGCGCTCTCCAGGTGTGCATATGGGCCAAGAGAATATATTTACTTTTGGAGCGGATTCGGATAATGAGGATGATGAGGGCACCGCATTTGCTGATCGAACGCTCATGATGCAACATGACTTTGGGCAGTCAACTTTGGATGATCCCAACATGGACATTCATTCTGGTAGCTTACAATGGGATGCTAATTTACCGGGACAATTCCATACGCATTCTGCACGATATCCAGCCGGACCGCCAAGAAAACAAGTCACCATTGGGGGCACTGAAATGGTTTCTTCGCCATTAGAATGGGATGGGGCTGGGGGCTCCTTAGGCAGACATCATGGCTCGACACAGTCAGTTTCCGACAGCCGGTCGAGAAATGACAGAAGACAACAGAAAATTCCTCGAACCGCTTCTACTCCAAATGCTGTCTTACTTGGCTCACAAGGTGGCATGTTCGATCAGTCTGGCCCTTCCGATCCAAATTCTCCTCCAGATCCTCATAATATGTCGGGGTTCTCATCTGTTGCGCCTAGCAGACCTGCATCACCCGGTGGTTCTAAACACGGTTCCACTACTAATCTCGCAGCAGCAGCCGGTGGTCAGGGAGATAACGGAGTTCCAACAACATGTACCAATTGCTTTACCCAGACTACTCCCCTTTGGAGACGAAATCCTGAAGGACATCCACTATGCAATGCTTGCGGCCTGTTCTTGAAATTACATGGTGTCGTTCGACCGCTATCTTTGAAGACAGATGTTATTAAGAAGCGAAATCGTGGCTCAGGTGCTACTTTACCACTTGGAACTTCTGGTGGAGCATCCACGAGAGCGTCTAAGAAAATGGGTGCGCAAATGGGCAGTGGTCCAAATACGAGAAAGAACTCCATAGTCGCAGCGTCAAGTATGGTCAATACCGCACCTCCGACACAAGCAACAACACCTACGAGCAGCCATGGCAGAAATGCAAACGAAAGTGCTAGTCCGCCTTCAATCTCAGGCTCGTTAGGGAATGGTGGTAGCACTGCCGGTAGTACACCAACCTCGTATCACGGATCTGCAGGTTCATCATCAGGTGCGACAGGAGTTAGTGGTGGTAAAGGCGTAGTGCCTATAGCTGCCGCTCCACCGAAAGCAACACCAGGGCCTGGTGCAGCATCTAACATGCCTCGATCAAACGCAGTTCCAAAACGGCAAAGAAGGCATAGCAAAAGTGTTAGCGCAATCGAAAGCATGGACGTCGACTCCCCCGAGAACTCAACCGGTAGTAATGAGGCAGCTAAATCTTTCGGCATGACGTCGTTAAGTACATCCACTGGGGCCATGTCAAATCTTGGTATGACCAATGGTTTCAGCATGTCAAGCCGACCGATGATGGGTTCAAGTAATGCAGGCATGCAAATGGGATTAGGTGGTGCAGGTGCAGGCGCGGCGTCCCAACAGAGCATGGTTATGAATGGTCAGACTGGAGTTAATGGCTCGGGAACGGGTCCTCAAGAATGGGAATGGTTGACCATGAGTCTTTGATCTTTTCTTTGTTATGGAAATGAGAGATCGGATGAGCGAAACATTTTCTTTCAATTTATGTGGGGGTTAATTTCTTTCCTTTCTCGAACGATATGCACGAACGGACTATGCTATTGTGCCTTATACCATGCACGGCGTTATGACATGACATTACATCTTTGGGAGCGGGGCGCAGCGCGGACTAGGAGCGGTTTACAATGTCTTTTTTGAGAGGACATTTTTTTTTGTTTTATAGCACGCTGGCTGGAGTTGATTGGTTGGGTCTTGCGGGGCAAGGCAATAGGGAGCAGAACTTGCTTGCATGCTCGCTTGGTTGCTACACTCTGATGGGTTGGGTAGGAATTGATGATATGCTTGGATGAAAGATTACACACCATTTTTCTGCTTTTTTTTTCCTCACTGCTTTGATACTACTCGATTTTTTGGTTGCTCGGCGCTCTTCTTCTATCAATGATACCAGCGATGATGATGCGCGTCTTGTTTACAGACTACTATTACCTACTACCCACTACTACTATTATGATTCGGTACTATTTGAGAGTTCATTTACAATATATCTGTTGAGAGAGAGATTATTTTTGGAGTGGATGAGTGAGTGAGTGATAAATTTATACGTATGAGATGGTGAGATTCGCTTTGTCGAAGAGTATATGTCGTGGTTTAATCACCTCTCAACGACTCTTGACTTACCCAACTAACTACCTCTCTCAATCCCCAACTATCTATCCCTTTTAGCTACAACTACTAAATAACTTCTCTGTATATTTATCTATCTATCTATTGTAAGCATGATGCAGCCCCTCCTTTTTGGGTTAGTGTAAGCCACTCAGATAGAGATTCTATAGTATAAGGGACCGGTTCCCACATAGTCTAGAAGAACCCAGACTGCTTTCCCCTCCTCCTTTGGACCTATGTGGTGTACACCCTGGATTTCCTTCTGCGGATGCACGTACGCTCACTTCAACTACCCAGCACTATCTATCTAGTAACCCCAAGTGGTACGATATAGCTATGCAACGAGCGAAGGGGGGAATGGAAACCGCCAGACATATCGGCGCATAATGAGCACCCTCCAGATCACAAGCCAAACCTAACCTCGGCCGGAAGGTGTTTGAAACGAGTGAACTGCCTTTGCGGGTTCGCGGGGTTGAAGCTGTGTGCCGCTGCCCATATGTTAAACCGGCGTTGGTTTTCCATATCTGAGTCTCGTTCACCACTCGACCTCATGACGGACATTGAAGCCCGCAAGAGAAGGTCTCTCGAGTTCGTTCTGAGACGATCTACCGGGTAGATGTCATGCTGCGCCGGTGGGTTTTATGATCCCTTCCTTGATCACCACACAATCGACACGAGTTCAAGAGAAATTTGAGTTTTCGAGAGGTGTTCTTGGAAATTATACCAATTGGATTGGTTAATGTATTGCTACAAGCTCTTGGGTATGTAATCCGCAAGAGTGCACTCCGACTTTGGGAATTTGTGCTCAAAATTGTCCTCTGGGATGATTCGTTGAGAATTTTCGACGCTTTCATCTCTATGTAATAGTTTTTTTACAAAGATTAGGGTATCATGCCTCTGTCAGCTACCTTATAAATGTTTCCCTTCAACCCACCAAACTCCTGGTGAACACCGACGTCCTCCTCGAACATCGAAGAATCTAACAGGTTTCTCGAAATGTTACATGGCCTGGTCTAGTTGCTCCACAGCACCAAACCAATGCCTCTTCCAAGAAAAAACACCCTCAATATATCCAGAAAGAAGTAACCGCGGGTATTAGGTTCGACAAAGCTGCCTTTATATCCCAAAGACGTATTATTTCTTTCTCAGAAAAGCGATTTTTTCAACCTTATTACCAACCCCCAACGACAATCATCACGACTGCAAAATAGCTCCAATACCAATATTACCATCCGTAATAGGATACGTTGATCGACGACCCTTGAAATAACACATTCCATTCATTCCCATATTCGCTGGAAACTGGATGACCCACACAGCGCCCAAACACAGTCCAGTTTCTGCCGTCGCTGTAGTATTCTTACTATACGCCGCACACGCATCCAGGCAATCATCCAACGTGGTCACATAAATACCATCACCATTGATTTGGGTCCCGGGCGTTACATCTGTGTCGCAGAGAATGGTGAATTTGTTGTTTGTGGTGGATGCGGACGATGTGTAGGTGGTTCCGTTGTTCAGAGGACATCCACCTGCATTAACTGCTACGGTTTCGGTAGCGGTAGCTGTAGCTGTTGTCGTTACGGTGGCTGTTGCGCCGGAGCACTGTATTGAATTCGATGCTGCAGTGGGGGCGGGAGACTCGAGCTTTGAACAGCTAGAATGCGTATGCATTAGTTTCTTGATTCCGTTCATCATTTCGAAAGAAATTATTACCTCTTTGCAGTATTCTTTTCCCCAGACATAACACCTGCTGCTATCCCACCGCCCATTCCACCACCAATCAAAAACGCCAGTATCGCGACAGCAAGCCAGAGTAACGGTAATCCACGTTTAACTTTGGTTTCCGATGTCGATGGTATCGATTGCACTTTGTGAGGCTCTTCGGCCATGTATGGAGAAGGAACATAGTATCCTCCTACCACAGCCTCATTGTGCATGTCATTGTCATGCCCAGGACGAGGTACATGTTCCAAGTCTGAATACGGCTGTGCGTGCGACATGCTTGTCTCCCTAGACTTCGTACAAAAAGTCTTGGGGCTAAAAGTGATATATACAACGAAAGGCAACGAGCGACGGAAAAAGGGAAGGAAAGGAAGGGGAAGATCCTCGACGACGCTGCGAAAACAATGAACGACTAACGAGTGAACGATTCACGAAGAAGACCTCTCTCAGGTCTACGGGACCGTCCTCTTCTTCTTCTTTTCCTTAATTGAGCTTTAGATCGACTACCCCCATTCTTACCGTACTACAATGTCCGGATGCTAGGTCGATAATGGACACTTCTATGCGCATCTAAAATTAGCATACTTGCGGCGACACAGCGGTATTGCGGATACTACTCATTGGCTCTCAATGAACATGCATGATTTCAAACTAACAGGTGGATAACAGGGGTTTTCCACGAGATAATTCTTTCTAACTTGCTCGTATGATCCAACGATCAGCAATCAATCCTAAAATGACCCTGGAGTTTCAGCCAGCAATGTCGGGGGCGGAGCCGCATGTGATGGGATTGCGGTTCGTGGAAAGGGTTGATGGGACGTCGGCTGAGGGCAACATGTGTAGTCGTTACACAACGACTTGACAAGCATACCTAGTTAGCCGTTGAATGACATCTATTTCCATTTCACGTTGCGCTATCTTCGTCGTACCGTACCGCTCAGCGATTTGATAATCTATCTTGCCAAGGAAAATCATTGACATGAAATATGGGTCGTTGTGCGGCGGTAGCATATTCCTATGGGGCCATCACGCACTTTTTTACCTAAATTTTGGAGCGGGAGCGGAAATTCGAGTTCTGGTCTTGCGGTAAATTGGTAATATTCGAACTCGATATAGAGAATGGAATGTCGAAGGGAGCTTAGTAGAAGATATCGTTCAACGATTCTAGAGCTTTGTTTTGATTCAATTGTGTCCTGACGTCGGATTAGGCTTGCTGCTAGTTCTTATGCGCCGGTACGATGTTAGGTGATATGGTGAATGATTAGACGATTCAGGGGTCTGGCTTGAAACATGCGAATTGACTATTCAAAATTCAAATAGGTAATTCTCGTCCCACAAGGACGCAAAAAACCCAGATCCATTATGAAGCTCGAACATCAGAGCTGACAAGCTGAAATGGAGTCCGGAATCGGAATACTACATCTGAGTTCCGCAACGACATCGTCCTCCCAAATCTGCATCTGATGGAGGCAAGTACATTTCATCTTCCGTGAGATAGATCAAGTCCTATGCTCCCATCTGCATAACGCTCACTCGTTCATCGCATCTGATGTTCCCTCTAAGAACCAGGAGTCGAGGATGCATGCATGCAGGTCGTTCACCAGGCGCCCCAAAACGGAGCTGTTCCCAATAGATGCCCCAGCTCAGTAAACTCAAGTTCAACGAGCAAAGGACATCAATCTGTTATGGCTTAGCAAACCTTCAAACAAAGATCACATCATCCCATCCCACTTTGATGTGGATGCGACTCCGAAGTTCCCGAACCATGATAAGCAATGTCAGAAAAACACGGCAAGAGTTGATCCTCCTGCTCCGCATGCACATGAATTGGGTTACATGAGCAGAAAGCAGAAAGTGCAATGTTCATCACATCGCAATAGAGGGCGAAATTCAAAAGCGTAGGGACTGACTGGGCAACTGTTCACTCTAAATTTCTGCATAGCTAGGCTTGAGCTTGGAGTCTGGACTTGTCAAGCTTCCCTTGATGGAAGATATAAAAATATTCTATTATTAGTAGGCGAGGAAGCGAGATATCATCCTGAGCCCTTTTTTTTTTGTCTGTCGTGATGAATTTAAACAAGCTCTATCAATTTGGTATCTTTTCTCTTCTCCCTTCGGTTTCATTTGTCTGGCTACCTTGCAAGTGCAGTGCATGCCTTCGGGGACACTACACTCCTTACATCGGCTCGGGTTCATCTATCTACGTATCCGCTCCTCTTCACCCCTAAATATAGCTCGCACGACTCCCAATTTTCAATTTTCGCGGTTTCAATCTTTGATGCAAGTGCATCGTCATATATTCTACATCTCCAAATTAAACCCATCTCTATAGCCGTCAATCTCTTCCTTCCACAGGCGTTCTTACTCACTCACTCAGACGTTTCCTTCATATCTACTTTCCATCTTCTGATCCAGGTCGATCGAAATACCAGCACACGAGATCGCTCTTCTCCACATTCACATTTCGTTTATACACCTATATCATATCATGCAAGAGTCAGTATATCAGATGATTATCCCTTACTTTTCAATTTCTTTCCATCCATGTACTTTCTTCCTCTCTTTTTACTCTTCATACATGTAACGAGAAAAGTCATCCATAAAAACAAGACAAATTTGACTCACCTCCTTTAACAACTCTCCTTTTCTCCCTCCCAACCTTTTAACAATCCTCTCACTCGGTATATTCCCCGGATCAACTTTCGCTACTAGTCCAGATATGCTTTTTCTCTCTATATTCGCGCTCATGTTAGCTCTTTCTCCTTATTTCCTTCTACTTCACTCTCGCCTTTTCCCTTCTTGAACCATTATAGCCTCCAATATCTTCCCCCCCTTCACCCCCAATCAACCTTCTCCTCTCCCCCGTCGAAAACTTAAAAAGACTAAAAACTTCACTCACCCTCCAACCCCCAATAAGTATCCAAAAACATCCTCGCAGCCTCCGTCGCATACCCCTTCCCCCAATAATCATAATTGATGCAGTAACCGAACTCTAGTCCTTGAGGAGAGGGCCGATTAGTCCCTATGAATCCGATCATTTTTGGTTTTGAGTTGGAATTCGTCTCTGCAGCTGAGGGGTGGGCTCGAGTTAGTATTTTAGTCCCCATGGAAGATGAGCTGGTTGTCCTTTTCATGTCGAATAATACGGAAGGAAAAAGGAAAGGGAAAGGGGAAATGGCGGGAGATGATAGGAATGACCCCGAGGAAGAAAACGACGTCGGATAGCTCCACTCGCTCAAGCTATCAGAACATCTTCCAACAACTTGCTACAGACTCCCGCCTCTAGAATCCCGAATTAAGTTCACACTACCCTCCCTTCCCACCCAACCTCGCCCAAACATCTCATTCGGCGTTCTTCCACCTCCCCTCATTTCATCATCGCCGACCCCTCGCCATCCACCTCACACCACACAATTCCCAAAATAAATAAAAAACCGCACAAACCTTTTCCCCCTTCACTACCCTCTCCCCCTTCCTCCCTCAGCATAACAGCAAACTTATCAATTCCCCCCTCCTCCCCTCCCTGTTCCGCAGGCAAAAGCTTCGTCATCAGAGCCACCGCATCTTCTCTTATAACTTTAGGTGCATGCGTGCTATTTGGTTGTTAGCTGTCACGCTATGTATATATATCTATCTCTGTATTGAGAGCCCCAATTATAAATCCAACTAAGTTAAAGATACGAATAATGACAACCAAAAAAAAAAAAAAAAAGAGAGAAGAAAAGAAAAGGAAGAAACAAAGAAACCAACAGAAGAAGAAGAAAACAAACAAACATACGACCAACCCAGCGCTCGCTCATCTTTCCAGATCTCCCAGAAATCATCGAAATGGTCTTCTACCGTCATACGCGTGAGGTAGATTCTGGGTTTCGACATTTTTCTTGGGGGGGAGGGGGAAAGATATATTTGTATTTGTGGTTCTTTTCGGTGTTGTGGATTAGGCTCGTATTTTTTCTACTGTACTGCCGAGACGAGGGAAATTTGCAGGTGATGGGAAGGAAGAAGAGAGAGAGATATATATATATACAGAAGTACACCTAGGGAGTAATAGTTTTATTTATATATCTTTATCGCTGAACAAGTGGCTCAATTGAATAAATACTAAATAGACTGTTTGTTCCTAAGACTCGGAGCTCCTGCCGTACGGAATGATTAATTGTGGAAGAAATATTCGGCGTGTGAGTAATATTTCCCTAATAGGAAAAAATTGGGCTGTTCGTTCGTGGATGCATGTCAAATGCAGATGAGCACATGGCGGGGCACATACAGTAATTAGTGTGGAGGGGTTATCGGTGTTGGTGCGGGGCGATTACTGTAAACATTGATGAGGATGAGGATGAGGACGAGGACGAGGACGATGAGCATTTTGGCGAAAGTACTAATCAATTTGTACTATCCATCCATATCCCACAATTTTATTTTAAAAATATCCTAAATTTCCCAGACTTACAACTCCTCACTATGTCCATCATCGATAAAAGGACTCAATCTCTCCATCAAATCATCCAACTCCAACTCCTCTCCAGCCCACATCGCACCACCAGGTGTCCTGGGTGGAATCAAAACCGAGCTTAAAACATGAATGACGCCATCCCTCGCAATGCCATCCTGTACACTAACGGTATTGAATCCATTAATCTTGATACTGATAAAACCGCCGTAGCGTGCAACATCAATACTGAGACTCTTTTCTTCCAGAAGAGTTGGTAGATCGACGTGGAAATATCCCTTAGGAATTCCCTCGGGATTAATCTCATCAACAACTTCGAGATCTTCCGATGTCTTGGCTTTGTAGAAGGCGTCGGAATAGAGCGTTTGGTTGGCAACGACATGGTATTTGAGGAGGGCTTTGAGGTATTTTTGGCCGTATTGACTGAAGAGGAAAGCGTTGATTCTGGGACCGAGTTTTTGGAAAGCCCAGTTGCTGGGGGCGAAGAGTGTTCCGCCGGTGTTGTTGTAAGCGGCGATTGCGTCGAAGAGACCGGTTTTCTCGAGACCGAGTTGGAGGGTGGAGAACTCACCGGGAAGGAGTTCGACGATCTTAAGAGCCGGAGGTGGTGGGAGGAGGAGAGAGTCAACGCCGTGGATTACACCGTTTGTGCCGAACTGGGAATTGTTAGTAAGATGATGGGAGAGGAGGATTGTGGAGACATACGATGTTGATGGCAACAATTCGGCTGTAGAAGTTGACAGCCAATCCTTTCAAGCCCACACCAACGCGAAGACGTTGAGATTCATCACCAAGACGTTTCTCTAAGAAGACGGTTGGAATAGTGTGCGAGACGAGGACACGACCAGCAGGGTAGAAGTCATCGGAAATATGATATCCCAAGACAGCTCTAAGAATTTCTTCCGACGGCTTATGTTTTGGATGATCAGGAAACTTCTCGAAAGCCTTGTCGGTGGGCGCAAATACAGTGTAGTTGGCCTTGGTACTGTTCAAAAGGTCGACAATATCGGGGAACTGGTCGATAAGTTTTGCAAACTTGGTTGTGTATTTGCTGCTGCTTATCAATTGATAAACAGTTAAGTTGGGTTTGCCATGACCATGGTGTGGTGAACCATGATGTGGCGGACCGTGATGTGGTGGACCATGATGTGGAGGACCATGATGTGGAGGACCGTGGTGAGGGGGTTTGTCGTGATGGCCATGGTCAAAGATATCGACGTCTTCGACTGTGGCGAGAGCGGAATCCAACCAGCCCTGTGTATCGAACTTGGTCATCGAGTGGTGACACTCAATCATATTATAGGCCTTCTCGCGGGCTTCGGAAACTGCCTCCATAGCAGTATCGATTGCATTTCCGCTGAGCTGTTTGACAGATTCGAACTTTTCCTCGACGTGGGAGAAAACATCATCCTTGGATTCGGAGAGTCTGTCGAGCCATGTTTTCGAGGCCTCGTTGGATTCGGCGACGATCTGAGTGGTTAGTCGTTCGTCTGGGATGACGAAAGCTGTAGAAATGGCCGCAAGCGGTAGCAGTGTTGTTGAGAACTTCATCTTGGTTGATGATGTTTGAAATGGAGAGATGAAGAGGAGTGAAGGAAGTCAAGTATAAATTATAAAGGATCAACAAAGACTAGTGCTGCACAAGAAATATGACGCCTTTCTAGGCCAACGCTCGCCGCGTAGACTCAGACCGGATACGAGAGAGATCCGAGATCCGAAGGTCTTCCGTAACGATGAGGGGTTGAGCTTTGAGTATAATTAGTATGGTTCTATAGAGGAGATAAATCTCATTGAGCAATTGTACAAGCTTGGAAGCCGAACACAGTATAAAACCAGAGAATTCCCTTTGCAAATGTCCTTTTTTAACATGTAGTTATTTCGAGTAGTCTATCTCGTTACTCCCGTCCCAAAGCCAGAAGAAATACGCGTATACCCAGGAGTAGGCTTGCGTGGATCGTTTTATATGGAGAAGAATCATAACATCATCATGTCATAGCAGTGCTCACATCATATCACATCATCGGAACCGACGGAGAATGGGTTGTGTTAGTGCGTTATGCAGGTGTGCATAGCTTTAGCCAATCATGAAAGTCTTATGCATGTTTACCCCTCGATCGGGCGTTGGAAGGGATTTTGCATTATGGATTTTGGGACGAGCGTCTCGTTCTCTTTTCTGATACGAAGCATGTAGGAGTGAGAGCAAGAGTGCAGAAACGTATGGAGTGCAGAAACATACGTTTCTGCACATTTCAAGTTCTTTTGCTGAGGATGTCCTGTTCATTTTTACTATCCACCAGACGACCTACCAACCGGTGTGTATATCATTAGTCAGCAACCACCATCCAATGTGTGGGGAAGTTTGTTTTCGCCAGTGGAGATAATCGAAATCCAAGCTCCCGTTCCACCTCAACCCATTCGATCCATCTCGTTCCTGGCTTGACTTCTCTTGTTTTCCCCAAGAAAGGACAGTAATGGAGCCGGACGACATTCACTCACGTCCGCACGTTAAGCAAATGAAGTTCAAGCCAGAGCTTCTTTCCCCAGATTATGTGGAATCCGGAATCCTCACTCTCTTATTCAAGCCCAATACGCGTACGCTCGTACGGTGCAGGGTTTCAAAACAAGCTTTTGCTCCCTAGCGAAGTCCGCCTGGAATGCCACTATGACGCTTGGCCAGATATTTTCAGCACCCCTCGCGCCTCTGCTGCTACGAACATTCCATTGGGTTATGTGAATTCCCTCATGTATCTGGCTGGTCTGGCCGGTCTGGCCGGTCTGACCTAAAGCTTGCATTGGAGCTTTGAAACTCATTTACCTGGGAATCGGGTAAATGAATCCACCTTGTCGTCATTGAAGCTAAGCAATTGTAAAGATTCATTACCTTTGAAGTCAATAAAGCTTCTGCATTTTCCTGCCATGCTTCGGTTCATATCATTTCTCTTCACTCTTCTTAGAATTACTTACCTAGCTTCACCAAAAATTTCCTGCCAATATGGCTCTCGCACGCCATGTAAGTCTCTCCTCTTCCGCAGGCCCAGCATCGTCAGTGGAACTTCAATACTGACAAAACCACTCACAGGTCGACCCAGATGAGATTGTTCACAAGCTCCACGATTTACATATGAAAGACGCCGGTAGTAGGCATGTGCACAGCAATGGAGGAACATCTCACATTACCCCATACTCTACTCGATACGCCGCGAAGCAAGAGATCTCCAAATTCAAGATCCCGCATGATGGTGCACCAGCAGATGCCGTTCATCAAATTTTGAAGGATGAACTAGATCTGGACGGCAGACCAAACTTGAACTTGGCAAGGTAGGCAGTTTCGTGTCCTTGATCTCAGTCAGCTGCTTACACATAACAGTTTCGTTGGAACCTATATGGAAACTCATGCGGAACAATTGATGTTCGAAAACATTTCGAAGAACATGTCTGACGCGGATGAATACCCAGCGATGATGCAGATGCACGCAAGATGTGTCAGCATTATTGCACATCTTTGGGGGGTACAGAAGGGGGAGAAGGCTATTGGATCTGCCACCACCGGTTCTTCAGAAGCTATCCATCTTGGTGGATTGGCCATGAAGAGACGTTGGCAAGAAAAGCGCATGAAAGAAGGGAAAGATACCTCCAAGCCCAACATCATCATGGGTTCAAATGCACAAGTTGCATTGGAGAAGTTTGCGAGATACTTTGAAGTTGAAGCTAGAATTCTTCCCGTTTCAAAGAAGTCCAACTACCGACTTGATCCCGATTTGGTCAAGGAGAATATTGATGAGAACACCATTGGTGTCTTCGTAATTCTTGGCAGTACTTATACTGGACACTATGAGCCAGTAGAGGAGATCTCCAAGATCCTCGACGACTTTGAGGCCAAGACTGGTGTCGATATCCCTATCCATGTTGATGCCGCATCTGGAGGCTTCGTTGCACCCTTCACTCACGTCCAAGCTGGAGGATCAAAATGGAACTTTGAACTCCCACGTGTTAAGTCAATTAACACATCCGGTCATAAGTTCGGTCTTGTATATGCTGGTGTGGGGTGGATTATCTGGCGGGATGAGTCCTACCTGCCAAAACACCTCGTTTTCGAACTTCACTACTTGGGGGGTACAGAAGAATCTTACACACTGAACTTCTCTCGACCGGGAGCACAAGTCATTGCACAATACTACAACCTTATCCACCTTGGCTTCACAGGATATCGTCAAATCATGGAAAACTGCATGTCTAATGCACGACTCCTTTCTAAATCTCTCGAGGCTACTGGATGGTACACCTGTGTATCTGATATTCACCGCAAGAAGGGCGAACATGAATTCAAGGGCGCCAATGAGACTGACTTCGGCTCTGCAGATGAAACCTCGGCCGACTACAACGCCGGTCTTCCCGTCGTTGCATTCCGCTTCAGTGATGAATTCAAGAAAGAATTTCCACACATCAAACAAGAAAGCGTTTCGAATCTACTCCGAGCCAAGCAATACATCATTCCCAACTACCCTCTCCCACCGAATGAGGACAAGTACGAAATCTTGCGAGTGGTGGTCAGAGAAAGTATGAGTTTTGATCTCTTAGATCGTCTTATTGCCGACATCTGTGCCACAACTCAACAGCTCATTGATAGTGATGCGCAAGATTTGAGCATATTAAACCATTCCAAGGATAATAGCTTTGAGAAGCAGCATGCGAGCTCGGGTGGGAAGCATAAGGAGGGACAAGGCAAAGGTGGAAAGAGACCTATGACTGATGGTGTGCACAGAAGTGTGTGTTAGATAGGGGTAATATATGAATGTGTATTGAATTGGTAACATTAAGATATGAAATGAGCTATGCCAGATTAGGGTACTAAAATTAGTGAAAACTCTACAGATACGAAGTTACTATGTAGGCACGCCTTTTCTAATATGTGTTTGGAATCTCGAGAGAAAAGAAACACTTGTTTCCATTCACACAGCCATATTGTTCTCACGCCATTAGTACCACGCGATGTTCTAAACCCCCTCAGTGGTCAGTGTAGCCGAGAAGCTGTATCATGATTGGTGGGGCACATAAGAGCTATTCAATCATCTTCACCATTACCTCAAATTTATCTTACGAGATAGTGAGCATTTAGATGAATTCTTTTGGTGGCCTAAATCTATACAACCCCCTTTCTTTATCTTTGTGTAAGCCAACAGTTGGGTTTCCTACATAGCTGTAGTTACTATTCAGTACGGGAAGCCAAATTGAGAAGGTGCCTACCCGGCCCCCAGCAGGAAACCCCTCCAAAAACCCCTCGAAAATGCAAAACCCCTACCTTTGAGCCTCGTATTCGATTTGAATATTGATAGATATAAGTATAGCAGTGCAGAAAGCTGCTGTGAGGAGTCTAATAATATCATATTTGCAGATATCAGCCTGTGCTTTGTCATCTAGCGTTTCTGGCTATATAATATAACTTGGCATAAATTCATGGGGCAAAAATAAAAGAATCAGCAAGGACACAGTTTCTTCTTCTTCTTCTCCTTCTTCTTCTCCTTCTTCTTCTTCATACATAGTTAAGAGAGAAACGGCAACTTATTGGTCGCATCACATCGGTCACTATTTCCGTTCCTCAACATCCAGTAGAAACCCCCCAGTACCCACCAACCAACCTAATCCATCTACCCCCCTTCAAAATGCCCCTCACAATCTCCCCCTGCCTCCCCGCAGACTTCCCCCGCGTCTTCGAGATCTTTAGTCTCGCATTCGGCCAAAACCACGTCTTCGTCAACAGCATGTACCCGTCGCACGCAACGCCGTCGGGGCGTGCCGCCGGCGCCGCCCGCATGCTGGAGATTAGCAAGGCGGATCCGAATACGAAGTTTATGAAGATCGTGGATGAGGACACGGGAGAGATGATCGCGTGGGCGAAGTGGAATATTTATGTCGGGACGGTGCCCGAGGAGAAGGAGATTACGGGGGATTGGTGGGAGAGTGAGGAGGATAAGGAGTTTGTGAGGCATTTGACGAGGGAGTTTTTGAAGAAGAGGAGAGCGGCAGTGAAGAGCGAGGATGGGAATTTGGTTTGTATGTTTTTTTTTCCTTTTGGGAATTTGTTTCTAGGTTTTATGGGAAGAATTGGTTGTGCTTTTATTTTGGAGGGGAAGAGGGGTTGTGAATAATGGCTAACACAGTCCAAATAGCCCTCGACATCCTCTGTGTAGATCCCGCCCACCAGCGACGTGGAGCAGGGAGAATCCTCACAAAATGGGGTACGAAAGTTGCGGATGATCTTTGTTTCACAGTGAGTAGTCTTTACATTCTTGTTCATAATCTTTACTTTCCATGTCTTTTGGGAGGAAGGGGGCACGACGGAATAAAAAAAATAAAAAAAAATAAAAAAATAAAAACTAATGCGGAATAGGCTGTGGTGGAATCAAGTGATAAGGGGAGACGTCTCTATGAATCAGAGGGTTTTGAGTTCTTGGAGGCGTGTGAGATGCCGGTGCCGGAGAAGTGGAAGGCTAGGGGGACGGAGAGGTTCAATTGGATGGTCAGGCCGAAGAAGGAGAAGATAGAGGTGAAGGCTTGATGGGGTGAGAGGGCGAGAGAGGGGTGGGTGGGTATAGATGGTATTTTGTGGGTGACTAGGGGATAGGTATGCATGATTTGAGAAATGCTGAGATAGTAGTGCGTAAAGGGATTACACCCAGGAAGTCGGATGACGAGAATCTTCATAGATGAGTTGATGATTCAGAAGCGTATCATCACAGTTCGTTACCAATTATATACATCACTACACCGCATTGGCGGGAAAATATCAAGGGACAAAAACACATGCAACATTGACTCCAATGATTACGGGGATTATGAAAGGAACGCTCTGCCAGATCTAGAGATGTCTATTTGAGTATACTATCTGCAAAAGTCCTTATACATAAATACTTCTAGAACTATTCTACCCAACCACTTATAGTACCATTTCTCTTCTCTTCATCCCCTCGATTCCTATCTCTCACCATTCAAAACCCTCTCACTTCCCATACCCCCCCATCTGCACCCCCTTCCCCTCATCCCCATCCATCACCTCTTCACTCCCCGTCCCCCTCTCCCCCATCACCACACTCCCTTCCATCCTAATGCACCTCCTCCTCCACAGCCCCAAGCCCATCACACACAGCAAACACAGCATCCACAATAAATGCGTCAGAAACAAAAACCCACTTCCGATTTCTCCTTCGAGAACCCTTTTCGCATCGTGCGATATTAGGTTTTTGATCTGATAGGCCATCGTTGAGAGGGCAGTTGCGAGAGAGAGGAAGAGCAAGGATAGGAACTGCAGGGAGAGAAGAGGGGTTTAGTTAAGCGGAGGGGAAACAAAGGGGATGAGAAATGAACGGCGGGGAAAAACTCACGCATTCCGTAACTACTAACCCAGTATATCCGAAATGCCAATACACGGGGAGGATTACCGCAGCGGGGAGAACTATAATGAGTACCACGATATAGAGACCGATGACAGAAGTTGCGATGGATTTATAGAGATGCTGGATCTGCCATTGGGTTGTTGTGATGCTGGTTGTGGAGTTTTTATCGTCTGGATGTGACTCCGATGCGGTGATGTTGGGTAGGCGGAATGTGAGGGCTGGGATTGTTAGATTCTTTGAGGGCCATGCTTGGATATAGTTTTGAAATAATAGAGACACAGAGAGAAAGTGAAAGAAAAAGAAATGAACTCACGCTCAATTCTCACGCATATCCTCCCCTCCGCAGCACCTGTCCCATTCTTCATGCTCACACGCGGCCCATGACCGCATAGCGCAAAGGGATAGATATCATACTTCACAAGCTCGTAATGATTTGTCGATGCAGCTGCATTCAAATGATCGGTATTGTTGTTCTTGACCTCGAAGCTCTTGAGCGTAAGGATGGGCAGGTGGAGGTGCTCGGAAGACAGGAGAAGGATTATGATGATAAAGATGCTGAGCTTGAATAGGGTAAGGATGCTGAGTGTGCTTTTTTCGGGACCTGTTAGGGCGCGGAGGTGGTTGATTAGGCGCATTTTGAGTGAGGATGGGATGTGCTGATGGGTTGATGGGTGCCGGCGTAAACTGTTGGGTGTGTATATATGGTGCGGTTCGTCAGAGTAGACCAGAAGCAGACTGCTCTGTCGCAGTTGTTCAAGGATTTTTTAAGAGAGACTAAACAAAATTGTCTATTTGAAGAGTAAACAAACAATAAGAAGAGATTATGTATTGATGCGATGGATGAATCATGTATGGTGTTGACTTTTTAACCAAAAGTGATTTTCGTAGTTGAATCATACAAACCATGCCACTGACTCAAAAAGCAGATATGTGAATGTGCATAGTCATATGCTCCTGCCCCGCCATAATTGTGTCGTTCTTTATGGAAAGAATGAAGGAAATAACAGATGTATCTCGCACTTGCAGGAAATTTAGTCTTGTGATCACATAAAGTGAACTACACTTAGGGAGAAAAGGTCAACATTCAATGAAATGTAGTATCACAACTTAGAGAAGATAATTTTCATTACGATGTCAGAGAATGCACCGTGTAGGCAGCATGAACCTACAACGACAAGTCCAAATTCACTATAGCATGCACTAAACCGCCTTTCACCAGCCTTTTCTCCTTGCAGCTCCGCATACAGATATTCCATAGCCTCCGCTACACAAACAACCATCCCTTATAAATATGGGAGTCAGGTGCATGCGTTATATGTTCAAGATATACAGACTCAAGAGTTTCTATCACTCGCCTTGCTGTTCTGGCGACATTCCCTTCCTTTTATTGGACAAAGGAGTACGCCAAGTGAGAAGATTTAGGAAGACTGTCGTCGAATAAATGACACATAAGCTTGTACATCTAGTCACTAGGGCACTAGTATTGAGACTGCAAAACAACTGGAAGCGAGAGACACAGCCATGCCATCACAGTTAAATCGAACCCGAGTTGTGCAACTAATGAGATGCAGATATAGATCTGGTAAACAAACGAGGAACGTTCCATCCATGATAGTGATGGCATGCCCTGCGGGATAACTCCTGTATTGAAATGGTTGAATGGTATGTTTAACGAAATTTGATTTGTTGGTTGAGAAAATCTAGTGATGAATCCCACAACTCTCTCTAAGCCAACAAAGGATAGATAGCATAACAGATAGTAAAGCGGAGCGATAACTACACTTGATGCTATCACAGCATGTGATCCTCGAGCGAAGGATGGTCTCTGGTACGAGAGGTTATAAGCTACTACCCGTGTACACATATTCTTTTCGTTAAAAAGATGGTCGATGCCAATTATGATAATTTGTGATGGCATTTATGTCGTAGCCAGGTTAGAGTGAATTAAGATAGCGTCCGCTGCACGCCTATAAGATGTTCCAAGATGTGACGAGGATCGAAGAGTGGGGTAAGAGTGGTAGGGGCTTGCTTGCTCTAGACCAACAACGTCAGAGGCGATCCTAGGGCTGAAGGTCCAAACTCCTAAAGGCCTCGGACGACGTTACATATGCCTCATATGGGACTCAAAGAAGAATCCCCCCTGTTATCTTGAATGGTACTTGATACATACTTTCAACCCAATAGCGGATTTAGCTCGTGCCATCTTGTTTCCGCCAACTCTAGAATCTCCCTCATCTGTTCCTTTCCAACAATTCCTCCTCCAGCTTTCGATAAGCTGAGTAGCTTTGCTTTATCTTCTTCACAATCAACAACTACCGTGACAGATTCATCGCACAATCCTTCCTCAAAAGTATCAGGGTCCACCAGAATCCAGTACTTTTTGTCTTTTCCCTGCATCTGTTCCTTCACCTTGAAAACCAGAGATGTAACTGCGACCGGCATACCCCTCAATGTGAGCTTTTTTGATAGCGATATATCGTCGTCGCATAGTATCATCTCTCGGTCGGCGTCCCAATACGCTTTTGGCAATCTAACATTCCTCAACGCGGATACGACAGCAGCCCATGCCGCATCGAATGGGTTTCCATCAAGGGAGATAAACAGAATGTCAATGTATAATGTCCAAAACGCCTTGACTTCAGGTTCAACATTTTCCGGCTCTTCATCCTCTTCCATCTTGTCTTGCTCACTCAGATCTGGTGGCTGATACCAGATCCTTAAGTCCTCGTCATCGACCATTCGCGAGCTGTGCAATAACGAATATATCCTCGTGCTCAAACTTTGTGCCAGAGTAGTTGGTGGCTGACCAGGTAAGAATGCGGGCGAGCATCCTGTTGCGAGCTCGATATTCGGAACAAGAAGATCCAGCTCTTTTGCTTCATTGTAACCTGGTCTGGAGGAAGGAGAGGTAGTCGATTTGTCGACACGATGTGTTCCAACGTTTCTGGCAAGAAGTATCTCTCCTCTGACTCCACAGACTACGGCAGTGTCTCCTATTCGAACAACTGCACTGCCTTCGGCATGGGTGAGTGACCCAGTGTTGATATGAGGTGCGCGAAATTGGGTGGGAGATCGGCCATTGGCCCGTTTCGAGGGTGCGGTGGAGGAGTTGGGTTGTAAATGCGCAAGGAGGTATGGGTGAGGAGAGAGCTTTGCGAAAGTTTCGCGCGGGAAGGAAAGAGTAGGCTGGGCTGTAGTCGTCATCGTTGAATGTTATATACGGTCATTTCAGTTGTAGAATATGACAAGGCCGAAATTTTGGGTTTATCGAATTGCGGACGTCGGCTGAACTTTTTTACTTGAGCTAAATGAATAGCTCTAGCGGATACAGCAGTGAGATTTTAGCCAATCATGAGTAAGCAGAGCGCTAGGTCGAAAAACTAGTAAGGCGAGGTTGAATATTCTTCAACTGTTACACACACATATCGCGCGGCGTAGTCGGAGAGTTTACTCCACAACTTTGTGGCAAGCTTGCCCTCCGCTTTTCGCCATATCACCAACTGATTACCCCTTGAGAACCTCGCGAAGGGTACCATGGAATGGCGCTTGTTGCCATTCGTTCCTGCAGCTGCTTACATAAAAAACTCGTGATGGTGTGCAGGTGTCTCAAACTTCTCCACTTAAGCACATTGCCCGCATTGAGGTCCTAGAAGAAGATGCGCAAGGGCCAGGAGAACGAACCCTTTGGAAGTTGTTATCACCATGTTGGCGACTAGACGTAGTCAGGATGACGTGAAAAAACTATATCAGAGCCCTCCAGTCCCGATTTCTGCTAAAGGGGCTCCTTAAACTCTCGAATATATGTCGTATTCACCTGATCCTCAAGGGTGTCCAAGACGTACTCTCATTTCCCGTCAATCGCATCAAGAGTATGAAAAAGGCCTCGATGGGTATTGCACTTGGCATTGCATTCTTTTGAGTGATTGGACACCTCATTCTTAGAGCAGATGCTCCTCGAGTAACTTCAACTCAACATTTTGGATCCATTCGACATGTTACCCGCTTTTTTGCGCCGAATGTGGAAGCCACTATCACTTAACCAGGCGTGAAGTGATGTGATGTGATATTGGGAAAACAATTGATGCCTCCATACTTCTCTTCGTACGGGGCGCATCAGCCGAACCGTGAGTGGTTTCCGACAGGTTAGCAGCATAAAACCTTAAGCAGCCTTATCCTTGGGTTCTCCCTCAGGTATTTGAACGCGCTTTAGGTGACTATTGGGCCAAACATATCGATCTTGCAGATATCGCTGCAGGATGAGATTTATCCTGATTCAGACTTGACAGATGAGGGCATCTTAGTTGCACAAATGCAACCTTACCTAAGCTTTGCGCTTGGCAGTCGAGCTTCAGCACTGTATCTGCACACATAAAAATGATTACACGAATGGGTTGTGGTAATCTATTACTTATACCGGGGAACAGCAGGGGGCTATCGAAGCTTAGCGAAGCAATCAACGTGCTTCTGTTACCGCCCTGCTGCATCTACAACCTCGGGAAGGTCAGCTTCTGAGGATTGATTGGTCAGGGCTAGGGAGAAACCATCACAATGGCGAGTGGCACGTTTTCTATGTCTCGTACTTCCATACGTCCGGCTTGAGGTTTGACTGGCCAATTCGTAGAGCATCTACGAAAATTTCTCTGATCATTCTCTCATCCTGCATGGAAACTCAGCGATGCATCCAAATCACACTCTCTACTAGGTAAGTATATGTCGTCGCATTTTTCACACAACTGATCTCTCATATCATTAATTTCTGATCAGGTAACACACTTTCAACCAGCCGCGCTTGGTTCACATCCGGGCCTTTTAGAGTAGCGAATAGGGCACCATACGACACTTTGAACACAATCAAATGTGAATTGGTATGATTTGTTCTGGCCTTTCATAGGCGTTCATAGGCGTTCAAGGTGTGCACGTCCTTAATATCTCTGCATATCCCCATCTTTCCCGCGAACATCACTTGCATGGGTATAGCTGCGCTCGATAACGGAATCCACGGCATTTCTCTGGATTTAGCTAAGTAGAATCAATTGGGGTCCAATTTCGCTACTGCATCCTGACGGGAGGCAACCAATACTAGTTAAGAAACGAATCGTCCGAGACTCGCCAACAAAGTACCAGTCTCAGATCCATATCTGTCGACTTCTTATTGCCACCCTTTCGTCAAGGAAAACAGACATTCAGCAACCAAAATTCACATGCCGCGCAGCTACACTCTCTTCTACCTTCTCCCACCGAAAATACTTCGACTTCGGGTAGGCGCATGTCACAAAAAGTGATCGGATGCAATAATTGATAGCGGTTGCAGGTGATGAGGTGATGGTTTGACTTTACCTGCAGGAACATTGGGTCTTGGCATATTATTGATCGAGCATTCCCCACACCGATATTCTCTGTGATATATCCCACCCTCTCAGACTTTATCCGGATGGGACACTGCCGTCTATTCTTGTGGTACTTTATGTTACTGCTTTCTATTTCCTTTTCTTGACGTCTTGCCATATTTGCTCACTCACGCTTACGACTCGAATCGCGGATTCTGGGCCTCCTCTTCGCATAGCAACTTAGACGACGCATTTTCGTAGCAACACAACTCATACACACATACATATCGATACTCGATGTTCATGTTGTACTTCAAAGAAGTCTAGTCGGGGTTCGACCACACCAGGACGGGCCCGCTAGTTCAATCGTATATACCTCTACAAGGGCGAGTCTATTCTCACGACTAGCGACCTCGACTTTCGAAACCACGGGACTACCTTGTGATTTATATCAAAGAGCACTTCGATTCTGATTCACTATGGATCAACTGGTAGCAAGAGCGACGTCTACAGTGGGGGCTGCATCGGGTACTTTGAAGGATCTTGCGAAACGAATATATATACCATATACGGCCACTAGCCCTGCTGGTCTCATTGAGGCCAATACCGTGGACCCATGGAGCCAAGCTGGGAAATATGCTTTGGCGTGGACCTACTTTCCAATTATTCTTATTGTGTTGGTTGCTGTGACTAGGGCATATCATCTCTGGACCGACAAACTACGTCAAGCGTATCATAAGCACGAAGTCCAAGCCCAATTAACGCGATATATCCAACAACAGCAAGAGGAATATGACATGTCAAATTTGCATACTGCACAATCTGATCAACAATTCTTCCCAGCAGCACTTCATAATGAGAAACCATATATTGCAGTGACCAAAGGTTCACACTGGTCCTCGATCGCATTAGTGAACGATACACTGGCATTGTTTCGATGGATCGTCTATCGGCCTATTCCTGAACTCCGATATAAGAAAAAGCTCATCACTGCATTTCCATCTCTCGCTGTCGTTGGAATATTAATTATAGCTTTGGTTTTTGTCACCCTACAATGCTTTCTCCCTCAACCTCTCTACTGGGAGAGCATTCGATACGGCTCACCACCATTGGCTATCAGAGCAGGAATGATGGCTGTCGCAATGACACCCTGGTTGATTGCGACAGCAATGAAGTCAAACCTAATATCGTTTATAACCGGAATCGGACATGATAGATTAGGTGTTTTCCATCGTTGGGGTGGATATTTGTGCCTCTTCCTGACGCTCGTGCACACTATTCCATTTTACATACAGCCCGTGTGGGATGATGGAGGGATGACAGTATTTGGAAAGCTCTTTCCCGCTAGCCGTGGTATTATCTATGGTACCGGAATTGCGTGCCTTGCACCACTCGGTTGGCTCGTTGTGGGATCATTGCCAATTGTTCGTCGACTTGCATACGAACTTTTCGTCGTTTTACATATACCGGCAGCTGTAGTCTACGTCGCTATGCTTTTCTGGCATACCAACAACTATCTCACATCTTGGAGCTACCTTTATGCGACCGTCGCCATCTGGTTGCTAGCTTACTTAACCCGACTTGGTAATCTCAACTGGACGAAACCCTGGAGAAATTCCTTCCTGATTGGTGATGAGGCAGCGGTTCAATTGTTGGCAGAGAACGCCGTTAAAGTTACCATTCCAACACAGATGAAATGGAGACCTGGTCAATATGTCTACCTTCGCATGCCTGGTATTTCCGTCTTTGAGAATCACCCTTTTACAATTTCTTCACTTTGCAGTGAAGACTTCCCATCTGAGTATGGAGAACAATACAGGGACTGCACTGTAGTATTTAGACCATTTGGAGGGTTTACGAAGAAAGTACTTGAGACAGCGACTCGCAATGGGCCTTTCAAAACCTATCGCGCATATCTGGATGGGCCATATGGGGGAATGCAGCGAGAGCTTGCTGCCTTTGATACTGTCATTCTTTTCGCAGGAGGGAGTGGTATCACGGCTATTATCTCACAGTTGTTGAATTTAATTAAGAGGATGAGAGATGGGAAAGCAGTGACCCAAAAGATTGAGGTAGTTTGGGCTCTCAAGAGACTGGAAACGATGGACTGGTTTAGAGAGGAACTTCGAATCTGCAGAGAATTCGCTCCTCCAGACACAGTCACATGTCAATTCTTTGTGACTACGGCAAAAAGATATTCAAAAATTGGCGTTACGGAGAGAGCTCAACGACCATTAAGTTCAGCATTTCACGATAAGTTGGATGGGTTTGTGGCAGGTATAGCATCAAAGAGGAATTCTGCCTTTATTCGCGACGAAGCTCAGGGTGATGAGGAAAGAGAAAGGGAACTAAGAATGGAGGATGAAGATGCTATAACATCACTACCCCAAGCGAAGCACCTACAACCAAGAGCTCACCCACCAGTGCAGACGTCCTTCCCTCCACCGCCAACATCGGATTCGGCAGCCAGAGCCAAGAAGAATACGGAGAAACGACGATCGTTATTAGCCGCCTTGTCCCCAGATACCCACGAGGCGACTCGAAAATTCTTAGGCGGCAGTAGTGTTTCGAAGAAGGAATCGACAGAGTCCTTCCACTTTCCAGCACCTCCGCCACGAAAAGATGCTCCCATTTTTCAGTATGCGCCCCCCTCTGGAAATCCCAATCGGGCCAGCTGGGTTCCAGATTCCAAACACAACAGCTATAACCCCGCGGATTGGTCACAGCAACCCGAAGATACTTATCCTCCAGACAAAAAATACTCTGAAGAACAAGACAATGCACAAGCACCTACCCCACCAGCAAAAGATACACCCAAGGCTGCCGAGTTTCAAAATGCACCATCTCTCCAACCACCTCAAGCTGCGCATTTCCGTGCAAAATCTGGCGATCTTCGTGTCGAGATTCCACAAACCACGGCTCCTACTAATCCGACATTCGATTTTGGCTTCCCTTCTACGCCTACGGTGTTTCAGAAGAATCTTATGCGGTTTGCCTTTGTTGCACCCAAGAAGAAAGAGGGTTGGACTACTCAATATGGTCGACCTGATCTGGGTTATATGTTGAAAGAGATGGCGACTGGAGGACCGGATGGACATGGCATTTTCGGACGGAGAACATGTGTTTTCGTTTGCGGCCCGCCAGAGATGCGTATTAACGTGGCCAACACTGTTGCTCGGCTACAAGCAGATATATGGGGGGATGATAGTAAAGATGAGATCTTTTTACACACGGAGAATTACGCTATTTAACTCGATTCACACGAGTGGACGCCTTTCTTGTATGATTTTGATGAGTAATGAGCAGTATATATTGCCTTATGGCCGGGGGTTTTGGGGTCACGGAGGATAGGAACCGGATTTGTCTATACCATGATGATACCAGAAAGGAGTTTACTTGGAGCTCCATGGGAGTAGATACCATTTTGTACTTTATCATATCAGACTCATTAGTCAGTCGACAGTGTTCATAATATTAAAAATATAATTATCTCAGACTTATATTGATGCTAGTTTAGCATATACCCATTGATTTGTGCTACATAGAGACTACTTGAAGACATGCATGCCACTGGCGGAATAGAAGGGGGGGTAATGCAGTACAACAAGGCCATTTCGGCGGTCAACCGTTACCATGCTTCGTCCGATACACACCGCATGAGGCCTAACGAGGCTGTCACATTGAAAGCATGCATCGTCACGGCCATCAGCTCGTGTATTCAACCATTCCATTTTGTTGATTCCAGACCACGTCAACGTGTTTCATCGCACTACATTAATCAATAGATTCTGCAGCGTCTGCATGCAACGAGCCTCAAATCAGCCCAATACATGAAAGGCCCAGTGACAGGGTCCCAAGCTCCAGTATATCTGAGCCCCAGGCCATCAGAGGTTCAACCTCGCACGAATTGTGAAATAGGTCAAATTGATATGTACCATCCATTACGAACCGCATCCTTCAGAACAAAGTTTCCAGAGCAGTAGATACAGGGCGGCAAATTTGTCTCTCGTCCAACTGGGAGAGATCTACTGAAAGACCTTCCATACAAACGCATCTTCATGAAAAGTTGCAAAGACGTGAGACTGTGTCGGACGAGTGAAGAAGGAAGGAAGAAATTTGGGAAAAAATTATCAAAGAAGTCCAAGAGGCTGGATGCGCTTAGCTGTTTTGGGATTGGTGGGTAGTTTAGCGACTAAGCTAGTATATTCAAAGATGACCCACCGAACTACAATATAAAGTGCACAAACTTTTTCTGCGATCTGTGAAAAATGGAATCATTGAGTGAAACGCCATGGGACTTGGTGATTGAGGGAACTGGCTTGAAGCATTCGCTGCTTGCTTTGTAAGTTTGTGCGTCCTGCTGCTGTGATGCCCAGGGTGAGAAGGTGGATTGAAAGAAGAAAACTGACTGACGTAGTACAATGAAGAGCCCTCTCTCGCTCAGACAAAAAGATACTGCACGTTGATCCAAACGAGTATTATGGAGATGAAGAAGCTGCATTCAGCCTGCAGGAAGTCGAGGCATGGGTGAAAAACTTGCCGGGTGGTTAGTTACTACCTACTCGCCAAGCAAACAGGCGCGAAGCTAACATTTGAATCACAGCATCCTTCAGCAACGCGTCGATATGGACAGCACCTGACGACACAACGAAGTCAAAGCTGGGCTTCTCGCGAGCTTACAACTTGACGCTCTCACCACAAATTATCTACACGCGGTCCAGACTAATCTCCACCCTCGTTTCGTCGAAAGTCTACAAACAGCTCGAGTTCCAAGCTGTTGGGAATTGGTTCTTATACGATGAGGGAGCGCTGAAACGCCTCCCTTCAAGTCGAGAAGACATCTTTCAAGACAACAGCATTGATAACCGCGCCAAGCGTTCATTGATGAAATTCTTGAAATTTGTCGTAGACTACGAGAATCAGCCTGAAGTTTGGCAGTCTCACGCCGAGAAAGGGCTGTCACAGTTTCTTGCTGAGGAGTTTAAGTTCCCAGAAAAACTGCAGACGCTCATGGGTGCATTAACGCTATCACTGGAGAGTTTGGAACGTACAATGGTGGATTATGCATTACCTAGGATCCAAAGGCACTTGACATCAATTGGTGTCTTCGGACCCGGATTTGGCGCTGTTGTACCGAAATGGGGTGGTGGCGCAGAAATTGCTCAGGTTGGATGTAGAGCTTGTGCTGTGGGTGGTGGTGTGTATGTCCTTGGCACCGGTATCCAGGACGTCAAAATCGTCGAAGCTGAAAGTATCACATCTCATGAAGTGGAGCTATCGAATGCCGAAGTCATCAAGACGAACTTTATCACTCGCGTGTCGAATGGAATATCACCGGATGGTCTGCGTGCCGCCAAAATTATGGCCGTGGTGTCGTCATCTTTAACCACACTCTTCACCAGTACTGTGGAAGGATCTCCCATTCCTGCCGTCTCTGTTGTTGTCTTTCCAGCCAAAATCATCTCTACAGCCGAAGCGCCTCAACCGTACCCGGTGTATATCATGGCACATTCGAGCGAAACGGGTGAATGCCCTGCCGGCCAATGTGAGTATACCCTCTATCTTTCCCGTCCCACATGTGCATTACAAGATGAACAATCTTTCGAATACTTATCTACATTGTCTGAATTTCATTGAAGATAACTCCTCTGACAAACTGATAATGCCAATTGTCACATCAATATCAATCGAAACAATATTTCAGTTCTATTTACTGACCATTATATCAGGTGTTCTATACGTAACAACTCTACTGCCCAACTCGTCCGATTCGGAAAGCGGCAAGACAATCCTAAACAAAATTCTCTCTACATTTCTCAGCAACTTGGAAAGTGCCGAAACAGAGCTGCTCTACAGTGTATACTATGAACAGCAAGGAACGAAAGGCCAATTGGACCTCGCATTCAACGATCAAGTTCTGGAGGACGTTGAGACTGAGTGGAGAAGAATAGTTAGTGAAGATGGAGAGACTCGATTTATGGTATTCGAGGAACGTAATACAATGGGGGATGATGATGAGGGCGAGGAATTCTAAACTGCATGGTGTAGGGTGACGAATATCGATTTGCGAAGGTTATGAAATCATGAAGTTACGAATAAATGTGTTTGACTGATGCTTACGGTTGTACCTCTCTACATTATTTGTTCCACCGTGCCTGTGACTGTTACATTTGCTATTCCACCGTTCGCTGCCTATACTTTACTGCCTTACCTTGCTCAACAATCCTGCTAGTCCCTCGTCGTCGCGTCGTCTTGATTCCCACCATCACCTTATTTATTTCCTGTCTCCATGACACATCATCATGAAACCGTTGGGCTCTTTTAGTTTCCAGCCCTCGACCGATCCTAGACTGACCCGGTGTGAGGGTAGTGCGGGGCGAGAAACGAGCAAAAGATTGGCTGAGCAGTGAGCAGAGATAAGCCAAATTCAACGACTGGTTCAGTCAGTGAGTGATATAATAAAGGTGGCAGGCAGGCAGATTGATAGTTGGCTGGTGAGTAAGGGATAGAACTCGGAGTTTATTGGATGATTGAATACTGGGTAAAAAGAGTAAGAAGTAGTTAGCCAGGTTGTCAGAAGGAGATGGATGATGTTATTGATTGTAAAAGTACTCGGGCAAATCATTCATTCACACAAGAACTGCGTATTTGACAATTAATAGCAATGAATTTAGCAAACAGGACTATCTAATTTTTTTAACCCTACAAAAGGAAACAATGTATATTAAACCCACCCACGCATGTCATCAATTTTATTAACTACTAGTACTACTACTACTGCCCACCCCTCTTAATCGTATCAATCAATTCCTCCTTCTCCCCACTCATATCAACCATCCCCTTAAACACACCGTCCTCCCTCTCAATCAGCTCCTTCGGGCCACCAAACTCCGCCGCCACACCATCCTTCATAACCAGTATACGATCGAAATCCGCGACGGTGCTCAGCCTATGCGCCACAACCAAGAGCGTTGTGTTCGAAAACTCCTCGCGGATGCTCCGCTGGATCAGCGCATCAGTATCCATATCTACGGCGGAGGTAGCTTCGTCGAGTAGGAGCACCTTCGGGCGTGAGAGGATCGCGCGCGCAAGGCAGAGAAGTTGTTTTTGGCCTTGGGAGAGATTGGCGCCGGCCGAGGAGATGGGCGAGTTGAGGGAGAGGAAGATGTTGGTGTTTTCCTTGGGGGTATCGCTTGCGCTGGCGACGGCGGTGACACTGCTGGTTTCGGTGGCGGTGGATGATTCGCCGGGGTTATTGGTCTGGGGCTCGGGCTCTGGGTTGGGAGTACTGGTGGCGGAGGGGATGAGGTGGACGCGTTCGAGAGCTTCTCTTAGTTGTTGGTCTGAGAATTCGTCGAAGGGGTCGAGGTTGGAGCGGATGGTGCCGGAGAAGAGGACGGGGTCCTGGGGGATGATGGAGAGGCGGGTGCGAAGATCGTGTAGTTTGATGGTGGAGATATCGACGCCATCGATGACGATACTGCCCGCTCGGGCTTCAAGGAAGCGGAAAAGTGCTAGGGAGAGGGTTGATTTACCTGTGGTTGTTAGTGATGTATCATCAAACTATCGGTGGTTCACTCACCCGCTCCGGTTCTTCCCACTATTCCAACACGTTGGTTCTTCTCCACAGTGAAAGTTAGTCCCTTCAGGATCGCCGGTAAACCTTCCGCATACCCCACTTCTAAATCAGTAACCTCAATCTTTCCTTCCTCTGGCCAAGAAGCACGAATGTTATCTGTACCACTCTGAGATTCCGTTTCTAATTCTGTATACTCAAAGATTCTCTCCGCCGCATTCATGTCTAACTCTGCTTGCGCAAGCAATCTGATCGTATGTATAACAGCACGTCTATAGCTCAATGCAAAAGCAAGTGCGAATCCAGCAAGCGATGCATCAACGCCGTTCGTAGAGACGATGAAAGCGGCAACTGAAGATGAGAAGAATGAACCGACTAATGCCATACGTAATCCAAACCATCTATTGAATAGCCAGTTGTGCCATGTTGCAGAACCGAACGCATCTACTAGTTTGTGCATCTTCTCTTCAAAGACAGGTCCATTGGAGAAAGCTCGAATAGTACTGAGACCAGCTAAAGTAGATCCGAAATGTGATATCATGGGCGATTTTTGAATTGATTCGAGACGCTTGAGGGATCGAGCACCTTTGATATAGGTGGATGCAATGTAGACGCAAATGGTAAGGAGGATGACTGAGATTATGATGATATATGGTGATACGAAAAATCTGAAGTGAGGTTAGCATAGGAGAATTTCGTGAAGATGAGCAGAACTTACGCAGACACCATAATACCAATGATTTCCAGGAATGCAGAAGCAGTCTGAGCAAAGTTCGAAGACAATTGCGAGTCCATGGCGGCGAAGTCGGCAGTAAAACGATTCAAAATTCGTCCTGTGGGAACAGTATCCAACCATCGAAGGGGGGTCCTCAACACCATATCCGTCATCTTCTTGAAGACGCTCCTAGAGGCTGAGAGTGACCCTCGGTAGATCAAGTAAAATCTGGCGGTAGCAATGAAGACCGAGAAAGTTGAGATAACAACATATCCAAGAAGATAGTAACCCAAAGTATGATTCTTTGAAAATGGATTTTCGAACTTTGAAATGATGACCGACGGACGAAGTTGTTGCTGGATCGTATAGGTATGAAGATAAGCGAGGTGCGTAGAATTGAATTGACCTGGATTTCTTTCGGTATGTTCGTAACTTGATGTCCAAATTTTGATCCACCAAGAACGACCAACAATCAAACCTTCGGCAAACAAGTAGAATAAAACAACCAATGCCCAGAAAGGAATACCACCAGTAGCCTTCAGATAAGCTGCATAAACACTGGCTTTAACGCTACCTGTCTCGCGTTTTTCGTCTTCGACCAGTTTCTTTGGTTTCTTGGGCGTAGAGTCGTTCAAAGGTTTTTGCTTGTTTGCGCCCGCTTCCTGTCCATTCTCAGTAGTGGGTTCATCACCCTCGTTCTCATTAACCTGGACTTCTTGCTCGGTCTTCATAATCTCATCAAGCTCCCCAGCTTCACGTAAGTCATCGATCGACCCCGCATGCTCAAGGGCACCATTCTTCGACAACTGGACCGCATATTTGGCTTGTGGTAAACAGAGTGAAACGTGATGAGTCACTAAGATACGCGTTCTACCTTCAGATAGTTCACCCATGAGAGCATTGTCGTAGATTTCCTTGCCAACATGGGCATCCAAAGCCGAAAAGACGTCATCAAGAATCAATATGCCTGCACGAGAGTAGAATGCACGTGCTAGAGTCAAACGCCACTTCTGTCCTCCACTAAGACTTATGCCCTGAGCACCAACTTCCGTGAGATCGCCGTCGTCGAACATGTTGAGATCTTTGGTTAGCGCGCACGCATCTAAGACTTTCTGATATCTTGTAGCATCGAAGGGAAGGCCGAACAGAATATTATCCTTAATAGTTGCATTTTCTATCCATGGAGTCTGAGAAACAAATGCTATAGCTGAAGGTATAAGCCAGTTTGCTGTTGTGGCCTTGTCGTCATGACGCTCGTTGGCAGGAATTGGTCTTGGTACTGTAATGATACCAGAAAGCACCTCGACCTCCCCCAAAATAGCAGAAAGTAGTAACGATTTACCAGATCCAGTTGGCCCTGAGATGACACTCAATGCGTTGTTAGGAAATGAAAGCGTAAGATCTCTGAGAACAAATCTCTCGTCCTCGACTACTTCTGATTTGGATGGAAAACTGACAGAAACTTTGTCGAAAGTAATCGATTCACCAGGATATGTGTTTTCAGGCTTCTCCGGCGAGCGAAGGAAAGTATCAATGCGATCGCAGCTGACTTTGGCATTGATTCCCATCATGAAAAGGAAAGGAACCATACCCAGAACGCCCTCAAGCTGCATGAAGACACCCAAAGCAGTAAATGCTACCGATGGTAATAGGTCGCCCTGAATGTAAGAGTAGGTGGCCAAGGACAAGACTGTCAAGAGTACAGGGGCGACATTAGAGCCAATCGTCATGTACAAGTTGTTTATCCTTGTCTTCCAAAGTTTAGAGAGTTCTTCCTCACGAGCTTCGTTGATTTTTTCCATCCATTGATGCTCAGTCGCAGAAAATTTGATCTGTCTGATGCCGTTTAAAGCTTCGGTAACAATGCTTGTTTTCTTGTCCCGGGCCATCATCAGCTCCTTTTGGAAGCTACCATATCTTTTGGTGAGATACTGATTGATTGGTGCCATGAGAATAATTGCAAGCATACCAGCACATAAAGATTGCCAGCCTACTAGAAGCCACAAGAACACCACCGAGACCACGAATTTAGAGAAGAACATGATATAGAACTGATTGACAGCACCAAACACACCAACCTGGTTAGCGTCAACCGCAAACATGTTGATGATATCTTTCTCGGTTTCAAGTTTCTTCTTGGCATCCGCATCGCCTTTCTTCTTATCCTGGCTTTTGTTTTCTTGATTATTTGGTGTCTTTTGCGTCGCCGTGTCGTTCGCATTGACGCCTCCGTTGACAGGCCCATTGAGCTTTGAGGTATCTTTTGATTTGGCTGTCTCTTCTTCGGGGTCGCGTTTTGGTGGTTCTTTGCAATCCTTCATCCTCAGCATCTTCTCGAAGATGAGAGACGTGAGTGCCGAACGAATAGGTATTGCTATGTCCGACCACATCAACCAATTGATACGATTGTCCATAAGAGTCTCAGCGACTGTAGCAGCGAACAGGCCCGCAACCCATGTCCATGCCTTAGGATCAATCGCATCGAAGCCTTGTCTTGCTTCAAGGTATTGTAGGAGTTTCAACACGGCAAACTGGGGACCAGCATCAATAATCGCGGAGATTATCCCTAACCCCCATTGTGTCAAGATTTGAGCGCGCCATGCCCAGAATACTTGAAGCCAAAGAGAGACCGTCGGTTTCAAGGCAATTGATTGAAAATAGGTCTTAACGTCTTTGGAGCGTACGTGAGCATCCATAGCAGGCAGATCGGCTACCTCGATCAATCTCTCCGAGGCTAGATCTAGTAATTCCCTACTCCAATCAAACGCATATCTTGACCATAGAGATTTTTGGAACTGTCTTTCGACGATCGTTCCATCGGGTCTGAATACATCAGGGCGTCGCTGGACAAAGAAGAATGCCATTGTGCTGATAATAGCGGCAAGAATCTGAACTCCATTGACAATAGAGAACACAAGACGATCAGAATCTGTATGAGGAAGTGGATTCAAGGAGACAATCCATCCGAGGGCAGCTGTCAAAATGCATGATACCGAATTGAAGAGGCCACGTTGGAATTTGACTACAGGTTGTGTCTCTCTTGAAGTTTCCAGAATTTGCAGCAAGGTTAAAATCTAATAGAACGTCAATGCCACACCTAGATCGCCATTGAATAGGAGTTGTCAACTTACCCAACAAGTAAATAATAGCCACAGTTGTGACAAACATAAATCCGAGAACCCCGCATTCTTCCTTACTGTGGCGAAGACAGCCAATGCGAAGGAAAGCGCGAGACCCACAGCAAGGGAAGTAAATATCACCACGAATTGCAGCTTGGTGGAATACTTGGCCATGGATTCCTCTGTAGCTGCCCCATCTTCGTCTTCATATAAACCCTCTTGATTGGTCGGCTTGGTTTGCCTGATGCTTCGGATGTAGCGCCACACAGAAGGTAGTGTGAAGAGGCCGATGAGTGCAGGTGTCGCGTACGACAACTGTTGGAGGTTGGAATCCATCAGGCCGCCTTGGTAAGTTCACGAGTGATACCAATTGATCCTCATCGAGAAACCTCTGCAGATATTTGAGGTCTTTGGGTGAATGGTTTTATATCCAAGCGGTGTAGGCAGCAACGGAACGCGGGATTTGGCTTAACCTTAAGGTTAATTGGGAACGAACTTATCGGACGTGAGCATTCACCGAGCAGACCGAGTAGTATAATTGTTATTGCCGATTCGTCAGTCCAAGTAAGTTATCCCATTCATAAAGAAATTCTCTTACTTATCAACTTATCATGAGCAGCAGACTTCAACATGTTAATAAATATAACTTATGTACGCAAAACTCATGTGATACAAATGGAAAGGTCCACCCACCAGTCGTTCCTCCTGCTTACCAACTGCTCAATTTGCCCCACAAACGTGGCTAATCGGCCAATAAGTTGGACCATACATTGACAGGAGTCTTCTGGACGAGGCGGACATACAACTGGAGAAATCCTAGAGTGGAGGTCGGTCTCCCCATTTCTGTGAGCTTCTCTATTCATGATTTCTTTCCAACCAAGTCAAGGCTGATTGTGCAGAACTGTTCGACAAGGCAGAATATCGCTGTTTACGAATGCACCATTTTTTCCAAAAGATTCCATGTATAATTCGCCCGCCTTAAGGTTAGATCGGTCGAAAAATCGCTGCATTTGACACGCGCGGCCTTCCAGCGCAGCGAGCGCAGAAAAACACAAGAGGTTGCAACTCTATCCACCAAGCAGATGAGTTAGCATGGTTACAATGAAATCCGGAAAGGGGTTTGCGATCGAATGAGAACATGCACCACCGAGGGAATGCGGTTGTTCAAGACGCTACATGGGATTGTGGAACCCTCCAAGATCAAAGCCAGGGCAGCCAATACCGGTTCAACTACGCGCTGTCATGTACCACAGAACAACCGCACAAATGGACCGGATATCAAGCAATGATCACGAAATGGAAGATGGCCGTGTATGACGAGCGAGTCCGCCTGCGAGGAAACCTCAACACCCAAACTGTGTTAAGCTCTATAGGCTGCGGCATAATTCTTACTTCATGAGGGCTTTTTCGTGCATTGTTACCATTTCAAGTTTCTTTATATGTTGCTTTTGGCTACACAAGTTCGCCTTGCTTATATTCTTATTCACCAGATTGGCATGATTGGCACTTTAGTAAATGCAACAGCTTATCGATGGAAAACCATCAATAACGGTGTTCTTTGAACAACCTCTTGAGCTCAACTATTCCCTTCTTCCCCCTCTCTGAGCGAGGTCATTTATGGTCGTTATGATGGAAATCTTGTCGAGACCATGCTATACTCTTTGCTGTGTCAACGCCTTTGGGTAGGCCTTATTGATATTGTTGTGAACAACGCTCAGAACAAGCTCACGAAGGTAGCTTGCATAAAGGGCGTGATACTGTATGAACCTGATCAAAGAAACTTGCCGACTTAACAATGCCTTGACAAACGATGGTTTGGTACTTAATTCAGCTGCGCAGTTTACGTTCAAATTCTGTATTCATCTTTTTCGAACTTTACTCAGCTCTGCGTTGGAAAATAAAACCGCCGTATTTCCTCGACTTGTCCAGCCATTTGAGGACATTGAAGCTATCTTTCAATCATGGCAAATAACAGTTGGAAAGATCGCAAATGCACTTACTATGACGTGGTAACGTCGACACTTACCATTTTTTACATGCCCACCGAGGATATTTCCGTCCCTGACATATCTGAGTTGGGCGCTGCACTCATGCAGTACTCCGAGGTTGCAAATACCGTTCTGGTCTACATTTCGGAACGGCACGCAATGCCCAATGAAAGTGAACTCGATTACTATACTGGTCATCGAGAGCGCATCGCCGACATGAAGATGATCGTTAGCTGGCTAAACCAGTTCACCGCTGTTAATATTATCAAGGCCCGAATATATGTGCCAGTATCTGACTGTCTTCAGACAAGGTTGGTGGCTGGATTGTGGGGTCTGACTCGGTGGGATAGGACAAAGATTGAACATGTTTTCACTCTTGAAAATGATGAGAAATGTTTGCTAATCAAGGATATCGACGAACAACCCAAACACATATGGCTGCATTGGATCATAGAGAATTGGTTCTCCGTGCTTGAATTTCATGCTAATTTGCATGTTCCCAATCGTGATTTCGCTGGGACATGGGACGTTTCAGGGAGCCGCGGGCTGTCCCGGGGTCTACGCCAAGAATGCTTTGCAGTGTGCCAGCGTCTGGAGGTCTACCACTGCGGTGCGTATCCTGGAGGTTCAGTGTATCCCGAATCTAGGCTCTCACTTCTCTACAAGGCAGCATTCGATAGAACTGTAGCCTATTTAGGGAGTCGAACATCTGAACTTTCGGATGCTGAAATCTTGTATCTTGATGCAACTTGGGACTCTGGGGATTGTAAGACATATGAAGTTGATAAACCAAAATCTGATGGAACTTTACCCGAAATAAATTTGTCTAGTGGGGACACAGCAGACGTCTAGACCTTCGAGAATTAAGAGCTTGGAGTCCAACCATCGGAAGGAAGGTAAGAAAGACTGGGCCATAGTAAGATCCAGGAGATTTCCTTATATCTGAGAGTGCTTCCCAATACTGGCTGAAAAGCAGCATCCTTCAAACCAATAAACGTTTTTTTTTTTTTTTTTTTTTTGATAAACTTAATTCGACAAACTGCTCGTGCTTCCTGTGATTTGTGTTTGTGTATGTATGTAATGCTTCTGGGCGGCTGTGACCTGCGGTTTCTCTTTGATTTGAGCCGATCGATGCGCTTAACACCCTTCAAACTCTCTTCACAGCGAAAGCACCCGTCGAGCAGCAGCCTGCCGACAGCTGGGGTCAGCCATATTTCCATACCCTCCTCATTTCCAAGCATGAGAGAGCAGGCATCTATAGGACGCTCAACTTTGCCTCACCTACTCACTCACGTCACTACACAATGGAAGTCTGCAAATAGTCGAATGGACAATTTTCATTTTACCCACAACATTTACCGAATCTGCACATCTAGTATAGAAGAAGAAACCCGTATTCGAACCATCCTTAACTCCTTTGTCCAGTCTCAGATATCATACTTTTCTCTTTTGAATGTCAATTGTTCCTTTCTCCGCCCCTTGCCACGCCCCTTTCCCGTCATTATACGCAACAGGCCTCCGCGCACTCGAATCCAGCACAACAGCATAAGCAAGCTAAGCAGCAGTTACTATGGGTTTAAATTTGATTAGCTGCGGTATCTCAAACGATTCTTATGATTCATCGATCATCTGCACCACCCCTCTCCTCCTTCTTCTCGCTCTGCCATATCAAGTAAACAATTAGAAAACTACTCACTCTCGCCTATTATTCCTTCTGTCACGCCTATACTGGTGTTCATCGTAATGGTGATGGCGATGAGAGTGGCTGCCTCCGCGAAGATGGAGGGGCTCTGAAGACAGTTGTATGGGGGTGGGGGTCATGATTGTGGTGGGTTTCTGCGAGTGAGATGGGTGTATTAGTTGAGAGGTTTTGATAGGGAGGGACACCAGGAGTAGTAGGAGCGTTTTGATCTTCGCAAGGCAAAGATGATGAAGGTAGAAGGTCAATGTGTGAGATAAAACAGCATATGTTGACCTACCGGTTGATCCATAAAAATCGGCGACGGGGCCTGGGGAAGAGCCATTTTCGGGGGCGAAACATGGCCCTCCTCCTGAGGGATAGATGCCACGTGAGACATTCGATGCAAGAATGATATAAAATGAAAGTAATGGCAGTAAACAATGACGGCGGCCTTTCTCCACACCGACTAACTATAAATGAAGCTTAATTGAAGTATTGATGCATTAGGGGACAGTAAAGGCCAAGGAGAAAATGAGTAAAGGATATAGTCCACAGTAGCCGCTGGGCATGCGGCGCGCTGCGAGTTATGGCGGTGCTGCCAACAATGAGGTCGTGATGAGGTCGCTTGGCGGTGTTGCGCACGGGATATTGTGGTGAGTGGTTGAAGTAAAGAAGAATACCATACCACAATCGTGGGTAAGGGAGGAATTCTGCGAAAGTCCCATCTTTCTCTTAGGCGGACCGAAATCAGACACGAGTATTGTATATGTGTAGTTATGCGAGAGGTACGAACGAGAGGCCATCCTCCAGGCCTGTTGGTTGGTGGAGGGGTGTGTTGGGTTACAAGCGCCTATCACACCAATTGTTTTTCTTCTGTTCTTTATCAGCAGTCACAAAAGGCCTCTGGAGGAGCAAACCCTAGAACGTCGGTCATGTTGTTGGTCGGCTGTAGTAAAGACCATGGAGATGACTGTTGACATAAACGACACTGACTTTGGAGCTTAGCAATAACTACCTACGAACCCTGCTCATAACACAGATCCGAAATAAAGTATGGGTTGCTGTAATAAATTATTTGTATTATAGTAGCATATTGTAAATGTCTAATGATCAATCTTGAGGGAAAAGTCGACGTGAGGTACACCTTGATGTATCGAGCTCGTGGAAATGATGTCAATATCTAAGATTCAAAATATCAGCATCACTGTCCATGGACAAATTACATTACTCACCGTTGTTGATGTAAGTTTCCACGTTCTCGGACGTGAGGCCTCCACTGCACTCCAGTAAGAATTCTCTCTTCCCAGCCCACCTTTGCCGCAAGCTCTTCGCAGCTACCTTCAACCCTTCACCAGAAAAATTATCCAGCATAATAATATCCGCCCCAGCTTCAATAGCTTCATCAGCGCCCTTCTCGCTATCCACTTCCACCTCAACCTTTAGCGCAAACCCACCAACAGCCTTCGCAGCCTTAACCGCCTCTGTAATGCTCCCTCTTGCCCAGATGTGATTGTCCTTCAACATTGTCATGCTCGAAAGATCATGACGATGACCATCTACACCACCCACTAGCATACCATATTTTTCCACCAACCTGAATCCCGGTGTCGTCTTCCTCGTTCCCGCAAGTATTCCCTTATACCCCGCCTTTCTAACAAGCACCTCCATTTCTCTCGATTTGGTCGCAACGCCCGAACATCGACTCAATGTGTTTAACGCGACTCGCTCTCCAAGCAACAGCTTGCGCACAGGTCCCGTAACAGTTGCGACAGCTAACTTTCCGGATGTGCCTGGATCGATCAGCGACCCCTCTTTTATGTGCCATTCTACTGTACATCCCGCCTGCGCAAATATTTCGTCGAAGAACGGTACTCCTGCAAGGATCCCGCGCGATTTGCCAAAGAGTGTTGCAGTTCTTTCATCGTCGCCAACGACGAATCCACCATAGTCGAAGGATGGCGTATCTTCTGCGAACCAAGCTGTGATTTGAGATTTCCAATGGACAGGAAGAAGATCGGCGGGCTTTCCGTGTTGGAGAGCCATTGTTAATATGAGGTGATATTTTGAGAATCAGTCTGCTGTTTGTGGACAGTTAGCATGACACATGTGAATGCTAAATGTGGATGACTCTACATTCATACAGTAGTGAGAATGGAGGGGCAAACCGCAGCGCGCTCGGGTGCCGGCATTTGCCCATGCGGAAACAGACTAATAGTTTCATTGCGGAAGCCACGTGATAAGATAGATCTCTTTGCCGAATTCACTCCAATGGATCTGGTCTTCAATGTTCCCCCAAAAATGTCGAGTTACTGATTTATCAAGTGGTTTAATGAGTTTAGTCTCAAGGTCTTCCAAGAAGTTGTGGTGGTTGCTACGAGTATTCGCATCTTGTATGGAATACCGAGTCAAGCAATCTGTGGAGCCAGGATAGGCTTCAGTCCCAATAAACCTATGATTTACGGTGATGTTCATTGAATCCAGGCACGACAGACTTGGTGATAAGAATTTTTGGTTTGCTCCCACGGAAACATCGCCATTTACGTGAAATGACGTTGCGGCTGCCCTCTGGAGCCTTGACCAAGGCACGCTGCTTCAGATGATTGGTCTGACCTGTTCGTATGCATTGCAGACAGGTTTGTCTGCCGCCGGAACACCGAGCGATATATTAAATCCATTTCTTGCTACTCAAGATGCTGTAAGTCTTCTGCTCCTAATATTTTATTTCTATCGACAAACAAAATCTCAACATGGGATATTATGAGAATTTCTGCCAGATATGCGGGGTAAGTTTCAACTTGGCAAGAGTCCGCACGAAACATGAACCCCCGGAAGATGGTTGGGGATATTCAAGTGGTCTCTACTATATGGGAGACGAGACTAGCACTCTGTGTGCCAGTAGACCCGAGGAAAGTGGCTGTAAAAATGTTTCAGTTGAGGGAGATGGCATTCATCCGGATCAAGTACACATTGCTGGTCCGGGATGTGTCTTTACCGGAGGATACAGCGGGCATCGTATTACTGCAGAAGAAATGAAGGTACGTTATGGAATTTCTGCATTCATGCTACACTAAACTAATAAACTTAGGACATGCGATTGACTCGATATATCATCCCGAAGCCGGAAAATACGGTTGACGAGGAAGATGCACCGGACTATGAGAAATGCAGTGACTATTTCATCTCTGATCAGTCCATCACAACTCAAGATCATTTTGAGCCGGGAGAGTTGCCGCGCATACGATATGGGGTGGATTACTTTTTCGTTCAAAATAGTGAAGTTGTAGCGGATCCAGAAGTGGCGGTACCTGTTCACGCCGCTTGCTGGAAGATCTTCGAGCATGTATCAAAACGTCGATTTGGGAGGATTGATTTGCAGGGCTTTATGGCATTATGGCAGGTAAGTAGCTTCCCATTTCTTTGTAGCTGATGACCGATGGCTAACACGTATATAGAGACAAGCATGTGGTACTTGTGGCTTTCAGAACATCAAGCATGATCGAATGCTTCAAAAGTGCAAGCAACAATGGTGGGAACACTTACCTGGAACCGAGGTGAGTCTCACAATCGCCACCCTGACAATGAATCACTAACTTTGAACAGTATTTTGCAGCTAATCCTTGTGACATTCCGGGGTTTTCTCTCATCATGCAAGACCAATATAGCGAATACGCCAATAGAGCTGCATCAGGAAAAGAGCGTCCAGAACCCAAGTACTGGGTCAATTCTACAGATCCTTTCATGAAGCTTCCTGCAGAACTCAAAATGATGCTTCTCATGGAGCTAGATTCTAAGAACATTCGAAATCTTCGTCTCGTATCACGTGCTTTCCGTGAACTGCCACAACAGGTTTTTAGACATCTCATTCTTGAAGAACTTCCCTGGTTCTGGGAAATCGATGAGATTCATAAGAAGAGACAGGAATGTGACCGCGACCTGTATATCAAAATGTATGGGGAAGATTTGTCAAAAATGGGCGACAGGCTTGACGGCAGGTACAGGCAGAAGGTGAAAGACACGGTAGAAGGGAAATATTCTCCAGAAACGGATTGGAAAAACGTGTATCAAACATTAAAAATGCTTGAGAAGGGAAGACTCGGTGTTCAAAACCGAGTGCGCATTTGGGGGTTGGTGGAAGATATCGTGGGCAGAATTGAGGAATTGAGAGAGACTCCGGAAGCTCACAAGAGATACGAGCTAAGAGGTGAAGGAGAGGATCTCTTGGATGTGCAGCCTACAGAGGAAGAAAAAGAGAAAGGGATGGTCACCCATGAGTATAATTGCCTGGGGTGTCAGTATACTCAGATTGAGAGGATGGTTGAAGACGAAGATGAGAGTTGAGGTTATCACGAGTAGTACCAGAAGGGAGCCCCACAGAAACCCACACTTATCATATAACTAACTAGAGTAACTCATATCTTGCCATCTATGGATAGCGATATCGTTACCGACATTACTTTTCATGTATAATGAACTCGCGGAGAGGCATGTCGAATCAAACATGGATTCTGGATTTGGTCATACGAGCTTTATAGATAGTAGTAGCAACTTGATGACGTGAATTGATAGAAATAAGTCTGATATTGTTGGAGCTTTCTTGCTCAATAATGTAAGGTATTCGATTAGACAAAACATACTGATTATGCTATGAAGTTTCGACGAGTGGTTTGGACAATATTATTCTTTCCGTTGTATAAGGAATACAAAGTTGGTGGAGAGAAAAAAAAATAGTCGACAGCAACGCCTGGAACCTTAAAAAATCAAGCAAGACATATATATAATATAAGAAGCAAAAATGAAAATAAATTTCTTAAAAAATCATTTTAAATCGCAAGTGCGCCCGACGAGAGGCTCGAACTCTCAACCTTGGGCTTAAAAGGCCCACGCGCTAACCAATTGTGCCAGCCGGGCTTGCTTTGATCTGTTTGATGTCTAGATCTGATTATTCAATTAAATATTTTACACACAAATCTCGGCTAATCATCGCTCGCCTAAGGCACTGTAACTTAACCATAACTTAGTTATTGAAAGTCATCAATTAATATTTTGTCTTTCGAACATTCACAACCTAATACCTGGATAAAAGCCTGTTGCAGCTTCGAAGAAATAGAATCAGACTTTCATAACTTATCTCAGCCAAACACTTAGCTGAAAGATGTTCCTGTCTTAAGTGCCAGCTGTGTCATGTCATGGTGAATATCATTTTTCTTTCTAAATGACGATTCTCGGAAGATACATCGTCTCCTATTGAACTGCTACCTAAGCAACGACCTGTCTAGCTACAGTAATGTGCTTCGCAAACATAAGTGTTTTGGATAATGCTAACTGTAAATTACCACCAGGCTTTTCTTATCCTTTGGAAATTTGAAATTTCTATTCATGTATCGAATTAATTATAGACTGACAGGTAGCAATCAATCTTGGGGGTATCATTAGAGGCACCGCAAAGATTACGACGAGGAGAAGTGGTTAAGACACACATTAGCATGGCAACAACTTCACATTACTTGAGTCCTGCACCAAAAGTACCATAGCGGTCTCTTCTCAATTTACTTGAATTCAATGGTATCAGCTACGGATCTATCACATCAACCGTGACCTTCAGGACACCCGAATCTTCAAAGGAATACCTTTACTTGACTTCAACAGTAGCTAATAAACTGAAACAAGTGCACTTCTACCTCTACTTTCACGAAACTCGGTAGGCACTAAGACTATTAGAACTTGCTTCTCGTTCAATTTCATGGACTTACTCGTATATGACCTCTGCGCCCTTCCTCATCCCACTACCAACCCACATCCCACAATTGACTTTCTCCGCATACCTTTGGTCACCTGTCTCCATTTCAGCGAAGAGCCGGAACTTATAACTATTCGGATCTACGTTGTCCGCCTTTTCAGGATCGGCCAATTGAGCCAAAATCTCCGGTGGCCCAGTCCGCCATCCCTTGGTTTTAATGACGATATATGCAGGAGGAGTGTCATGTGTTTGAAGTAAGTAGGTTGTCTCCAATCGGGAAGACCCATCTGCTATCACCAGTTGGTTATCTTGACCTCCCGGCTTTGGGAAAACGGTTAGTATTTGAAGAATGAGAAGCAAATAAGAAGACAGTACGTACAAGAACGGTGCCTGATCCCCATGAACCTGACCACGTACCACCCGTGAAGGAAATCCAGTTTCGCTGCCCAAATGGTGTCGCTCCGACAGAAATCCGTGGATTGAGTAAAACAGACATGCGGAAATCAAGATTAAGAGTAGGATGAGGAAGAGAAAGTTCTGGGTGAGGATAATTCGATGCACCGGCATTGTGGTTGGCGCTAGCAATGTGTCAGAAGTAGAACGAAGACATTCACGGTTTGAAAATCTGTGATGACGAAATCCAAGATACCGGACGAACTCACCCAGTGAATCCATTCCCATAGTCACTATCCCACAAGTAAATAGGTTTGTCATATTTGTCGACATGACCACTTGAATCCGTAGCGGATGAATCCTCGGCCTTCTGCCCTTGCGCTTCTGGCTGCCTTGATGCGCTCTCACTCCATCCAACGTTCATCCTTGGGTCATTAGAATCGATATGGCTGGCAACATTCCCCCTCATGACATCTATTCCGTAAACACCCCAACTCGTATTCTCCTCTGGCGACTGTTCGGAAGCCATGTAGTTCGATGTTGATTCAAGGTTCAAACTTTATCCCACTTGCTAATCTGTAGCTAACACGAAGCGTGGCGTCGGTCTTTAAAATGCGAAACCACTGGTAATCAAGGCGGTATATAAGATGAGATTCGGTAATATCGAACAATGCTGTTTTAAAGGGTCAATTAATAGTTAGGCAGGATTGTGAAGACGACAGGCATGACATCGAACATATAGGCTGCTGCGGGGAGCGGGGATGGCAATTGATGACTAAGTGACGCACTTTAACCGCTTTTTTTGTATGGTCTGGTCTGGATACTGCGGACGAACTTTTTCATTGTCCTCACCATCTTATTCAAATCGCTTTTTATTTCTCATGTCCAACAGTGGTATATATTCAAAGTCGCTAGTTTCTCCATTTCTTTCAAGAATCACCAAAACCCTCGCGTAGTAGCCAACAACTTCATATGACGAACACCACTGCCTGAAAATGCCACAGCTCTAAAAGATTGTTGGTTGACACCCTACAGCCAGCAATCAGTATTATCTGACTCCTCAATCCCTACTTCCGCGGGATCTTGCAAATCCTCTTCACCTGCCATGTCCTCAAAGAATTTCCTACATCTTTTTCAGAGGTGCTTCATTAGCGAGCTTGATTTCGTAAGCAATAAGTTGTATCAACTTATCATAGTGCAGAACGTAATTTAGGAAACAATGTTGGGAAAAGATCATCATGCGGTTTGACCTTTTTGTTCATGTTCGTCTAGACTTTAGATATCGCTTTCAAACTGTCTAACCATCAATCCTTTCTCAGCCAAAGCATCCTTAACTTGCTTTACAGTATATTCCCCCCTGTGGAACATTCCAGCTCCAAGTGCTGCATCTGTGGATGTCTTGGAGAATACTTCTTCAAAGTGACCAGGGTTTCCAGCTCCACTAGAAGCGATAACCGGTATGCTAATAGCGCTCTTGACTTGATTTATTAGCTCAAGATCAAAACCACTGTTCGTTCCATCTTTATCTATACAGTTGAGTAAGATCTCCCCCGTGCCCATTGCTTCTACTGCAGTAACTAACTCCACCACGTCCATATCTCGAGTTTCTCGTCCTCCTTTAATAGTGCATGCATACCAACAAAACTCCTCTCCATTAGGTCCTGGGTAGCTCGTTTTGATCGTGTTGTGTTTCGTGGTCGATGGATCTGAAATGTATACCCTTTTTGGATCAACACTGACAACAACTGCTTGGTTACCGTAGGCACTAGAAATTTGCTCTATCGCAGTCTTCCCCGACAACTTTTTTCCCGCCGCATAATACTCCTCAGCAGCAGTTACAGCGTCTGACCCAATGGAAACCTTATCTGCACCACTTTTGAAATACATTGTGGCAATCTCCAGCGCAGAAACCTTCGTCCCATCAGTATCCACGGTGTCCCGAATACCTCCTCCAATAGTCAGAGGTACGAATACTGATTCAGATGTGCGCCGCAGAATTTCGAGCATTGGTAAGTCAGCTATTGGACAATCGCGGAAACTCGTGATGTTGAGAAATGTAACCTCATCCGCTCCTTGCTCGTAATATTTCTTTGCCATCTCGACAGGCTTCCCCAAGTTTCGGACATTTCCCCCATCTGACTTCTCTCGTACATCATATTGGTCTCCTTTGGTTACAACCAAATCTCCCTGGTCATTTGTACGTACGTCTAGGCAGGCAATCACTCTTCTTGTTAGGCCTTCTTTGACAGCAGCCATTCCTTCCGCTACCCCGCTTTCGCCATTGCCATCCAAAAAGGCCTTGAGCACCCTCAGTCCGGCGACTCCACTCTTCTCTGGGTGGAATTGTGTAGCTAATATATTTCCTTTTGCAACCGCACCGACAAATTCTTCGTCGCCATATCTCGCTGTTGCGACTGCCCATCCTTGGTCTTCCAGTTCGCCCTTCTTGTAGGGTACTTTGTACGAGTGAACGTAGTAGTATTTTGAGCTCGGCCGTAAACCGTAGACCTGTTTGTTTGATGTATTCGCACTGTTCCACCCAATGTGAGGTACCGCTTTCGAACTATCGTCGAATCGATCGAGGGAGCCTTTAATGTACCCAAGGCCAGGAACTGCTGGACTCTCCGTGGATCCTTCGAACAGGACTTGTAATCCTACACATATCGCCATAAACGGTTTCCCAGACTCGATGTGTTTCCGTATTGCAGGAAGGTAGCCGGCAGATGAGAATTGTGTCATGCAATGACCGAAATGGCCGACTCCGGGAAGAATTAGCTTCTATAATACTAATAATTAGTCTCGGGTCCGGGGAAAGCTACAGAATTGAACTCCTCGTTGCAGGACAGTTCAGAAAACAACTTACATCGGCTTTAGGTATATCTTCCGGAGATCGAATCCATTCGATTGTGTACCCAACTTTCTCAATGGCATTAGCCAAGCTTCGCACATTGCCAGCAACATAGTCTAGGAGGTATACTTTTGACATGATGCTGTCAGCCTATCAACAACAAGAATCTCCAAGTTGATTTGGCAGAAGAAATGAGTCAAGAAAATAAAAAGTTCCATCCGAGCCATCCCACCAAAATTCTGCCAGTTCCCTTACCGCCCTAACGCAGCCGGGTGACGCACTTTTCGCGGATGGGATTGTGGCGGGGCAAGCACGCGCTGTCAGCAAAAGACGATGCATCAAAAAGGTTACATTTACTCGGAAACTTGTATCAAATTGAAAAGTTGAGATTTTAATATAATTTCTGGCTTGTTGAACAGCTGATATTTTCAAGTATTTTAATCTTATTTTTCAAATTTATTTCGGACTTTTTGTGCCACTTGAATATCTGATTCCAAACAGTATCTTTGAACCTCGCATAGCAAGAAAGTTACTCGTGAGAAGTTGATACCAGAACCTAAACTAGATGGTAACTATTTTTCTTCGTTTGAAAGGGTGCAACGCAAAGATCATTCTCTGGATAGTGCAGTGCAGTGTAGTGCAGTGTAGTGCAGTGTAGTACTATCTTGTTGAGCTTGTGAAGTGATTATACAGCTCCAGCAAACAACCGCTCGTTGAGATCCACGCCCCCCTGTTGAAGAATCTCTTTCTTCATGATAATAAGCTTGTAGAAGCATTCGACAAGTATGCCTTGTTATCCTGTTGTTTCAAGCTGTTGAAAAGATCACCATATTCGTATTTCCTGTTGGACGTCGACCTGCCTGTCCAGATTTTCGGACGTGTAGGTTGGCCAGCTAGCAGGGTAACGCTGAGTTTAAGAGACAGAGTTCAGAATACGCACAAGACTGGATCTTTCCATTACAGCTACTATCACAATTATATGATTCGTCGTACTTCGGCTAGGAAACAAAATATCCCAGAATATAGCTTTTCAGCTACGCCACAGTTTCCTAGTGCAGATTAACTCAGCCGCAATTCTACACCAATTCTCGAGTACTTGAACATAGCCGGCAGCCCCAAACATCTTGAATTTGTTGAATCGGAATCGAGTGCCTTTCTTCTCCGATATCCCGAGTGCGTGCTGGCTATGGAATATCTTCTTCTTCCCAATCATCGTGGTGATCCACCAACTCAAATACCAAAAGTTCCGTACTTGTCCACTTCACACTACGATGGCACACCGTTTCTCTCATATCCAACTAAGGCTGGCATGCCCCACGCCCAGAACACCCTAGATGATGCTGCGCGGCATTTTAGACTTGTTGAAAATTACAGCCCAACTCCCCTTCACGAGCTGGAATCTTTCATACAGACTTGGCTATTTTTCGGATTTCTCGCGGAAGCCATTGGTGCTACGGGCGAGATCCAAAGTCGCACCGTCACAGACACGGATGAGCCCATAGTTCAAGACGATATTGGAGCTCAGACCCGCAGTCAACTCTGTGAAGGCATATACGAGATGCTTTGCGTGCCAGCAGAGGACGGAAAGCTTAGTGTAGTACTTGACGCTGAAATTGCCTACAAGTTTGTGGCTATGGTAAAGGCTAGGTGGCCAACTGACCCTCGCTTTAGTCAAATGCGTTTCGATCATATGAAAAAGTGTTTTCTATGTATGGTGTATATCGTTGGAGCTCTCCCCAAGGAGTTTAACACTAATATCAGAGCTTCAATAGTCGCCATCTTCGAGTACATTGGGGTCGCTCTGACAGATTTTGCAACTTCTCAGGGACTCCAATACGGCCACTTCAGCCATTTAGTTCCTAAATACTACGAAAATGAGATTCGACACGACATGATGCGACATGGGTGGTGCCCAAATGATATTGCAAGACTCAGTCAAATACTACCTTCTCAGCAGGTGGCCCATATTGCTCGGATGATGGATAGATCTTCACCCAAAAGAGATCACAGCACGTGCTCAGAATCTATCTGCAAGTACTTCCAAATCGATTTGACGAACTATCAGCTACTACATCACTATGATGATTGCACTTGCGAAAAGGTCCATGTGGATAGTTATGCGCTTACTGAGATTCTCGAGGATGGCGACACAATTGTTCTACTTCGTTTTGTTGGAGCTGTTGAAAACCCTCGGGTCGAATTGGTTAGATCTAGGAAAGACAGTCCCTACACTGCTATTTCTCATGTCTGGGCAGATGGTTTAGGGAATCCATTCGAGAATTCCTTGCATAGCTGCAAGCTAATTCATCTGCGTGATCTAGTTTCTCGTCTGGTTCCGTCTACTACACAAGACAGTCCACTTATATGGCTTGATACCTTATGTTGCCCAGCTCAAGATGGCCTGGGAAAACGACTGGCTATCGAAAAACTTCCATTGGTTTACCGGAATGCAGAACGAGTGTTAGTGCTAGATAAAGGATTGCTGGCATACGATTCTCAAACGCAAGAACCCACAGAAAAAGCAATGCGTATATTCACTTCTGGTTGGAACCGACGACTTTGGACCCTGCAAGAAGGTGCATTGGCAGGGTCTTTATGGTTCCAGTTTGCCGATGAGGCCGTAGAGTTGTCGGAATTGCACCTAGAAATTCAAAAGCTGGCCATTGATTCAATTCCACACGCTAACTTTCTTCTGCATACACGGAGACAGTTTCTACACTTTGAGGCATTCATTACAAAACCTGAAAACCTCCCTACCTCCTTCTCCAGAATGTCGCTTTTGAACGAAGCACTCTTACTCAGGGGAGTCACCGTAGCAACTGATGAGCCGTTATGTATTGGCACTCTGATGCACCTAGACCTAGCCAAAATTCTTGCTGTCGAACAAAAGGAAAGACGCATGGAAAAAGTCTGGGAACTTCTCGAAAAGTCGGAAAATGGAATTCCAGCGAGTATAATCTTCCTCGAGGAGACGAAAATATCTACTCTAGGTTGGAGATGGGCACTCAAAAGCTTATTGCATTCGGAAAATGTCATTTTATTTTCCGCAAACAGATTCCCTCACGGCGTTGATTACAAACGAGCAAGCATCGTTTCAGGTGGCTTAAAAGTGACATACCCAGGTTATCGGATCAAAATCCGTGAGTATGGCGATGGAAAACCCAGAAATCCGTGGCCGGGATTGATACATATCCCGGAATCTGAACTTGTATTTCGGGACGATAAGTTACAGAGGACGTTCAAGGTCATGGATATAAGTCAGGCAATCGCCGGCAGGGAGGAACACAAGAACCAAGATTTGTTTCCATTGCATGACTTGGCTGATAGCAATGCCTCTGGGCTAGTCATAAACGCATTCGAATTTGATGGGAAAACTCTGAAACCAGTAACCTCCGGGTTGAAATCTGCAATCTTTGGAACGACGGTTGATAGCGACGAAAGATTGACAAGTAGTGGTGACGTGGAAAAAGCTATTAAGATAGATGCCAAGTATAGAGTTATTCTATATCCATGTGAGGATGACCTGAGTTACGTCTATGATATCGTGGCAAAATGCGCAATCCAGGCCAGAAGCCACGAGCTCACGGACAAGCATATCGCGGTTTACAGCCGTCTGCAGGACGAATGCGGAGAATCCAGCAAAAATTTACAGGAGAGGATGAAAGAAGACGAGGAGTTCCAGGCGTCCAAGCTGACACTGGTTGACTATTTCAAGGCGACAATGAATAGAGTAGTACAAGAGGATGAGAGATTCATGAAAGGATTAACAAGGCATATGGGCAGCGACATTTTGGATCATATTTGGAAAATGATGGCGGATTGGTGTAAAAACGACTATATTGGGGAGAGTTTGAGCGAGGAGCAGGTCTGGATCGTGGATTAATGAAAGAACGCCCACCACGCATATATACTATTGGGACGAAAACCATCACCTGTCTCTTAATAGTGTAGACTATCTACCTGGACATGACCAATCGGGGGACTAGGAATTAGGCGGGGTAATTTCGGGAGGCAAGTCACCCGAGCGAGCCCCTCACTCTGGACTCGGCGAACTTTCCTATATGATCCCGCGTAAATGCGTCCCCACGTTGCACGCTCTTGACCACGATCATGTCATGTACACCTGTGGACCAATTTTTCTTGTCCACCAACATTAACTTCTACTACTACCTCGTCGCTATACCTTGCCTTGCTAAGTTGACCTCAAGAAGAATTGCAGCAAGCAGGCGAAGTGTAAGAGCAAGAATCAACCATGGCACCACAAAATCTACTACAGTTGCTGCAGACTAGTATGGTCGTTGATTGCGATACGATGGACTTTGAAGGTAGAACATTGTCAACATATTGAGGGCTATGGGCTGATGAGAACACAGTTGCAAAGTCTCTTGGTCCATTCGTTGATTGCACTTCCAATCAAGTGAGAACTCACCAGAGCAAGCACTTCAATAAGGAATGATACTTACTGCAACTGAACCAAGGCAATTGCATTCTTCGAGCTTTCCAAACCCCACAATGTGAATATAGTCAAGGAGTCGATCGAGCTGGCAAATGAACTTGCACCGAAGTATCAAGATACATCCATTCAAGAGTTAGCGGTTGAGATCGCAGTAGGCACAATTACCCATTGAATTTAAGTGTAAGATGCAAGTAATTATTGCTGATACTTATCTTAGATGGTGAAACTACAACTCGCAATCTCTGCGGTAATCACAGGCTTTGTCCACGTGCAGACCAATCCATACCATTCCTATGACACTTCGAAAATGGTTTCTGATTCAAAAAGTATAGCCCTTCTCTCACGCCGCAACGAAGATGGTAAGGACTGACTTTTAAGGAATCATCTCCCTTTTCACCCATCTCTCTCCTGACTTTCCTACTTCCCGAATCTGCCTCAAGATCCCAAGCTCTTGGGAGGGTCTCCAAGCTTGCCGCATTCTTCAATCCGAATCACCACCTATCGCGACCTTAGCGACCACACTATTTAACATGGAACAGGCAGCGGTTGCGGGAGAGGTTGGGTGTCATTATATTGCTCCTTATGTAAATGAACTAAAAGTTCATTTCGAGCCCGGGTATTTCTCCAACCATACCTCCTGTCGTAACCCCCCATCACTGACACTAGTCATCAACCAGCTTCGTCGACCTAAACAAAGCTCATTCTGTATGTTTTGCCACTTGGCGGTATTACAAGAAGCATGGGATCAAGACTCAAGTGCTACCAGCGAGTTTGACGAGCGTCGATGAAATCATGAGGTTGAAGGGTGTAGATCACATTACGATATCGGAAGGGCTGTTACGGCAGTTGATTGAGAAAAACGCAGATCAATGGCAGGAAGAGAGTTTGTTTGAGGGAAGGAAATTACAGGAGGCAGAGGAGGCGGGTGAGCTGGTGAAGTGGGGAGATGATGAGAAGGGTTGGAGGATGGCGTTTACGAGGAGCGGGAACGGTGAGGGGGAGAGAAAGTTAAGTCAGGTGAGCCGTCTGATGATTGGAGACTTCTGGAATGCTTAGGACTGGAACTGACTAACTATATTTTTGATGACAGGCGATCAATATTTTCTGTGATATGCAGACAAATTTGGAGAAGATGATGAGTTGATTGATCTAGGAGGTTTCTGAGACAGGCTGTTTTTGTAGGAAGGACATAAAAGACTTACAAGTCAATGCAAAAGTAGTTCAGAGCAAGTGGATGACCGTTGGATGTCAGATAGAGTCTCTTCTTGGTCAACGAAAAAAAGTGAGCTGCTCCATTTCTGTGTAAGATGTGCAAGCAGAGAAAGCAATTCCGCAGTCAAGACCGATTCAGGTTTACCATCATCTCAACGTGGCTGTGAGCTGGGGATACATATAGTTCAACGACCCAGTCTGATAACGTCGTCCATGAGATACTTCAGCGCACAAAAGCTTTCTAACAAGGACATATTTTCACTATACTACTGCATATCACTGGGAGTTTGTATTAATGTATTGTCATTCATTTATATAGATTATGTAACTTTTCTTCCCTCCATCTATATGCCGATATTATCGACTTTCATCATGACAGCCGAACACCATCTCAGCCATCAAAAGGCGCAAATTTACTCTTCTTCCTTAAAGTCCTACCATACTTCATAAATAGAAATGGGACCGGAATAGCCGCAGTCGCCACACCTCCCAGAACACTCATCGCTGGTCCCACTCCCATCCCTCTAAACATAGGACCCGCCACAAGCGGAAACCCTGCCGCCAAAATACTTCTCAAGAACGTATTGGCACTAACCGCACTCGCTGCGTACAACGCATATGTATCAACCAAGAAGTTGATACACTGCTGAAAAATGACACTAAATCCCGCACCGATAAACACCGATGCTAATACCGGAGCGACCCAATGAATTGACGGATTGGCTGTCCAGCCGAACCAGAATAGCCCGATGGCGAAGAGAATACCTCCTATAGCCATTGGCGCAAGTCGGGCTTCCGGGACGGGTTTACCGCCGGCGGCATCGACGATGCGTGCGTAGCGAGGGTCGTTACTCAGGTTGATAAAGACGGCACAGAGGACGCCTACGAAGAGGCCGAGAAACGGGAGGGAGGAGAGGACGGGGCTCCATCCGCGGTTGTCTTGGAAGACTATGGGGAAGACTTCGAGTGTTAGGTAAAGAAGGGCGTAGACGAATGAGGCGTAGAAGGCGATGCACGTTACCATTGGTTCGGTGGTAAGCATGAGAAGAGGTCGGGAGAAGTGTTTGGTGACCATGGTCCTCGCATCGAGTTTAATAGATTCGTGCGGATGGTAGTATCGTTCATCGCCGGTTTCTTTTCGTAATCGCTGGGCTTTCTTCTTCAGAAGAACAGGAGAGTAGACCTCTGGGAAGAAAATAAAGTTGACAATTAACACGGTAAATACCCAGATGGCCTCGATGTATTCCGTCCATCGCCAGCCTAGATGTGGGCTCACGAGAAGCGAACTACCTATCAGCGGTCCTAGTGTTGGACCACCAACTACAGCTACAGCGTAAAAAGTGACGGCTGTTCCACGAGCTTTCGGATTCCACATATCCCCCAAAGCGGCAGAGACATTCGAAACAGGTGCTGAACCAAACATACCCGAGAAGAATCTCGTTATGAATACCGAAGCCGCATTCTGGCTGGTCGCAGTACCGATCGAGAAAAGTCCGAGACAGAAGACGGCTGGTAACATACTATATCTCCTTCCCCAGATTTCAGAAATAGGTGCCCAAAGTAGTGGTCCGAATGCGAAACCTAATCTGTTTCCAGCACTGTCAGCTTATGTCCTTCGGTTTATATAAGCCCACGCATTGTACTTACATGTACAGACTAACACTCAGTACACTAACTTCGCTCCCAACACCAACATATGAGGCAATAGTCCGGTCCGCCGGACTGATAATACTGCTTCCCAGACTGGCGCTGAAGGCCAACATGCCTAACAGGAACGTAATGAAGCTTTTGTATAGCGTCGACCAATTCCTAGGGTTCATCTTATCATCAGGACCATCCCAACTAACCTCTATGCGATCATTTTCTCCCCTTTCCGATTTTGTACTTTTCTCCTTCACGTTTGCATCTTCCGGCGACCGCGAGGCATTATGTGGACTTAGTAGTCGAGGCGGCGTATCAACATCCGTGGTGTCGTCGTCTCGATCGGTCATAATCGCATTCGTATCCCTATTTCCAGCCTGCCTTTCATCCTTCTCCAAATCTCGCGGCGATGATAATTCGCCTTCGATTTCTGTATCTGAGTCGGATATCGGTGACATATCTTGCACGATTTCGTCACTTTTGTCTACTTTCGTCTTTGCTCTCTCTCGTACCCTGCCGATATCTGTGTTGATTTCTCTCTTCGCCTTTCATACCAAAATGTCACCTTGTAAAGCTTGCGTGCATGGAGTATACAGTACGTGCAACAAGGAACTAACAGTAATGGTATCACCAACGAAACGGGAAACGAAATCAAATACAAGGAAATACTGTAGACAAAATACAAAAGATGAAGACAAAAATCCCCAGCAACACATACGCACATAGCCTATCCTCTTCACTCCACCTTTGTAAGTCTTACAAGGGTTGGAGGTTGATGGATCGCATCACCCGGTGACGACTCATCACTTCCACGCATTTTCTCTGGGTGGGGAGGAAAAGCTCCCAAACCGGCAAATGGAAAACGGGTAACGGCATCCCTGAAAATCTTCCATCATCCTGAATTGACCATTGTAGAAGTAGCATCTAATCTAATCGCTTCGACAGCGCGGATCTATGGCACCTCTTTTTTCGACAGGCGCTGCATTATTGGTTCGGCATCGTGTTATGTAGCGGATGTAGACAGCCGGTGCGGAAGACTGGGTCCGCCGCCAGGAGGTCGGTGTATAAAGGACGAGGGGAGAAAAGCTTGTCATTGTTGCTTATTTGATGGGTCTGCATGCTCGACAACTAAAATATGACACGAGGAATGGAAGGATTGGCCTTGAAGATGTTGTGAGAGTTATAGAATGCATTGATTATGACGACAAATACAAAATACTAAGAGAGAGAGAGAGAGAGAGAGAGAGAGAAGGAAAAAGGCTAAGGGTTAACTTCCGGCGGCCGCGTCCGTCCACTCCGCAAGATCCGCACGCAATATCCATGAGAAAACATCGCATCGACGTTTCAATCCTCATCCTTCACTCAAACACGAACTTCCACTTTTCCCGCCCCGCAAGATCCGCGACGAAAGAAACCCCCAGCGCATAACACTATCAGCAGTAAGAAAACTCTCATCTTCGCCTCCCGCTACTCAGACCCGTACACCCCTCCCACATCTATAGTGTGACGCCGCCACCCATAATCGATCTGAAGAGTCGTTTCCCTTCTTGAAGTCTCTTGATCTGGTCGACCAGATATGTTCTCTCGCGTCTCGTCGCCGCAGGCTCACTCGCAATAGCTTCGACTTGACTGTCGGACATCTTGTTGACGGCGATGGGGTCGAAGATTTGGTCGAGACCACGAACAATGTGGCGTTCAACCACCTGTGTAGTGACGTTCGCAATGAAGACTTTCTGGAGCACCTAGAACGCAGATAGCGATGTTAGCATACGTACTAGAGTACTCGTTCAGTCAGGAAGGGAAGCAAGACACGAACCTTATAGATAGCCAAAAGACGATCAAGTGCGTCTTCACTGCTAAAAAGTTCGGAATCTTTCGTCACACTTGCAGCGAACTTTTCTCGCAGCTTCTTCGGATCGATCTTCGGATCGATTTCGTTCTTCAAGTATTCGTCTTCGTCTTCGTCTTTGCGAAATTGCGCGTCTTGGATGAGTTGCTCAAACACTTGGTTTTTCCGTTCTTCTCGACGATGGTTGATATTGTCTGTGTAATAATGGTTGTAATTAATGGGATGATTTTGGAGGTCTTCAATTAACCTGCTCAGCTCTTGACGAGCTGCTTTGGTGCGATCATTCAATGCGTCTTCGAATAGGATTGACCACAATCGTGTTTCGACGTCCTTTGGGACCTTTTCGTGGAGTAGATTTTGGAGAGAACGTGTGCATAGGTCGAAGACCTCGTTGTAGTGATTTTCTGCCATCTGCTCCCATTTAGACGACTGTTCCCAGAACAGTTCTGAAACCAACAAGGGATTGATGTCTCCGATGAGCTCCTTGCCGCGCGTACGATTGATGGCTTGCTGGATCCAATCCAGACCCTCTTTCTTCGTAAGCTTTTGGGGCTCACCGTTCTCTACAGCCTCGAGAGCTTCTGGTGTGTATCTGAATGAGAGTTCTCCGTCCGACATGCCAATATGATACTTGTGTCCTTTCAGACGCATCAAGTCGGCGAATTCCTTGTTTTTTTTCTGGACTACAGCTCTAGTCCGCGCGAGGGCATATTTTTCACCAAGTTTGAAGTCTTTGCCAACTTCGCACTGGAAGTATCTTCCTTCGTAATGACCTTCAACGGCCGCGGCGCAAATCTTCTGTATCTCGGTGCCGAGCTGAACCAGATATGCTCTGCAGTCAACAGCGGTTGATCTTGGATCTCCAAGGGTTGCTAGTTGAACTTCTGAAGTAGTAAGTTGGTTCTCGAGCTCAGTACGAAGCTTGGGGAGCTCTTTCTTCACATGCTCAAACAGCAAAGCAGCCAATCTTGTGCGCAGATTATCGACCCCTACTGTGTCTTTGGGCAAGACCTTGAAATTCGAGGTCCGGAACCAAGCATTTTCCTTGATGTTTCGTTGCAACAGGGTGTAATCTCTTTCTTCATACTTTCGATTTCTCACGACATGCCAGCCGAGCTTAAACTTAACGTTTTCATTCTTCGCGAGTGCGATGAAAGCCTTCTCATTACCGGAGCCAGCATCAAGGGTATCTGGTTTTGTGATGATACCCAAGGTACGTTCACCCTCGGGATCATGCTTCCTAACTCTCGTAAGAATCTGTTGATTCGCAACATCGTTCTTGGCGGAGATCACAGCCAGACAAATTGTTCGAGACTGCTTGATATAGTGTTCGGTGATTTCGGCGACCGTCTCAACATCGGCGGCGGATGCTTCATTCGTGGCGGAAGCGATCAATCCAGGGAGATCGACTAAGGTGAGATGAGGACGAGTTGGTCCATCGATGTCAATACTAAGAACGTCCCGCGAAAATGCTCGAGGTGGAGCGTCATTGTCATTTTGCTCCGAGATTCCCATAGCATTCATAGCCATATCCATGATTGCAGGAAGTTGATCAAAATCTGTGATTGTTTGCACGAATTCGCGGATGGCAGTCTGTTCCGTCGCAGGGCGTGAGGTGTCAGGGATGATCTTGACTGTGATAACATCTGCAGGAGCATTGCGAAGACTGATCTCGGTTGCGAAACGGGTGCAAAGATTGTCATTTCGCGGGAATGGGATTTCTGTCAAAGCTTCCAGAACGGAGCCTAAGTCCTAGTCAGCATGGAGTGGCCATATACCAGCAGCACGTGTCGGCGTCATCTTTATGTATATGCACTCTACGAGAACGAGCAATTCCAATGGATCAACTCACTTTTTCCCGCTGATTGATCGCCGCAGACCACTAGTTGTGGGAGGGGCAAGACACTTTCGAGACCGCATTTGCGCAAGGAAGAGACGGTGTTAAGAACGCGACGTTGTTCCTCTGTTTGGAGGTCTTCCAGTGAAGCTGTAACCTGGAATTGTTCTGCAACAATTGGATCTGCTGGCGTCATAGATGTCTCCTGAAAACTCACATCACTCTCATCCATTTCGGTTTTGATAGATGGGTTCTTTGAGCCAGACATTCTATCGATTGAATTTTCTTGCTCAACTGGTCTCCAGATACGTCTTTTGCTGTCACGTCTGCGTGGTATAAAGGAATTACTTTTGAATAATTGTAGAATTGTAGAACTGTGGATGTGGAGTGAAGAGGGAAAAGCCAACGCAAATACACAAGCAAATCGATATCAACAAGGACTATTTATTTCTACCTTCCCCTCCAAATAATTCAGTGCAAGAAACTATCGGTTCCCACCAGCCTCAAAAAGCAATACTATCACTTCAGAGCTATCCCTGCGGTCAGGCGCATTTTCAAAGATGTCATGCAAGCACCCGCGTCCCTGAACTGCACTATTTCAATTTTGAGGCCTACAACCAGGTCACTGCACCAATGAAATACAAGCGACAACTACACTTTCTGGTTTGAGGCCTACAATCAACCTTGTTCATGTGACATATCACCAACTGGCAAGGCGTTGCTTTGTTTGTTTGCCGTTGTAGCCGGGGCCGCCGAGTAACTACACCGCAATGTAGGATAGAATAGGATAGGATGTAGGCTGTGCAACAGGGGGGAAATGCTTTACACCTCTTACTTCAGTAACCTTAAGTAATTGACATGGTATGATAATGCCCAACCCGACCTCACAACAACTCGAATGAAAATTGCCACCAACCAGAAAGCTGCCTAATGACAATAGTTGAATATCTGCACTGACATGCCACCAACAAACATCGAACGGCTGTGCGAGCGAGAAAGAAATGCCGAGCCAAGTTAAAGAGCAAACACCAAACGACAAGCTCCGTCAAGATAAAAAGCAAAAACGAGACTAAATTATGATCACGCAGATCCTAGAAAGGAAAGCCGATGTACTGTACATAAGCTACATATATACAACCTTCCCGCTTAACTTATACAACTCATTTACCCATCTCAATTATCACTGTTCCCCCGTTCGAAATTAGATAACTTAACCTGCACCTGTGAGATTGTAAACTTGATTGATTATTCTATGTAACTATGGATAATATGGAATCTTTTATAGATATCCATCTTATGACAAACGCTTTATGGCAAACGCATGGCAAACGCATGGCAAACGCCTTATGGCAAACGCATGGCAAACGCATGGCAAACGCCTTATGGCAAACGCATGACAAACGCATTGCAAACGCCTTTGTTTGTGGTGATTCATTCGATCTTACAGCACCCAACACATTTCAACAAAACAGGTTGTAAGTATACAGTACTTACTTACTTACGTACGTACTATACCACACCAAAGTAGCCCAACACAATCTTCGCCTCCTCTTGCCCCTCCCGCCCGCCTCCCGTCTGCCTGCACTAACGCTGCCGGAATCCACCCCACATTAACTAACTTATTTTACCACTGAGTACTGTACAGTACGTACCTTTGGGCGATATAAGTTATCACCAACTTAATTAAGTCGATTCATGGTCACACCCACTAGTGTACTTACTAACTTAAATACCTACCTCACGCAAAGTATAACTAGCTAATCGATAAGTTATTGGTCATGGTATAATAAAGTTAAGTTATGGTGTAGAGTGAGTATGTTTATAGATAGTATGTACTGTAACTTAAGCGAAATAAATAAATAAATATATGAGGCTCTCTCTTGGAATCATAGAGATTCCTATATTGTATCTATCTATCGATCTATCGCACGCATGCCATCTATGCGGGATGGATGGATGGAAATGGTCTCTTTATCCATCTTATGTGATCGTTCGTAAAATCTATCCCTTCTCTTCTTCATCTTAACATTCACTCACTCACTCACTCAGCTTGTCATCCCCTTCCTTCAATTCCATCACTACCAAGCAAATTATTTACTCCCCCAAACCCCCCCCCCCTTATCCCCCCGCCCCCAAAAATAACGCCATTTATACAAGCCATCTATCATATCGTATCATATCATATCCGTATCGCATCCCGGTCTAGAAAGATCTATCGCTCTTAACCATATATTAAAAAAAGAATCCAAACACCACTCCCCTATCACATCATCACCTCCTCCTCCTCCCCACCCAACTCCTGTGTTTCCCCTTCTCCAAACTATCGACCAAAATACATTGTGTCCCGGATTGACACACCCTACTCCTGCCCAAATTCTTGAACCTTGGTCCAACGGGCCCATTAACATAGTGATACTGCCCGACAAACCTCCACTGTCTCCAATCCGACAGCTCGTAGAACTTATCGCCCCAATGACCATTATACCAGAACCAACTCGTTGGTGCATGCGGGTTCTGCGCCGCCGGCGCAAACGTATCGGCCATGGTATCGGCGGGCAAATTGCTTGCTGTGAGTCGCGCGTCGACATCGTGCGTGAGGGATGTGTTGAAGAAGTAGGCGCGGTAATTGAGCACCGGATCCCAGAGGGGACCTTTATCTGTGACATCGGCGAGGATGCCAAAGGGGAGGACGTAGGGGTGGGCGCCGGGGGTGGCGTACATGGCGTGACTTCCTACTGCGCTGTAAATTACTGGGCGTCCTTCTCGTCCAGGTCCTTGGCCCTTTTCAACGGCTTTGTAGTGATAGCCTAGACCGCCGAAATGGGCGGAGAAGAAAACGGCCTTGGGCACGCCGTGATGGAAGCGGATGAGGGAATGTTCCCAGTCGCCGACGTGGTTACCGAAGCGCATCTTCATGACTGTAGTGCCGAGGTTGTAGGAGTAGAAGTAGAACCAGAAGGCATCTACAATACCATGGCCCTTATCAACAATAATCAGAGTTGCGGGCGCAGAGGAATACCCCGATTGGTCCGGAGGCCCGGAACCATCTCCGCGCTTCTTCTTATTCTTCTTCTGCTGGTGGCGACGTTGGCCGGTAATTTGTGGTTGGGCTTTGAAGCTTGGTTCGATTGGGGTGGCCACCTTGGGGCCTGATACTTCAATCGCATCGTCCCAATCCTCTTGTCCATCTTTCTTGGTCTCAATAAATTCTTTTGTTGCCTCCTCCCAATTATCTTCCTCTGATTCTAGCTCTCCCTCATATGGTATCGGCTGATTTTTGGCGCTTCCAAGCCAGGTTGGCCTCTCTTCCACGTCGTCCTTGCTTTGCAGGAAGATGTTCCCACTTTTTCGTCCAAGCTCATTCAGCAGATGGAGGTTGTTCACTGTATGTTGAGAAACGTTCATGTGTAATGAAGTATGGTTCTCGTATGGTGTAACATGCTTTAAATGCTCGTCAATGTCCGCAGGCCAGAATTTCTCCCCGGAATAGAGATGTACGAGGGGTGCGTGATCTATAACGTATTGAGGAACCTCTCTCAATACTCTTTCATCTCCAAACCAATCGTCCGGGCGCATTTTGTCCCTGTTTTTGTAGGCATCATCCCATTCCACCCAATTTGCATTCACGGCGTCGTCTGCCATGACAACTTGATCCCTCGCTTCTAGTCTTTTTCTCCAAGCCGGATCCGCATGATAGTGGGCAAGCCCACAAAGACCAAGCCAGCGACATGCTTGCCTGTCCAAAAAGTGTTTTGATGTTGCGATCCAGCGCGCATCCTCCCTCTGCTCGTCCGATAGGTGAGTGTTTGGATCGAGGTATTTATGTAAGGATGTGGCTCCAAACCAGGCCACGCAAGCTAACAAAATAGCGAGTGGTATTCGTCGTAAAGGAAACATGATGTTTCGCGAGGTTTCGAATATGCGATGTCGAACAAAGGGAAGGGGTATCTTAAAACTCAAGGAAATGAGGAATCGAGCCAGCTGACTTAAAGCATTGAGGGTATTGGAAACGACCAGCGGATCTATTGATCTGTTTATTATGGTTAGAATCGCATGGCCGAGCACAAAGTGGTAGAAGTGAGGCGAGGTATATGTGTCGATGAATGGGGGGCAGGGTTGGGGGCGTGAGACGATGGAATTGCCTGTGGGCGAGGCGAGTCGGCACAAAAGAAGAGATTGTACAATACCTATGTCATGCGCCTTGTTGACAAAGGAAAGTGTCTATATAAGCAATTTATCTTTCAGTCCTTTGACTTCTTTGCATAACATCATGAAATACCCGTCGGACTATGCCCTCTCCGAAGATCCCGAATCGTGCTATGATGGGTAGTAGTGTGGTTGTGTTGTGTGGTAGTTTTTTTCAAAGAACGGAGGGGAATTCGGAGATAATAAGGTAAGGCGCCTATCGATTGCACACAAGAGCGGTAAAGGATCTACGGAGAATTGATCGATTTCGGTCGAAGTCTTCATAAGCATAAGTTTTATGCCCTTTTTGGATGAAATTTTTTATTCCTTTTGTTCGCAGCAGGGAGAGCGGGAAAAGCGGACGTCGTTAGATGGATGGATTCAGAGGATCTTGGAAGCTGGAAGGGGTGCCGAGTGGGTGAGTGGGTGAGTGGGTGAGTGGGTGAGTGGGTGAGGGGGTGAGTGGGCGAGTGAGTGAGTGGCGGGTCAGTGAGTTGCTTGATGGAGACGAGACTTGCTTGCTTTCCCAATTCCGTAATGGCGTGATGCTTTGTTTGGGGAATCAGGTTTAAGGACAAAGATGGGGACGTGAATTGGTGAGGATGAAGTTTCAAAATCTTATGTACAGATATGTGAGATGTAAGAATGAACGGATATGTCGGTCATAAGCAGCCATTTACTTGGTATTGGTACTACAGTCTTTGGTAACGATACTTCGAACCTATCGCGTGCCATATCCATATCAATCACCATCTGCTTCCACAAGGCCCGCTCGGCACTAGCTAGTCAAGTAAGGTACAATTATGAAGGATCAGGCTCTGCGTGATAAGGTGCAAATCTTGCAGTAACGGTGATTAGTTCTTTGTGCGTTGCCAGTGGCTGTATGGCGCGGGCAGCAAAGGAGCAAGGACCCGATTGGGGGATGGGGATTAGGAACATGCACGTTTGGCCAGCCTCATCATTTTTCTAATCCTACCTCGCCCTGCTCCCCTCATCGCGACGTGGGTTTAGACCTCGACTGCATGCATCTTAGTAAGTCTGAGCAGAAGCAGACTACGTATGCTACCACGTGTTCGGTGTCCTGCTCAAGATGAATCTTTCCCCAGAGCAGGTACTGTCTGGAGCTGGAGCTGGATCTGGAACTGGAACTGGAACTGGAACCGGAACTGGAACCATGATACCAAGTAGCTGCATAGGAACTTGCCCTGGTGGGAGGTGGGTACAGCTGACTGAATCACCAATACGTTTTCCCCAGGCGGATGTTTCCCGGAGTTTCCTTTCTCATACGTTCACACAGGCATACATGGTACTCAGTTCTCATACATGCATACATGGTCCTCAGTTCTCCTCCATCTAACTACATAGTACCATGTAGCTTTTCCTGCCCCCGTGTCATGATGTGTTGGATAGCAGATAGGCTTTCCCCCCTATCTTATCGCCTTGCATCATCACAAATTTAGCCGGAAAGCCACGCTGAGACATGCAAGATGTTGTGGAGCAGTGCAGTCGTTCTCTTCACTCTTCATACAGGACTGCTTTGTTTCTAAGAACGCTTTCAAGAGCGGCACAAGTAAAGTGCGAGGCATACTTCCCCGGCCTCACATCTCCTCAACTCATGTTGGAAGTATACCAGCTCGTATACCAGCTCGCCTGTCTGACCGTGTCGAACCATTGTACGTCGGTAAGACATTATGACGCGAGGGGCCGGCGATCGGACCTAGTTCTAGCACTACAGTCAGCTACTGCACCTTCAACCATGATTTGAAAGCAAAACCCCGAACCACACAAGTTAAGCATATCAAGAGTGCTTCCAGTACACCAACTTCGGCAAATGCGGAAGATGAGCACACGACCTTTTCGGTACTTTTTAAGGTTAGCTTACTTTATACGGAAGTGATCGCACAACAACTACCTGACTCGTTGATGCCTCGATGCCTTGATGCCTCGATGTCTTGATGCCTTGATGCCTAAAGCTCTGTCAAGATCACTTCTAGCCTTGGTGTCTTAGGCATTGAAGCAGAAAAAGATGAAGATTGGTGCTCACCCATGCACCGAATAGTAGACGGGTGACAATGCTATCCACCCATTTTACCTTCCAGCGTTCATAAAAACAATAACCACGGACGACGCCGCTGGATAGGATACTTCAAGAGAACCGCCATCAGATTCTCCGTTCTCCGTGTTCTCCAAGTCTCTAGTCAGCAACAAGATCTAGAATTTGAATTGGGCAAGCTTGCGGATTTTGTCGTAGCCAAAAGATCAAATGCTGCCGAGAGCAGCCTTGCTCTGCGTGTCAAAAACGCATTCGTCTATGTGTCTATGCTGGAACACCTATCAAACTGGAAAATAACAAGAGCAGAAAAACAATCACGTGTCAGCTAGGTGTCAGGCACCGCAAGCAGTTGAGGCGTCAATAGTCCAGAACATGATCTTCTGTTGCAAACGATACGACAGAAAATACGTGCTGGTATTGTTTTTTTTGAACGTTGATACTGGTGCTTTTCAGTTCTATGGTAACTGTAACCTACTCGATATCGTCGACTCAGTCCTATTCAGTCATATAGGTCCGAACTCATATGTCTATTTCTTACAAAGAATCTACCGGAGAATACAAAAGTGCAACAACGAAGCACTTTTATCCCAGAAGGAGACCAAAGTCCATCTGGGCTTGTGGAATGTGGTATTGAGTTCTCTTCGCGGATGCTGTAGACAGTGAAACGGCGAACGATGCTGCTAGGGATGTTCTATTCTCGAAAGAGATGGGAGATACATGTAGGAGGATTTTATAGCTTTTGAATGTGGCGGGGCGATGCGAGACTAGCACGAGCAAAGGCAGGCAGTGAATAGTTTGCTATGATTCACTACCGCTTAGAAGTGAATACAGGCTGGATGCAGCTCCTCACTGTGGGAGACAGGTAAATCACTATCCCGAGAATCTCGATTGATATATTGGGTATCAAACCGTCATTTCCATTCATTCGGAGGCTTTCGGTCCAAACTATCCTCCTAGTTGTTATCGCTGTACCAATTCATCCACGCTCAAATTGCTCCAGATATCTCGACATGGCGAGATCTCCGTACTAGTTCTTCGACCATCTCTCTCCGTTGAAATGTCCCGACTCATATTATCCAGACTACCACCTCCCGATATCTCTTTCGGTCTCTCCACCACATCCAAATGAGCCGTCTTGCATAACATATTCTCAAGGCTACAGAACTTATCGCCGCCAGTACAATGATTATGAGCCACAGGAAGTGGGGTGCGAGCGAACCGGAGGTTGTACATCAACCACTTGGGAGCTCGTCTGATGCTGTGCCTCAAGTTGTAACATCAGACCAACTCCACCAACAGTTGATGTCTAAGTTTGGCACGAGTCTGCAGAAAATCATACAATTTGAAACTTAGTTAAAATTGTAAAGTCGCGTTTGCGGTATAATTGAAGCACGTTACTGGCGCGATGGTACATGTCAAATGCGAAGTCGAGCTCAAACTTTCGTACCCGAGACTAAGCGTTTCTTTGACCGACCATTTCTCGACTTTCTTCGACCGACCCTTTCTCAACTTTCTTTGTTCTGCTTTCCCAGCATATAACGCATCATGTCAGTCGACGTTCACTCTTTGTTCTGTGGAACCTACGCTATCAACTTCAGCAACACAACGTTCCTATTTCGTCGCCTGAAAAGCTAGATATTTGATAGTATGTCTTCAGAAAGTACTCTCACCCCTACGGCATTTGCAGAAACCACCAGTGTGCCATCTGCAGACGAAAAGACAAGACAAACCCACCATGCAGAATCCGACCGAGCCAAGACGGACAGGTCTACCCCTTCAACACCTGATAGCATGAAGGCTGAATTCGGCAGCGAAGTTGCGCTTGAATCAGAGGCGACTCACTCCGAGCGCTCTAGCAGTCAAGGTAACTCGGGGACAGCAGAAGATCTGAAGAGCGATGGATCTTGGGAGGAAATCAAACACGAATTAGTGGACGGGAAAGCACAAGGTGACGACAAGAAACAGAAGGTTAGAGAAGATTCATCGGATGGGATTGCACCAGAGTTTCTACCGAGAACACCTCGTCCTTATGGTAGCCACGGCTTGTAACTTTGAGCTGGTATGCTCTCTCCGGGAGAGATGGAAACAAGCAACTAAAATTTAAACCGAACAGTATCATTCGTCCTGGAACAATAAGACTTATCTTTCCCTGCGTGTGCAATATTTTTGGGACACGAAGCATCTATTTCTACAGAGTATTCAAATTAGTTTCAAATTTTAATCCGTTGGGAAGGATGGTTGGGGGTGGAATTGTCCTATGAAGAAGGCGGACAGAGGTCGTGAACGCGCCTTCTTCAACCACCGCAGATACACGAGCACCTCTTGTTTTTACCCATCGGAATCCCATTCACACAGCAATACTTTCGTTTCTTGATTCATAAACAGTATCATTATTTCCTACAGCCCTATTCCTAAGATCGATACCGCATATCTGCTATCCGAAAACCACACGCTAATTGCAATACATCACACACTATTTCTAGCTTTAGGTTATAATGGCTTCAGCACTTGAAAGGAGCGCCAAAGGCTCGAAGTACCATCGATTTCTAGAAAAAGACATCAAGCCGCTTGTCCGCTTCAGGAATGCTCACCAAAGAAATCCAGATAAGGCTAAAAATCCAGATGGCTGGGTTACTGATGACTCGGACGAAGACGCAGACCCAACTATCCACGCGCCACTACCTCTTCTGGATCCCGATTGCAAGGAGAACAAAACTAGGGATTCTGACAGCATGAGAAAATGTTCGCAATATACAATGGAAGTAGAAACCCTCGGATCTTCCGCACCTTGGGCAAGCATATACGTCAACGACTCAAGCAGTACTCCCATCACCACATTCTCGCTACCTCCACTCATTATCAATGGTATTCGAGACATGCTCAATGAGAGCTGGGCGCGAGGTGTCAAGAAGGAATTTGGAGAAAATGGTGTTACTATGTTCAAACGGCACTTCAGACGCAAAGGGGACATGCCAGTTCGAGTTCTCATGAGAAACATTCTCGCATACCTAGCTTCGCAAGGTTGGATCGCTCAGTCCTTCCCCTCGATTTTGAATTGCGAGGATGGTCTAACTGTCCGCAAATCAGACCGCCGATTTCCTGACTGTTATTGGCTGGGCGTCTCTCTTAAAGATGGTGAATACCTTGAGGTTATTGGTGGATCGGACGAACTTCTCAATACCATGAAGCTCACTCTTCGGGAAATGGAGCTCGTTCGGGAGCGCAGCAAACTCAGGCATCATCGTGATACCGGCGGCGACAAAATGATCGATGTGCAGCACTCCATTTACCAATTTCAGCTTAAGCCAATCAATCGCCTAAGCGGAAAGACGATATGGCAGCAGAGGAAATTATTCGTCTTGAGATTGCTGGAAAGGCTGGAAGAGCGGGGTTGGTGCCTATACACGACTTATTATACCCATCTCAAAATCGTCCATAATAAAATGTATTATCCGGGGTTGGGACACGCTTCAGAGATAAGGCCTTCCTATGAACACGCCACGGAGGGTACCTGGTATTTCGTGAAGAGTAAAGAATGGACACCCGAGAATCCGGTCAAGTTGGAATGGAAAAAGTCATGATGAGCAAGCGTGGAACTTCACGCAATCTCCTCGGGTACTGGATGAGGGCTGGAGGTTTCTTTTCAGGACTCCACTGAGTGTTAAAGACACAACAACAACTCATGCTAGTACCGGCAAACGAGGAGTAGATATTCGATGGAATGCTGTATTTAGATTGAGACCTCTGGGAACTACGCGCCGTGTTCAAATGCTTCAAAAAGATTGAGATTTTTGGAGGGGCTTTCGGTTTGGATTACTTCGCATGATCCTGTCTTGTATGTGTAGTGTGCGTCGTATATAATCACTTTGGGAACGCACATACGTTTCTATTAATAAATCCGAAATTAGTATTTAAACTTCTATGAACTGCAAAGAATTTCCCACACCATAGTAGGGATTCCAGCATGCATTCATTAGACGACACTAGCGAACGGCATCTACTTGAGGTATCTTTCATCCCAATATCAAAAATATGATCATCATACACGATATACTTCGTAAGTATGGCGTGCGTAGTCATCCAACAGATATCTTAGTCCGGTCCAGTTTTGAGTCTCGGGTAACACAAAAGCATACATGACGATAGCAAAATAGACCGCTGCAGTAGTGGTCGAGACTCCACTTGAGCACTGCCTGGCATAGAATCTCTTAAACTTTTCGTAAGATACATGGAAGATGCTGGGGCAAATGGATGGAGATTTAAAATATGGGGTTGTGGGAGCAAGGAGAGAGCAAGAAGACGGGAAGAAATCTATCGATGATCTTGAGCGAGGATGAATAGATTGAGTTTTAACACTCAACAAAGGCCTCATGTACTGTACTTTGTTTTTGTACTCGTTTGTGCACAGAATGATTATGAACAAAGAAGGGAGAATGCAGGGCGATAGCGAGGGGGAGAGAGGCACTGTAACATAACACGGACCACATGAACGCTAGACTAGGAAGGGAAAGCATGGCGTTCTGGTTCTGTTCCCTTTTCTTTATTCATCCAACCCCAAAATCGCTCTTCATAGAAGAGTGATGAGATTATTCACACGATAGCGATTGTTCGTAGGCTCAAGCCAAATGCCGGACACAGGTGCTATCACTCGCGATACTCGAGCTCTTTCACATGCCATGGCACTCATCGAGCACTTAGGCGCTTTGCGCCGCAACAGTTCTACTGCAATCTACCACGAGGAGCTGTCGCAGGTCGTCGCTTTAGGTCTCCCGCTCTGCTTAGAGGGTAATTTGCTGTCGCTCTTTCAAAAAAGTATAATTTGCAAGCATACAAAAGTTATATTACTGCAAATCTTAATGGACCAATAGGAGCTGCCGAATAGTGGTACTTTGGCCTTTTTATAAGGTTAATTATTACAGTAGTACTCTCCCTTACCATAACAAAGGTTATTTTTTTCCTTCGTCTTGTCACCTAGAAATTTAACCTTTGTTCAGGGGGGAAGGTAGAAGCCGGCCCCCATTATCGCAGAACTGCCGACAAGTCATCGCAGTTTGGATCCCTTTAACATCCGAGGGTTGCGCAATGGAAGTAGTGAAAGCTTCCGGTCAAATTATTGCATCTGCTATCTACAGTTAGTTGTGCGTATCCGCCGATTATTGTAGCTCAGGGACAGCCAGGAGTCCGGGCCGACGCTCTTCCAAACTATTGACCGTTGTGATACTCCTCAAATAGGAACGAAAAGCCTAATTTGACTTCCGCAAGGCTGAAAGTACAAAACCCCTTTTCAAGCTTTCGGGTTTAATTTGACCCTTGGCTCCTCCCGTATGTTGCCGCATTACGAAAGACTTCTTAGGGCTCCACACAAATTATCTCTCCACCGAACTATCTCAGTACTGTGTCTGAGACAATGAAAGTACAAATATTAATAGTCACTTTAAATTGCTGTACCTGTGTAATTATTCCCAGGGGCATAGCTGAATATACTGGGGTTCGGTGTCAAACCTCGCCGTGGAATGTGATAATGAGTGGTGTCCTGCTACTAAATCCCAAGTAGTGGCGGGTAGAAAATGAGATATAAGTGTATACCTTTATGTTAATGCCAATATCTTTTCGTCTTCTATATCCTCTTGTTATTTCCGCTTGTATGAATATATCTGGTAGACATGGTATCTTTTCTCCTGTTGTGTCCGTTTTCCTTACTACTCTTCACCAGCCATGCATTCCAGACATATAACCTCGATACCAAGTACGAAGGACCGGAATTTTTCAACGGGTGGGACTTCTTTACTGTAGGTACATCTGATACCGAAACTCGATGTTTTCCGGAACAACTTTTAATACTGATTTCGTCTTCAGAATTCTGATCCAACGCATGGGTTTGTCACGTGAGTTGGTCCAACGCTACATATCATATCATTGGTACTGATGTATTTCTCCAGGTACCTTAATGAAGATGATGCTTCGAGTGCTGGAATACTGGGCAAAAATGGTTATGGACCGGCCTACATGGGCGTTGATCATACGAATGTTCTCGATCCTGCAGGTCCTGGTAGAAATAGTTTGCGCATCACAAGCAAGAAATCGTGGACACATGGATTGTTCATCGCAGATATTGAACACATGCCGGGCTCCGTATGTGGAACATGGCCAGCTTGTGAGTAATACACGTGAAACTACCGGGCTCAATGGTTGCTGATATTAGAATTTCTGAAAAAGTCTGGATGTTTGGTACTAATTGGCCGAATAATGGGTATGCATTTTTCTCCTACACATCTTTCGTAGAGTCCAGCTAATTATCTATAGAGAAATTGATATAATAGAAGGTGTGAACCGACAAAAAGATAACGAGATGACTCTCCATACGTAGGTCGCCGTTCATAGCAGACTTTGGAGCCCGCTAATCCTGGCTCTTCAGGTCAGCAAATTGTCAAATGCCAAACCTTGCGTCTGCCCAACTCGGTGCCTTGAAAAGTGGCCAATGCGATGTCAGCGTAGGTTATCATTCTCGCATCATCTTCTAAACTAATACATCTTAGTTCAACTACAATGCGGGATGTGGCATCACAGCACGACAGGGTCAGAACACGTATGGAGACGACTTCAACTCTCATGGCGGTGGGGTTTACGCGACGGAGTGGACATCCGACCATATAAAGATATGGTTCTTCCCAAGATATGCGATTCCACACGACATCTATCGCGGAAAACCGAACCCAGATTCCTGGTCCCGGCCACAAGCCTTCTTCCAAGGCTCGTCATCTTGCGATATAGATACTCATTTCGCGAAGCAGAACCTGGTCTTTGACACTACATTCTGCGGAGATTGGGCCGGTAACGCCTGGAGTGGTGATGCAGTATGCAGTAGAGGGGGGAATCTTACTTGTCAGCAATTTGTCGCTGCGAGGCCAGAAGCTTTCATGGATACGTAAGTTTATACAGATTATACCCTGTATGTAAAGTATCTAACTTTAATAGATTCTGGTTGGTCAATTCCGTCAAGGTTTACCAGCAGGAAGATTGTCCGCCAGATGCTGCTTCGTCACCCTACTTGAATGTAACAGCGAGCGCGCTCAAACATACGATCTCGTTGACGAGTCGAGCCTCTAGTCCTGCATCCTTGGAGGTACCTGGATCAGATACGAGGAAGTCAAGGTCTTTATGGGAAACTTTACGGGCCATTGGGAGACGTTCATCTACTAAAGGAGCTGTTTGAGCTGATAATATACCCGGTGAGCATCGAGGGCAAGTCATCGCCAACTTGTCGCTCGGTTCAAATGTTAAACTGCAGAGCATTTTGGTCACCATCTATCTATCTGTGTTTAGAAGGATTTTCTTTTTCGTTCACTACTTCATTCAATAGATAGTTCTCGCAAATATAAAGTACATTCAAGACAACAAAAACTGCCAAGATGCGCTGAGTGTGGTAGTGAGGCGCTGCTCATTTATTGCTTATATTGGTTCCACTTTTGCGCTTGCGGCACATTTTTACGCTTCTGATACCCTAAAAATAAAATGGGCAGGGATTAGTGATCCGAAAGTCTATGCCTAAAAAATTTTTCGACTTCCCATTCACACTTACTGGTCACATTTGACACCTTTTCCTATTTATTGATCTTCCGAATTCTGAGCAGCGACTGCACACTTCTCAACGCTCACTCTCTGATTGCGCTATCCAGAAGTTACAATCATGTCCTGCCAACCATCGCGGCTATGGCTCACAAGGCTACGATCACGATATATACAGCAACCGGAGTATCTTCCGATTGCGCGTTGCGGACCTAGATAGATCCGAGAACATAGGTGTTCAGTTGTTTATGATCCGAGGTCTTGGCAGAGCATATCTGTGTGGTTCGAACGTCTGACTACTGTCATCGTATCATAAACTATCTCTGCTCCAGACACATCAGTCTTGCATGAATGAGAGCATGACCAACCTTCTGAGAGATTGGCGTTTGTGACATGCGCTAATTTTGCGAGTCTTGGTATGTTTGTAAGGGTTGGTAGCAGCCAAACGTAAGAAATTCGAAGCAAAACATTATTTGAGCACAGCTAACTTGTGGGAAAAGTAGATAGGACGAGCATCTGAGGAGAGAGCAGAGAGGGGCCAGAGTAAAGACTGATATCATTGCCTGTCCATGATCAGGCAAGGTGTCATCACAACGATATCGATGAAAGGTTATCGACGTAATTGATAAGTATGGCTAGTGATATAGTAACTGAACGATGCTAACGTGACGCATCGAAGCTTTTTAGAAAAAATTGAAGATCAGACATGGAAACTCCGCGGATAATCCTCTTGTACTGATACTTTGAATTCGGAGGAAATACTATCTGTCAAGGACTATACAAAAAATCAACCGCAAGCGGCAGGGACGGTGGGTCTGAATTTTTTCTTCTGACTGACAATGTCGATGTCTTTAATTTCGAAATATCTTTGTGCCACTCACATGCATGTATAGAGTATAATCCTTCTCGTATAACAAGAAGGCAGCCTAAAAGGCCGGCGCAAAACCATGTAAATGAGGATAGCAGAGTGACAGAGAACGGATAGTTCGTGCTCTAGCCATTCACAAATGCCTAGAAATGGCCTTAATGAGGCAGCGATGTGAGTACGTACTTTCGTCTATACATGTTGATGTTGTTATGTTAAGAGGAGAGGACCTGGAATTACTGTGCCGCAGCAGCTGCGCCGCAACAGCTGTGCCGGAAAAGAATTGGATTGATTGACAATAGCGTTACTAAACTACCGGGAACTAAAGGAAGCATCGTAATTCGATCCATCGTGCTCACTCAACCTCAACTGCACCGCACGAGTCATTGCGGTGACGTACTCGCCGACCATCAGCCCAATACAGCTCTGGGAATTCTGAGTTCGACTGACTCCGGTTCGGGGTTCGGATATATTCACCACACTTACGTCCGTAGACAATTTCGAGTTTATGTCGACGTCGCGTGGGATTTACGTATGTCGTCAGGATTGAATCAAGAGCATGTCGTACTTATTCCGAGTGCATCAACCCCACCGCGATATACGGCCTCGCAGATTGAAAGTGCTCCCTGTTCGGTCGCGGAGAAGGCGCCTATCAAGCGACATGTGTAGTCAGTCTTCGGCGTCTATCCTCGATCCGCTTATCGTGTCAGATATCCTTCCTCAGCTGGGAATTTTGAAGCGGAATGCCCGAAATGAATTATACCATGTGCCTCGGGCACCTGGCCTCGGGCAGCCGCAATTGGCTTATCGCTACACGTGCCTCGTAAACGAAGCCGACCCAAAATACCTTTTCAGTTGGTGCTCAGTGTAGGAATTAGTATTTTCAGTATTTTGTATACGCCCCACTATAGGAAGAGGTATTGATTCTTGAGAATATATTCCAGTAATTAGTATTACATTCCATACCACTGGTAATATACAGTTTCAGTTGAAATACCACTAATATTAGTGAAATACCGGAATCTAATCAGATAATTCTGAGGCTAGAGAAAGAATCTCCCTCACTTCACCCCTCAAAGAGTGCCTTATACTAGCACCAGCACTAGCAATAGCACTAGTACTAGTACTATAATAGGTTACTAGGTAAAAGGCTACCATGTAAATACTACCACTAGTAGGCGAAACAGTTGAACTTCCTAATCGGGTAAGTCTAGTACATTCCATCGAGTATTTCAGTATATCCTCAATATTACTCGGTTTGGCCAATACTTACGGACGTAGATGGTGATAACGATTCTATGTACGTACGTAATTAGTATATCCGTGAAACCAACCACCGTAATACGACTGTACAATACTCCCTACACCGTCGGTGCTTACTGTATCCTTCTCTACCAGGTCACGCCACATAAGTATTGGCAGTGCTTGCGAATTTCTCACGAATCGGAGTTGGTTTTTCGATCTTCATCTACCATTACTGGAAGAGCAAATCTGCTATGGGGCTTTCTATGACATCAGGAGGATGCCCTAAATACTTCAAAGAGCCTGACAGTATGCATCAGAGTTACATTGGAAGTCTCCCATGCTCACTCAAAATCATTTCCCATTATTTACAGCTGTCTTCTATGATGGTATTGTTAAGAATTCAGTGTTTGTGCATGTTGCCGAGCTAGTCACTCGCCTTTCGTGTGACACTCAATCAGAAAAGAATGAACTTCACAATTGAGAGGCTCCATCTTTGAATGCTATCTTCTTTTAACATTCTTGTTCCTATTCACTCTATAGGATCGCTTGTAATTTCTGCCAGAAGACTATCAGGTTCCTTCAACTTGCGAAACCTCCATCATCAATCTCCAAGGATGGAAATTCACTATTGCCTAGAAAATAAAAACCTCGAAGCTAAGGCTCTTACTCAGCTGAATCTCCTGCGAGTCATTGAGGCTGCTGCTGATATATCGTGCTGATCAGTTTACAAATTAAGGCTGCTAATTTGGGAGTTCTCCGACATAGAAAGAGGCTCATTTGACGTGCATGATTACTAGGAGTGTTTTGATCCTCTTTGAACGATCAATAGTGTCATGAAGGACAACAGCTAATCTACAGTCCGATAATTCTTATATATTAAGGCACCCTCCTACCATCGGAGAGCTTCTCATCCACAGCATCAGTCGCAAAGAGCTTGGTTATAACCGTTGCCTCACTTCTTCAGTTTTAATTGTGTTCATATCATCTCTCTAACGCAAGAGCATTGTCGACATCTCACCTTCATCACCGTCTTTCTCAACGCAGCAGCCGTAGCACACAATGTCTTCTCACTCTTCCACAGGGCTAGTAAGTCAAAGCTTCAGAACAAATCGTCATTCTGAGCGACTACTAATGCTTTCCAGCAAAGCACAGCCCAACTCATTGACTCCCTCAATACTCATCGGATCAACACCCTCACTGAGCTATGTCGCATTGAACGCTTCGCAGCTGCTTCTAGCGAAGAAGACCAGCTTCTCTTTCAAGAACCGATGACTGCCGCTTGGACGCATTACGTTACATCAAACAACCTCCTCAATGAACTTCGCAACCTGACTCCCAATTACCCATTCAGTAATGAATTGCTAGATGACGCAAAATGGAGGGTCAGTAGTGACCCTAACAGCAACCGCAGCTGGAATTACGCATGGCTAGTTTTGATCAAGATACAAGACGAGTAAGACTCCCCACGTTTCCATGAATCCGTTGAATGCGACAACTGATACGTATTCAGTGACATGATCCAACTATACGCCGCTAGTGAAGCCAACAAGCCTGAGATGTGGGGAGGCAGAATCCCTGAAGCCGACGAGGCAGCTCAGCTTGCTGCATGCTTTACCTACGAATGGCAAGAAGCTCTGGAACATATGTTGCGTCATTGGCAGAATCCTCCAACTACTACCGGGTATTGAGGTCACATTTGATAGAGCATAACTAGGGCTTCGTTCTATGATGTACGATTATGAAGGATGGTTTGAACACGTTTCCATTATAGATTACTCTTTCGCTCACCCAAATTTCACATCTGTCGTCCCTTCAAGTTTTGTGCAAAATGAACGTCTTCTTTAGCTGTAGATACATTGAGGCATGCCAAAAGACATGTGAACATTACGCCTTAATCCGCCCATTATTTTGCGCTGCAGGGCTAGCCCAATTCTTGGAAAGCAGATATATGCAATACAATATCAGACTTAGCATCTTCGTTGTGAGAATGATCTCCACAGCCATCTCCACCGCCCACGTAATCGATAAATGAGGGCATTCCCAGATCGAGGAATGATCCACAAACGCCGAATTTCCATTATTTTTCATTTGTACGCTACGGAGTATGCCTGAATCGTTGATTTTCCACAGCTTGAGGATATAAACCTCCTTCAAGCAGCTATGTAGTTGGTTCAGCAGATAGATAGATAGATAGATAGATCAATCAAGTTCATTCGATTTCAATGCCATCACTCCTCCAAGAGCTCTAGCTTCTCACAGGTATGCGGCTTGCTGATAGGCGTTGAGGCTGGCTGGCTGAGTGCAGGGTCTGGGGTTGCTGTTGCTGTTGCTGCTGGTGCTGGTGCTGGTGCTGGTGCTGGTGCTGGTGCTGGTGCTGGTGCTGGTGCTGGTGCTGGTGCTGGTGCTGGTGCTGGGGGGTGGTAGTGAGGTTTACTGGATGAGAAAATGAATGAAGGGGGGAGTACACTCCTCAGAGTACTAGGGTGGACTTCCCACGCACTTCTTCCAAGTACAGCAAGCAGAATTTGCACCTACCCATGATCAAAACGAGCAAGAGCACCTTCATATAGGCAAACACTTCCCTATTTCAATCTCTTTCTACTTGTGTCAATGCAGAATAGAAACTCTTACCCATCCAAGAGCCAGTAGCTCTATTGATGTATGTTACTAATAACATATATCCTTCCCTGCTTGATGATCACATCATCCTACCGTACACCTCATTGTTCTGTCTAATCTCTCCCCAACCAAGACGGAAGCCAACTGTGCATAATTGTATCAAGTGGGGGATCAGGAAATTCAAAGGTGCCACTGATACCAATAAATAGAATTTCTGCTAGGACTGCAAGGCCTCTATAATCAGGGTCCGCAGGAAAGAAGCAGATGAATCGGAAATTTTGAGATTTTGAGCCCCCGTTGGTACATGGACTCTCAAGCTTCACATGTCAAAGCGATAAAGGAGCTTTGATTACAAGGGGCTGATACTGACAAGAGAAGTTCAACGTCGTATTTTAGCTTACGATATTGTATGGCGCCACATTGAAAGTCCCGACTAAATATGGTCTTGAGCCTCGAGGATTTCTTCAGTGCTGGTATGCTTTTTTGGAGTTTGGCGCTTCATTCATTTTCTGGAAGTACCACGAAAGGGGGGCCTTATCTTTCCCCTCCATATTTATATCACAACGCCAAGGCTTGCTTCAGCATCTCAAGACGGGTCAGACAGACAGCCTAGAAATCGTTCAAATTAGAAGTCTTGAAGAAAGTCGGATCATCAATAGGGGCGCCATATATTTCAGAAACTCCAGATATAGATTTGGGGCCCCTCCGCCACACTTGGCACACCGCTTAGACACCGCCACCCAGTGTTAAGGTTACAGAAAGCACAAACAAATCAACGACGACAACTCTACGAATGAATATGTGCTTGTGTGGATTTCTCAAGTCTAACTGAACGTCCTTCGCACGAAAAGGTTTCAGTTCAACTCGGTGTATCCTCTTGACTGCCAACTACTCGCGACCTCACCAAAAATAAGGTGGGGAAGTCACGTATGGCAGTCAAGGGGATACTGTACAGTTCCTGAGCTGGCTGTTTCACCCCTGTAGTAGTATCTATATAATGATATCACTAGAACGGAAGTACAAGTACCGGAACATGGGATATTACGCTTGACGCTCCAAATCTTGAATTTATCCACCTCCCAACCTCGAACAACGACCACTTCACCCCTGTTCTTTTCGCAGATCTCCCATACCCTCAATTCCCGCTTTCTTCACGCAGTGGTAATGCCGACCGCTGTGAGCAAAAACTCTTCGTTGGAGCAGCCTTGGGGCCATATTACATGGCCGCCAATATCGATGAATAAGGTAGTTCACTCCACAAAAAACTAGGCATGTGCGAATAGGCTCAAAACTCTTGTGGATTTGCCTAGCAGATGACCCGTGGCCCCCAGAAGTTCATCTCATTCATTCGATGGTTCTTTGATCAGTTTCTGGACTTATATTACCGTGTCTTACTGCCACTTTGCAATCTTTTTAAAAGCCTGCTTTCTCATGAAGGCGCCTACTATTCTTCCAACTCTATCTTAAACTCATAACGATGTTTTTCAAGAATGCTATTGGTGCCTTACTGGCCGCCGGTCTGGCGACCGGAAAGCCAATGTAAGTTGAAGTCATGTTTCCCTATTGAGTGTGCTGTTACTGAAAGTGTTTCACAGTTATCAAAGATCGGTGGCCTTCTCATATGGTGATACGCCAGTCAGAGGAGTCAACATTGGTGGTTGGCTTGTTCTCGAACCTTGGATTACACGTGAGTACCTGTGTGATATAGTTATTGGAGCTTGGTCTGATACTTCAAGCAGCCTCGATATTCCAGCCTCTTGACCAATCTCTTGGTATAGTCGATGAGTAAGTTGTTCTCAATCACTAGAAGTTTCATTCTTCTCCAAATATTGTACTGACCAATGCACTTATAGATTTACCATGACCGGGAAACTCGGTACAGCTGCTGCTCTGGAGATTCTCAAACCACATGTATGTGAACCTGCTACTTTTCCAGGGCACAAACTAATGCTGGCCTAGTGGGATTCATGGTGCACTCTAAGTGACTTCCAAAAAATTGCCAATGCTGGCTTCAACTTAGTTCGTATCCCTATTGGATACTGGGCCTACTCTCTGTATGACGGCGAAACCTACACTCAAGGAGCCGCACCATATATGGATTCTGCCATCGACTGGGCACGCCAAACCGGTCTCAAAGTATGGATTGACCTTCATGGGGCTCCAAAAAGTCAGAATGGGTTTGACAATTCCGGACACCGAACAACAGCTGGCTGGCAACAAGGAGATTCTGTTGCTCAAACGCTCGAAGTGCTCAACCAAATTACGCAAAAATACGCACAAGCGTCATATCAAGACGTCGTAGTTGGCATCGAACTTCTCAACGAGCCCGCAAACTGGGTTTTGGATTACGGAAAGCTAGAACAATTCTATAGAGATGGTTATGGCCAGGTTCGAGCTGTCAGCGACAATGTTGTTGTACTCCACGACGCCTTCTACTCGGTGGATAAATGGAATGGCATTTTGAACACTGGTGACAACAACGCCTATAACGGTTCGTTTCTCATCACCTTCTTTCAAGCTCAACAGCATTTTACTAACATAACCTCGCACCAGTCGTTGTCGACCACCACGAATACCAGGTCTTCTCCAACGACCTAGTCGCCATGAGCGGCGCCCAACACATCGACTACGTCTGCAAGAACGCCTACACCTACTCCGGCTCAGACAAAAATGTCATCGTCGGCGAATTCACCGCCGCCATGACAGATTGCGCATGGGCACTCAACGGCCTCGGCGTCGGCGCCCGCTACGATGGCACGTATCCGAACTCCACATTCGTCGCCTCCTGCGACGGCCTTTCGAATATCAATTCTTGGAACGCGACGTACAAGGCAGATTTGAAGAATTATCTGTACGCGCAGTTGGCGTCGTTTGAGACGAAGGCGCAGGGTTGGATTTTCTGGAACTTTAAGACGGAGAGCGCGCATGAGTGGGATGCGTTGGTGTTGGCGGATAATGGGATGTGGCCGGATTTGAAGCAGAAGGAGAGGTTTACGGCGATGTGCTAGAGAGAGAGAGAGTGAGTGGTTGAGTAAGGGCGAGAGATTGTAGGTGGTGATAGAGGGAAAAGGTATTTCTTGAGGTTGATAGGAGACATTACATTCTTCGCGAGGTTGCTAGGGAGGGGAAAGGTGCGGTAGGAAAAGGAGAATCATACAGCAGGGCAAATGAAAGGGGAAATGAAAAGGGAAGCATCAAAATTGTTCGATTAGATCGGATTGGATGGGAACCGGACAGGGAAAAGGGGACTGCATAGAGAAACGCTCTCGTTTATTATATAAGTATTGTACACATTTGTACATACATCTATCTTTTGTTTTTTTGATTTCTCTTGTGGCATTTAAATCATATACCCATTATTGCCATTCATTTCATCCCTCTTATTGAATGCTGCCTCGTACTCAAACTCAAGTTTAAGTCCAGGCTTCCTGGTGCCTCAGTCGAGTCTCAGTACTCGTTCCTTACTGCCCTCCTGCTCTGCTCTTCCGTTGATGATGACCCGACTAGACTTGATTTGAGTCATCTATCAAACGGGCTAAATGAAGACTCATACTTATTTGTATGTCCACCCATCACTATGAGACTTCTTTCCTTCCTTTCTTCCTCATACAAAAACAACACCAACACCAACCCCAGACCCAAGTTTCCCCCCTCCCCTCTTCTTCTTGTTTTTACTTGTTCGTACCCAATATGAACACTCTATCCGCGAAAGCGTTGAAGGGGACAGAGGTTCCACAACCCACCGAAGACTTTCTCTCTCCAAGTTCTGAGCCTCTTGGCTTCGACAACTTCGGCTTGCCCCTTGAGTTAAGTGAAGTACAATAGCAAACAAGAGACTACGTAGAGGTGATCCTGTTAATGGCCAATACTGGAGCCAGTACCAGAGAGCCCGTACAAGGACAAGGGCCACAACCAGATCCACGGATACAGAAGAAGAAATGGATACGGAGATAAATGTGCTTCTGCAGATGGAGTATACCCTACTAGTAGCTCCAAACTCCGTGAACAACATCAGTGTTCGTAAGAAACTTGTGTACGCTTCACGTGTGTATCGAAAAAAGGAATGGAATGACAGAGTCTGTTACTATGATCTTGTCTCAATTGGGGTTATGCCGGAACATGAAATACCTCATCAGCACCAGAGTCGATGGGAACACTTTATGGAACAAGGTAAAGAATGGAAGTCAAAGTCATAGCAAGGGATATGCCACTTAAGGAAATTTGGTAATAGAATTCATTGATGCAAGTGAATGGACTGAGAGTTTATCTCCCTTAATATCTCGCCGAAGATGGACAGTGTGAAACCAGATATTCATTTGAGTTGTGGAAGCTTGGGTTAGTGGGGATGGTCAGTTATGTACGGATTTTACACTCTACGCGAGCTTCTACGGTGGGTAATGGGTGATTTCAACCACCTCATAAGACATGCAACAAGAACAATCCCCTTCTTCTTCATAACAACGTAAATCATTACATCATTTCTTACAACTTCCAAGCAGCGCGCCGGGTGAGGAGCGTCAATGATGATTATAAGTGTAGGGATGAGAAGGGGAAAAAACTTATCAAGCTAAAGACCTTAAGTCCCCGAACACTATCTCACCAATTGCAAGGGCTTGCCACTACTTATTCTGCAATCTTCGTCGAGTTCCTAGACTGTGAGAGATTACAGCACTACAGATAAGCTTTTCATCCCGATTCTCAATATTTCTAGCGCACTTGAGTCCTGAGCATTACTAACATACTTCCAGACCAACACTCAAGAACTTCGAGCATTGCCGTTATTTCGGTCATATGCCCTCTTCGTTCACAGGCACCAGCGAGACATCTGAACCAAGTGAATAAAGGGATTGATAGCATGGAGCCAGGCGGAGAGGATATGTCATAGCATTTCCATGCAGCGGAAGATAATCCTCTTTGAGGGCACCGTCGTGATGATGCCGGGGCCAGGTATTGTGGAACTGAAACCGGAAGGTTTGTATGTTCTTCAGGGTCGCCAATGTGGAACGGCCGCTTACACAGACGTCACTTGTCGGCGAAACCTCAAGCTATTCTTCAACGACGAAAGTTACAACGAGCCTGCTTCGTCGTAGTATTATCGACGAGTGCCAGTCGTTGGAAAATATGTCGTCTAAGTGTGTTACTTAAAGTTTCACAAACACGCGGGGGAGACGTTACACACAGTCAGCCCGCAGGCTAGTGTTGATTTTCGCTTCTAGTTAACCAATACGTACTCCTTACATGGGTCCGTGTTAATGGTGCATATTTATACTATCACGGGACCGGCTGTAAGGGGGGTAGCGCTAAATAGTACTGCAGATAATACACACGACTCCATCCCATCCAAACCGCCTTACAAACACGGATATATCTACTTGATCTTTTGCTAAGAGGTTATGGCACTTCTTGAAGATTGCTGATGATGCGACACCGAGCTCAACTTGTACTTTTGTCGCCTTACCAGGGTGTTTCACCGCCGGCTCCAAAAACTTCACAAGGCTCTCGACGAGACACATGCAGCTGGGTTCTACTGCCCATTTAAATCTCAACATAACGCTTCTTTGGGCAAGATGAAAGTTTCAGAATCTTCCAGCTCTATTTTGTCTATATATCACGACCCACAACATAATCATGGACACTCGATGTCGAAATATATTCGTAGCTTCTTGTGTCTCGTGTTGAATATGGAAACAGTAGAAAATGTAACGATTTGAACGAATCGTCACGTTGATGTCTGAATGCTCAGGCTGGAACTGAATGCCTAGCGTGCACATGTAGTAGACACGTGATATACGCGACTACACGCGACACTTTGATGTTTATAAGCCCTCGAGATCTTAGAATTTTCTTAGTTCTTTAGTTGTAAATTCTAAGGTCATTCAGCACCTTTATTACTGGTCTCGTCCCAGAAAAATATATTGTTAATTTATGTTCTTAGGTCCCTCGTATCTCGAGGTAATTTTTTTATTGCATTCCCATCTCTCCTTCCAGGTTTCTCTCCAAGAAACCTTTAGGTTGCCAATAGACTCTTGAGATTGATACCAGCAAACTTCTTTGAAGGTAAGTAGCTCTTTTATTCCCTATATCTATAATATATTAATTGTTCTAGCAATAGCATACAATTCGGATGGAAACGGTGGGCAACAATGCAGTCGCTGTCTTGGGATGAATAAGGGGCCGGGCTGTATGCCAGTCAGTCATTTATATCCTATGATTCACGACCAATTCGCTAACAATTCATTAGCCAGCCGCTGAAGCCGAGACGGCAGCTCGCGAGGTGGTTGCTGCTGCTTCGGAGTATAACCGGAGCAAATGGAGTGCCGGCAAATGTGTTCCCATCAGCATTAGTTATCGCAGCGGTACTAAATGCACCAGTCGCAGCGACCACCAGGCACCAACTATTCCCAGGAACGTTCGGTTCGGACGGACTACCCTTTTCCGATATCAACCAATTCGGCATACCCGCACTCACAACCAAGGGAACGTTAATCGCGGTAAAGACCGGAAGGTTGAGGGAACAACGGCTTGTTCTGAGTGGCAGCTTTAGCCACCAGACCAGAGAGGTTCCGGTTGAAGAATTCACGCCTAGGACCGCGATCACAGGAAGGAGGAGTGATCAGGTACAGGAAGTTATCCAGGACTTTCTGCTCCGAACATGGACAAGCAATCTGTCGCTTGACGCGGCGACTTTCGGACAACACAACGGCGTTACCCCGGGGCATATCCTTGTCGCCCATAAAGATAAGCTAGGCAAAGACTTCGCTGCTGTTGACAAAGCCGCAGTTCCAAAGGCAGTCGATGCCTCTGCGGCGTTTTTTCGAATGGGTTTTTTTGGTTTGGGTTAGGGTTTAGGGTTAGGGTTTAGAGTTTATCCTGTGGCCAAGGAAATCTATACAGTAGTTCTGAAATTGTTCGCTTGGATCGTTTGACGCACTTACCTGAACCTACAGAAGTTTCAATGGGTCTACAAGGGGTCTATATAGACCTCTGCAAAAGCAATGAAGCCATTATCACAGCCGCCTATATTGGAGTCACTACTCGACTTAAACGGAGAATCAAGGAGCATACAACTCAAGCAAACAAGCAACCCGGTGATAGCTCAATGGAAATTTCGGTCCACTACACTTTCCTTCTCATGCACTTCGCCTCCTTCAAGGAGCTTTGTGGAGAGAGCTCAGTAACCTAGTCGATTTGTATGGTCATGGTATTTTGGCTATCAGGAAGACATAGAAGATATCATATTTCATTAGTGATAAATCACTCTGCATTGGATATCCAACTTCTAATATTTGACCTCGTATCCGACGCCGTAAGCTCATTTCGTAGTGTTCTTTTCTACTACCCCTCTTGCAAATTCTCCAAAAGTGATACCCATTTCCGAGTCTACTATCTCGTCCAGGTTAGGTTGAGTGAAGACGGCAATGGTATTCCTGGCTATTCTCGCTCCCTTATTCTCACCATCAGCCACTCCTGGCCGTACTCCTCTAACGAAATGGGGGACGGCCTTGAATTTGCCTTTGGTGATTCTCTCAAGTGCCTCTCCGGTTTGGAAAGCAATGCAGTCTCTGGGGATCTTCACCTGGACCGTCTCACCACTTCGAGAATGAATGTAAAGACCCGCCGTTGGGTCCGGAGATGAAGGAAGTTCAGGAAGAGGATCAAGACTAGTTGGCTGATACGAGTAGCACACCGGGATCGCTGGCGGATGGCGAGTCTCATTGACAAACATTGCAGATGTTAGTCCTGTGAGACATCCATGGTCCAGATGGGTGGCACACCAATCGTCATCTACTTTCTCGGGAACATCTTCCTTGGATTCGTCTGTGGCTTCCGCTGGGAAGTAATGAAGTAATCGTGCTTTAGTCGTAGTAGAAGTCTTAACTACATGTTCAAGGTAACCAGGCTTGTAATCAGGTATCTCTTTTTCTGCGTACTTGTCGCAGGCTTGTGCTACGAGCACAGCAGTATCGATGATGATCTTGCAAAGACTCTCGAACGTAGGCTTGAAACCAGGTAGCATAGTATTCGACGGCCAGAGGTTGGGGCTGAGGTATTCCGGGAAGTTTTCAGGAGAAAATTCAGAGGTAGGCACAGCGCAGGATAGCGATGGGTCAACATAAAAGGCACAATTCGCATAGTACGATCCCTTCAGAGTGTCCACTTGGCCATTTTTGAGTGTTTCTTTACCTCGCGACCAACCAGTGAGATACTTTGCTGCTGGATTTTCGAGCTTTTCTGCAAACCATCAGACCTTGCTGCCCAACTGGGATGCGGTGGTTGCTATACTGACCGAGCCTGAATTGTGGTAGATTTCCAAGATAGGAAGAGTATGATAAAAGTCGGTGTCTTAGTTCCACAAACTCCTGAGGTACGTTTTTGACAAGAATGATACCCAATGAATCGGGACCGAAGGCTTCCTCTAAGGTTGAGAAAGAGACATTCCCTACATCAAGATTAGCTGGTGAAGGTTCCACTTTGTGCGGCACTTTGGACGGACCGTTTTGGAGATCTTCGAGCGTAACAGTTACAGGAGATGGAGACATATTTACAAGGAAAGATCCCGTTGTCGTACTTAGTTCCAAAGGCTACAATGCAAATGCTCCTCGGAATTTGGGATGATTAAATATCAAGAATCTTGCATAAACGTGATGTTATTTATCTCACCTAGGAAGGAGGGGACCGGCCGACAATTTCCCAGCTATCGCGTTTATCGAGCATCGTGAATATTGACCTTCCTAAGACCAACTAAACCCGCAAACCCACAAACTCATAAACTCTCCACACCACAATCCCCGCGCAGTCGTTATGGTTAAGCCGTTAAGTTTCAAAGGCGATAAGAAGACGAAGAAAAGAAAGCGCGTTGATCCAGAGGAAAAATTTGGTGACTCTGAAGCATCAGCATCTAAAGCTATCTCAAAACCTCAAGAGGAGGAGGCTGCGCCCGATGATGACAGCTGGGTTACTGCAGAAGCTTCGACCGATGTTGTAGGACCGATCATATTCGTGTTGCCGTCCGAACCGCCGTCATGTATAGCTTGCGATACCAATGGAAAGGTCTTTGCGAGCGCGTTGGAAAATATGATTGACAACAATCCAACCACAGCAGAACCGCATGACGTTAGGCAAGTTTGGGTTGCGAACAAAGTAGCAGGCACAGAGACGTTTAGTTTTAAGGGGCATCACGGAAAGTGAGTTCATCAGGGTCTCGGCGTCTTATATCGATACTAACTGGTGTGTTCTTAGGTATTTGAGTTGTGACAAATTTGGTATTCTATCTGCGAACACCGAAGCCGTTTCCCCTCTCGAATCCTTCCTTGCGATTCCAACAGCAGACACACCAGGGACTTTTCAGATTCAGACTCTGCGAGACACCTTCCTAACGGTGAAACCAAGCACATCCTCCAAAGAGAATGCGCTACCCGAGATTCGCGGTGATGCGGACGCAATCAATTTCAATACTACGTTACGGATTAGGATGCAAGCACGGTTTAAGCCGAAATTGAAGGCATCAAAAGAAGAGAAAGCTAGTCAGAAGATAAGCAGAAAGGAATTAGAGGAAGCTGTAGGACGACGACTGGATGATGACGAGGTCAGGAAACTCAAGAAGGCCAGAAGAGAAGGTGATTATCATGAAGCATTGCTCTTATTCAAGGTGAAAAACAAGCACGATAAGTATAGTTAAAAGGCATACAGCATGACCACAATATTGAGGAGCAGCAGACTTCGAAAGAAGCAGTGGATCCGCAAGAGAAATTGCACCGGCAATGCACTCTAGCAGGTCGAGACATGTAACTCTGAAGTGAACTCACCGAGCAAAGTTCTTTGATAAAGGAGCCGTAGACCGGCTTAAAAGGTCGACAGCCAGCTAACTCCACAGCCTGAGGACAGGCGTGTTATAAGGAGACTGAAATCTTAATATCTCATACAACATGACTCAAAACCTACTCCTTACTTTCTTAAACAAAAACGCTGATAGTAATTATTCCTTCTCCTTGGATTTGTCTACACGAATTTGATATCGTGGAACTCGTAGAAAAGCCGCAGCATGATGAGAGCAGAGATAGCTCAAAAAAAATCTTTTCTCATCCACAAGTAAATTTTTTCCTATCAAGTATTTCTGAAACCCAAAGCACATAGAAAGCCACCTCAAGATGTACAAATTCTTTGCCTCAGATATCTTTGAAGTGAAGAGCCCAGAAGGGACTTACATCTATGATATTTTACCCATCGGTGCTGGACTTGCCTCGATTTCGTCAGATGATTGCCTTCGATTACTAGATCCGCTCTCCTTAGATGCGCAACCTCTAAACACATTTAAAGAAGTCAATACCGATGTTACCTGCGTAAACACTATAGGAGAGGGAGACACTTGTATTATTTTGACTGCCGGAAGAGACGGGAAAGTCTGTCTGTTAGACCCTAGATCTGGGGTAAAGGTTGGAGAGGTCAGAAGTGGTAAGAGCTCACTCACCACACCTTCAATCTCTTCAACCTTCAGATTTTAAGTCTTGTGTTATCTTCATGCCTCAAGTGATGGCTTGGATACAAGCTTCCTCTAGAGAATATTGCGGATTCGTGCTGGTGGGAGGTCACTTTTGGAGACTCTGTCGGAGCCTCTATCACGAGCACATGAATGAAGATGGGACGTTAACTCATATACAGACCAGAATGCACCAATCCTGTCGTTGGCATGCTCAGCCACCAACACTCTCGCTGCCGGGACTGAGTTGACTAACCATCAAGCAACGGTCTCAATCTGGTAAGTACTACCGTCTGGTGTCTGTATCTCCGCCATTCATTGACGAATGTAGGGACGCAAGATCATTAGGAGCTCCGGTCGTACAGTATGTTGAAAGTCACAGTGATGACGTTACGGAGGTTCGTCCTGAGTTTGCTCTTTATGGTATCGATAGACTTGCTAAATTATATTCACAGCTGCAATTTCACCCAAATGAAGCATCACTTCTATTATCTGGGTCTACGGACGGCCTTGTCAACATCTACAACACAAAGATTATTGATGAAGAAGAGGCACTGCACCAAACAATCAATCATGGCCATTCTATACATCACGCAAAATTCCTCAGCAACACTGATATTTTCGCATTATCACACGATGAAAAGTTCTCCATGTATGAGCTGGTGACGAACCCAGAAGAAGGCGTTGAAGAGCCAGCTCCGGTGCATTATGGAGATATGAGAGAGAACCTTGGAGGCGAATATGTTGCCAACATCTTATCAAGACCTGATGGCGGTGCGGTTCTGGGTATTGGTACTCATAGCAAGAATGAATTTGATCTCGTTCAATTGAAGCCAGGAAAGCCTTGGACGTTTGTACCTGAGACGAAGGTTACGTTGGCAGGAGCTCATGGCTCAGAAATAGTCAGGTCGTTCTGCTTTCTTGATGCGGTATGTAGTTTCTTTCGATTCATAAGTGTATACACTGACGATCATACAGCATAGGGCAGTATTGACTGCTGGGGAGGATGGACAAATTAAATCTTGGAGGGGACAGGAATGACGAACTCGGATATGTAAAGGGGACATCAGCAGTGTTCAGTTAGGATTGATCATACTCCAAAAATAGTTTGCCTTAGACACATGAATTAAAAAAAAGGCATCTCTGTGTTGAAGTTGCATGAAATGAGGAGAATGAATATTCCGGTCGTGGATTTGCAAACAACGACAATTATTTTCCGGGCTCGGTCGGAGTTGCTTGTCGCGTGCTGTTTGCCGAAGATGACAGCTTTGTACAAGACCCAACATTACAAACCCCCGCCAACACTGCGCAATCACTTCTTCCCTTTGTGATTGTCTTCAAAAACATGGAATCATGACCACAATACTACGCATCAATTCATATTCGGGGTAAATCTTTTGCGCAGAGGCTCGGACAGGATGAGGCGTCCAAACCAACGGCTATTACTGCCACTCTTCATTCGTGAGTATTCATAATCGCATCTTGGGAGCTTCGAGACCAATAACATTGTGCATCGTCATAGTTTGCTGGCAGTTCATGTTTTCAATAGCATGGGCACAAGTACACGAAGAAATTGAAACCTCACTCACTGCGACCGGGAGCCCACAGCCATCGGTTCAAGCTCAAGCTTCCACAGCCCAGGAACAGTTTCGGGAACATACCATAAAGGCAGATGGTGAGACCCATTTTAAGGAAATATACTGCAGATGCTGACAGAATTCAAGAATCCGAACTAGTCGAGAAAGCCCTCCAAAGCCTGCGACGGTACGAGCGATCACATCCTCGAGCCGCATACAAGCCTACCGGAATAGTGCAAACAATAACTCAATATGTCGTCGCCAGTTTACCTAGATTATTATTTCAAGGACCGCCGACAGATGGAAGAAGCCCAGCGCAGCACAGAATTCCAAGCCAAGTTGCAGACGCAGTGATTTTGTTAGAGAAAGCCGCCCAAGTCAACAGTTCGGATGCGATCTTCCTCTTAGCACAGATGAATTTCTATGGAAACTTCTCACATCCAAAAGATTACTCGGAAGCCTTTAGAAGATACCACCAATTAGCAACATTGAATGGAAACAGCTCGGCACAGCATATGGTTGGATTTATGTATGCTACTGGCATTGGAGGCGCTGTCGAACGGGATCAAGCAAAGGCTTTGTTATACCATACTTTCGCGGCCGAAGGCGGAAACACGAGATCTGCTATGACTGTGGCTTTCCGCTACCATAGTGGGATTGGCGTGGCGAGGAATTGTGATATGGGCGTCAAATACTACAAAAATGTGGCGCAGAAGGCAATTGAATGGCATCGTTCCGGACCACCTGGGGGGATGGCCTATGTCCAGGATTCGTTTCATCTGGCGGACAATGAGGGTGGAATTTATGGTGAAGGAGCGAGTTTTAGCAGTGCTGGGAACAATGCTCTCCGAGGAGGACCTAGTTCAGACGCTAATGCAGCACTGGATGATGTCCTTGAGTATCTTGACTTGATGTCCAGGAAAGGTGATTTCAAGGCCACATTCAGCTTGGGTCGCATTCATTATGATGGCCAGAAGGGTCTGGCGCGAAACATGAAGAACGCGAAATGGTATTTTATGAAAGTTGCAAAATTATACTGGGCAAGAAATGGGCAGATCATCGGCTCCGACAAACTCGGTCTGGAGAAGGTTGCTACCAAATCCGCGGGGTATCTAGGACAAATGTTCCTAAGAGGGGAAGGAGTTGATCAAAGCTTCGAGAAGGCGCAAACCTGGTTCCAGCGCGGTATTAAGAGCGGCGATGCTGGCTCTCAGTATGGGATGGGCTTGATGTATCTCGAAGGTTTGGGTATTCCAAAAAATTCAATGCTAGCTCAACAACTTTTCAAAGCTTCCGCGGATCAAGGTTATGCTCCTGCTCAAGTTAGTCTAGGAGCAATGTACCTGGATCAAGGTACTGACAGCGACATAAAAGTTGCAAACAAGTATTTTGAACTCGCTCAACGATACGGCAACATCGAGGCTTATTATTTCTTGGGCGAGCTCATTGACCAAGGGGTTGGGCGCGATCGAAGCTGTCAGATGGCGACAATGTATTATAAAAATGTCGCCGAAAAGGCGGAGCCTCTTCTGACGTCTTTCGCTGAGGCGAACATGGCCTACGAGCAAGGAGATTATGAACTGGCTTTACTAGGCTACATGCATGCAGCTGAGCAAGGCTACGAAAAAGCTCAGGCAAACGTAGCATATATTCTCGACCAGCAAAAGTCGAGGTTGACTCTACCATCATGGCTATCATTTGCTTCGGAGTCACGACCACCACTACTGCAAAACGCGGCGCTTGCTTTGATTTATTGGACTAGGTCGGCTAAGCAGTCCAATATTGATTCAATGGTTAAGATGGGCGACTACTATCTTAATGGTATCGGAACACAGGCAGATATGGACAAGGCTGCATCATGTTACACAGCTGCATCTGAATATCCCCCCAGTGCTCAAGCTTTGTATAACTTGGGTTGGATGCATGAGAATGGTGTTGGGCTGGATCAGGATTTCCATCTAGCAAAACGATATTACGACCATGCATTGGAGACAAACGAAGAAGCATATCTACCAGTTACTCTCAGCTTGTTCAAACTGCGGATAAGGAGCGCGTGGAATAGTTTCACGCATGGCAAAGTGAACTCAATTATTGATGAGCCTAGTAAGTTTGCGTCGTTCACAATGTTGCACATTGAATGCTAATATGAAATAGCACCTCAAAAACAATGGTCATTATCTGAGTGGATAAGCAACTTCCTGCAAGATGACCGCCCCTACTATGCAGATAACGATTATGACGACAATTATATCTCGGCCAACGATCCCATGCCAGGAGGTGACGCTGACGGGCTATATGATGATCTCATCGAAGATGGAATAATAGAAAGTCTCATAATTATTGGATTGGCGGCTGCATTGGTATTCCTGATTGTATATAGACAGCAGAGGCAGGAAGCTCATCGAAGGGGTGCAGGAGCGGGTGCAGACGCACAAAGGCAGGCAGCTGGAGGCGGGCAGTTCCAGCAGGATAGAGGTGTCTTTCCTCAACCGGGTGATCCAAATTTCAACGATTGGGTGGCGGGTGGAATAGGTCATTAGGGAGCAACAAAAGGCGTCCGGGTTGTAATTAGAATAGCCTGTAAACTCATACGAAAAGGAATGAAAAAGAATGATTAATCAAATCGTGGACTGTACTTTTTCTTCAAAAATTCACATTGGAAAATTCTGCGCATCTGGGATTCCAGATATTTATCAGGTAAATTCGTCTCATATACCACACAATCTTTGAGTACCAATTTACCGCGACGTCTTGCAAGTTCTTTCGATGCAAATGACGATTTCGGAAGGTGGAGCAGAGCACGCGCTTGCAGGGAGCACGGGCAAACTTCCCCAGACTCGTCAATATTTATTCCGCGTTCCGCGACTTCACCACGTCCTCCACTAAACTTTGATCATCCACCAAAACTCAAGTGGAAACAATGCTTCACAGACTTTACTCAATGACTTACACTTGACAGCACTAACTAGTTCTTTCGTCTCAGCGCAATTGATGGAACATGTCTACTCCAGCAGCGAAACGTCGTCGCATCGAAGTGGCTAACAGTACGCTGCATAAACCTTTCCGTTCACCTTTCAAAACGCCCTTTAAATCACCACTACTTAATAGAAATTCACCCAACACTCCCACATCGACTTCTGTTTCTGCTTCCACTACATCCAAGCCAATCAGTTCTCCTCCATCCCTATCTACTCCCGCTACGACCCCAATTGCTCTAGCATCAAGGGCGTCCGCAACTCGCGCGAAGAAAACATTCACATCCCCTATATCTGCAGCACTAAACGCAGATCCGGATATTGCGCCGTTGGTGGAGATGCAGAGGAGTTTGGAGAGGGAGTTGAAGGAGGTGGAGCAGGAATTGGAGGTGGTGGAGCAGGCGAGGAAGATTGAGAGGGATAGTGGGGAGGAGGGGGTCATTGATGGGGAATTGATGCGGTTATGTGAGAAGTGGAGAGGGGCAAGTAGGGGTGCAGCGGAGGAGCTGTTTGCAAAGGTCAGGGATAGGGTCAACAGGTAGGTGATTGCTTGGCTGTTGGGATGCCTGTGGTGATATTATTGCTGATCTGGTTAATGGTGCAGGATGGGTGGGCCGAGAGCTTGGAAAGAGATGCAGAAGAGACAACAGGAATTTCAGAATCAATGGGACCAAGTCGATGTGATTAATAAGAATGATGAGGATGATGAGGATGGCGAGGGAAAGGATGTGGAGAAGAGAGATATCTATGCTGAGTATGATATCGACCCTGAGACCGAGAATGAGAAGTCGCAGCGAGCCCCAGGCCTTGGTGATACGGGCGAGAACCCTGGAGAGGAAGATGTATGTTTAGTATGTGCGCACATAGAGGATATTGCTGATACTTTGCAGGAATTTACAATGGCTATGATGCTCCGGACATTGAATGTTGATTTGGCGATTATTGGGTACGACAAACAACAACAGAGATGGACTGATTGATCGATCGAATGAATGACTAAATGAACGAAGATTCACATCAGAAAGATTGCAATTGCAGGTGGTTGCTACAAAAGGAGGAATATGCTTCTGCATTCACAGGGAATATTCCTAAGGTATGCTTAAAAACGACTGCTTTTCTACTTCTTTATACTCAAAAGATAGAGATTAGCTAAAATTATACCACTTTGCCAGTGTCACCCTTATGCTATCTTCAACTGCAATATGCGCAATACACAATAATAATAGCTGTTCAAAAACCGCCTCCTATGAAGTAATCTGTGCTTGGGGACCTCTATGGAACCCGTTCTACAAGGAGAAACTCTCTGCTGAGCTAGTCCCTCAAAAGAGAGTTGTGCCGCTTGAGCAGATCCTGAACAGCTTGTGCCATTCTCATGCTGGTCGTTATTTTTGAAAACATGCTGCCATCAAAGCTATGGACTATCTATATAAATTTCCTAGCTCTCTTCCAGCAATGCATGTCAGTGTCTGCACATGCTTTACCTATTAGCGCGCCTGCGGATGCTTCGGTCTAAACCAGTCTCGTTTCGTCCATTTGGAATGATAACTGTCCATGTGTACTCACTTGTACTTTAAATTGACCATGCGTAGGTGTGAACTAGATATTTGAATGATCCTATATTGGCTCTTCCATTGAATTTCTGTTGGCACCTCACAGCTTCTTTTTTGACATACACGACTGTACTTGAGAACTTCGCAATAAGTCCCATCAGTACTATTCACTTTCGAAGGCTTGTATGCCGCAAGGGGGGAACAGGTTGCCACGGTGAAACTAGGGTAGTAACGGATGATTCGACGCACTCGATGGATTGCGAATCTAAACCCACTCATGAATACACCATGGGGGAGGATCAATGGGATTCTGGTGCCCAATTACCGGCCGAAAAGAGGGTATCCATTAACAAGACTTCTACATTCCATCCGTTTCCTCGTCTCCCCATAGAAATCCGATCCTTGATCTGGAGGTTTGCAATATCTCCACGTCTTGTGAATCTTTGGGCTATAAGACACCACTTTCCCAATATACAAAGGACCAATGGCTGTTTGGCTTCAGACGATGGCACTTGCAGGCATGATATGGTGGAACGAATTTTCACTTCGCCATTTACTCGACCGAATGTGTTTGAGGTTTGCAAGGAATCAAGGGCTTGGAGATTTCAAAATGGTCTTGTTATACTCAATGTAGATATTCAACTACCAGATGATGTGTCTGCATGGGAAATGCGCAGCATAGATGGGCAAATTTGGGGGGCGAGAAAGCAACAGCAGTTGGAAGGGGCAAAATTATTTCGGAGCTAGGAAGAGAGAAGGACGAGAACAGTTTATTCTAAATTCACGAAACGATATAATCTTGGCTAGAAGAGAGTGGTCTTCTCATACGATATACAGAGAAGGCTGCCAATGGAATAAATTTGGCTCCGGTGCTGTCGGTGAGTGGACTACTTTTGAATTTCCAATAATGTTGAGCCGACTACCTCCAGAAGTCTACACGATCATTCAATTTCTGGCAATTGAACATTCGGAAGTCCGGAGATGGAGATAGGAAAACGTTCAAGTTTTGGTACAAATGTCATCTTTGAGAGAATTTATCATATATCGTATTTGGGAAATGGTGCGATCCTCTAGGCCAAGTGTATATCAATGTCAGCGCCGTGTGAAAAATAAGATGGAAGGCTGGTTCGATCAGTTGCGGAAAGATAATCCGGGCTGGCAAGCGCGAGTCCAATACCCTTCGTGTCAAGAGTGGGAGGAATTGAGTAGAAAACTGAGATGATCTTGATATTATTGCTAAATACAGGTCTGAACTACTTATTTGGTCAAGAGCCCAAACTCGGCCATCTATATCAGGGCAGGAGGGCGACGGGTGGGGCTCGTTTATCGTCCTTGTCTAGGGAAAGGAGGTGGGTGGGTGTTAGTCTTTCTGGGTCGATTTCCTATGAGTTGCTCGATATTGAGCCCAAATATTCGGAACACTTCCTTTGCCTCAGATTCTACTCAGAGAAGAGTCGTGACTAATTACTCTTACATAGACCGATCTACACATGTCTTTAGACTGCTGCCAGATTCAAGACGATTCGTGCAACCGTATCATTAATAGGTCAATGTTTAGGGCTTTGCATATACATTGCATAATACAATTTGCCCAGTTACCAAGGCTTCAGCTATCAGATATTTGACAAACTATACCTTATTAAACATTTGGTCTCTCTCATTCCTTCCCCAAAACCTTCCCTATTCTCGCCAATGCCTCCCTCATAACCTCTTCTTTCACCGCAAACAACATCTTCACCCACCCCATCTCTCCATCAATACCACCCCACCGTTTCCCCGGTTGCACCAGCACTCCACTCTCCTTGATTTTATCCACCACAGCCGCTTCTTCCTCCCATGTCTGCGCATCTTTCGCTACCCGCACAAATATCAACATGCCTGCTTTCACGGGTATGTATTCTATTCCCCATTTGTCCAGTCTCGTCGTCAGGTATTCGTATGCGGATTTCAGACGCGATGTGTTAAGCGAGATGAGATGGGGAAGATCCGGGGATGTGAGAATCGCAGTTACGTAAATGCTGCTGAGGATGGAGACTTGCCAGAATGAGGAGAATGTTATGCCGGCGAGGAGGGATGGGTTGGCTTGGGAGACTATGCAGGCCTGTTTTATGTTAGTTTCGGTACTAGTAGTATTGTCTTCCTAGCCTTCAAGAGCAAAACGGTAAGGAAAAGGAATGAAAGAAGAAGATAAACTCACAGTCCGCACCCCAGCACTACCGAAACCCTTACTAGCGGTCCAGAGAACATGCACTCTACTCCTCCTAATTCCCTCTCCATCCCTAACCAAACTCAATGCACTTACAAACGGTTTCTCGGGGTCGGTATTGAACGAGCAGAGCGCGTTGACTTCGTCGGATATATAGTGTAGATTATGCTCGTGTGCGAAATCCATCAGCTGGCGTAGGACAGCCGGCGAGTAGGTGTCATCGCAGGGGTTGTGCGGGTTGCAGATTAGGAGGGCTTTGATGCGGGAGGGCGTGGGGTGGGAGTTGTAGGTTTGCGTGAGGCGGGTGATTACGGAGGGGGTGAGGGAGTCGCGGAAGGCGGGGGCGGGAGAGGCGAGGATGGTTGCGGAGGCGTGGATAGTGGAGTAGAGGTGGAAACCACCTGGGGGGAGAGATGGGTTAGTTTGAGGTTTATAGCATGGGCAGAATGAGGATAGTAGATTGAATAGAGAGCTTAGGTTATGTGTAGCTCTGGAGAGGGGAAGGGGAATGGAAAAGGAAGTAAATAGGCAAAGGGATGAGCAGTGATGGAAAAGAACGATGAGATGAATTCAAAGAGAAAGGCAAGGAGGACACACTCCAGAATGGGCCAGGCGTGAGAATGATATCCCCCTCATCGCATATTGAACACAGCAAAGCATCCAACGAATTTCCTGATCCAGCACTGACAGAAATATGATCCGCTGTCACCGGCAAAGACGGCTCAAAGTAGGAATTGAAGAACGATGCAAGTCCCTCACGCAACTTCGGTTCTCCTCCAAATCCCTTTGGGTAGTTCAAAGTCTACAGACGTGATCAGCACATGCTTCATAGTCACATGATTTTCACATGCCCTGAACAAAGAGTTCTCCTATGTCCTATTCTGGTAGGAACATTGGTAGACATGTGACACAGTGAAACAGGAACTCACTTCTTCATCCAACTCCTCATTAATAGCACTTTTGCAAATCCTCACCAATTCCGGTCGTAACAACGTATTCTCAGCTTGTTCCAGCCGCACCAGGCCCTTTGGGGGAATGGCAGCGAGGAAAGCCGGCGGGGGCAATTTTGCCAATTTCGCCGTCATGTGAACAGAAAGACCGAGATCATCTTTCTGCTGCTCCGAAGACGCCATGTTAGACTAGACCTTTCGTTCTTCTCGATTGTGTGATTTTGGGTGGGTGGGTGGATTGTCGTCGTATTGTAAAGGAGGATTGGCGGCGTTTTCTTGGCGAAATTTTGTGTATCTTTCGATGATTCAACTTTAAAAGCTTTGATATTGAGGGGGATTCGGATTGGCGACGGGTAAAACGGTGTTGAGGGCTGATAAGTAGAACATACTATGTAATAAATGGTGGAGACATGGACGCGGGGGGGCAAAGGTGCATGTACGAGTTAGATTGCATCGTAGTGCTGCGGATCGTACCACACACGGACAAATTTCTTACTTCAGAGTAAATACGCGGGTACTTATGTAAGGATGCACTAGACCGAGACTATGATCAATCCATGGACAGGTTGAGGTCCGGTGTGGGTGGAGAATTGTGCTGACGGACAAGGACCCCATGTATGCCGCAACGCCAACTGCAATAGGAAGCTCAGAGAGGTGAAGAACACGCAATTTTCAAAAAATCGACAGGCTTCCTTCCGATGAGATGCTTTTGATTCTATTCCTTCTATGCTACCTATTCCTGGAATTCTGCTGTAGTCCATCTAATTTCTCTACCCATTGCTCACCGAAGGATGTTATCGTAATAGATCAATAAGATGATGTACAAGGAAAGTAACAGTTGCGCATCGGACTACTCCGCCTCAAACGATATCCGTTTGGCTTTCGAAAGTCTTCTTCACTACGATACCGTGATCTGCACTCTGACCGTGCATTTCGCTGAGCACATAAGTCTCTCCATTTGGGTGGATTCGATGCCACTCTTCCTGCGCCTGTTGACTAGTTTTTGATATTGTTGCCATGGGTGCCTCGCTCTCCTGAGAAGTCTTTCGTGTATTTTTGTCTGTTCGTGATGTGCTGCGGTTGCTGCGGTTGCTGCGGTTGCTGCGGTTATAACTTCTCAGAGTGAATAAGGACCGGAAACTGCGGAGAATGCTTTCGGTCGATTGGCCCTTCGGGAATATTGGTCCCAGTGTTGGTAGGCAAGCGGCGACTACAGAAACACAGGGTTCGATGGTAGACCAGATGAGGATGTTGGTAATAATTGCTGCGCGTTATTAGTTAGTCATATTCATCGATACCAAAATAAACCCAACGAAGAGCCAAGAAAGAAACTCATTCATACAAGTATAAAGAACTTCAACAGATTCGAAATTGTTGTTATATAAGAAAACCCATTGATAATAGATGCGAACGCATTCCGAGATAACACATCTGCCGCAATAATTAGCTGTTGTACGCCCAAATGAAGTCTTTGGGCAATTCATACAATCCACCGAGCGCGAAAATGCCAATCAAGGAAAGCTTTCTCCTTGTCTCTAAATGTAAGGTCTTGATAACAAAGACAGGCATGCATAAAATTATAACATCTAAGGCCAAGTCAAGTGCAGACCATGCCATCAAGAATGCCGAATAGTTTAGAATGAAGTTCGTATGCGCGCCGCTAAGATCTGTTGTCCAATTATCGGAAACTGGGAATTGTTCGAAAACCTGGCACTACATTGATTCAATCTTAGCAGAAATCCTCCAGCTCAGTCATTGTGTAATACTCACCAGAAACGTAGAAATACCCCAAAGCACGGTAATTACGATCAAAACGTTGGCGGCCTTGTGAAACCCAGGTGTGATGAAAATGCGCTTGTAAAAGCATAAGATGGAGACTTTGATGAAAGCCAGCGCGGGCATAAGGAGGCATGGGTTGATGAAGATGACCTATGATAATTCCATTAGGGTTTCTGTAGAAGTATAGCGATGCATTAATTACCTTCTGGAATACCACAAACTGCTTCGTATCTAAGTTATCGATAGGCTCGCCGATGGCATGAATAGCCACTCCATATATGTTCAGGATACCTCCAGCGACACAGAGAACCTGCTCCGGCAATTAGAACTGCGAAATACTCTATGGTGACGCGGTTTCAGGAGCGTCCAGAAACCTGCAACCGTAGAATGGTTCTCCACGCACCGTAGAAATTACGCAAAGCCAATCATCCCATCCGAATCGAGCACCTTTGATGAGGCGCGCGCATCCTCGAAAAGTGGTAGCAATTATCGCGAGTATAGGAAAGACTATACTGATGGCAAGCGTCGATTTGCCAGTAGAAGTAAACGCCATGACTGCGAGGACGTGATCTTGGCTTCACTCGTTGGCACCGTAATACAAAGAAACAGAAAGCTCCCACACTTCATGATTCCAACAGAACGGATCCCACGTGGGAATTATAGCTTATTTGCAGTTCCTCCCACTTTGGCCCCAATGAAAAGGCAGCAAACGCCAACTAAACGAAAGGAATGCAACCCCAGCTCAATAACGGGACTTGGCAGTTGAAGCATGGTATGGCTGCCGCAATCGCATCAGCTGTGTAAATAGTCTATCGCATCTATATGCAATGCAACGTAATGAAAGTGTGATTTAGATTGATAGTCCTTCAGCAGATTGTAGGGGTCATTGTTCGAGACGCCGACGCTGCAAAGTTCTCAGGAAATTGTCGATAGCTAGTTCCGGGACAGGAAGGTGGCTGTAACGCCATACCTCCTACCTATGGCCACGGAGTGAAAGTACGAATCAAGAGTTTAGGCGCCGCACCCACTATGCGAGGGGACGGTTGCATTTTCATAAACGGCAATTTATATGGTAAAGCTCTGTAAGCACTTGCGTAAGAGCCATACTCCGGCGAGCTTTGGTTCGTCGTAATTCCAAATTGGAATGGCATTAGGAGAAAAAAGCGGTCCGCAGGTTGGTTGAGCGGTTTGAACCCCGTCAAGGGAATTTCCCGCCACTAGCGCGCCCATCGGAGCACGTTTTTCCGATAAGCGATTCGGATTTGTGTTGGTCGTGGATGGGCCAAACTCGCTCGAGATAACGTTTTGGTACGGAAGTACTGTAATGCAATGTTTACACATCTTTACCTCATTTTGCCTAAATCTCCGATTCGTTCCAACATTGTCATTGGCAGAGTTTTGCATGAGAATGGCTGCGGAAACCCTCCAACCCAGGCAGATTTCTTTTGCTGATTGGATTGGGGAACACCCTTGAGCTAAGAAGAAGATGCCAAGATGATTCGAATTCGCACAGCACGGCATTTGTCGCCTGGTTCTTGATTGGCTGCGGCTTTGAAGCTATCATTCGTATGACCTGGCTTCCACGTGAATCATGGCTTCACGAGTTGATATTTCATAAAAGTTGCACTGTCTCTTCCCGCCGTGCTGGTTCAACAATGGCTTCCGAGAAGCGATCCGTGGACGGCGCTGGACAACACAAATCAGAGCCCAAAGTAGAAGCTTCCGAGGCGGACAAGCCAACACCATCAGAGGAGTCGCTGGATGTAGAGGCCCAGAAGGAAAACTCAGGTTCTGCTCAGGTCACCGAAGAATCACCACCAACGCCACAAATCACATATATACTTGGCTGGAAACTTCATCTTCTCACTTTAGCGTAAGCTCACGCCCGAAAAGCCCCGTGAATGACCCCTAATCCTCGACAGGATATGCATCTGCGGATTTGTCACAAATGTAGAAGTCTCCATCGTTTCTACCTCTTTGGTGACAATCTCAGATGACTTTCACAGCTTCAAGGACAACATATGGATTGTGTCCGCCTACCAAGTTACCTACACAGCATTCCTCGTAATATGGGCCAAACTCAGCGATATTTTCGGTCGAAAGAAGACTCTTATTATCGGTCTAATCATTTTTATTGCGTTTTCCGCGGGCTGTGGAGGAGCACAGTCGATGACACAACTGTAAGGTGCATACCACCACGTGTTTACGTCTGGACTAATGTGTACAGTTTGGTATGCCGCGCATTCCAAGGATTAGGTGCGTCTGGTACTTTCGCAGTTCCAACAGTCGTCTTTTATGAGATGATTCCAAGAGCAAAATATCCATTATATAGTGCTTTAATATTTGCCAATGTCATCTTGGCAACTGTTGTCGGGCCTCTTCTCGGGGGAGCAGTAGATAACGATTCAACGTGGAGGTGGATATTCCTCATCCAGTGAGTGCTTCATGTGTGCGAGGATTGCGCATAGTCACTGACGCCTACCAGAATTCCTCTTGGTGTTATCGCACTCGCCATAATTGTGCTCATTCTACCTATGAAATTTCCATATCACGGCTCCACCTTAGCCACGGCGGCTACACCACCAAATTCACTTCGATCCTCTTTGAAAAAGATCGATTATGTTGGAGCGATTCTTTTGCTCGCCGCCACCTTTGTGATTGTCACACCCTTCCTTGAAGTCTCAATTGACTATGCGTGGTCTTCCGCGACAGTAATTGTTCTTTTGGTATTCGGCGGAGTGCTTTGGCCATTATTTTTGTCATGGGAATGGTTCATTAGTCGGACCAAGCGATTAGGACACTTGGAACCTTTCTTTCCATTTCATTTCGTCCACAATCGACTGTACATGGGCGTTGTCATGTAGGTGAGAACCTTTCGAGAGTTGGATATTGTTGCTGACATGTTTCCATCATAGAACATCGATTTTGATGGGAATTCCCGCCACAATTATCAGCTTTGAGATTCCACAAAGATATCAAGTGGCCAATGCGCTCACTCCCTTAGGAGCAGGTATTCGGTTGCTTTCCTTTGTGTGTGCACAGCCGCTGGGTTCTTTTATGGCAAATGCAATAGCTGGAGCGACGAAAATGCCTCCTCTTTTCATTCTACTTGCAGGCACAGCACTGCAAATCCTGGGGCTTGGTCTCATGACAAGGTTGCCAAGCTCCGGTACGATTCCTGGTGAACAGTACGCTTATCAAGCCATCATGGGCTGGGGGTGTGGGTTGACTTTCAGCATCGTGATGCTCATTACACCCTTCACGGTCGGAGCAAAAGATTTAGGTAAGTTGAAATAATCCTATTCTATGCAATGATAACGTTTGTCTGATGCTCGTATAGCTGTCGCAACAAGTTCAGTAGTTCAATTTCGTCTCACTGGACAAGCTATTGGTCTTGCTATCGCTACAGGAGTTTTGAATAGCGACTTATCTTCGAAGCTCTCCACCCTCCTAACAACATCACAGCTTCAAGCACTGCTGCGAGACATTTCTATAGTTGACACATTTCCCCAAAATCTACAGGAGTCTGTGGGTGAGATATTTGGCAAGGCGTATAACTTAAATATTAAAGTTATGATTGGATTCGCTGTTGCGCAGTTTCTGGCTGCTGGCTTGCTCTGGCGACGACCCCAGTTGAGCATAAAGCACAAAGCTTCATAGACGCAGCATATCTACCCTTGGCTACGGATCTCGAGGATTTTTGTTGTGTAGAGCTCTTACTCTAGCGGCACCAGTCTGGTGTTACTTTATTTGTGCAGGCGACGCTTTAGGATAGTTCTTACAAACAGCTTTTTGGTTGGTCAATGGAGGGCGTAGACTGGGTTTAGGAATAGTTTTCGAATACCGGAATCATAGCTTTCTTGTTCTTGTAATTTTCATTCGCTGAGAGGGGTTATCTGGTCGGAATTTCAGAAATGGAGACAGACATCAGGGGAAAGCTAAGGTACACTTTTTCGCTGAGCTAATCTAAACACTAAACTTGGATGGTATACGAGTGGCTTTGTGCTTTGAAACATACGGATGTTTGATTGTTTCAATTCTAGTTTGGACATGAGCGATTGCCGAATTTCTCCGGCATGCTGCAGACAATAATGGACATTACTTGTCTGATGGTGGCAATGGTCCAGCAGCAGCCACGGAGCCTGTAAGCAAGGAAAAGTGGGCTAAGGTGATATTATGATGCAGTCAAATTACTAAGTAGCTGCTAAACTGGTGAAATAACTGGTGAAATCGCTAACAAAACAAATCACGGCCATTCTCCAATCATACACCTTCATTGAATGGGATTCCAAAAGTAGTCCCTGGTTTCAGATCATACCCCCAACGCGGAAATACGAGAATATTCAAATTTTCAGAAATTTTCAAAAGGCTGGTACAGCACGGCGGATCGTTCTTCTGATCGCCTGAGCCGCCGTGATCAAATCTTCTTCGGAAGCTGCTCCGGGAATGGTGCTTCCGTTCTTATGAACAACGTTTTCGTTCATCTCTGGTGTACATAATTTGCTGAGCGCTTGAGCAGCGGCCGCATGCCTTGCATCTAGAGAGTCAAATATCAGCATCTGGCGAAAATCACCAAGTAGGTATTGTTGATATGACTATTCAGTGGAATAATGTACTTACCATTGGCACCCCAAATGTTCGCAGTAGGAATGCTGATCATCATGTTGTGCGTTTTGGCATTAAGGACTGGAGTCCATCCATTGAAGAAGATTGCGCCAGTAAATGGAGCACGCTTTTCTGGTTGAGCAAGAAGGATATCTGCAGCAATACCTGCAGAAATGGACGAAGCGCCGATGATTTCGAATGGACCATTCAAGTCTATATACTCGAAAATGTTATCCAACGCAGCTGCGACACTGGCTGCATCATTAGGGTCGGCGAATGTGAAGTATTCGTCGTCTTCGGGAAAGAAGCCCTTCAGATCTGGATCGTAATTAGACTATTAATGCTCGAGGTATTCGCAGACGTAACCTGCCTTCGTCCATGGGCACCGGTATGGTTCCTTCTACAAAGTGCCACTCATAGCCTTCACCAAGTTCATTTCGTAAAGCCGCTGTAGTAGCCTCGAATACCTGTCGGAAATGTTGTTAGGAAATATGCCGCCACGTTGGAGTACCATCACTTACCCGACTATTCATTCCTGACCCGTGAAGGGCTAGAATTCTTATTTTTCCATTGCTTCCGCTCATGATGATGTAATAGTACTGGTATAAGTTTCAGATCTAGGGCTTAGGCTCAAGGTATGGTTGTTGATGTTACAATAGCTCACTTTGGGGGCGGAGTGAAACTGAGGAGAGACATCACGATCTTTTATATTTAGGACGTTATCGTATCTATCGGGCTTCACCACTCATATGGCGACATTTCACTGCCAGCTGGTCTAGACGAAACAAACTTTCTGGTTGTACAAGCTCAAAGGTTGCAACTATCAGCTGTGCATAGGAAGCTTGATCTAATCAAGTGTTTTTATGGGTAGCACAGCCCTTGGCAGACCCATCCATTCCACGTCCATTTACACGCAAGAAGAAATGAAATCCGACATGAAATAGCCTTATGACATTAGTATCGTGGCCAATGAGGATGTTAATCAAGGGAGTGGGGTGATTACCCAGTGGCTCGCTTATGCATAGGGAGAATTATGTGATAGAAATCTCAGTGTTCTCGTCGGACACTGGACGGTTAAAAGAACAACCCATGTATTTCAGTACAAACTCATGCATCTGTGCGGCGTCGCCTATCGCTACCTACCACTCGGAGAATAGGATACTAACGGTTGGAGTAAGCACCGAGTTTTTGGCGGCAAGCCAGTACATCTGATAGTGGGCAGGCTCAATGCTATCACCGGCGGTTGTGTGCGTATCCCCACAATTACTCCGCTACGTGGCTGAGAATTGATACTGTAAGACAGGGCAGATTTCCTCTGGATTTGACATAATATCGTCGCCATCAAATCGAACTTTAATCGGCAATTATCCAGTCTTGGCATTCTGAGCTCCTGCCTAATTCCTCTTTACCGGTATGCAGCAGAAACGGAATTCTCCAGCCAAGATTGTGCGCCCTCTCACCACGTATCTTTTCATCGATCCAATGGCTGAAATGTAATTCATACGGCTGAAATGCAAATCACATCTTGCTCCAACAATCGACTTGGCACATCACGTCGGCTCCTTTGGCCACTATCTGAATGCCTTTCGATTGATGCCAGGTGCTCCTTTTAGTGCTTGCCAGTTGTATCAGCTGCGAGGGATGGCATCTTCGAGGCCGGATGAGTCTGAGCCGGCAGCTGCTAGGCAGCCAGTGGCTGTCATAGGCATTGCTCTAAAATTTCCACGAGATATCTCCTCTGCAGAAGACTTTTGGCAGATGTTGATGAGTGGAAGATGTGCAGCCGCGGGGATACCGAGAGAGCGGATGAATGCAGATGCATTCCGTGGTTCAGGCGAAAACAACTTTGACACTGTACGTCGATCGAAGCATCACCTGGTAATATCTACTGAATAGAGCACGGATATAGTTTTCACCTCAAGGAGGGCATTTTTTAAATAGTGATGTCGCGGCCTTCGATGCCCCTTTTTTCTCCATACCTCCCACGGAGGCAGCGACCATGGACCCCCAACAACGAGGGCTTCTGGAAACCGCCTACCTAGCATTGGAAAATGGTAGGGACTTAGGTTGTTTCTTGTTATCACATTACTCATTATCTCCTTAGCTGGAATTACTCTCGATCAAGTTTCTGGCTCGAAAACCTCCGTCTTTACAGGCTGCTTCACAGATGACTACAAGATGATGTATGCTAGTGACCCAGAGCAATCCTCGCTATACGGAATGACTGGCGTCTCGTCATCTCTGCTCGCAAACAGAATCAGTTGGTTCTTCAATCTCACTGGCTCAAGTGCCAATATAGATACAGCTTGCTCTAGTAGTCTGATGGCCCTAGATATTGCTTGTCAGAACCTACATGGTGGCGAGTCGAACATGGTAGGTCAAATCTTTGCTGTTCCATATGCTTAGTATAAGGGTTTTTTTTTCTTACTGATTACTCTAACCGAAGAGTCTTGTTGCTGGGTGCAACCTGATTCTTTCGCCTGCAACTATGCTGCTGCTCGATAACCAGAATCTACTATCGAAACATGGCCGGTCATATAGTTTCGACAAGCGAGCGGATGGATATGCAAGAGGTGAAGGATTTAGTGTCCTAGTCCTCAAACGTCTCTCCGACGCCATGCGGGACGGTGATACTATCCGGGCAGTCATAAGATCAACCCATTCGAACCAGAATGGCCATACCACAGCGGGCATTACACGTACCAGTCGAACGGCTCAAGAGAACCTTATCCGCGAAACTTACGAAAAGGCCGGTCTATCTATGGAGCCAACAAAGTATGTCGAGGCTCACGGAACTGGAACACGTTTAGGTGATGCTTTCGAGGCAAATGCTATTGGGGATACTTTTCGAAAAGGCCGAAAGTCCAAAGAACCTTTATACATGTAAGATTCTATCCAACATCACCGCCACTGTAGGTCACTAATATTATTCCTAGTGGGGCTGTCAAATCCAACATCGGACACCTGGAAGGAGGAAGTGGGCTAGCTGGGTTGATCAAAGCTATACTGGTTCTGGAGCACGCAATCATTCCTCCAAATGTGAACTATGATGCACCAAATCCTAGGATCGACACGCAGATGTTAAATATTAAGGTAGGAGACTCCCATAAGTCGAGGTATAATATCTAATTCTACAAAGTTTCCGGTGCTACCTGTACCCTGGCCAAATACTGGGTTGCGAAGAGCTTCGATCAGTGGAATGGGGTTTGGTGGATCCAATGTTCATGTCATTCTCGACGATGCTTATCATTTTCTGCTCGACCATAAAATGACTGGTAATCACAATACAGTAATTCATCCACCAACGGTGGAGGAAATGAATTCTGAGTCTGAGAAACCGAGCTCCTGTCGTAAATTTAATGTTTCTGAACATCGTATTCATTGCACCCCAAAACTCAACCCTAGATTGTTGGTCTGGTCAGCGTCTGACAAGAACAGTCTGCAGCGATCAATCGCATCCTGTCTACAGCACTGTCAGGCTCTCGATTCCAAATTAGGTGCTACCGAAACTGAAGACTATCTATGTGACCTTGCGTATACTTTATTTAACCGTAGAAGCTCCTTTTCTTGGAAAGCATTTCTTGCAGTTGAGTCATTGAAAGACCTGTCTCAACTAGAGATGACTCCATCGGCAGCCCTTTCCATGTCTGCCCCTCCACGAATTGGTCTAGTATTTACTGGTCAAGGAGCTCAGTGGTTTGAGATGGGGCAGGAGCTGAAAACTTATCCAGTGTTTTACGATAGCCTTGTCAAGTCTGCAAAGGTCTTGCACGATTTGGGTTGCGAATGGGATTTGTTGTGTACGTATTGTGGGATTTGCCATCAGAGAGATTGGGCCACCGCTTGCTAACTACAAAATTAGATGAGCTGTATGAAGCACCTAATCCTAGTGTCAACTTACCAGAGTATAGTCAACCTCTGTGCACGGCAGTTCAAATCGCATTGGTGGATCTTATCAGCAGTTTTAACATCGTAGCTTCCACTGTCGTAGGACATTCTTCCGGAGAGATTGCAGCAGCGTAGGTTTTCTTGCTAGAATTTCCAAACTTGTTACGGTTACTGAGCTGTTCTTAGATACTGTATTGGTGCTCTGTCCCAATCATCTGCAATGAAGATTGCGTATTTCCGCGGCACGCAAGCGAAGATTCTAGCAGAAGAGAATGCCCCACGGGGTGCCATGATAGCAGTAAAGCTGGCCCCAGGGGACGCACAAGTGTACATGGACAAAGTGGCAGTCATTCACGGAAGCTTGGATATTACCATTGCTTGCTATAACAGCCAAAATAATATTACCATTTCCGGCGACAGATCTCAAATCGATACACTACATTCTATCCTGGCCGAGGCAAACCAACAATCGCACATACTCAAAGTTGACGTTGCTTATCACTCTTCTCAGATGGTGAAAATTTCCGAGAGCTATAGATTACTGATTCAGGAACTAGAAAAAGGACCTAGCCAGCGGCAACACATCTCAATGGTGTCATCGGTGACTGGCGAAAAAGTAAACCCAGAAGATCTATGCCAAAGCGACTACTGGGTTCGTAACCTAGTGTCGCCAGTCAAATTCGACAAAGCCATGGCTATGATTTGTAATCCATCATTCAGATCTAAACGACGCAAGATCGACAACAGTCATGAGCGAGCACTTTTCGTAGACATTCTTGTGGAAGTGGGACCGCATGCAGCTCTGAGAGGGCCCATCAACGACACAATCCAGCAGCTCTCTAGTTCTCAGACCTACATTTCTCTACTTCTACGAAATATCTCAGCCATCCGAACAGTGCTAGATGTAGCTGGCCGCTTGCACTGCGCGGGATATCCCGTCAATCTTAACCAAGTGAACCAGCTCAGCTTGAGAAAGTCAAAAGTACTTAGTGACCTGCCAGGATATTCTTTCGATCACAGTCAGAAATATTGGTATGAAAGCAGGGTCAGTAAGGGAATACGTTTCGGTGCCCACGCGAAGAATAGATTGCTAGGGAAGCCGGTTGCCGATTGGAATCCACTGGATGCGCGATGGCGGAACTTTATCAAAGCCTCGGATCTACCTTGGATCGAAGATCATAAGGTATGTAAGCTAGTATTTCTGAAAGGAACGTCTTGCTGATAAAATAAGGTCCAAGGAACTATTCTGTACCCGGCTGCGGGAATGATTGTCATGGCACTGGAAGCTGCAAGACAGCTAGCGGACCAGGAAAAACAAATTTCTGCGTTTCGTGTGGAACAAGTCAAGTTTGATGCCCCTTTAGTTATACGGTCTACAGCCACGGAAGTCCAAGTGTCACTTCGGCCGAAGCTTGCCCAGACTATGGATGCATACAGCCAAGGCACTTCATCCTTCGATTTTGTGATATATTCTTACCAAGATGAGAAATGGGTTCAGAATGCGAATGGGGAAGTAAATGTGATTTGCAAAGATCAGTACGCAAGTACTCGAATTGGAAGCTCGACCATCTCGGACGCTTCGAATCAATCGCAAATGGATACCACGAATTTCTATCGCACTTTACGAGCTTCGGGATATGAATACGGCCCTTCATTCCAGGTCGTCAAGAGAGCATCTCAAAGCATCAATGGAGCCACTGGCGAGGTGCAGGTTTTCCGAGAATCTGCTGAAGCTCATGTAGTTCACCCCACAACCCTTGACGGCATTCTTCATCTTATTTTCGCATCTCATACAGATGGCGGTAGACGAACAATGGATACTCTACTCCCAGTCCAGCTAAAGAGTCTTTGGATATCAAGCTCAGCTCTGGGGCATGATTTAGACGTGTCTCCGCGCTTCGATGTAGCTTACGTCTCCGCAAGGAAACTCGAAACAAGCTACTTGGGATCAGAAACCGATATTTCAGTCTTCACTGAATCTGGCGGTACTCTTTTAGCCAGGATAGAAGGATTCAAATTGCAGAAAATGACTACGACTACCATTAGCGTTGACTCTTCTGCATTGGCTACCATCCCCCCGAGGCTGTGTCGCAAGCTTGAGTGGCGGCCAGATCTAAGCTTTCTAGATGCTGACGAGATATTCACGATGTGCGGTGGTAGGAAGGAAGGATATGAAGAGCCTACCGAATTCTTCCATTCACTAGATCGTCTGATAAATCTCTTCCTGAAAAGAGCGATGCTGAAAATGAATACATCGGGATATGATATAGCACAGCTCCCTCCGCATATTCAAAGATATGTTGAATGGATTAAGCGAGCAGTTCAGACGGACGAAACCAACGTGGGGGAAGACGCTAACATAGAACCTCTATCGAAAATAGTCGGAGAAGCAAATGACTACGGAAAGCTCTTGGTTATCGTGGGCAATAATCTATTCGAGTTGATTACTGGGCAGGTTGACCGCCTCTCTTTCTTCTTTCAATCCGATCCCGACTTGCTGCCTGCAGCCTACATATCTCTCAACCAGATCTCAAATTTTATGCAGCCCCTGCATAATTATCTGGATAACATCGCACATCTTGATCCTTCAATGCAAGTTCTTGAAGTTGGAGCTGGCACTGGTGGAACTACAACATCTGTTCTAGATGCTTTGACTTCAAGATCAGGAGATCCTCGCTATGGACAATATGATTTCACGGATTTGTCCCCAGCGTTCTTCGAAACTGCTCGTGAGAAGTTTCGCAATTTTCGCAGGGTTAACTATAAGGTCTTTGATGCTGAGCAGGATCCGACGGAGCAGGGATATGCTCTCCATTCGTATGACTTAGTGATCGCTTCCAATGTGAGTGTGCTACCCGTTATCCTAAGTCATTACTGATGAAAATAAGGTCTTGCACGCCACTCGGAGTTTGGCAAACACCTTGCAGCAAGTTCGCTCACTTTTGAAACCGTAAGTACTCCGTCCAACAATTAGAAAGAAGTCATACTAATGTCAAACAATCATACAGTGGAGGAAAGCTGATTCTGATGGAGATGATTCGGCCTGACATTCCTAGATTTGGGTTTGCCTTTGGATTACTCGAAGGATGGTGGCTTGGTATGGATGTTTCCTAAACATGACTTTCTATTTCGTACTGATGTTCCCGTCAGGTATTAATGATTCTCGTGAATGGAGTCCTTGCATCTCGGAAGAGAGATGGAACGAGGTGCTGACAGAGAATGGGTTTTCTGGGAACGATCTCATTTTCCCGGATTTTAAAGACGAAAACTGCCGCCAGATGTCGGTGATTGTTTCGACAGCAATCAGCTCTACGCCCAGTGAACGAAGTGATGAAGATCTTGACCTAGTACTCCTAGTCAGTGATGAATCCGATATCTCATCACAATCTACCATGAATATTAAATCCGGACTGGAATATCTTGGAACGACAATCAAGGAAATCGTCACTTTGCAGCAAGCCACAGGAACCAGACACGCACCAGGAAGAACAATCTACATTACTTTGTTCGATTTGAAGCGTCCATTTCTAAGAGCAATGTCTGCGGACGGTTTTACAAATCTTCAAAGCCTATTACAGTTGGCAAAGGGCATTCTTTGGGTCAGTGGGGTGGCCTCCATGCCTGAATGTGGGATGGTTGACGGGCTTGCCAGGGTCATCAGAGGTGAAAGCAACAAGCTAGTTCTAGTCACCGCATCGCTTGAGGCGGACGACGGCATACTATCACAGCGTCAAATAAATCACCTTCAGAGAATCGTCCAACGAACTCCCTGGGATACTCTAAACTCCGACTACGAAACAGCTTTCGTAGAATCACATGGTACGATCGAAGTTGGCCGCATCGAAGATGACGAAGATCTGAGCCAGCAAATTATCGACTACTCACGACATAAAAACCCCACCGCCCAGACGTGGGCTCAGAATTCGTGTTTGAAAATACAAGTTGAATGTCCAGGTTTGCTTGATACTTTGTATTTTGCTGAAAGCGATGTTAACACCGAACCACTCGCCGTGGATGAAATCGAAGTTAGCGTAAAAGCTTCCGGAATCATATTCAGGGACGTTTTAACTGCCTTGGGCAAACTTGATGGGGGCTATATGGGTTTGGAATGCGCTGGTGAAGTCACTCGTGTTGGCGCGAACTGTGATTTCTATGTCGGTCAGCGCGTGTGTGGATTGGCACCAAGTTCATCCTCAAGCTATGTCCACATGAATCGCCATTGTGTAATGGCTATCCCTCCTGGAATGTCTTTCACGGAAGCAGCATCTCTTCCTGTGGCTTTCTACACCGCGTACTGCACCCTCGAGTCGGCTAGAATCCGCAAAGGGGAGTCCATATTGATTCATTCCGCAGCTGGAGCCACGGGACAAGCAGCTATCCAGCTGTCTTGCTACTTTGGTATATCTGAGATCTACGCCACCGTCGGCACCGATGAGAAAAAACAACTCCTTAGGGATCACTATGCGATACCAGAAACTCATATATTCTCCAGTCGAGACACCGACTTTGCAGAGCACATCAAAAGATGTACCAAGGGTGGTGTAGATATTGTCCTCAACTCTCTCTCCGGAAAGGGATTGTTAGCATCTTGGGAATGCCTCGCAGCTTATGGCAGGTTTTTGGAGATAGGCAAGAGTGACATCATAGCAAACAATAGCTTGCCTATGCAACAATTTCTAAGAAATGTCTCATTTTCCGCGTTTGACTTATCGACTCTGGTCACCGAACGACCGGAGCGCCTGGCTGATGCTACGAGAGCTTTAGAAAGCTTGTGGATTGAGAAGAAACTACGATTGATTACCCCGTTACACGTATATCCAGTCTCGGAAGCTGAGGCTGCATTGAGGCTTCTACAGAGTGGAAAGAGTTCAGGGAAGATTGTTTTGGAAATGTTACCTGATAGTCTGGTCAAGGTATTTATATGTTCTCAGGCAGGTTTATTACGAGCACATCTCTAATGAAATTGCACAGGTTATCTCGAACAGGAAGCCCAAAGAACTTTTCAGAGCAGACCGAACTTATGTTGTAGTTGGTGGCTTGGGCGGCCTTGGCAGAAGTATTGCACGCTGGATGGTGACTCAAGGGGCCAAATATCTGCTTCTACCCTCACGATCGGGACCAAACACGGATAAAGCTGTCGAATTAGTAGAAGACCTAGTGGCAAAAGGTGTTACGGTTAGGGTACCTGTGTGTGATGTCGCAGATCCTGCATCAATAAAATCCGTCCTAGTAGATTGTGCTACAAATATGCCTCCAATCGCTGGATGCATCCAGGCGGCCATGGTACTCCGAGTAAGTTCAACTCCCAAAACCACTTCCAAAGCATAGTATACTGATTTATATAGGACTCTCTATTCGAAAAGATGTCCTTCGAAGACTGGAAAACCGCCATCAACCCCAAAGTAGATGGCTCCTGGAACCTGCACAAGCTGCTTCCTCCGCAGCTTGACTTCTTCATCATGTTATCCTCCAACTGCGGGATTCTCGGCCAAGTCGGACAGGCTAACTATGCAGCTGGCAACACTTATCAAGATGCACTTGCTCGCCACCGAGTCTCGCAGGGCGAACACGGTATCTCCATTGATCTTGGCGCCATGATGCTCGAGGGATATGTGAGCGAGAACGAAGAAGTATCCAAACGACTCCTGGAATCCGGATACTTCCACCCCTTGACGCAAGATAATCTATTCGCCTTACTCGAGCACTGTTGTGATCCCGCAGTGAGATTGACACCGGCAGATAGCCAAATCATATTTGGACTCGCTCGACCTACCGCCATGTCTACGGAGGAAATACTCCACGAATCCCGTCTTGCATCTCCTCTCTTCCGCAGCATGCACATCCAAGATTTCATCTCCGATGCACAAGCACCCGAATCATCAGCCCCAGAGGTCAACAACTCCAAGCAACAATTCATCTCCGCGCCAACGATAGCCGAAGCGGGTGCGATCGTCACAGCAGAACTCGTGAAGAAGCTCTCGCGCAATCTACCGTCGATGAGTGCGGGCAAAGTCGACGTATGGCAGCCGTTGATGGCGTATGGAGTGGACTCGCTACTCTCGGTGGAATTGCGAAGCTGGTTTGCGAGGGAGTTTGCGGCGGATGTGGGGATATTTGAGACGATGAATGGGGCTACGTTTAGTAGTATTGGGGTTACGGTTGCGAGGAATAGTCGGTGGAGGACAACTCAGAAGGGGGAATAAAATCTGGCTGGTCGCAGGAATTCGCGCATGTTTTATACAAATTAGTGAAGAAATGTTTTGCTTTCTCGGATTGCTAACTCCAGGGCTTCTATTCTCAGGGCCGCAATCGTGCAACATTAGTAAAGTAAGAAAATAGTCGGTTTAACACGCAGAGCTTCCCCAAGCAATCACCCAGCCACATAGGCCGCTGGCTCTACAAAGCAAATTCACCTGTAAATGTAACAGGGGACCCCAGATAAGAGGATGTACAGACGCATATCCATCCATCCATCTATCCATACATCTAGCTTATGAAATTACTTAAGCACAAGGGGAAAGGGAAGCCGAAATATCATAAGATTTCATACAATATGAGTAAAGAGCAAGCTTGAAAAGAAGCTCCAGCTCAAGCAAAGTAACAAGCTCCTCCTATCTATGGGTAGGTATCTTGAATCCCCTCCAGCACATAAAAATCAATCTCCTAGCTAGTAAAGTCCCCTTTTCCCATCGCCCCCGCCAGAGCAAAACTCCTCAAGCAAATTTCCTACCCAGGGTATCACAAAAGAAGTAGTAGAAAGCAAGCATATCCCCTATCCACCCTATCAGCCGATACATACATAAAATCTCCACGCCCCCAAATTCCCTCCTGTGCTCCATGGATGAAGCGAGAAGCAACGAATGAAAGATAATCACTCTTTCCACAATTTGTCTCAATAAACGACGACAACAACGACGAAGAGTGCTTCACAACTCTTTACTCGCTTCCCTCATTACAGCTTTCCCCTTTCCCTTCCATTCAGCATTCTTCCCTATCGAATTTCCAGCATCTGATCCCTGATCAAACCCCCTAAACGAAGAACTAACCACCACCTCCGCAAGCCTCACTTCCGGCCGCTCTGCATCAACAACATGCATGCCCTCTTCATTTATAATATCAGTAGCATTCATTTCCTCATCCTCTTCATAATCAGATCCCAAGAAATCCCTCTTCATCTCGTCGTGCTCCAACATTAACGCGCTGTGATCCGCCAACAATTCCTGATACGACTTCTGTATATTTTCGAATGCTTGCTTGAAATCCGTCTTCTCCTCCACCTCATCGTCTGTGCCCATTTCTTCATCATTATCGTCTTCTTCTGATTCTGGCTCTTCAACCACCTCGTCATCTATGAAGCTATTCTGCTCATAATCCTCGTCGAAATCTCCATCTTCATCTTGTGTGTCGTAAGCAGAAGTTTGGTAATCAAGGTGTTCCTCCTGTATCTCCTGCTTTGTGTCTGACTCCGCTGAATCAGAATCATACTCATTCAAGAAGACTCGGGGACGTAGATCCAATGCTATGTCCTCAACGTACGAAGTATGTCCTCTTCCACACCCGGTGCAGAAGCCGCCCACCAAACATGCGGTGCTCCAGATTTCGTGTTGGCAAGTTTCGCACCGGTAAATTGAATCCACCTCATCCCAGTACATCTCTGCTTTGCCCACTCTTTCGGGGACAATCGTGGCGGGAGGGATATCCATCTCAACTGAAGTAGCTCTATCGCGATCTGCAGGCGTGTCCCCATTTGCAGCTGGGCCTAAAGCATCATCTCCGTCCACCAAAATGTTGCAGTCATCTTCTTTCCGTGAGGTAGACGTCGATGAGGAGGATGAAGGCGTCAGGGCAGCATCGGATGATTGGACAGTATCATCAGTTTTACGGCGCTTTGATGACCGCAAGTTATCATCAGCCATGGTAATGTTAAGCCGCGCATTACGCGATTCCGAACTTGGTTCACTCGCATCTACCGGCAATTCCATGAAGTAGTTCGCATACATGTGAGTATCATTGTCGGAAGTATCATCCGCCTGAACCATCTGTGGCGAAGGAGAGCTTAAAGGCGTGCGAGACATTGGAGGAGTTCCTGTTTGTTGACTGATTCCACAATCTACCAACTGCTCCTGCATCATTCGCATCTGAGCATCGTGCCGGAAGGTCGAGCCAGAACATAAATCGCCGAAGAGGTGCTCGATACTGAATCCTTGTTTTGGATTAGCTTACAGTGTTAGTTTGTGGATAAAACTATCAGTAGCTTACCTTCATGCCAGTTCTCCTCATCTACTGTACACGGAAACACATCTTTCGGCTTAAATATTCCTACAAGATGCTGAAGTTCCGAGCACGATGAATGTCGTGAGTAGGGAAAGGTGATTAGTTTCGGGAGCTTTCGGTTTGCTACTGAAATGTCTTGGTGGCCTTCTTCATCTACAGTACCTCTTTCTTTTCGAGCTAACTTCCGTACCAGAGCTTCCCCCACTCGAGTCAAAGAGATCTCTGAGTCATCTTGTACGGGGCCGCCTTCTTCACTAATGGATATAGATGCTCTAGCAGATTGAAGCTCCTCAAGCAGCATCCGGCGAATGTCTTCCACAATAGGCTCTGTCGTTTCGGCAAATCTAACAAACACGTTAGTAGGTTGATATGACCCATGTGGGAAAAGCGCAGAACTTACACAGTTTCCAATAGCTGGATGATCCCATCTCTGTCAAGTTCGACACCATGTACGTCATCATGGAGATCGCCCATGCCGCCGCCGATGCCAACTTCTGCAATTTCTATCCCTTCTTCGGTGCGAGTAACGATGGGTCGAATAAAAACAACGTCAGAAGAGTGAAAGTCGCAGCCCAAACCCTTCTCACAACTATGAATCCGGGCCTCTTTATCAGTGGTGAGACAACCTTTTTGCTCTTCGTTGCCACATTTGTATCCTACTAACATAGGACCGTCTCGAGAAGCCAATCCTACCTCGCTACCGCGTAGTGACTGGTATAGAGACATTTTATATTTATCCACATGGATCTGCCAATTCGTAAGCTTTGTTCCCTTTCGAAGTTTATCCAAAAACTTACCTGAGAGCCTAAAGCTTGGGACAGTGCCATCCAAACTTCTTCATACCCAAAAGTCCATGCAGCGAAGTGGAATCTAGTATTATTAGGGTATTTTGAGACTTTCTCCAGCAGCTCCCTCAAGCCTTCGGCTTTAGTTGGAAATTTCAGTGGCCCAAGGTTACTTGTATCGAGGTATATGCAATCGAGAGTTTTCACCCCGGTAGTATATTGGAGTAGGAGCGGATTTCGCACTAAATTGTTCACAAACCATGGCTCCGATCTGATATCTCCGGTATACAAAACTGCATTATTCTTATCCTCGAATACTGTATGATTTCAGCATATTCTCGATATGGTCTTCATAGCTAAGACTTACGAAACATGACAGCGCCCGTGCAGTGATTTGCATCGAACAAAGTGACTTGAAGTTTCATCTCAGGCCGCTCAATGATCGTTGGTGTTTCCAATGGGATTGCTTTCTAGAGTAGAGGTCAGTCAGTTGAACATGAACAACAAATGGATCTGGATTGTCAAACTAGGATCTTCCTCAGATGCTTGTAGCGATACTTATGCGCCTCTAGAATACCCTTGGCATAATTTACACGATGTGTGCGCTTCTCCAAACGAACAAGCATTTCCTTGGTGGCAGGCGAGCAGTAAATGCTGGGATGATAATTAGCAAGGTGCCTAGCAATTATATTCATGGACATGCAATGGAGATCTGTAATTTTCGCTGTCAAGCCCGACAAGATGATCGCTATGAACATGACTTAAAAAGCACGCCAAAGGTTGTCGTTGACCAGGAGGTACACGAAAGTAATCAACTATGTCGGAATCAGCCAAGATGAGTAAATACGTCGCACTTCAACATTTCTTACCGCGAATATGCGGAAACTCGGGCATACACCCATTGAAAGTCGACATAGTGAGTACTTGGAGGTATTCAAGAATCAATTGGTTTCCGTAGTGGCTTGCGATGAAGCTGACGATGAAGAATAACACTCTGCATTAGATCCCTCTGGGTAGGGTTTTGTGATTGATCGAAGTTGAAGAAAGGAAGCTTTTAGATATAAATCGAGAAGCGTCAAAAATGGCCACATATGGAAGTGACTAAGTAGTGAAGTGATTTTTAGAGTATTCATTGTTGAAAGGCACGGCCGGGTCGTCGCAGATTACACGACATTTCGCGCTAAGGCGGGTGATCACATGATGGTACTGTATCTTTAGTCATCTGTCACTTTACGTCGTCCGAACAAAAGATTCAACCTCGAACCAACCACAAGCCGGCTACACTGTCCGCGCCTGTTCACAGGACTAGCCAAGAGTTGTCTTGCCTTCAGCCAATACTCTGCAATCACTCTGCAGTTCTTAGTTACTGGTCGGTCGGGATTACACGTTGGAAAATCTTCATAAAAGTGTGATTCATTGTTTTTGGCCATGTTTACATTATTTCCAAACCACTTGCGGTGGCTGTGCCCCTCCACGCGGTAAATGGCTGGGCGTCGCTGGTAATAAAACGCTCAATCGTTTTCATCATCAAAACCTTGGGTATGATCAGAAAATTGGAAATTGGGAATTTGGAGGAAAGCACAAAATGCCAACCGTCGAGTCTGATGAACACTTCCCTATCAACATTTTGGTTGGGGACCATGTCAGGTCTACCACAAAAGGACAGTTCTTGAAGCACATCTGGACTGACTATTTTGACTCTGTATGTATGGTCTGTTCTGCAGACTTCAACCCTCCACAACAACCCTCGATACGGACAATTTCGTTTTTGATCAGCCAGGGACGCCCAGAAGACCTCACAGAAGCTAACCCATCAACGATTTGCCTGCGGATTCACAACCGCCACCTTCACTGTATCATTGAACGGCAAATACAGTACGTTCCCGTGTCACACGCATGGCACGAGCGAGTCGCTTTAGCACACATTTCCAAGCTAAGCAACGATGAGGCAGAAGAGGTTGTTTACAATACCGCTATTCAAATTCTGATCGCTGCTACGGAGAAGCTGGGTCCAAACATAGAAGTATGGCATGACTATATCAGTGTACCCCAATGGCAAAGAGATGCACAACAGCGCCTTCTTCTACAGTTACCAGCCATCTTCTCTTACCCGACAGTCACTCTCATACACCTTGACGATTTTTCAGCACACTCCTTGAAAGAAATATTCCGCACTGCTTCTCCTACGACGTACGTGTTGAGCCATGTGGAGCGTCTTCGAGAGATAGCAAAATTCTACAATGCCCGATGGCATCAGCGAATGTGGACTGCACTAGAATTAGCCCACAGTAGAAGGGCCTGCATCCTCACCCAGGACTATGTTGTCCTCACCGACGAAAGATATATGAGCGATTCATTCTTCTTTTTTCTTGAATACTTCAATCATGCAACGAAAAGCATTGGTCAAGAAGTCGGAAACACAAGATTCATGCCACTCGCGTATGAGCTGAGGTTTCGAGAATTGGCCTACCTCCGAAAAGAGACCAATCCCTCGTTTGGTGAAGTATTCAACCTGATAGCTCAGAAGGACTGTCGCGATTACCGCGACAGACATCTCGCAATTGCATCCTTTCTAGGACTCAAAACACACGACGAGCTGTGCGAACAGTTTCATGACAAAACAACCGATGAAGTCTGCGAATGGACGTGGAAGGAAACTTTAAAGCAAGGCGATTGCGGTCCGCTTCTCCTCGTTCAATCTCCAATATCCAAGTTAAAGTACCCTTATCCGAGATGGATCGCAGGTGGCAGAGAAATGAAAGCTGATATGTGGGGCCTGGGATCTTTACTGCGCCCTCCTACTATCACGATATGTACGAGCATAGCAGAGTCATTACGGCTAAAGCTACAACATGTCGGATCCACTACTCAGATTAGATTCTATAGCTCAAATTCAGATTCTACATTAGAAGAAGGTTTTCGTCGCATTATCAATGTCGCCCTATCATCCTCTCAATGTTGCACTGCCTCAGGGTTTGTGGCTGCGCTTAACAGGCTATATCCAACTTCCCTTGAAGGTTCTATTACCACCGAGATACCAACAACAGTTGAGGGTTATATCCAGGTGAATCCTAGTTTTATCCAAGTTCTCGAAGAACTTCTTGCAGAATTCAGAAGCGAATCCGATGAAGACCAAACAATCCACCAGCAGAACATTGCTCAAAAGATTATAGATCTGTTAAGCATGTCTTCCTCTCATTACTCGAGCATTGGGAGATTCTCACGGATGGAATGGTTGACCTTTCAACACCACGCTCCTTACATGCCCGCCATCGCGATGGTTCGCTGCTATACCTGCTCGCAGTGTTTTCCATTCCTTCTTGAGCTTCTTGGCAAGCCCAATGGTATCGCTGAAGTTTACCGGATTCCTGATCTCCACTACTCCAACACTCTACGAAACGGCGTTGGCATTGTTGTTTCGAACAAGGAGATTATTGGACGGATGTATACTGGGACACCTGCGTGCCAATGCAATAGGTTGGTGGACCTGGAACTCTGACAAATAGTCCCTCTCCAATTTAAGGCTTAAATATATGTCTTTTCTATAACAATCATGACTATGCAAACATGATCCAAGAGATTCTGTAGAAACCGCTTTATGTAAAGTTCAGAGACGTACTAGTCTTTAAACTGAAGGAAAAGGCTGTGCGACCTATGTCGAATATTTCAGACGACTACTTATTATCTTGATATACTCTCATCATCGGCAAAGTTTATATCCATATCATAACAACTGAATGCGTTGCTTCACACTTAGAAATCTCTACCCAACCTATTCTTTGCATGATATAAAAGGAAAAATAATACAATGAGTTAGTTGTCTGGCTTTTACTACAAATTGATATGCAATAAGCTAATTTGCCACCACCACCACACCTTGAAGACCGTCCATCAACACAAAGCACTTACTAGTCCTCATCCTTTTGGAGCAGCTGATCAGTAAGGGTAGATTGACCGACGTTGTCTGTGCTCACGATGGGGGGCGGGGTTGGTAAAGGGGCGAAACTAATTTTGCAAGCGAGGGGAAGGGTTCGGTTATCGTCGTCAATAGTTCTACGGGGTTTGAGGAACGGTTCCAAAGCATGTGCGACGCTGGCAGACGCTGTCAGCAGACTTGGCTGCCCCTTTCTCTGGGATTTTAAGTCCATTGTCTGAAGCATATTCTATCCTCAAGTAATAAGTATCTTACAACCAGCCATCTTATCTAATCAACCCGACTCATTAGACCTCATCTACTCTCTATCCATCTACTTCCCCATCTCCGTCGAGCACTCCACTAACCAATTTCCCAAACTTATCAAAGATTGGTTTCCCGCCCAGCTTCTCCTCCCCATAAACACCCCAACCATCACCAAACAAAACATCCTCCACCGTCTGCCCCGCACCCAATCCATCCACCTTCCCACACACCTCCCGCCACTCCAGCCATTCGCCTCTGCCGGTCCAAACACCCCCTTTCCCACCTCTCAAATCCCACCACCTGTCCCCCCCATCCGCCGCCGCTTCCGCTGCAATTGGCCCATCCGGACTTCTCATATATTGTCTTAACAAAGCCCTTCCGTGCTCTTGATACCACATTTTCTGCCACCAGCTGTCTAATAGCTCCATTGTATTCTGATCGCCATGGAAGTTGAGGGTTGCGGGAACAGTTGATCCAGGAACGATCACATTGGTTGCTAGACTGACATCGTTCCATGAGGTGTTCTTTGGGTCCGGGAGGAGAGTATCGATCTCGATGAATGGAAGGTCAGGAGTATTTGTATTGACACTATTAAGCGCAAATGGTGAGGCGCTGAAGTTTAGATCGGGAGGTAGATGAAGGAGGTTCTTGAATGTTGAGGCGGCGTGCTTGGAGGGTGAGATGATGAGTGACGGGGTAGAGAATTTAATGAATCGCACGTCATCGGCAGAGTTGTTCATTACTTGGAATATGGAGCTGTGATAGTCGAGTCCGATGCCAAATTCGTAGTTACGACCTGGAACGGTAGTCATATTCTTTGCTTTGGCTGGTGGTGGTTTGGAGCTTTGACTGAGTTTCGAAGCAAACCAGGAACTCCATCTCGATTTGGGTAGTTGGGACTTCTGGTACGTTGCACGTTGATATCCTTGCTCCCCGAAGATTTGTGAAAATATGTCCTGACTGTTCGTGATGCCGGGGTGATCCTTCAAGAGCTGCGCGGCTCGTTCGTAGATCGGCTTCATATCGGCCACTTGGCCCATGACCATTTTCGAGCTCATATATCTCGGTCGGTTGTATTTGCCCTCTGAATGTTTGTCGGTTTCGGAGCCATAAATATCTTTAGGCAAAGGGGATGGAGGGACGGAGTAGCATGCTGGATCGTTAGGCGCATTGGAACATTCCTTCTGTGCTCCGAACAGTACCTTTTGCGTGTACTTCTGCGGTCGTAGTAACATGGGAATTGCATCGTCTCCCAAGTCCAACCGCCCGTATCGTTTGAGCAAAGAATCACTTGAATCACGCATGCCGTGGAAGAATCTGCTGATAGTGACTTCAGCAGGAAGTTGAAGCCAACTGTCATCTTCGACAACCAGAATCAGATCATCGTCCTGAGCCTCCTTTCCATTCAGGAAATTCAAAGTGTGCTGAATGGACTGTCCTTGGTGCTTTTCTTTCTTTCTACTATTATCTTCTAGTTCAAATTCGACAAGTGTTGGTGGTGGATAGTTGAGAATTGCGGCTGATAATAGAGTCTTGCATAGATTGATTGTTCGTCTTTTCGCTGGTATCAAGAGATGGAACTTCGGCTTGACACTCGATGTGTTGTCGTTGCTCTGGCTGATCTCATCATCCCATCTGCCGTCATCAACGATATCATATGGTGCAAAAACTTGCGATATACTGCTAGGCACATATGTACCAAAATTTGAAGTCGCCCGTTGAATGTCATCCTAATTGAACAGTGTGTTAGTTTCGGTAGGCGTGCCGCTGTGTCCCGATAGTAGGAAGGTAATTGACGCTCCAGGACAAAAAACATGCACGTTCGGGGAAATGCGTTGCAGCTAACTGTCATTGTCAAAATTCGACCTAGAGAGGCTAACGATGTTGCAATATCTTTGGGTATTGTGGTTGGCTTGTTTTTATGCGCTGGGGAGATTGGATGCCATCTTCTCAATCATCAACATTGCAAGAAAGGATCCACTAACCACATGCCGTTTGCCCAGAATGAATAATATCAAAGTAGCTACTCCTAGAAATATATTGAAGGCACGATTACGAGATCGACCGGGTCTTCTCAATTCCCGTAGAATATGGGCCACAACGACCTTAGCTGGAGAGCTTAGAGGTCTCGGTGGGGTCAAGACTCCTTCAGGGCGTTCTTCGAAAGTCATTGCTCAAACATGAACAGAAGATTCAATTCCTTGCGCTTGCTGAAGCACCGCGAGCATTAAGAACTACTTGGTTTTAGGAGAAGGACAAGCGAAGCAAGGGGGAGCAGAATGTCTTTCCCGAAAAAGTAAACAGAGACGCCACTCTAACTAAAATGAGTGAGGCTGACCATCACACATAGTTATTGCTGTAGCAAGTAACAAGTGGCGTCTAGCATACCTAGTTTTAAATGTTGGAGACTACCACTGCTGTACCAGTCTTTTAATCCGGACAGCAACCACAAGCAACGCGCCCGATATGATATCCCGTCATTGCCAACCATACCACGATAAAATACTACCCAGAGCTATACAAAGAAAGAATTTTGAATTGCCAAGACAGCATTGAAAAGAAACATACTAATCAAGATCACAGACACTACTAGGCCAAAAATGGCCACGACAAACAAAACTGCAACTGAAAACCAATATGATGTCTCAATGAGCGCTTGAGATACTCTATCCACCCCGACTACCACCTGCATTGCAGTAAGCGCCACTGTTACAAACGCGAAGAGTATAAGACCTGCTGCGGTATACTCTTGTAAATAAGACGTGTACTCCCGATGCGTGGTAAAATACTTCAAGCCGCGAAATGTGAGCCTATATATATGGTTTAGGCGCGCAAGTCGAAGCTCCCCATAATCAAAGCGTCTATTCATGCGTATTCCTGGAACCAAGTTGGGCGAGAAGTAACCGAGGAAGGCAGTACGAAAATTTCTCCATAAATTCCATTCAACCTTTTTGCTCACGAGGTTTAGCTCATGGGCAATGGAAAGATCGGAGGCATGCTGGATGAGCGCCATATAGGAGTACAGAAAGCCGACGACATTGCCATAGAGGGTCTCATCAGGAAGGACAACTGTACTGATGAAGCTGTAGTTAAGGAAGCTGATAGGCAGTGGCTTGATGTAGATGATACGGTCAAACCAAACAAGATGGAGGTCGAAGCGCTCAGAGAGAATCACGTCCCGGCAGAGGACTTTTTGATGATGAAGAGCATTGATGTTCTTTTTCTTGCCTGCTGACCATAGGTGACTATGGATCTCGTTGAGTCTCTGCTGGCAATACTCTTTCTTGTAACGTGTCCGAGTTGCATCAGCGCCGGCAACAGTGCTGATATCATCTGTGTCCTGGATGCTTAAATTGTCGATAACCTCGTCATTTGGTGTAAAGGGGAGGATTAGCGCAACCATTTCCGGCGGAGTCGTGGCCTGTCCGTGCGATGACTACTGTATCTCACAATGACCCCGCACCCGTGATAACCCCGCCACTGCTTGCTCTGTATGTTACCTCTTCGACAACAATAGTACAGAGTACAGAATACAGAATCTCATATCCTTCTCGGCAACCTAAATATCACAGAAACTCAACTTCTTTCCGACGAGGAAACTGTCATAGAATCTGGTTCTTGGATCCTTTTGGAGAATAAACATATTAATCTATCTAGATTCTCGCAACATTCAGTGACAATGGATCATTCCGAATCTTCCTGTTCTCTGTGCGCTGCCAATCATAAGAACAGCATGCCTTGTCTGTGTTACGCTGAATACCCAACTCGGTTAGACATTCGGACGTGGCGCAAATCAGGATGAACATCACGGCGCAGCCAGTGCAGCAGATAACAACACGCTTCAAACCTGATTTGGCAGATCCAGAGCACTTTACGGCAACAGCATGCACCAAAGTCAAGGTCAAAATCACCAGCCCAGACATATAGTCGAACGAAGCAGTGAGTCCATAGTCGCGAGGCTGTCGTTCAGCAGCGCCATTATAAGTGCCGGTCTAATCCTTGATTTCAACTCCGAAAACACAGAGATTCGACTGCTTTGAGTCATTCGTGATTGCCACGATAGCAGACCCGGCGTTTTGCTGACATTTCGACTCAATTCACGGCTGTTACGCATCTATTGGGTCGAACTGATGCTTCCTTCATATATCGAACATCGTAGAGCCGACTAAGGTCCAAGTCTTTGATTCAGAGCCCTTAAAGTCTCGAAATGGTACGTTACAGTATACCGGCTGAAGTTGGCAGACTTAGAATATGCTGACCAAGTACAGGTATCCCGAAACCAGCGACTTTTAGGGCTTCGACAGGTCGTCCCAAGCAACAATTCCATTGAAAATACCACCATCGAGTGCGTCAAATGCCTTTCATATGAATGCTAACAAGCTAAAATATACAGCATTATCGCAATCCATGGCTTGGACACCGAATCACCACGAACATGGGAACATAGAAAGAATGGAAGCAGAACAGTAAACTGGATTAGGGACAGTGAAATGCTGCCCGCAATAGTGCCAGAGGCAAGGATATACACATATGATTGGGATGCCAACTGCTTCCAAGACGCCCCAGTTCAGACTATGCTCGGCCATGCCGACAACTTACTTGCTTGCGTCGCAGGAGAGCGAGCCTCTCAAGACCGACCAATTATCTTTGTGGCATCATGTTTTGGGGGACTTGTTCTAGCCGAGGTATGTTATGCTAAGTAAGTAGCACAGCTTAGCTAATTCGGCCAGGCGATTTGTCGAGCAGCCCAGGAGGGCAGCCCCTATCACCATGTTCTACTCTCTACCGTGGGTGCCGTTTTCCTCGCGACTCCATTCTCCGGAAGCGAAGCGGCTAAGCAGGCCCAGTGGTTGGTTGCCGTCAAGGGAATCATGGGTGAACAGTCATCGGACCAGCTAGTACGCGACCTAGAAGAAAAGCACGACTTCGTCCGTCAGCGAGTCCAGAATTTTACCGAAATTGCTAATGCCGAGTCTGTAAGGCTACCTGTCCGGTGTTTCTTTGAGACAAAGAAGACGGAGCTGTTGAGGAAACTCCTTACAAAGAGTCTCGCAGCTAGGCTATCTTCTCGTCGTACATATAAAATTGTAGGTGCCCTCTGTCAACGCAATAACAGCTTCGATTAACGGGGATCAGCTTGTTGCAGAGTCTTCTGCGTGCTTACACGGGTTTCGACGTCAAGGACTACATGCAGCACATTCAGGGATGAATAAGTTTGGCGGCCCAGAGGACCCCAATTTCAAGCTCGTCGGAGGTTCCATTAAAACCTTAGCACAAGAGGCGTCGGGCGTCCTAAAACATCGGAAGACATGTAAGGCAATCTGTCCGATTTATATGTAACATTTTGATATGGCATTACGAGTCATTGACTAATACTAGCCCAGACGCTCAGCAGCCTCAGCCAGACGTCGGCGCTACAAGCCAAGGAAATGTGCACTGGATGGTACCCCGCACTATTAATACTCTATTCACTGGACGTGGTGAGCTTCTACATCGAATACAAAAGGCTATACGTAGTGACTCTACTTCCCCCCCCGATAAGCAGAAGAGGTTCGTGATCACTGGCCTAGGCGGACAAGGAAAGAGCGAGATTTGTTTACAAATTGCAAGTCAAATGCGAGAAGAGTATGATATATCTATTTCTTTATATTACTGTCTTCAATCTTGACTAATATTTTTAACTCATAATTATAGGTTCTGGGGGGTATTCTGGGTCGATATCGACAAAGCCTCTACAGCAGAGAGCGGGTTTATCTCTATTGCAAAGCTGCTAGGAAGCTCAGCCGAGAGCTTGCCTGATGCTCTCCAGGTGCTCGCAAGTACTAAACAACCCTGGCTTCTTATTCTCGACAACGCCGATAATCCGAACTTCGATTATCAGATTTACTTTCCATCCGGAACTTACGGCGCAGTTATCATGACATCTCGTGTTTCTGACTGCAAGGAGTATAGCCCGGAGCAATTCGAAGCGTTAGAAGGTCTTGGAAATGAGGATTCAAAGCAGCTTCTTCTAAAGGCAGCAAAGATCCCCAAAGAATCCTGGCAGTCGTACAACGGTCAAGCCGAGACAATTATTCAACTTCTAGGGTCACATACGCTTGCACTGATCCAAGCGGGTGCATATGTTGCCCAAGGCCACTGTCGATTGCACGAATATCCTGAGATCTATCGACGCCAGCGGAAGCGAATTATGCAATTCCGGCCCAAACAAGCTGGGTCCAGATATCATGATGTTTACACAACCTTCGAAGCATCAGCACAGACACTTGAGGAATCCGAAAGCGAAGCTGCAAAAGATGCTCTTAATTTGCTTGCAATCCTATCAATGTTAGATTCCGCTGTCCTTCCTCTTTGGATTTTCCAAGGCGCATGGGATAGGGGCAGAGAAGTCCAAAGTTATAACAAGACAAACAATATAGATGATCTGTCTCCAAGTCATGTTTCGCGATTGCCTGGCTTTCTAGTAGTAGAGGACGATAAATGGGATTCTTCTCGTCTCATCGAGGCGAGCTCTCAGCTGGTGTCACTATCCTTAGTTACGCGGTACGGCGTAGATGGTCTAGAGGGATTATCTATGCACCCATTAGCACACGTCTGGGCCAAAGACCGACAAGACCCAGAACATCAAGGGGTAGCTTGGATAGCTGCTGGGTGTCTTCTTACACTTTCTCAATACAACTCTACAATTTGGGGGACTCAAGAGAAACAGCTTTTGCCGCATATACAATCGTATCTAGATATCGAGATTAAAGTTGTATTCTCATTTGCAGACGAATCTATTATTATTCCAATTCTTCTCAAATGTGGCTACATATTACGTAATATGCGACAGGACACTAGGCTTAGCCATCTTCTAAGAGATGTATTTACCAGATTTAGCAAGAATCCAGAAGAACCTTCTTATGAGTCTCTCTCGTTATACGATCTCCACGCAAGGAACTTATACAATTTAGGAAAGTACGAGAAAGCGGTAGCACTACTCCAGAAGGTGGTCAAGATCAAAGAGACTATGCTGGCTGAGGATCACCCGGATCTACTAGCCTCACAGCATACACTTGCCTATACTTACATAGAGAATCTGCAGATAAATGAGGCTATAACACTGCTCGAGCATATAGTTAAGATCAGAAAAACTATACTAGCTGAGAATCACCCGCATCTGCTAGCCTCACAGCATGAACTTGCTCGTGTATACCACTCAAATGGGCAGATCAAAGAGGCAATTGTATTGCTTGAGTATATAGTCAAGATCGAAGAAGCGCTAGCTGAGAATCACCCGGATCGGTTAGCCTCACAGAGTTTACTTGCTCTTGTATACCACTCAAATGGGCAGATCAAAGAGGCGGTCGTATTACTTGAGTATATAGTCAAGATCAGAGATACACTAGCTGAGAATCACCCTTCTCGGTTAACCTCACAGTATTTACTTGCTCGTGTATACCACTCAAATGGGCAGATCAAAGAGGCGATCGTATTGCTTGAGTATGTAGTCAAGATCAGGGAGGCTCTAGCTGAGAATCATCCAGATCGGTTAGCCTCACAGCATGAACTTGCTTGTGCATACCACTCAAATGGGCAGATCAAAGAGGCGATCGTATTACTTGAGTATGTAGTCAAGATCAGGGAGGTGCTAGCTGAGAATCACCCGGAACGGTTAGCCTCACAGCATGAACTTGCTTGTGTATACCACTCAAATAGTCAGACCAAAAAGGCGATTGTATTACTTGAGCATATAGTCAAGATCAGGGAGGCTCTAGCTGAGAATCACCCTTCTCGGTTAACCTCACAGTATGAACTTGCTCGTGTATACTACTCAAATGAGCAGATCAAAAAAGCGATTGTATTACTTGAGTATATAGTCAAAATCGAAGAAGTACTAGCAGAGAATCACCCGGATCGGTTAGCCTCACAACATGAACTTGCTCGTGCATACCACTCAAATGGGCAGATCAAGGAAGCTGTTGCACTACTAGAACATGTAGTTAACATCAAGCGAGTCAAGTATGAGATAGGACATCCTTTACGAGTAGTATCGGAGGATTTGCTTGCTGACTGGTTAGAGCAAAACCGATCCTAAAATGGGAGTTATGCTTGTTTGGAATTTGCAAAATACCTTTTATTTCATATGTAATTAGGTTAACGGCAGATATATAAAACAACTCAGACAGAATGTTCATATTTCCTTTTGTAGAACCTCGGAGTTTCATGTACAGTGTACTTGATCTCATTCCAATGACTTTGAATCAATAGAACTCGAGGAAGGCGAACAACCTTGGACCTCTTGGAGAAAATTGATAGATGATTGGTTGGTATATACTTGTGGGATTTGACTTATATGCTCGCTCATCACCTTACCTTCTTCACCCTTTCGCTCCTCCCTTCGTTCACTTACTATATTTATACTTACTCTTGCTCTATCCTCTTTTACAACCAAACCTAATCTATTTCTTTCTTTATATCACTATTTATAATCTATCTACTTTTCCCACCTCTCTCCATCTTCCTCTTATTCCTTCCTCCTTGGACCTCGATTCCATTCAACGATCCCTCCCTTTGTCTCCCTCATCTATCCCCCCCTCCTCTCCTCCCCCCTCTCTCCTCTACCTATCCATTTCATCTCAAAAGCTGCCCCACCCCACCAGAATACCTCCCCCCCAAATCTCCGTAACCTCCTGCGCCCCACCCATACCAAGGGGTTCATACAGGAAAGAAAAGGAACAGAACAACAGCCCCGCCATCCCTCAAGGCCCAGGTCTAGCACTGCGTTGGGGGGTAGAGTATGGTAGACTCTGTATACCCGAGTAAGTCTATGTATGCATTACCAGCATCTACTACCCACACACACACATATAAACACAGGATCCCCAAACACAAACCCACACTCCAAGAATAAAAGACAACTCATACTGTAAGAAAGACTGACTAATTAATGGCGAGGAGTTTGACCATCAACATCTATCTATCTATCTATCTACAGTACAAAGACCAGACTTCCTTCCTTCCTTCCTTCTATCTAGCGATTTTATTATAGCGGGCTGATTTTAGTTTACTTTACTTTACTTTACTTCATATACGTACGAGATAGGTGGTGTTGAGTCCAGATGATGTATGTATGTATATGTTACTTACTATATGGGGCAGACGGATGTTTGCTGGATGAGAGAGAGAGAGAGAGAGAGGAGATAGGAAGGAAGGAAGGAAGGTGTGAGGAATATAGAATGGATGGATAGGTGGGAGTTGTTTGTGCTTGTAGGATATACAGATATGAGTTCACTTCCGGGTATTGAAGAGGGGTGGGGGGGGAGAGATTGTGCTATGGAACTAGGGGAGGGGGTGGGTTGAGGAAGAGGGAGAGGGAGAGAGAGAGAGAGAGAGGAGAGGCCAGTAAGGAAGGTTATATGTACTGCACTGCACTGCACTGCACTGCGTAAAGATCCCGGTATGGGTCTACTGTACTGTACTATCTATTTAGGGAGAGCAGTGCAGTGTGGTTGGACCAACTATACATAGAACGGGGGTTTGTAAGTAGTGATAGTACTGTATTGCAGAGAGATAGATAGAGGGGAGATGGAAGGAAGAAAGATGCGGATTTGGCGAGACGCGTCTAGTTAGCGCGAGTTAGTCGCACTGTGGGCCGTTTAGAGTAATATGTAAAGGCGCACGCAGGATATAGCTGATTCGGGGGTAGAATCGTCTTGTGTGGTGCCGGACAGGGATGGGTTTTTGAGCTTGGGATTGAAGATGTGGGAGGAGTTCGAGTGTTACATGGCAGCCAGGCAGTGCTCTTGCTCTCTTTATGGAAGTAGCTGTGCGGTAAGCGGGAGGCAGGCAGGCAGGCTGAGGAAGAGAAGACATTGGGTAGCGTTGGTATCTTGCTTGTGAAGGGGAAAGACCGAGTAGATGGGATTGAAGGATGCGGGAACTTGGAAGACCGGGATGGTGAGGGAAGGATCGAATGTTAGTTGGGCTTGTGTTACGATGGGGCAAGGGAGAATATATTCAGGACAGATTCAAACATATCCGCATAGTAGAGCGAAAGGAAGCGAAGAGCTGAGAAGATGCATATTCTTTCATTATGCTATGAATTCCTAGAGGAGGAAACCCCAACATTGACGATGCTTTCCCATGTATTATGCCTCGCGGGATCTTTACTGTATCACTCCTACGATGGGAGGATATGCACCGAGCTGAAGAAAAAAAAATCCGGGTCTGTACAGGATCGTGAAGGTATGCAAAGAGTAAGGTTACTATGCAGGTAGCCTTATACCAGACCCTTATCTTCCCGAAAATGCATCTTTTTCCGGGATCGGGAATAAACCAGAGCCTCTTGGGAATTAACGTTAGGAAATTCTGTTTGTTTTTGTTTATCTTCTTACGTTGAAAAGCTCAGCTCGAGGTGGATCTGGGATCCTTCTTTTATGTCACGAGATGGCGAAATGATTGGGTGGGCTTACCATGTGTGTTGACGTGCAACTTTGCAGAGGGTCGATTTTGCGGCCCTTGGGATCATGAGGTGGATGAGTGGATGAGTGGATGAGTGGCGGGGAGCTGTCGGCGGGAACTTTTTCTTTTTTTTCTTTTCCTGCAAATACATACTTCGTACTCGGTGGCAGGAAACGTTGACTGACTGAGGTGGAAGGATGAAAGGAAGGATTATTGGGCGAAATGTTCGCGATTTGGATGTGGAGAAGTTTCTCATGGACGCGGAGCTTCTGGACCTTAATTGGATGGTGGCTCGCAAGCACTTGGGAGGAGCAAAAACGAAGCTCTGACAGATGATTGGATCTCCTGAATTGCCGGGAAGCTGTGTCGCTGCTATTTTGTATTAGTACTTGCATTTTGTGAAGACAAAGTAATATGATTATTGGACGGCAACGCAAGATGATGATGGCTCGAAATGCTCGTCGTGTTCATATGGAAGGAGAGAATGTAGGGAGTAAGTTTGTAGAAAAAAAATTGCTCGCAGTGCAGGAGAATGCCCACTAGGGTTGCAGGGCTGGTTTTGAAGGGCCCAAGTGATTGGATTCTACTCGAGGATGATATGCAGCAAAACGTTTTCATCAACCAGGATTCAGATTCGACAATGTGAGGGTGTCAACTGCGAATGGGCTCCGATGAGTCTGGTGAGTCTGGTGAGTCTGAGGAGTCTGATGAGTCTGATGAGTCTGATGAGTTTGATGAGAGGAGACAGTCGTTCTTCCAAGGATTTCCAAAGGACTTTCAAGGATTTTCTACGTTTCCGCGTTTCTAGCTTCTTCTCTTTTCCGTCGGGCAGGATGCGGGTAATGGGCAATGGGGAATTGAGAGAAATTTGCGAGCTTATGCTTCGTACGGCGAGATGGACATGTCGGTGGAGGCGAGGGGAAATGCAAAGGTCTACGAACGTGGTCAGCTAGCTATGGTACCGCGTCGAAAATGGCCTCCTTTAGATCAGCTAGTAAGAGTCAACCATGAATCCATGAGTCCATGAATCCATGAGTCCATGAATCCATGAATCCATAATTCTGATGATCTCTCTGATAAGAAAGTGGAACAGACCCAGAAGCCAGCCGACTTGGAATTCGAGTAGCTGCGCATGGGACATAGGACGTGTTCATTGATTGACCACGACCACGTAGAGTCCCAGTCTGGCCGGCCGAAGTGTACAAAGTGTCCGGAGGTAATGGAGAAGGACCGACAGAGACGGACAGAGACGGACAGAGACGGACAGAGATAGAGAGGGACAGACATAGACAGCGAGAGAGAGAGAGACAGCTCGAGGGAGAAAAGAACAAGGAATGATCCCATTGATGGCCCATTGATGGGTTGCGAATGAGGCCAGAAGCGTGGTATTGCAGACCAATTCATAAGTGTAGATCTTAATAACCACCTATCAAGCACCTATCAAGCACCCAGGTCCTTTCTACCTTGGAATGCTTGACCGGAGAGGTGGCCAGCTGGGGATGGGAATGAGTAAGAAGGTTAAGCATATTAATCACAGAACGACGTACGGGGAAGTGGTTGTATGGATGCAACGATGCTATGCGGTGAGATCAATGGTAGATGATGCATTGGTAGGTGATGCATCTCGAATGTACACAAGTGACAACAAGGGGGAGGGAGGGGGGAGGGGGGAGGGCGAAGTGGGAGAGGAAGGGACGGGAAGGGTTCGAGAACTTTTTGCTTCTCACCACCATAGAACTACTCAAGTCAATGTGGACGCATTGCGATCGCATCCTGTACAGTAGCATGTTGAAGCTGGGGGGGTTATATAATATGACTCGGTGCATCCTGTTTTCATGAAAATGTGATATCTCGACTCGAGCCAAAACAGAATAATATCTCTCGACTCGAGCTTTAACAGAATAATATCTCGACTCGAGCTTTAATAGAATAACATCTCGTTTAGCCCCCCTACTCGAAGCTCCTCGAACCGGCTTCCATACCTTCCATACCTTCCATACCTTCTACGCCTTCCAAATCTCTTCGATACAGTACCGATTCCCATTCCTTGGTCGCACCGCACCGCATAAGATTCCGATACTTGGTCCAGGACTGAGAATAGAAATAACGACGAGGATTCCAGCATTAGAACCATTGCTCTTGCTATTACTCTATTGTTGCTATTATTACTTGTATATTCCCTCTTTGCGACAGCTTATTATATTCCCTCTTTGCGACAACCATCTTCCCTCTTTACGACGACATTGCCGGCGACCTTGCTGCATTATCCCATCCAGCTTCGGTTTCGTCTTGCCTGGGTGACATCCCTCCTCAGACCACTCCCAGGATCACTCACTCATTGACTCTCGCTTTATTCATGGTCGTGTCTCATTTGGTGTGGTGATGGTCTAATTTCAATCACTTGCTGCAGGCAATCAATCCCGTCCCCCCGAGCGACCTTTCACTAGCTCTAGCCATTTTACTTACGAACACTTTTTCCGATTCCTAAAACACCACATCAGCAAACCAGCTCATACATCATCATCACCACCACTCACCACCACCCACCACCGCACCCCGTACCCGTACTTGTACTTCTTCAAATCTCCACCTCAACTCCACCTCCCAACCTTCCTTTGGCCTTCCCTTTTTTACTTGTCTTCGCCTCTCCAGCAAAATTAGGGTAATCAACGGCAACCAACGGCAACCATCTTCATATATATCTCCCAATCCATTTCTCCCAACCATTCACGGATAGCTCGACCGCAAAAAACCTAAAGACAAGATACATACGCAGTCTTTCCTTCTCAATCTTCTTCGCCGGCACCCCATTCTTCACTGCTTCCAGTCGCACAATTCTTTGTGCCACTCTGCTTCTCGTGTCTCAAAAGCTATCCAATCTTTTCTCGTTCTCCGTACCCGCACCCGCAAAGGAGCGACAAAGGCTAAAGCTTGGATTCACTTGGAACCTCGACCTTGGTGCATCATCATTCCACATTTGGAACCTTCGGTATCGATAATTGGTGGATCAATTCACTTACGGTCAGGAGCAGGAGTCAATAGACGCAGACAAACGATCACTCAGAGAACGATCACTCAGAGAACGATCACTCAGAGGCTCGGGGTTTTCCAGCAATCCACGACTTAGTCAACTGCGCATCTTACAAAGATCAAGGTGGACGTCTCCATCCTGCTGTGCCTAATCATCCTTCGAAGGATCACCCCGATTTCCGAGCGATCTTTGATTTACGCCTTAATCAGCTAGATACCGCCACGGTCGTACGTAAAAGACCTCTTTCCGCCGCAAATCCAATCTTTTCCCAACGTACAATTGCCGCTTCAGCCATCATGAAGGGCCGTCCTATCGACCAGCTCGTTTACGAGTGCATGTTTCCTAAGCCAAAGGCAGGCGATCCTCAAAATTTCCAAGCCTTCTTGCAACGGAATCTTGTGCCCGAAGTTCGCCTTGAAACCACAGCTTTTTATGGTCATCTCTCTTCGCAGGAAGCAAAGTACCCTGGCTTGGATTACTCCCATCCGCCACATCGCGTTCGACTTTCCCGATTCCAGTGGCACAGACGACTATTCCGCGCTTTCGATAACCTGAGACTTACGAATTCCGAAATTGCAAGTTTGACAAAATGGGAGGGTACACGGTGGGCAAAGGAGAGATTTGAGAAGGAAGAGGGGGTCATCATTAGGGACACAACGGGAGACGGGATCAAAGATTGGGTACCACCGGAGTTGAGAGTTACCGGAACGCCACATGCCTCGCGCGCTGATGTCGAAGACATGGAAGAAGATGGTGAAATAGAAGAGAATGACATGGAGGAGGACGACGGAGAGAGTGATACCGAGATACAAAGCGTGGGGATCGAACTCAACGAGAGATTAAGGGCTGCCGTTGCGCAAAGGGAAGCAGGCAATCCATCTATCCCTCTAGATGAGGAATGGGAGCAGTGGTTAAAAGATGCAGTGGAGCATGGATATCCCATTCCCAATGCGGAGCTCAGTCCCAATGCCAATATTCCCGGTACTCGACCCGCCCCAGAACGACCAGCATTTATTGGCACACCATCGCAGTATCACCAATCCATGGAGCAAGCCATTGCTGCTCATAACCGACGCAGACTGAGGGAATTCTCATATGCCTCTGCACGATCACCTTCTCCGTCAACACCCGTCAATTACCGCGTAGGTGTCAATACATCTGCACCAATAGGTTCATATCCTCGCTTGGACCAACGACGACCCTTAACCGGCATCGAGTATCATATCCGCGAAGCTCCATATTCAACAAGTTCAGTACCGAGTCTACCACCACAAGTCTCCAGAACGCATATTTCGAGTACTCGCCCCAGTCAGCCTAGATCATCTTAATACAGAAATGGAATATAGCTCATCTCCCCGCTAACATGCAACATTATCACGTATTGGACCAAGAGCTGGATCCATACATCATACTCATCTACTCGCCTCAACCCACATAGCATTTTCTTTTCTTACGTTTACTCAATCATTATCAATCTAGGTTATACCGGCGTTTCATTTTCCTATCTCTTGTCTCGCATTGGGTTTTCCTCGTGTCTCTAGTCACATGTTCCCAAGCAAGCATGGCGTTCGCTGTTCTTTTGTTTTTTTTTTTTTTTTTGCAAACCAAGGATGGCAGGGAAGGCAAAGCGGTGGGTGGGTCGGTGCTCTAGTGTTGTTACAATTTTGTGTATTTTTTCTTCTTCTTTTCTTTCCCTTTTTTCATTTTTTTCTCTTCCCTCTTCTCTTGAACCGTCTACTTCCTTTAGTGATGCATACTTTTCTCGTCGGCAATAGCATTATTGCATGGACGGCTGGGAGCGTTCCTTTTTTTTTTCTTCTCTTAGATTGATAGGAGGGAGTATATATGGATAGGCAAGGAGATTTCAAATTTTTTGGAATTGGAATTGGACTTTTGCTGGCATGGGTGGACGAATGGGACGGTATGGATTTAATTTGATTTTATTTGTTTGACCGCCTTCCCTAGCTGGCTGGCTGGCTGGTTTGGCCGGCTATCTTGGATGGGTATGGATATGGAATGGCAGATACGATACATACATATACAGGTACTGGAATCTGATATGGATGGATGGATGGATGGATGGATGGATGGATGGATGGATGGATGGGCATGGATGTGGGCGTTGGTGCGGGTGTAGGTGAAGGGTGGAGTGGAATGGAATGGAGAGGTAGGGAAGTGAAAAGAGATACGAAGAAAGAATGATGAGAATACAAAATAAAAATGCAAAATATTATAATATATTGGTTTAGCTCGATATTGCTGGTGAAGTGAAGTGAAGTGAAGTGAAGTGAAGTGAAGTAACTGAACTGAGTGTACAAGTGTATCGTAATATGTTCTTTATCATTAATTTTTATACTTTCGACTTGTACTTCCACATAAATCACATAAATCACTTTACTTATTACTATCCTATCTACCTACCAACCTACCAACCTACCAACCTACCAACCTACCAACCTACCAACCTAACAACCTACTAACCTACCTACCTATCCATATCTCTCGTACAGATTAGTATTAGTATTGATTGGACTGTAGATAGATACATACACACATAGAAGAGAACTCCCTTACCTTACCTTACCTTGCCTTGCCTTGCCTTGCCTTGCCTTGCCTATGAAGTACAGGCCGGTAAGCACTCGTAGATAACTTCACTTTACTTTACTTTACTACACGAAAGGAAAGGAATGGAAAGGACTGCTTTGGTATGTATGTATGTATATTACATGATTATTACTTAGGGTTGGGGTTGGGGTTGGTTACATGGTATGTGAGTTAGTTGTGCGGTACGAAGCAAGAGGAGAGGAGAGGAGAGGAGAGAAGGGAAGGCAAGATTGAGGATACGATGATTATGTTGAGTTGAGTTGAGATGAGTTGGATAGATACGGTAGGTGGAGTTAAGTTGGGTTGAGTTAGATGATTAGTGTAGTGTAGGGTAGTGTAGGGGTATACACCCGTACAAACAAACAAGTCTGTCTCATTTCCAACTCCTACTTTGCCCGCCCGTCCCCCGTCCCTTTACTTGTAGTATAATATAGCATAGCATAGCATAGCATGGTATAGCATAGTATAACATAGCATAGCATAACATAACATAACATAACATAACACCATCCCCGCTCGCGCTTCCTAACCAGAAGGACCATGCTCATAGCTTCCCAACTCCATGCTCCGTGAGATCATCACCGCGCCAAAGAATTCAAATGCGGACCGCCCCTGTATCTATCTGACCGACCGACTGACTTGATGCTCGTGATACCCGTAACTCCATTACATTGAACGCCGTTTGTGAACTCTGTTCCGCTCCGTATATGTATTGTAAAGGCAGACGCACATGGTAAAAAAAAGGAATCTGACTCCTCCCCGCTGCCCCTTTTCCACTTCACCGGAAAAGATGGCGCGGGCGAAACGCAACTTCCCCCCTCTCACTTTTCATCCTCTCTCACACACACACACACACAGAGACACATGCAGACACCCCACTACTCACTACAGCCCGTCTACTCCAACAAATGCGACCACTCCGGAATCTCCTTAATCAACGAATACATATACTTCTCCAGCTTATTCGCACTCTTCGCATACGGTGTCGTTTCATTATTATACTTGCGGCAATTATTAAACACCAGCTTGGCATCCTTAACAAAGTCATCCGGCGTCACATACGCATCCTGCTCGAGCTTCTCCTCCATCGTCGCGAAATCCATCGGATTAGTAATCACCTCGTAGTAATCGGCGACTTCGTCTTTATTAACCGGGTTCAGGAAAGGCCAGGAGGAAGCGTGCGTTTGAAGGGACGAAAGCAGACGTTGCAGTTGTGAATGGTTGGGGCCGTGGCGCGGTTGGCGCGCGAGCTCGTCCATGTCGGGGGACCAGCCTGAGGCGCGGATCGCGGGGATAGACATGGGGTCGATTTTGGTGACGCCGTTTTTCCATTGTTTGGGGGGCTGGTGGATGACGTCGGATTTGGAGAAGGCGCGGATTTTGGCGAGGACCGTTTCTTTTTGCTTGAGGAGCATGCGTCCTGCTTCGAGGTAGCGGACCCGTGGGATCATTGAACATTGCATGATGGTTCCACCTTCATAGTCCTTGATGTAGCCCATCCAGAGGGATTTGTCGAGGGTGATTTCTTTTGTGAAACCTTGTTTTTTGAAGTATCCAATGGCGTAGTTGTCGGCGTATGTGAGGAAGTGCATTACGGGGGAGGTAGCTTTGACGTAGTCCTTCAAATGAGACATTAGATGGGCGCCATAGCCCTTAACCTGTTGATCGGAGGAGATGGCGCAAAAGACGATTTCGGCGAATTTATGTTGATCGAATGGTCGGTATGTTATTCCTCCTACTACTTCTAACGGTTTCTTCACAATCGCTATCGATAAATGCGTTCGGTCGTATACGAGTCGCGCTATGTAATCTTTCGGCATCTTGGGGAGTTGTTTCTGAAATATACATTTCAAACCTGTGAGAATTATAAAGCTTTCGCGTGTATCGTCGTTGTTTACGACTCGGAATTCGATCTCGCCATTTCGTTCTTCTATCACTGCTGGCTTGTCTAATGTCAGTATAAAACATGGAGGGGTACTAGATCTTTACGCGTAACGTACCTTTTCTGGAAAGGGTATCACATTCGGCTGATTTATGAGCTTCTTCTCTTCCACTTCTGGTGAATTGCTAGTCTTTATCCTCTTTGCTTCAAGTGGAGTACTGGGCTCCTCGGTAGCCTTTCTTTTCACTATTATAGGACCCATGGTGGGAATCTGACTTTGAGTAGTTGATCAATATGCGAGAAACTCCCCTATCCTCCAAAACCTATCCGGATCTTATATGATGTGGGCAGATAGACTCGTACAGCTATCGCGTGGTACGTCCCGTTTCGGATGGAAGATATGCGCTGTTTCTGGATATGGAGATTCTTTGTAGTTGTGATTATTGCGGTCACTCCTTAGCGTCTGGGGAAGGGTCGAATAGTTGTGTCAGCACGACCAATAATAAACAACTATGAAAGAACAGTTGTTCGCTGTGGCGTGCTAAGAGATCTGATAGATGCAATGCTCTCTAACGTATGATTTGCCTAGAGCTAAAATGCCAGATTGACCTGTTCAAGAATCTGCTTCTTCGTAAATGTGCATCAACTTTGTTTGCGACAGGAAGGTTGTGGTTTGCGATGGAAATCTGGAGAACGTCTATCGAGAGCCGATTTAGATGTGAAATATTATGTCATCATCTTAGCGCTATCTTAGCTCTGAGCTTAAATTTCGGTGAATCAATATTCCGAAGCTAACCGTTATTGTGGTGGAAGCCAGATTGCTCGTCGTCAGCTTGAGCTTGTGAATGGTTGTTGAAGCTTGACCATCCACCACTTTCAAACTCGAAAAGTTCCTCCTGCTCCAATTTCCCTCAAGATCAAAATCTGTACTCAAATTGATGCTTATGGAGTCATCATTGCACACAGTTTGGGAGAGTGCCGTTGGCAATCCCTTTGTCCCGCTCGTAGCAAAAGATAGTCAGTTCTTCGTGGGATTTTCGCTGTTGATTATTGGTGTCCTCCTCTCTGGACTTTTTGGACTTAGTATGAATATCAATTGAGATAATTTTGAGATACTAGACTAACAGCATATAGAACGATCACTTCTTGCAATTCCCCTTCTCGGAATTCCTGCTTCGGCTGCCTTTGCGTATGTTCTGTTAGATCTACTACCTGCATACATCTACTGACGCTTCCTAGACTTGGTTCAGTTTACATGATCTGTGCGGTCGGAGTTTATGTTTAAGATACCCCTCGGTCACTTAATCGACCTGTTACTCTCGCAGTTTTTGTACAATAGCTGGATGATATAAAAGCAAAGGAGTTTATACATTTTATTCAAGTGATTTCATCGAGACAAGAATCAAGACATTTACCCAAATATACACCATTCCAGCTTGAAGACCGCGCCCTTTCAAAATGTCGACAATGGGAGAGGATGAAGCAGCTGTGCCGATCTTTAAGGCTGTATCTAGCTCTGCCCGTCAACTCTTCCAATTACTCAATACCATACGCTTCGCTCCCAAAGTTCAAGTACAAATTGGTGCCCAAGGCATACGGTTCGCAGTGGAGGAATCAAGGGTGATGCAAGGTCAGTACTCTACAATGGTGGCCGCCTGAATCCCATAGTGATTGTCTTAGGAATTGTGTTTTTAGACAAGGCTTTATTCACCACGTTCAATTGTGCGGTTTCAACTCCAGAAGCCGATGCAGACCAAGAAGATGCGTCGAACGATATCCCAAGCTTCCAAATATCTCTCGTAGCTCTTCTTGAAACATTACAAATATTCGGCGCAGCAGATGCTTCTATATCTCGATTCTCTAAGCCCGAAAATGATGGCTACAATAGTAATATCCGTCCTAATCGACCGAATGCATTCAGCAACCAAGCCCTAGGCATGGCTGGCATTTGTCGATTTTCCTATGCTGGTGTAGGATCACCATTCAGTATCATACTTGAAGAAGCGGGCGTTACCACAGTCTGTAATCTCAATACTTATGTTCCCGAAGGTTCCGAGGAGATACCATTTCAAAGGGATGCTCTGCAGGTTAAAATCATCATGCAAGCTCGTTGGCTCTTCGACGCCATCCAAGAATTAAACTCCGCTACCCCTAGCCGTCTTGACATCGTTGCAGTACCTGGAAAACCCTACTTCAGCTTATCTGCCACAGGTCATCTCGGTAGTGTGAGTGTGGATTTCGCAAAAGGAAGGGAATTGCTCGAGACCTTTATAGTTCGAGATCGCTGGTCTCAAAGTTATCGTTTTGATATGGTTAAAGCTGCTGGGGAAGCTATGAGATTGGCCAGTAAAGTCAGTGTTCGGGGTGATGAGCAGGGTGTATTAAGTTTGCAGTTTATGGTGGAGGTAGAAGGTGGTGGTGTCAGTTTTGTTGATTTTCGATTCGTGCCGTTTATTCGAGGAGAGGATGATAATGATGATGATCAGAGTGGTGATGATGCAGATGAGGAGTATGGGGATATGGAGGATGAGGATGGGTAATGAGCACTGGCTATGCAGGGAGTTAACGAATCCGTCTTTATTTGAACCCTATCCACCTGTTATCCTGGTCCTCCTTGTCGTTCTAAGGCAGTATTCCCGAGACGGAAATTCAGTGGAAGAAATTACGTTCGACTTTGTCGTTGTGATGAGCTATGCGCCAACCTCGAGCATGTGTACACATGCTGCTGACTGATAAGACCCGAGTCAGATCATTAACACCATAATTTTATAATACATAGCGTAGTAGGGCAATGAAATTCGATCAGTTCGAATAATTTTTACGAAGTACCTCGTAGCCTCTGGAGCTGATTGATGAAGCCAAAAGCGCCCTGCGTTCTGCCATCATCCATGCCAAAGAGAGAACTAGGCTCGCCATGTACCGCTCCTGCAACTTGGCCTACTTGACTATCCTGACCCACATCTTTCAGTAGCTCTCGATGTCTATCTTCCACCATTTTAGCTAGACTTTCTACGAACTTGTTCCTTGCCCGTTCTTCTGCTGTGCCTTTCCACACGAGTGCGAGTTCCTTTAGTTCTTCTACTCTTTTGGCTGCGGCTTCGATACCATTGATTGGATCATCCGCAGCGAGCAAGCTTGCTATCTCCTCTCGTAGTTGCTTGGAAACTTGCTGGCCTTTCTCCTCCGTGCTATGCGCATCCGAGCCTGGTTCGGGAGCGGAAACCGAGAGGAATGATGACGTAACAGACACCTCTGACGGTGGAAAGGTCCATGACATTGCATCCCCAAATGTTTTTATCACAGTATCCAAGCGCGAGCGGACGAGGGTGAGAGTCCGCAACTCTGTTATATAAGGAGGGTCCGCCACCTTGCTGGTACTGGTGTTGGCGGCTTCCGCAATGGGCGTCTTCGGTATCGTCATAGTGGAGGATCGTGCTCTTGAGGTGGGAGGTTTTCTTGCGAGCTCGCTCTCAAGTCCCGCAGGAACAAATTTTACCACATCATCATGTAGCCCTTCGGTCAATGCCTCCGACAGTCCTAGTGTTTCTCCTCTTAGAACTTCTACCTCATATGCCAAGCGACTTCCGCTTCGTAAAATCTCGTCGGTCAACTGCGTGAGGGTAGTTGTAAGCCTCGTGGTATGGGCACTCAGATGTGATAGGAGCGTTTGAGTTTGAGTTGAGAGCTCGGCCAGCGGCACGGTGCTCTTTGTATTCTGTGAGGCATTTGAACTCTGAAGAGCTGGGAGGGTAGCATTTAGATAATCTGCAGGGTCGAAGGAAGGGTTGAGAAAAGGTTGAAGGGCGGGGTCCGCAGTGTGTGTAGACTTGGATTGGAAACTGGGGCTTTGCGAGACATTACGGGCTTGAGTTTGCTTCGCCCTGGAGCTGCTGCTGTTTTGGCGATGGGGAATTGATTTTGAATCCCAAGCCATGATTGAAAAGGAAGACAGATGGTAGTGATTGTCGTTGTTGATCCGTGGAACCAGTACCAGTCCGATAATCAGCCTAGAACTAGAACCTTGAAGCCCCAGACGTTCCAGAAGCTCGGAAAAGCTTCAGAGAGTGGGTTTAGTGAACGATCTACCGCCGCCTTAGTAAACTCTACTGTAGCTAAGAAGGCACGAAGGCACGAAGGCATGAAGGCAACGGCAACCTTGGAATTCACGAAATGAGGCTTCTTCATCCACAGCCCCTCGTTTTATGCGCATATCAATTGATTCTACAAGTCAATCGCGATTGGGCTGTGAACATAGATATTGCATCTCGACGGTCTCAGTTGTCGTGTAGGACCTGACCTAGTTTTGACCCAGTTCGACACCTGGATTGGAAGTGATCGCGACGGCCTCACTCTCGTACTTTTGTCCTTCCTGCCATACACGGATCTGTTTTACCAGGCAAAGTAGGCACAGTAGGCAGAGCAGATCGAGTTATTGAAACTCCATCCATCGTAAGCTCCTACCAATAGGAGATCGCCCTCGCTAGGTAACCATGCCACCACCACCACCATAACCTTCCCATTCATTACTTTGGTAAGGGCTGAAGCTCAAGAAGAAAATAGAACAGTACCACGTTTGCCTTCGAGGCTGACAACTGCGGATGGCCCATTTCTTCTTCACAGTTCTTACAGCTTTATTCCAATCATTGATTTTTGCTTTTTATGAGAAACATTGAAGATATTTCACCACGACGAGCAGATTCATTTCTTCGATATCGACTTAACGCGTAAGAAACACGGCCAATATTCCATGTGATTCTTACACTTACTTACATCGACAGAAGCGTACCAAATATCGAGGTCGACAGCCTTGTCGTAGGCATCGATCTGGGAATTACTTCAACATATGACTGCAAATGTAATTCCCAATACTTCAAGGCTTCGAACTTGGTTTCAATCAGGATTTTTGCCGTGGGAACTTGGTGTTTGATTTCCTGAAATAACAAATCAGTCTGAGCTGTTCACCAGCTGCGCTGCACAATGGCTCGCAAAGCCTTCCTCGCAGATGTCGCTGCCGCTTCTCAAAAGGATATACCAAACGTCGTCTCGATTACTCGAGGAGATGATGACGGTGATGTCAACTTTTGTTATATTCCTGAGGCTACAGAGCCAGTGGAGATTGGTTTGCTTGCAATGGGTATGTTTCCTTGTTTGGTTCGTCCTACATGTACACTCATTTTTAGTAATTCCTGAGCTGGTTGTGTTGACGTCTCTTATTTGTGTACAACAACAGAGGTTCCTAGCCGTAGCTTTGCTTGTTCTAATTTTCTACAGACGTTTCTGAGTACCCAACGGGGAATACCTACATGATCTTCGCCAGATCCGATGGCGCACCGGAGGCTGTGACAAGCACACTGAATCAGCTGGCTTCTTCCTCTTCTGGTATGCGTCTTCCAGATTTGATTGGTCATATTTCGCAAAAACTACAGAAAGCTCTTGCGACCGGTTCTAGGGATAATCCTTTACCCATTGAAGATGAGGATGAGGAGATGGAGAATGCAGAAGATGAGGAAAGTGAAGACGAGCTGGATTTCTCCGACCAAGATGAAGATTTCCTAGACGAGCGCATGAATTTCATTCACGAAAAGGCTCTGTCGTCCTCAAGAATCAAACTAAGCCCTGCGGCCATCGCACAACTAGATCGCCGGATTAGGAACGATCTTCGTGCTGTTAGATTGGCAGGGTTCAAGATTGGTGTTTTAAGTGGCATGACGGCTGAATCTCAGAGCGGTATCCTCAGCATCTCGATTTTAGCTGCGAAGCTTGGACTTTCCGAGGAAGCCATGCAGGCTTGGGACATAGAACCTCAGCAATATGTGGTACTGCTCGTACGCTACTCTGAAGGTTACAAGACCTTCGAAAACATCATCGCCGAGCCTGCTAAACATAGCGGAATTGAATTTAGAATCGGGGTCAGCAACAGGTATAAGCCATCGAATACAGAAGCTCTCTCAGCCTTCTCGGATACTAATAAAGCTGGAGCTAAACAGTTCAATCGAGACTCTCAAGATTCCATAAGCCAAGGGAGTCGAGCTGCTGCTGGGTTCTTCAACATATTCATCAGCAGTTCGTTGAATGAATTTATTAATACGAAGATGATCTCATTATTGAAAATCCGCAACGCTACTGGTCTTGGATGGGAGGGGGCAAAGACATATTTCGATCAAAGACAGGGACGGCCTCTAGAATCCAGTGCTGAAATCCTGTCGGACACTTCGATGAATGCGACATCTCAGTCAGAAATCAAAAACATTTCCCATATGTTAGCTTCTGACCATCTTACTGACGAGGTTGGTGGTAATCTGTCATTTCCACTGATTGTTGCACAATTCTCTTTAATGTACCTGGTCCGTTGCACAGAGTTTTGCCTCGTTTGCCACGATAGAATTAAGGGGGAGTTCGAGGCTTTAAAGCCTTATGTCTGCAGCAAGCCGCTCTGCTTGTATCAATACATGTCTCTGGGCTTTGGGCCTAGTGTGGAGCACGAGATTCAAACTCAGCCATATTGCGTGGATCTTCTCTTGAACTTTTGCTACACAAGCGCCTATGTATGTTACATCACTTTTCATATGAGCAAATTGCTTACTGATACAGGCGAATCGAATTCGAGAGTATCCCATTGGTATGAGTCTTTCTGTGCCTCGCGTGATGACAGCTCCACTCACCAGCAGTCCTGTTACCACATGGGGGTCTGGGACTTTGGCGCCTTCTCTTTCTATCAGTGGGGATTTGACGAATGTCTTCGAAATCAAGTTCGATGCTGCAAGACACGAAGTCGTATTTGATGTCGCCCAGAAACCCGTCCGGGAGGGAGATTGGGTGGCCATTATGCTTGGGCAAGCTGGTGGTAAGTTTTCCACAATCTTCGAACTATTGGCTATCGCGTACTGATCGGCAACAGACAATATGAGCAGAATCTTACACTTCAGGGTTGTGGACACATCATTATTCCCAACAATAAAACTAGCGGATACAGCAGTCACCCAAATGTCCACAACTAATGTAGTCATTAGCACCGATCCAGCATCGACCCCAACCGATGTTACCACGACACCAGCTACAACGCCGCCTCCTTCTATTCTTCAATCAGCTCGATTAGTTATCTACGATCAAAATTTTGATGACATGTCAGAAGAGGAAAAGCGCACTACTATAGTCATGCTTCTTGAAACCTTGCCATCAATTAAGGATATGAGAGAATACATAGACGAGCAGAGTAAATTGCAAGAGCCGAGTCTTCGTAATTGGAAAGATCGTATTTCTCCAGCTGCTTTAGGCTTGCTTCGCTGGGTCATAGCTTCAAATAGGTCTTGCCTCATTCAAGTCGACAAGTGCCCAGGCCAGAGTGAAGGCGCATTTGCAAAATCAAAGACCAGACCTGAGCAGAAAGTCTCTCAAATTAGAGAGAACTGGGTTCAATTTCGATTTGCACAAGGAGCACCAGATAAGGAGCAACGCTTTTTAGCGGCTCTAAAAGCACAGCAAACTCAGCTAAACCCAAAGTACCCCACTATGTTTGCATTTCATGGCAGCCCTATACATAACTGGCATTCCATTATAAGACATGGTTTGGACTTCAAGGATACCCTGCACGGCAGAGCCTATGGGCATGGTGTGTATCACGCGCAAGATCAAAACACATCTAGTGGTTATGCTCAAACTCGATTGGGTGTAAGTATTCGATATTCCTCCATCATTTCCTTGAAGCCTCTTGGCTAAATAGAATACAGAACGCCTGGCCTGGGTCGGAGCTGAAGGCAACATCGGTGATGAGTATCAATGAAATCATCAACTGCCCTGCTCAATTTGTCAGCTCTTCTCCTTACATTGTAGTTCAGCACATCGACTGGATTCAGTGTCGGTATTTACTTGTTCAAGTAGAGGGCGGTGTCGTAACTACCACCATGGAAGAAAAGTATGTCATTCTTCACTATTTACCTTACCTAAAGATGAGTATGAGTTGTTCCGTTGTCCAGCCAGACTAACAGCTCTTGCAGTACCTCACCATCCCCAGACGCCATCAAACAAGACCCCAAATATACAGCAGTAGCTACTAATAGAAAACCAATTGGAATTCCCAAATGTGCTGCTACAATATCTAGGGCATTCCGTACGGACAATAACAGTGATAGCCCGAGCACCAAGAAACGTAAGGGAAGGCCTCTTACAGAAGATGGTCTAGAGATAAGTAGCGAGGAGGAAGATATCGAGGATATCCAGTTTTTGTTATCTGACGACGAGAAGGGAAGCTCGAGCCAAGGAGACTTTAAAATCATGTTAGTCCTTCTCCAATCACCGTCCTGTAAGTTGTTGTACTGAAATATTTTGCAGATCCTCTCCACACAAGCAGGAAGCTCCAAAGACGGACTTTGTTCCAGGATCGCTCGATCAAGCTAGTCTTCCAATGTTGGATTCGCCGGCATATGCCACTCCTTCGGCAACTATGCGTCTCAACAGGGAATTGCAATCGATTCTTAAGGTTCAAAGATCCACACCATTACATGAACTCGGATGGTACATTGACGAGAATCTTGTTGATAACATTTACCAATGGATTGTCGAGCTACACTCCTTTGATCCTAGCCTACCATTGAGCAAAGATCTCAAAGCAGCAGGCCTCACTAGCGTCGTATTAGAGATTCGGTTTGGAAAAGATTACCCTCATTCCCCACCTTTCGTCCGCGTCGTTCGACCTAGATTCCTAGCTTTCATGGCTGGCGGTGGCGGCCATGTTACTGCAGGTGGAGCTTTATGCATGGAACTCTTGACAAATTCCGGCTGGAGTGCTGTCTCTTCCATCGAGTCTGTCCTTTTACAAGTTCGTCTCGCACTCATGAGTACTGATCCAAAACCGGCACGTCTAGAACATAAGGGCAAGGCAAATCAACGCGACTATGGCACTCAGGAAGCAATGGATGCTTTTATTCGAGCCTGTCGTGCCCATGATTGGGAAGTACCGAATGACTTCCATCAGTTCGCTCCGGTGCCGACAACGAATGGGTTTTAAACAGAACACAACCTTTAACGAAGTTACGACGGGCAGTTGATTCTAGGGAGAATTTCGTGTTTTCGCATAAGGAATAATACACTCGGGATATGGTGGTTTTACAGCGGCGTTTTGGGAGCGGGGGTCAACGATGACGACTGGGAAACAAGGCACGTCTACAATTCGTTTGTTGAGTTTGTGCGAGGCGTTACGGAGGAATTGGCAGCCCAAAGAGCACAGCGCAAGAGGGCAGAGAGGGCAAAATACACAATCGGGTGTGTGCTACGGGTTTGCAGATACCATAACCAATACTCATATGCTCCATTGGTGACATAAATTGATCAGAAAGAATGAGGAAAGTTTCTTTTCGGGCTATCACCGACGTGCATTGAGGTAAACAGGTTCGTATTTTCGGGCTGGTGCCGCGTGCCATCACTTGAAGTCCATACTGTATTTCGGGAGATTGGGACGTGATGTACCCTGATCTACTGTATGTTGAAAATCCATTGAACCAAAAAGATCCACAAACACCTCCAAGAATCCCACTTCACGCCCCAGTCCAATCTGTCGCATTCAATTCTCATCCAGCCAGTTCTCCCACACGCCCAAGAGCATCTTCCCCCACTCCTCCGCTGCTCGCTTTCCTACAACTAACTACATGTTAACCCGATACCCCCAAATCTCCTGCTCACCCCCAACAATGCCTGCATCTGCTGCGTCCCCAACCGCAACACCTTCCCGGCCACAAACCACCTGATGCCCCTCGTACACGGCGGGGGCTCGTCAAACTCCCCTCATACGTCCAGAAATCCCTATACCCGCCGACCTCTCTCTGCAAGTACCGTTTGCATATCCAGCTGCATCTCGATCCTCGTGTTGTTTGTCCGTCCAACTTGGGAAATTCTCTACCGCACCTAGCGAGGAGAACCAGGGGGTACAGTCGAGGTGTTGTTGAACGGGAATGGGTCGATGGGGAAGCCGAGGACGGCGCGCGCGATGCTGGCAGAATCGGCGTGTGGCTCGGCTTTGGAGCGGTCCCTGGAGATGCCGCCGTGGTTGGCGGGAGCGTGGATGTGCCAGGATTGGAGGAAGAGGGTGGTGTTGTCGTAGGTGAAGGAGGGGTGGGTGGTGATGTTGGAGGTGTTAGAGGAGGGGGAGGTAAAGGCTAGGCCGCAGCCTCAGTTGTAGAGGGTGCCGGTGAAAGGGGTGGAGTGGGAGAAGGAGGGGTGTGGAGGCGGGAGAAGCCGGTTGAGAGACTAAGTTGGATGGGAGACTGTTGAGAGCCAGTTTGGCAGAGGGATTAGTCTTCTTGGAAGGTTAGTTTGATTTGTCTGAGGGGTTTGGGGGAAGGGGTAGGTGTAGGTGTAGTCAACGCACCTGGGTTGATCATGGCCCAGTTGTAAGATGCGTCGTATGCCCATTCAGCTGTGGGTGCATCAGCGCGCTTGCCGTGTCTTGATGGGATTTCATGTCCCGGGCATGCCAAAGTGGCTGCGATAAGAGAGGCTGTAACCAAAAGAGAGTACATATTAAATGAATGAATAACCAAAGGTTTGGTTGGGGAAGACTCTGAAGCTGTGCTGTGATGAGATATTTCCTCCTTCAAGGTGAAGCTGTTGATCTTATAAACATTCCATCCTCGCAACAAGATTGCTCTGCTTAGTCCGTTATCCCATGCCAAGGGGTAAGACATCGTCCAGAAAGCTATGTAAAGTGAGATTACGAGTATGAGCCCCAAATGTTTACTACAGTAGAGTCGAGACTCATACTCATGCCTTCTGGATCATGGCAATCTCGAAGGGTCCGCCTTGTAGGGAGAGATATACTCTATCCCGTTGACCTAACATACAGGAAGTCAAGATTCCTTTACTATCTCCCCCCCATGAATAAAGGTTAAATTTTTATATGGCAAGACGTAGAAAAAATCAACCTTTATTCATGGGGAGGGATAGTAGGGATTAATTAAACGACCATTGTTTATTTAGAATTTGAAATGTCTTTCATAACCTGGACAATCTGCGAGGCTGAACTATGCAGAGCCCCTCAACTACTATCGAGCCAGGGCTATTTAATATAAGAGGGGATAAATATGATGTGCGATGCCAAGAAACATTTCACGTGGACATTCAATGCACTACCACTTGGAGTGAACTCTATCGAACATCTGCCTTCATACGTTTACTGTGCATTTTGCGCACCAATGGTCTTGCCTGTGAGACAAGATGAAAACGACCAACTAATTATTCTGGAACAAAGCTTACTGTGGGAAGTGCCAACACGTGGGCAGTGCATTCGGGACTAGATCGACCTACCGTCTATCTGGACTTGATGCTTAGCCAGGGTTGATTAGAATGCACTGATCATGACTCTTACCATATCATCCGATGGGTGAAGCATAAGACTGGCGGTGTTCATGCCAAGTTGAAAAGCGCCTGTGGTAGATACTCGGACTGTTGTCAGGCGATACTTACAGCCCGAAACCTTTGAGACAAGTAAGTAATCTGCAGAACTCCTTATCATCTGCCAGTAGACGTCAAGCCTTTTCTGTGTTGGTTTCGGTGAAAGCAGATATAGTGGTCGTTATAATTTTGATGTCAGGCCCATGAGAGCTTGAAAGTATATACACAAACGGTACCACAGGGCTGGGTGCACTCAGGTACAGATGCTCAATGATTGGTATTACATGGCGCAGCAGATTGGACATATGTTTGTGTCAAAAATAGCGCGAATGCTGACTGTTGTACTTGAGTTGCTATGACATGTTTGTGCAACATTTGAACACATCCTGCGTCGTCAACGAACATACCGAGCGAGACAGGTAACACTTGGTACGTGGGGAATTGGTGCAAGAATCGGCGAGCACGGGTTTGAGTCCATGGAAACGGAAAGATGGCGACACAGGATTGAGGTCTACGTAGAGACGCAAGCGGTATTGGACCGACTGAATGGATGGTGAACGATCATCATTCACAGGACCCAGGAGCGCCGGCGCTCAGCCCATTTCATTTCTCATGCATCGCGAGGAATTATACTGCAAAGAAGCATTTGTTCTTTCTGAATGTTGCTGGCCTTCGGAAACATAGCAACTATTACCGAAGCGATGAATGTGCCGACATTCAGACTTCAAGATGGAAATAGTAATACCAGTTCCGATCGAGGAAAACAGTCTGTATGCAGAGATTGGCAGCAAGCTCCTACGTTTGAGTTTGTTATAAAATGATGGTCATCCTGATGCTGTCAAAGACAACTGGCTCTAGGGTGAGCTGAACAGATACGACCTCTGTGATTCCAGGGAGCCTGCGCCATGACAGACGGTTCTGTAAAGACAACCGCCCATACACATATGGTTCCTGATCTTATCTTTATGACCTCTGCAGGATGAAGTCTAGCCAGGCTTCAAAAAATCACAAACCGCCGCCGATCGCCAGGATGAAGTCTTTGAGTAGTCTTATCAGTTCTGTCTGTCATCCATATCTGGATGAGTAGAATGCGGGGCCGATAGAACTATTCGTGCAGTGGGGTGTATCCGAAAGCTACCAATGAAGGAGCAGTTAAAAGCAGCCATGCAACTGCCCCTTCGGAGAGGCTCGATTGCAGCCAACGAATGCTCATCCTGAGTGCAATGGGCACATTCTCCAATTTGCCAGGTCCATAAGAGACTTGGGGAGTCAGTAGAGTGACAACATTCAACATGAGCTGCTGAAAGTCCGGATGTGGATCGCCATAGTACGATCCACTGTTGCAGTACATGACCGCCGACCACCATGAACGCGCCGCGCCAATGATGTGACTGTCGCAGAGCCGCGGAAGCAGACAAGAACAAGAAAGCAAGCACATGAGAGAGCGAGAGAGGGATATCTAATCGATAAGGGCATTAGTCTAAATATAGACTAGCGTCGGCAGGAGCTAGCCTTTAATGCCGACGATATTTACATGGTTCATTTATCGTCATGCGCTGAGATTGGAGATGGAATAGTTAACTTACTTTGAAAGGTACCGTTTTACTGCTTGCCGTGAGCTGCGGAGTTTGTTTGTCTTCTTACCACCGCGTTCCTCTACAGCTCTCAGAATGCTCACAGCTCTACACAGCTTCATTTGGTCGATTGATGTCTGAATATAAATAATACACAACAATCTCACATACAGAACAAAAGTTACCCTATGTTCAGTTATCTCTCAATTTATTTTTAAAGCTGTGCCCCGTTTTCCTTCCTTCTTTCTGCCTTTGCGTCCACAAACGGTTCGGCCTCAACCCAAGCAAAAACCCTCCTGCACTCCGAATCTTTCACTATCAATACAATCCAAACTTCACCTCATTCACTCTTCTCACCCTCTCCGCCAACACTATACGCGAATATTATTTTGCTGCCATGGCTATGAGCCCATCCCCTCAAATGTCCCCAACACTGGGCGGGAGAATTGACAGGCAACGATCAAACTCCCCTCCTCCACATCAACAGTCCAAGAGAGACAAACGGCGCTCAATGCTCCAAGACCGACTCGCAGAAATGCATTCCTCTTTTGCTGCAAACCGGGACCTTCATTACCGCGACCAACTGCAGGGCCTCCAAATCGACATGAACCTCATCCAAGAAGCTGACGTCCACGGTAAACAGCCACTTCCAGACGGAAAGGATGTTGGTCCTTTGGTGCAGGACGCTATTAGAAAAGTTAAAGCAATTGCAGGCCATACTCCAACGCGCGCAGGCCGAGAATATGAATCTTTCGCGCGCGAAATCAATAATGCGATGGAGGAAAGAGATGTTGCATTGACTACGCACATGGTAAAGTCGGACCTTCGGTCTTGTTCTCATACACGCTGTGTATCTAATCTTTTTCACTTCTAGAGAGATTACGAAGTCAAAGCCAACGAGCTTGAATCAAACCATGCCTACAGAATGCGACTCGCCGACCTCGAATACAAAGCTCTGATGAGCACGTTGCGAGATCGTTTAATCAATAGCGTGGTCAGCAAAAAGGCTCGTCTGGCAAAAGATAAAGATATGATTGAGGTTGGCGAAAGCAATGCTTTACTTCTGCATCCAAGTCAATTCGGTTTAGCCAACCCCGCCAGCCCTGGTGGCATGCATTCTAAGAGAGCTACGAGGCACCGACGAGAGGCCGAGGAGGTACCCAATTATCTAGAGAATACAAAGAGGAAAAGGAAAGGAATTGAGGGCGATGAATCTCCGGCCCCTTCAAGGCAGCGACTAGACAATGGGGGTGGGACACCGATCTGGTTTTCGGAAAGAAATCATAATACAAGCGCCCAGATTGATGCATCGCTTTACAGTATTGATAAACTGTTCACGGAGAAAGAGCTCGCTATGACATATAACCAGGCCGCCCTGGCAGCGCATACCTACATGGTTCGACATGCGCCTTACGCTGATGATAATAGTACCCCGCAAAACGGCAGATCAGATTCCAGTTCAGATACTGATAAACCTATGACAGGGTCTGGGGAGGCTGGGGATGAGGATGAAGACTCTCCGCCATCTGCACCCACTATGGAACGACAACCCTCACATATCACACGAAGCACACGTGGAGGGGGGGCGAATTTTAATACCGGTACTGGAATTGATGCCCTTAGTGATCTATCATATCCTGGTAACATGGCGGCCATTACCAAGCAAATGCCGAGACTGCCACCTCTCCTTGCAGGATCTATGCAAAAAGGTTACGTGAAGGGGGAATCTGCCAATCAACCACAAGGGCTTTCCCAAGAAGAGATCAATGCCGAGCTGGAGATCATAAGACGAGGTCGAACATATAATGACGAGCGGGGCTTCGGCAAAAATCTTGAGCTGGAAAATGGTGGAAGAACCCTTCTTGAAGCAGTTATGCTTCCTCGGAAACCTATAACATATTATGTCAAGAGTGACAACAAAGGCACAATGCTCAGTAGCATGCGAGAAGAAATGGGCGGCGAGCCAATGTCAAAACAAAGCTCCCGAGGTGGAAGTGAACCCGGAGGAACACCAATGTCAAGGCAAGGAACCAATGAAGGCTCGAGAGCGAATAGAGGAGGCAGAAAGAACTTGCCTGCGTAAAGGGCCGGGAACGAAAATTTGTCTCATGCTTGATCATTGTTTATATTCGGTTCTATTTGGATATTAGAGAGCGAAGGCGTTGGGGATATGGCGTGATACGGCTATGAGAGTGGGCGGGGTGGGAATTATGCACAAATGGCTACATTTATACTCGTATATTGTTTCTTGTCCTTTTCGTAAGGCTGGTGTATATATGTGCAGAGTATGACTTGGTTTTCTTTTATAGGGTGTTCATAGTATAAAGAGGTTTTGGTTTTGCTACATCTGTCTTTCTTAAAAAGGTTTCTAAGGGATTGTATCAATTTACGCACTGGCTGGTTAATAACCAACCACTGCTCTGATGAAAGCATCGCAGAACCTGCGCGAAAAGATTATGATCGTTGCTGCTCCGACTGACTTGACTTCGTTGCTGTCTCTTCATTCACCTAACCACGCCAGCCAACAGTGGAAGATCGCTCGATTATATCAGTCAATAATACCTGGACCATAAACGGAACATGAGGTTACGTCAAGCTTGCACGTTTTGCTCCTCTTCTTCTGCTGTGGCGTTCTCCAATATATCATCATCCGTTTCTCGTTTCCCAACTTGTCTTTTCTCCGCCGATATCTCCCCCGCCCCTCCATATAGAAGATCTCATTGGCGTCCAAAACAAATGATATATCTTGAGGCCATTAAATAACCCTGAACATACTCGCTAGACATAACGATTTCACGCATGTAGAAAAACGTCAGTTAACGACCTCTTTCAACGAGATTCTAGCAACCTTAGCTAGCATGTATCCTATCTCTGCCTCTGCTAGCCAAAGGCTAGTTAAGTGCATCTGTTGATCTAGGATACACCTATCTTCGCTAGCTGTGGTTAGCGAAATCTTGTCCCACATACCACCCACTATCAAGTCACCTACCGTACTAACTGAAAGAAAAATATTTTTTATCAGGCAGAGGGCTCCACTAATAAATCTTCCATACAATCAGACGAACAATAAATATAATATCAAATAGCTCCTCCTCTAGCATCAAACAACTAATCACAATCCGAAATGGTGTAGTGGCTAGCATTTCCGCCTCTCATTCGCTTACGTAAGCAAGGTCGCGGGAGACCGGGGTTCAATTCCCCGTTTCGGAAGGTACCTTTTTGCTGCTATTGCTTCTTTTGCTGCATTGTATGCTGTGGTCTTTGTTTGTTGGCGGTCGTGGTTTGTGATGTTTTGAGTTGAGAAAGTACTTCTTCCAGGTGCGCGCTAGTGGTAGCGAGGAGATGAGGAGTAAAAGGTGAGTGGGGTTGGGGAAGGGCGGCGGAAGGTTGTACAAAGTAAGTGGTTGGGTTAGTTGGAGAGGAGAAGGGAGTGGGGTGAGTCGGGGTAGATGAGAAGGGAAGACCTTGCTTGTTTTGAGGCGGGGAGGCAAGGGGAGTGAGAGTTGGGATGAGTTGGGGTATTTCTATGGGACGAAACACGCTGGATCAAGTGAGATACATTGTGTCACATCCGTTCGGACAACCAACCGGTGGGAACATGCTGCCCGGATGATACGTAGACGCTTGATTCTAGATCAAAACAATCTACTAAGTAGACACATTCCTCAACTCATGGAAGCCTATTGTGCGATATATTGCCGTTAGGCAGTCGGTAAGAGATATTGGAGAAAGGTATCGAAATTCTGGCAAACAGAATAAGGAAATGTTGCAACTGTAAGATACATGTATCTCTTTTGTACTTATACTACTAATCTTTCGTAGAACAAAGGCATCCAAAAAGCGGACTACTGCTGAGGATTCTTCTCAACCAAAGAAAAAGAGATCGAAAAGTCTAGGCTAGAAGGTTTAGGCTCTGAAGGGTTACGGGATTTTGCCGATATATCAATGAAGGTTATGGACAACAAGGGAATTATGCTAAGCACTAGGAAGGGCTAAGCATTTTGCTACGAAAGCAGAACTTTAAGTGGAAATATGTAGCAACGAAGGCAAAAGCTGTTGATGGATTTGAGTTGAAATACATTGGTATATCAACTGATGAGAAGGAGAAAAACTATCTCGAAATTGGGAAAATTGCTCGGGAGAAGCAAAAGAAGAACAAGAACAAGAACAAGGATAGGGATGAGAACGAGGATGAGGATAACGACGAGGAAGACAACGGGAAAATATTGATTGGTTCGGACAAAGAATAGATATCTAGAGCTGATTTACTTCGGGAGTTGATTTACTTCCAACGCCGCCAGCGCGTTACTCAATACCACCCCAGTGTCCAACTCCTGTTCTACCTTCTCCTCATGCCCATCCTCATGATCGCTCCCACTTTGACTTCCACTCGCACTCTCCACTTCCGCCTCTTCTCCGGCCTCCTCTCCGGCCTCCTCTCCCCTACACCTCTCACACCTACACTCAAACCCATAATACCTCCTCAGCCCCGTCTTCGACATCCCATAATCAACCGTAATCTCCTCTCCCGCCTCAATCCTCCTCTTACTAACATAAACCATCCTTCCTCTTTCCTCATCCCACCCAAACCTCGCATTCGGCACACACGAATGATTAAACCTCGACGCCGTCTCAAAAACTCCCGTCGCTGTCTTCCCTACGCCGAATCCATTACTGTAAAGTATAGAACGGTAAATTGATTCGTGCGGTTTGTAGCGATAGCTGTACAGAGAGAGATAAGCCTTCTTACGAGCGGGAGGAAGAGATTTCACGAGAGTGGGAAGAGGATCGATGCGGGTGCCGCTATCGAGGAGGATGAGGAGGGGCGTTTCGGATAGGAGGAGAGTATTTGGGGGGATTGAGTGCAAGGCGAAGATGCCGAGACCACTGGTGGGGGTATTCCGGATTTCAATCACTTTTCCTAGGGTTTCGGGGTAGCGAAGCGGAAGCTCGTCAGCTGGTTTCGATGTTGGTGCTGTCATTTTTGGGACTGGTGGGTGCGTGTGCACCATTGGGGCCAACTCCTCCGTGGTAGAATGCATTGCTGGGAATTGTTGAATACTGCTGGTCAATTGTAGCTATTGCAAAGAATGAGGCTGTAGGTATCGATCTAATAGAAGGTGGTACTGAATGTTATCGAACGAAACCCATTTTCAATCGTGATTGTGTCCTCGAGACTCGAATTTGCCGCTGGGCTTGCTGCCGAGATGCCGATAACCAGCGAACACTGGGAGCTGAACAAGTGAGAATATATATTTTTTTTTTTTTTTTTTTTTTTTTTTTCCTTCTCTTTATCAATAAGCCGGGAACGTAGAGTAGCTGAGCTATGTGGAATGGTGGGTTGATTATATATAATGAAGTAATCCAATCATGAAACTTCTAGAAGAGATGCTGTGTAATCCTCCGAAAAGGCTACAGGCAGCAGCCAAAAGGTTAAAAGCAGCACGATCTTGTAATGGCTCTTCGGCGCAGAAATAACTGGGCGGAGATATTATTTTCAAAACGATCAATAAATTAGAAGATTTTATTGTCTCAAATTCTATAGAACATCCACTTGGCAATCATATTTAGCTGCAGCACATTATCTCAAACCGGCCTGTTTTTCTGCGCTGGAGAGAATGGTTCATCCAGACTGATACCGGAAGAGAATTCAGGAATAAGTGTAGAATTATCAAAAAATTGATGTTCTTTAAGTGAGAATAGACCAATCTATTCCACTCGCACTTTGGAGGCAGAACCAGTAGTGGCATACATCCGTGGAACTACATCAAACATCGTATGTAGTGCGAGGAATACTTTCCTCCGGGTTCCGGTCTCCTTCCATATATCAAAGATAAAATAACAGCCTATGAATCTAAGTGCAGACCCTTACATATCTAAGAATAAAACAAAGACTTGAGTAATGAGGATTTTAAACTTCATACAATTAAATCATACCATAAATGATCGTACGCACGCACTAGACGACGATATCATCCCACGGTGCATGCCCCATTATAATTCTCCACTTCAGTGGGCTTCGATACATAGTCTTTTGTGGCGTTCGGGATAGGCAGTAGCGTTTGCTGCATTTTCTCGAATGTTGCAGATATTTCAGTAACATTTGGTTAAATAATTTAAATTGATGATTGCAACCGTTGATGGCGTGGAGTTTCCTGCCCTTCGGTGATCGATACCAGTTGTTGAACACAACCTTTCACTGCGCGTTCCAACTCATCTCTTGTTGTAGGGCCTCTGTGACTTCCTTTTACCAGTAACCCTTAAAGTATCATTGATCCCTCGTCCATCTTATATGCTGCTCAGAGCATAGGCCATATGTTGGAGATCCGCTGGATCGTACTTTTCCTAATGCTTGATCTGCATATATTCTTTGTAACTCCGGAGAACTTTCAAGAACAGTCTTTGAACCCTTTCAGAACGTCTGTCAAGGTGCGCTCGCTATCCACACTAGCTTCATGGGTCTCTGGTGGTGTCTCCTCAAACCACTGGAGTATATCAATAACTTGATCAAACCGGCATCGAGATTGGTAAGAAACTGACGTGAGGAAAATACTGGCTCAATTATCTATCAGACCCATTGTCGAAATTAATGGCGCCTAGCTGGATTATCCTTCGTAGGACGTCCATCCAAACCGGTGTCGGGCATGATATGAGTTCTCACATTTGGTTTCCGCATCTTCAACGGAGATGAAAGCGACACTAATGAAATAAGGATAGAATGATAGGATATTTAGGATCGAATTGAAGGGGTGCAAGTCAATACATGAAAGAAAGAATTGCCCAATTTAACAGAAACTTTCCCAGGCTGAATAGAGATCACAATGAGGGATGAGAAGAACAGCCAAACTTGGATGGTGCTCAAAGATGGTGCTCGTAGATGGCGGACTAAGAAGCGTGCAACCAAAAACCACTTGGTCGGCTGTAATATTGACACCATCAGGATATGCCATGAATTCAGTGCAGTCTCTGATGTTTATTCTCTACTTGGTGGCAGTACAGAAACATCCCTCTTTGTTCTTTAGGAGCTAGAGGGTTTGTTTACTTTGCTACCCTTAAAGTCCTCGACAAGATGGTCTGTGTTGTGTGCCTCAGGAATCAAGGATGGTATCTGTGAGCGTGCGATTGCGGAGCAAAGGCGGTATACCTTGATTGGACCAGAGCACCCTGACTCAAAATAATTGGCAGTATTTCAATTTGGAGGGGTGACTCAAGAGCAAAAAATTAAAAGATATAAATCACAATAATCATCTTGAGTTTTCAAATTTTAATCTGCAAATATTTGGGAAGTCATATTCAAATACATACCATGTCTGCAACTACTCTTCATCTCCGCTCTGAGTGTAAGTATTCAATGGTATGATGATTCATCGCTTGCTAATGCGATCCTCAGTGGGCAAGGCCCTCGAGCATCGATCTGCTCTCACCCCCACTACAGCGAAAGCACTCATTGATGCTGGTTACAAAATCAATGTCGAGCGCAGTCCAGCACGAATTTTCGATGACGAGGAGTTCGAGAAAGTCGGGGCTACATTAATACCAGAGAACACATGGAGAGAAGCACCGACTGATCACATCATCATTGGGTTGAAGGAATTGCCTGTTGAGGATTGTGAGTTCACCAATTAGCAGTTACTTGTGTCATTCGACCTTGTCTAACAACCTCAAGTCCCTCTTAAGCACGTACATGTACAATTCGCACATTGCTATAAGAATCAGGGCGGATGGGAATCTGTCCTATCGAGATTCCCTCGCGGCGGCGGAACACTTCTCGATCTCGAATTCTTGACGGACGATAGGGGTAGAAGAGTCGCAGCTTTCGGATATCATGCTGGATTTGCTGGTGCAGCATTGGCAATCGAGAATTGGGCATGGCAACTCACACATCCAGCCTCTGAACCATTCCCTAGTGTATCGAGCTACCCTAACGAGGACGCATTAATTGTTGATGTGAAGAAGGCCCTCACAGCCGGTCAAGAGAAGACAGGGAAGGCACCACGTGTTTTGGTTATTGGTGCTCTGGGCAGGTGTGGGAGTGGCGCAGTCGATCTCTGCTTGAGAGCTGGTGTGCCGACAGAAAATGTGTTGAAGTGGGATATGGCTGAGACAGCTAAGGGTGGACCTTTCCCTGAAATCGTGGAGAGTGACATCTTCATCAACTGCATATACCTCATGTCCAAGATTCCAAACTTCGTCGACATGCAGAGTCTGAATACACCAGACCGCAAATTGTCAGTTATTTGCGATGTCAGTGCTGATACAACAAACCCTAACAACCCAATTCCGGTCTACACAGTCGCTACCACATTCTCAGAGCCAACTGTTCCAGTCGAGGTCAAGGGAGAGCCGAGGTTGAGTGTCATTAGCATTGATCATCTTCCAAGTCTGTTACCAAGAGAAGCCAGTGAGGCATTTAGCAAGGATTTGCTACCAAGCCTGCTCACTTTGAATAACTGGAGAAACACACCTGTATGGGCGAAGGCCGAGAAGTTGTTCCAGGAGAAGGTTGCTTTGTTGCCCAAGACCGAAGCATGAATTGTCTTTCAAAAGTGTTTTTAGAAGTTTTCGCAGCCAAAAAGATAGAATATAAAATGATTTATGACAGCCATTGTTAAACTTTTATTAGGAATGTCAAGAGAAATGATAAAACGATAAGAGTGATTAAAAAACGCAAGTTTTCAATCTCTAATCCAACTAAGTACAAGTGGATTAGGACAAGTCATTAAAAATTGCAAAAAATTAATTGTTCTATAAACCCAGGATTGAACTGAGCTTCAATGAGAACCTTCATAAGAGAAGGTTCTAATAGGAATCGAACCAATATCTCCGGAATCAAAATCCGACGTGCTGACCATTACACCATAGAACCATTTAAGAGATCCACCAATTAAGGGGCTTGAAGCACGATTCTGCTATTTGAATATATATTACTTTAAAATGAGGCTAAACCAGCTAGAAACCCTCCCTCATCCACCGAATCGGGCCGCGGGGTAGATTTTTAAGCTATACCTTACCGCACAAGATCTATGATTAAAATGATTCACCAATAGTTGTATATGGCATAGTAGATTTGAATTTCTGACACTTTACTTATTCATAGATACAACTGTGCTGTAGCGGGATAGATTTCTGACCTATACAATACGAATTTTTCGATAGTATCATTTCTAAGGTGCCCCTCCCTCACAATGACTCGAACCCGGTACCTCGCTTGACCAATTGCAAACACCTTCATCTCAACCCAATCCCAACTTACCGTCAACACCACATCAATCTAGCAGAAGAACCAAAACAATGGCAAACTCCAAGTAACATCCTCCTCCCACACCGTGCAAATTCCCATTCAGCTAACCCATCCCCAAAGGTATGAATACGTGAAAAACTTCGAGCAGCCTGATCTACTGCTCCCCAATACATGGATCGTAGTGCGTATTGACGGACGAGGATTTCACAAGTATGTTGATTGATCTTTGTCCTCACTCCATTCGGTGTACTCCTGGGGACTGAATTATGTGTGGGCTTCAGATTCTCGGACAAGTATGCCTTCGAACGACCGAATGATCGTCGGGCGCTTGATCTTATGAATGCGGCTGCTAAGGCGGTGTTGACATCGTTGCCGGATATCGTTATTGCGTACGGGATTAGTGATGAGTATAGGTAGGTCTGATGCTATTTCCTGAGGATGAGGGTGAAATGGCGATATGCTGATGCGGGTTCTTGATTTGAAGTTTTGTTTTTCACAAATCATGTGCTCTATTTGAACGACGTTCCAGGTATGTGTTTTGGGTATATCTTAACATGCCGTTTGAAGAGTCGTAATGGAGTGATGCCAATGAAGAATGAATGTAGTAAATTGGTCACAACGATAGTCTCGACTTTTACGGCATACTATGTTCATCTCTGGTCGACATACTTCCCGGAACCGGATATGCAACTTACGGCACCGCTGCCGACTTTTGATGGTAGAGCGGTGCAGTATCCTTCGGTGCAGAACTTGAGGGACTATATGAGCTGGAGACAGGTAGATTGTATGTTTAAACTAATTCGTATCTCCGTACTAATATCTTTTGGGTTCAGCTAACATATGAAGGTCATATCAATAACTTGTATAACACTACATTTTGGACCCTGATTCAAAAGGGGGGCATGGATGCAAAAGGTGCAGAGAAGAGACTAGCCGTAAGTTCCGTTCGGAATGGATACAAATCTGAATCTAACGAACTTCTCAGGGTTCTCTAGCTGCTGATAAGAACGAGATACTATTTTCAGAGTTTGGCATCAACTACAATAAGGAGCCAGAAATTTACAAGAAAGGGAGTGTGGTATTCCGGGATGTAAGTCATTGCTTTTCGACATCAAGATACCCTTTTATGGCTCTATATTCACACAAAGACAGTACGAGCTTGTGGAGCCTGGTACTGCCAAGACGATTGAAGACGAATCTGCAAAGACAGTAGAGGAAAGGGAGATTTCAAAAACGCAGGAGGAGAAGGATAGAAAGCGGAGGGCAAAGGCAAGAATCACAGTGCAACACCTAGATATCATTAAAGATGAGTTCTGGGAGAGAAGACCCTGGCTATTATCAAACAAGCCCGGAGAGATACCCAAGGAGACATAGTTCTTCGATTATAGAAATTTTAATGAATCATGACCTAACTCATCTGGAACCATGCAATCCCTCTAAAACGCCAGCGTCACCTTGTAATGTCTACCCATATTTCACCCCCCCAAAACGCCGTTCTCGATGCCGACAACTAGGGTATACAGCTCGATTTGTTCCTATTATTATCATTTGCTCCGCCTCTTTTTCTTCTTGGACTTTTCTGATGCTGACGATGTATCCGATGAATCTTTCTCCGCTTGTCGCAGTAGCTTTTTCTGTCGCTTTCGTTCTTTCCTTTCTTCCTTCGTTTCGGCCTTCTCGACAGACTCTAATTCCGCAGCTTCCTTGGCCACGTCTATCGCCATCGCAGCTGTAGCAGCAGCATCTTTTCTCGCCTTCTCAGCCCTCTTCTTAGCCTTCCTTGCCCTCCTCTCCTCTTTCGTCTCCAACCTTTCCTCGCCCTTCTTCTTCCCCTTCCCCTTCTCCTTCACCTCCTTGTTCTCTACTAAAACCTCCTCCTTCTCCTTCTCCCCAATCGTCCCTCCCATGCCCTCACCCCTCACAAAAAAACTATACAGCCCCCCCTTCCCCCCAACCCACTTACTCCCCCCCTTCACAACCATATCCAACCCTCCACCACTCTCGACCTTCACCTGCCCCTCCTTCGACGTATCCAGCCCCTTCAGCGACGCATCAAATGCGTTCATCCACCACATATCAGCCGTCTTATGTTGTTTCTTGCCCAGTCCCAACACATTGTCCTTTTTCGAGACAAGCAGCGGTCGCGAGAGTCCAATGCTGTCGGATGTGGAGTGCAGGGAGTGGCCAGTTCCGCGCCATCCTTGGGAGGTGAGGAGCGCGTGGGCGTTCATTTTGGAGGTGGGAGTGGGAATTAGGACGATGAGATGGACTTTTCGTTTTTTGAGGACTGCATGCGGTGGGATTTTCTTATCGCGAATTCCGAAAATTTTAGAGGGACTGCACTGAACCTAGCTAGGTTATCTTAGCGGCTTTTTGCATTTGTTGTGGAGAGAAGATAGGTGGCTGATGATGTGGCTGGACGGTATGGTAGACATAGCTTTTTCACCTCGTTATCCCAGTCTTTTTCACTCATGTTCACCTTGTGATCGAATCGAGGCAACATAGCAAGATTACTCTCCAAGATGCCATACCTCTCGTATGAAGAGCCCGGGATCGTGGTCATTCTCTCCTTGACCTCATTCCTCCTCTTATTGAATGTCATTCGATACATCCTAGATAAACTTCTCTACTGTGGTATTATCGGCCAAATTCTCATCGGCATCATTTGGGGACTACCTGTGGGCGGTACGGCATGGCTCACGGAAGGAAATCAAGAAACAATTCAAGCCTTTGGCTACCTAGGCTTGATATGCTTAGTTTTCGAAGGAGGCCTCAGTACAGATCTGGTGCAGCTCAGGAAATCTGTATATATTTCTATATCTGTGGCTACGATAGGCCTGCTAATGCCCATCGCCTTATCCTTCATCTTGACTGTTCTTCCATTCTCTAGTAGTTCTGGAACAATGTATCCTACAGCGTTAGCAGCATTCTCCGCTGGCGCGTCGCTGTGCTCGACGTCTTTGGGAACTACATTTGCCATTCTTTCCTCGGCGAATATGCAGCAGACGCGCGTAGGTGTCATACTTGTGGGAGCTGCAATGATGGACGATGTTGTGGGCCTTGTCATGGTAAACATCGTGACGACTCTGGGCAGCGGAAATATGAGCGCGTGGCCCATAGCTCGACCCATTGTTGCGAGTTTCGGTCTATTCTTGGTCACTCTTGCCATTGTGCCATATGTTCTCAAACCCATCTGGATATGGCTTGTCGAGTGCACTCGCTCAGAGGTTCCTGCCAGTGGTTTGTCTCAGGAAAAGTCGCATCTTCGTGAGATCCTGATCAAGCCTGTGCGGAGAGTTCCTCATCTCAAGTTTGTGCTTTCAATACTTATCTTGATTATATTTGTCACTATTGCAGCTTTTATTGATGCATCGGTTCTATTCTCAGCCTTCATTGCGGGAGGCTTAATCAATTACTGGTGGATTGCCGGTGACGCCCACTCTGCGGCAGTTCCGGGTGAGTCCACAGCGATGGGGATGTATGAAGATTACTTTAAGGCGGTGATGGACTATCTATTGGTGCCGTTTTTCTTTGTAAGTTCTTATCCTTCAGAATCGATATCTTGCAACAGCCGCTAGAGAGGCCCACCACGGCTTATGCTGTCATTAAAAGGTTCTCCCTTTGATCTCAAGGCCATGAATCTCCTACTATCCCCCAGCAGCAAACAGAGATCATCTTACTAACTATTCTTGCAGGCATCCATTGGCTTTTCAATCCCCATCACGGACATGTTTGAAGGGTCAATTGTTTGGAAAGGAATTGTTTACGCAATTTTAATGATTATTGCCAAAGGACTCGTCGGCATCGTAATCTATGCCGAGCACTTCTTCCGGATCTGGCGTAGTCCTCAGAAAAACGTAGCACAACGTTCCACACCCCAGGGTCAAGAAGACAGCGGTAGGGACATTCCACACATGGAGGCTTTACTTATAGGATTCGCCATGATTGCGCGCGGAGAAATCGGATTTCTGATCGCTTCTCTCTCACAGAGCTCTGGCACTTTATCACTGAGGAGCAGCGAGGACCGCAGTAGCGAAGGTTCCGGAGAGTCAATCTTCCTCGTTATTATCTGGGCAGTAGTTCTTTGCACGATTTTTGGACCAGTCTCGGTTGGTATTCTCGTGAGGAGACTCAAAAGCAAAGGTGCAAGTTTCTCTTAGGACGGAATATGCACGGATATGCGCCCGTCTTTGTTTCCATGGCGGGATGGCTATGCGTTGTATGTAAGATTATATATGTGATGAACGAACTACATATGACACTCGTAAGTAATAGAAAAACGGAATGAAATAAACGGCTTTGATAATGCATTCTAGCGGATTTGGAGAAAAGACGAAGGATACCAAAATACGTAGCTGATAGTGAGAATAAGGGAGCGAGAATAGCCAGGAATACTATTGCCGTCTTCACTCAACCTAACCTGGACGAGATAGTAGACTCGGAAATGGGCATCACTTTTGGTGAATTTGCAAGTGGAGTAGTAGAAAAGAACACTACGAAATAAGCTTACAGCACTTCACCTTTGGAGAAAATGAGAGAAACTAAAGTAGAATATCAAGTAGTATTCTTTCAGGCTGTTCCCTTTTCCTTCAAACAACCTTGCTTATCTAGTACATTCTTCTTATAAGCAGACTATGCGTTGAAAAAATTTCAAGGTCAGTCAAAATTCTGAACGATCCTAGATCCTTCATATTCCAGATCCTTCATATTCCAGATCCTTCATATTCCAGATCCTTCATATTCCAGATCCTTCATATACACATTTCCAATCAAGAGAACATTGAATTAAAGCTGAATTGAAAGTAGTTTAAAATCGATTTGACCATCTTTCCTATACGTTTTCAACTCCAATTTGCTCCGAAGCTCAACTCACCTGTTAGGTGGAATTTACTTTGAACAATCATGGATCGTTCAATTACAGACCGATATGTAAGGATTCCGCAAAAGGTGACGCCACTTCTTGAGAAGTGACAATTACGGCTTATATTTCACACGATACTACGAAGAAACCTAACTCTTCTGATTTCGACTGCACCTTCAGCCAATATGCCGCGGAAAAGAGGACCTTTGCTGAAATGGTAGAAGAAGGCGGATATTCGTTGAAAAACATCGCCGACTACTTAGCAAGTAGAAAGGTGAAAGAATTAGCGACTGTTTTTGCTCATCCAGGTGTATGAGTATGTTATTCCAGTAATAGAATTCAAGCTAATTTCTTCTAAACAGTTCACGAAACAGCTAGAAAACCAGCTGTGTTTGAAGCTATGCCAAAAATGAGTGGGAAAAAGGTTAAAGAAGCTTTAGAATGCATAGAGTACGAATCTTCAAGCAAACGATGGCGACCAGCAAAGGAGTACTACTATGATCATAAAGATGAAGAGAAAGAGAGGAGGACGAAGACTCAACACCTGTACGCGGTGTCCTCTACGAACCTCGAGGTGATTTATCCTCGAGAGCCAAGATTGAGTCGCTTTGCTTTAATATCGCCCCCGACGACGCTATCGCACCTACGAACGATACTCAACGAATTTTCACGATCTAAGTATCTTCACGATATAATCCTCTACTTTCGACCTCCGTTTGTATATCGTACCTTCGAGAGAAAATATAAAGGGGAACAAGGCGGGTTATAATTATAGACGAGATTTGTTTGGACTGGGGAAAGAAGAAGAGAAAGAGAAAGAGAAGGAGGATGAGGATGAGGATGAGGGAGAGGAAGAGGAACAAGAACGTACTGCAACCGAAAGGGGAAGGGACCCCTCGCTTACTTCAGGAAAACTGCGGGGAAATCGGTCAGACGAGACGAGAACAGCGACGAAGTAGACCTTTTACAGTACAGAGACCCGAGTGATAAACAAGACAGGGAATATAGTTCGGTATCCCTGTCGGTGCGAGATCTGCAAACGGCATTCCGTCGGTACCGAATGTTCCTGGGAAGTACTGATTTCTCGTGGCTAGCGAGATGGGTGCGTTGAGTAGTGCTACAATGACGTTTGGTCCAGGGAAAACATTCGCGGGGATGCCATTAATGCCTTTGGAGTCGTGGAAGATCTTTGAGAGCAACTGGGGTATGTTGAGTCACGTGTCAATCAGACATGCCCTCGCTTAGCTAGCATCCCTTAGCTTGACCTAGATACAGTAGTACACACTTCCGAAGGAGATCCTTCTATCCAATTACACACTTTTGCCACTTTAATTACAGTATCGTTGCCTTACTCTATTCAATCCAGTCCAATTACCGAAGTTCTGATAGCTTGGAAGCAATCGGGAATCGCCCAATCTCATTCGCGTTCAAAAGTCATCTCCAAAATCGTCGTTCAAAAGTCATCTCCAAGATCGTCGTTCAAAAGTCACCTCCAAAGTCGTCGTTCAAAGCTATCTTCGAAAGTCCTCCACGAAAAAGCAAATCTATCAACACGATCCCAGTTCCTCTTTCTACACACAGGAAGCAAGACTCCTACACAAGCCTCTCTCGAAAACCTATAAGTCACAATCTACCAAACGAAGGTCACTTAAGATCGAAAACTTTGCCAAACTACCTAAAAGATACATCGAAAGTTCCTGAAAAGCCCAAGGAAAGCCTACCTGACACAGCCAGTTTCAGAACTTCGAAAACTAGGAAAAACAGCGATTTTGCGAATTTTCACTGTTTTGTTTGATCTGGACTGTAACTGGGTCAGAACAAACAGCTGTTTTGGGAAGGACCCCTCCTTCCATTTTCGGACACCAAATCATTCACTCAGCCAAGGACAGAGCGAACAAAACAATCACACAGAAATAGGGTACAATTGGCGGGTCGTACCGCAGCCAGCTCTCGATATCGTCTGCATCGCCGCCACCGCATCCTGGTTGCCAAAAGGAGTTCAGAAGAAGACAGAACCAAAAACAGAACTCCCTCCCATTGTACCTGTTCCGATCTGACCACTAAATACGACTAGCCTTCGAATTTTGCTACACCAGGTTCTCATTCCACGATTCGTATTCCAAGGATGAAATTTTTACCATGTTCCAAGAAATGGAAGTCCGAACTGGCCGACTAGCTGCAGATACAAATTCCGCAAAAGGTGACGCCACTTCTTGAGAAGTGACAATTACGACTTATATTTCACAAGTACGATGATGACAACAACTCAATAGAAGCTCATAATGATAATTGGGTTCATTGCGGAGGTGAATGTGAGAAGCAACAGGATTCCGAGAGCTGCGGCCTGTTCGTTATTAAGAATATCTAGAATCTTCTATTGAAGCGACTTCCTAAACTTCCCTCGTCCAAATCAGATACAGACGCTATGAGAACTGTCTACATTCGAGTTCTGGTTAGAGCAAAACCAGCTAATATCATACTATACGAAGGACTATACGATATGTTGCTAGATGGTTCAAAAAGGCTAGATACCGTTTCCAATAATTCTATTCTACACAACATCAACAAGACGAGGTATCAACTCTATCATGCGTTCGCAGTTGTTGGACTTGCTCCTTGCGACATCCATCTCTGGAAAACTGTGTTACGGGTTTCATCAGGATCGTCATCTTCTAGTGCGAGTTATAAAACCGCATGTACAGAAGTGGGCGAACTATGGAATGCGTTTGCCACTATGATGGAAATTGACCAGAAGTACGTTGGGCCAGTGCTACTTGCCAAGTCAGGAAAATGCTTGCCAATACTGTGACGATTCGTCCGGAATCGCACACGTAGTTGCATTAGCCTGGCCAGGGTGCTCCTTTACAGGGCATCGCTTCGTACTAGCCCTAGGGCTCTGGGTTTATATAAGTTACCTCCTTCTTGTATCTAGTCTTAGTTCTTCAGTTCAATATTCTAAGGTCATTCAGCATCCTTTATTGGTGGTCTCGTCACAAATACTATGGCCAAAGTTGACCGAATATCCACAAAAGAACCAGCCTGCCCGCTGTGAATGGGCTAGGAATTTAACAGAGCTACCAACATTCGAACTGCTAACACCGGATTGTGGATATACTGTAACTTACATACTATTAATAAATTAAGACTACTTTGGGGATATGTATATAAAACTAGAAGGATAAACTGTCGAAAGAACATTTAGATTAGATTGAATTAGTTTTGAACAAGTAAGTGGATATCTGCTAAGTTATCAAAAGGAGTTTCCTAACCTCAGATCACGTTACTGTATACTCGACATGTTGGTTGATGCTACTACCCCTAACTGAGTGACGTGGTTGGTCTGTCTCATTTATATCTCTTTTTAGAATTCGAAGAAGATCTACCGATCGATCATCTGTTGAGCTCTCTCGCTATAAATCTGCTGCTCATCATGCAAAACATGCAAAGGTACTGGTATCCTTCGTCCGTATATCTATCTAACCACCGCTTTAATGCAGCCCTTTCAAACGCCAGAATATGTATTACCCATAAATTACCATACCATACCATATTATGTGAATATACCCCACGGCATGGTATCCTCGGCGCAAATCTCTTTTTAAAATTCCAACTTCCCGCACTCCTTCTCCCCCAAAACCTTCTTAATCCGATCCACCATCCACCCGCTCTCCATACGAATCCCCGCATCGATCCGCTGCCCCATCGATGCCGTATGCGCAATGCTGCACGCGTCGTCCGCATACTTCCAGCTCAGGCACTGCTCCCACTCTACACAAGCCTGCTTGCACTTCTCCTTGGACGCCCACGGGCGCTCCGCCATCTGCGCCGCCGTCGTGTCTTTCCAGGTCGGGGAGTACGAGTCCGTCGTCGAGGAAAACGATTTCTCCGATGCGTAATTATCCCACTCGGTCCGTGTCTCTACCAGCTGCGGAGCGAAGAAATACTCATAGATGTCCTTGTACCTTATACGACCTTTCGCGCCGTTCTTCTTCATGAACTCGTTCTCGAAGACAAACAGTTGGGAGATGTCCGCTTGGTGCACTTTGTGGATATTCATAATTGGCGAACACCAGTTCCAGTCGCCAAAGCCGAGACGCCATGTCGGGAGCGCTTGGAGTGCGGCCCATCCGCCGCCGTCGAGGCCCTTGTACCGCTCGACGCCCTTTTCGCGTAGAGCGTGCGAGAGCACTTGGTCGCCGCAGCATTGCTCTCGCGCGTAGGATTCCCATTTGTCGGCGAGGAGCTTGTCGGCGCCGAAGGAGGCGGCAAGAGCGGTGCCGGAGATGGCGAAGCCGGAGCCGCCGTGGGCGAAATCTTCGCCCATGCGGAATGCAGGTGAGCCGACGAAGACGGGGGCTGTGTGGTCTAGGGTTGCGAGCCAGGCGTATAGAGTCTCCCAGAAGAAATAGTTGTCATCCTGTTTTAGAATTAGCATTCTGTTACTGCTTTGAATGGATTGATCGTACCTCCATATAGACATACCACTTCTTGCCTGGGTGGTGAATAGCGGCGTGCTGAAACATAGGCAAGAATTTGTATTTGTCCAATCTCCATCCACCAGGTAAATACGAATCACCCTCCATACTGCCTGACTCCTGATAAAGGTTGTCGTGCTTTGCATCTTTAGCTTTGTTGTAGAGGACAAAGTCAGGTGATGCTTTGAGAGCCGCAGAAACATTTGCCAAGGAGTCGATCACCGGGTTTCCGTTGATGTTATCCTCAATATCGGAGTAATACACAACGTTGGGTGTGAGATGCTTGTTGCCCAAAGTAGTAGACATGTGCATAGGCATTCTCCTCCATATCGAGGTTCCTCCGGTTTTGACCAAAATAACAACATCTTTGGGATCCAAACCCGAGGAAGAGTAGACCCTGCTCGGTTCTTCCACTACAGCTGCCGGTTGCGATTTAGCGGTCTCGATGCTTGCTTGCGGGTACTTTGCAGGCGGTGATGTTATCGACTGTCCCTCTTGTAATAATGGGCCAGTTGCTGCTGCGGCTGACGTATCAACGAGAATGATGCCATTCTCACTCAGTGCCATCACCAGGAATACCGCAACTAGGAAACCAATCCATAGGTACCCCTTGAAGTGTCGAGGCAAGTATCCCGACATCTTGTATATAATCCGAGAAAAAATTAAAAACAAATCACCATTTCACCCTTCACGAACAGAACGCGTGAAGATAAATTTATATAATTTTCGCTTTCGGATTCCCTCAAGGGTTAGCAAGGGTTGGCCTTGCAGGCAACCGCACCCACTTTTGAAACTTCCCGAACGGCGCCGCACTTACAAGTATTATGTCTTTGAGGATTTTCTTCTTCAAACCCTTGACCTTGTCGAAAAAGGGGCTATGTGGGGATGATTTGCCTGGCTGGGCTGGAATACGAAGGGTACAAGGTGCATTTGAGATGTGTAGCCTTGCATAGAACTATCGCATGGTTGGATCGACCAAGCAGTGCTCGAGCAACTCGTTTAAATGAGTCGAAATTCCGAGACACCCACAACAGTCTACGGATATTCTTGGCTGGCAATGGCAGTGGCAGTGGCAGTGGCAGTGGCAGGTTGCACCACATATGGGGCGAAAACTTTTGCTCAGCGGAACGTTTACTTGCACTTCGTACATAGGGTTGACGGGTCTTAGCGTTGAGCTTTTGGCGACTGCCACCGTACTGTACATACATGGTCTCTCCGGCGTGGAAATGATAGGCTGATGATGTTGCCCCAGAGATCGCTGGTTGAACAACTGAAGTGTTTCAGCATCTTGGATTCTATGCTGCAACTGAGGACATTTGGTCCAACGACAGCAACAAGAACATGCAGCACAATACATTGTCCCAAATCGGGCTGTATCTTCTGCACCGAGCGACTTACCTTACGGAGGAACCCACGTTTCCAAAGAATATGCGGTCAGAGTTCCGGCCCCGCCGAATAATTGCCTAGATTACACATCGTATGCTGGCTTTTCTATTTAGGCATACTTCGTACAGAAGACGATCTTCTCCCAGTGTGTGTTCAAAAGTCAATTGGCGGCGAAACATTGGGTAACAATCAGTCTGAGACCCTGAGAGGAAAAGTACCCCGAGAGGAAAGTCAACTTCAACCCAGGAAACCGGTGAGCTGCTCGTGTGGTTTGGAAATAGGTGTGTGCTTGGTGCTTGGTCATTGTGCGCATGGACTGCATATACTAAGTCTGCGTGCTTACGAAGTACTCTCTCTGTACACGAGTATATACATTCATTCATGCATGCCTAAGCAGTGAGAAGCTTGGCTCAGTCAGAAATTGATTGAGACTCTCCCAGCGGAGTAGGTACAGTATGTAGCCATCTATTATTGACTTCTCAAGGTTGAATAACCTTCTCACAGCTATCCACCAATAAGGTCGAATTAATCCTCTCTACTATCCACCCACTGTTGATTTCCCTCTTGTCCCAATATTTCCGCCCTTCAATTGCCCTCCCTAGAATCACAACCGTGTCTAGCGCACAGCTCTTGTTCTTATCATTGTCCACCTCGTGCCGCCACATTCGACATATGTCTACTTCGACACAAGCTGCATTACATGCTTCTGGTGAGGTATACGCTTGCTCGAGAACTGCCGGATTCTTCACTGTAGGGGGGGTCGACCATTGCGGGGTAGAAAGGAGTGTAGTGACGTTGTTTGAGAGTATATATCGTGACGCAAAGTTATCCCAATCGTCGCGGCGTGCGAGGAGATGCGGGGTGATCATTTCCTGGAATATATCGCTGAAGAGAATCGGACGCTGTTCAACCATACCATATTAGCATTCTCTCAGAAGAAAAGAAACTGTATTATTATGGAAACCAAAAAAAAATAAATAAAAATAAACCTACCGAGCCCCGCGCGCCCCTTCTATGTCTCTTCTCCAACATCATCAATTGCACTAGATCCCTTTGATGCAAATGATGGAATGTGAAAATTGGCTTACACCAGAGATATTCCTCAAAAGACGTTTTCCATGGCGGTTCGGGTCTGAAAGATACTGGACCGTACTCTCCCTGATTTACCAGCACTCCATGTTCGCGGAGGACATGGCCCAGGATGATATCCCCGCAACACGAATTCGCAGTGAGATTCGCATATTCCACAAGCGTTGGGGCTTTTGGTCCGCTGAAAACAGAGCGCATTAATGAGCGGGAAAATGCAATGCCAGAACCGCCTTGTGCGAACGTTGCGTTTACCTCGCCGGAGTATGCGCCGTAGTATGCTGGTTTGTCATCGGTGGGTAACGTCGCGAGCCATCGAAGGAGGTTGTCCCAGAAGACGTAGGTGTCGTCCTCGATATAGATATACCACTTGAAATTCGGGTAGTTTTCCTGGGCGTGCGCCAGCATGGGGAGAAATTTGTATCTATCCAGAATCCACCCATCATGGTTACCCGGTGGCATTTCCGGCTCGTCGCCGGGGAGCTGGGCTTGTTCGCGATATGCATGTACGTCTGTTTGAAGATGTTCGTAGATGCTGTATGCCGCCGGGTCATGAGTACGGATGATTTCACTTACATTGCTCAAGGCGTTGACCGTTTCGACACCGTGAGTCAAGGTCTCCTGTAAATCCGAGTATAGTTCATAATTTGGTATATCCAACAGAGTTGTCATCAACTGCATCGGCATACGTCTCCAGAGCGTCGAAGTGCCAGTCTTGACGATCAATAAGATATCGGCCCGCGATAGGGCTTGGGGTACGATCGGCACCGCGGCCTCAATCCCGTGCTTTGAATCATTGTCTGAGATTGGCTTGTAGATGATAGGCGTTGACGCGGGTTGGGTCTCAGTAGCAGCCTCTATCGTGGTTGATTTCACCGCTGTCTCCACAGATGAGGTGGTGATTTCTTCTGGCGGCTGAAGGTGTTCAGTTTTTCCATCATGCGCTACCACAATGTTCTCCTCGTGTTTGGTTGTGTGTATTGGCGCCGAGAGCCTCTGATAGTAATAGACGGTCCCAAAAAGCAATACGACCACGATCAATACGAGACCCCGTGGCCCTCTAAGAAGTATCATTGTTCTCTGCAGGTGAAGAATATGCCGTCATCATCACAGGAGATAATACTTCCGTAGAACAGTTCTTTTTAGCTGGGCGTTTTTTCTTCTTCTTCTTTTTTTTTTTTTTTTTTTTCATAGGTTGGGATTATGACGAGTGTATTATGTCTTACGGACTAAGTTAAGGGCAGTTTATGCATCTCTGATACGGGAAGAAACTCGGTGTTGAGAATACAATAGGAAATACGAGGATCTTCTTAATACGAGGCAAGACTGGTTCTATCTTGCAGGCAAGACCAGGAAGAAGTTTTGAAGCAGCCAGTCAGTTCAATCAAAAGCCACCCGCGACGAATCGGAGTCGGCGACTTGTGGGAGAGAAAAAGGGGCTTGTTTATTAAGGTTAAGTTCTTCGTACAGTACTGCCGAGGAGTGGGAATCTGGAAAGCCAAGGGGCAGGGTTCTCCAAATTAAGCTTACATTTACCCTTTTTTATTCTGGAAAATGGAATGTTACATGTTACATCTAATGTACATCTAATGTACATCCAACGTACATCCAATGAAACGAGGGTCTTATGCAAGGCTACCAAATCCTGCCTTGCGCCCACGGGACTTTGGCGCAGAAAAACTCCAGAACTATCGAATAATATGGGCGGTGGGGAGTGGAGGGGGGGCGGCGGGAAGGAGCTTTTACACCGAGATTACGTTCCTTACCCTCCTCGGCCATGCCTGATGGCCGACTGCCAAGATGCCTGAGAAACATTCCATTCATTGCTCGGGGCCCGGGAAGTTAAGGCTGTGCTGCCTGCCTGCCTGCCTGCCTAACCTGCCTAACCTGCCCATCTCTGCCTATCTCTGCCTATCTCTGCCTACCAGATACCCACGCTGTACCTGTCGTTGCCCCTCCCACTCCCAAAAGTCTTCTCTCTCCTTGCAAATCATGCTAGCCTGGATGCGGATGGCCAAGCCAAGCTTTTCCTTCCAAGTACTTCGTACCTTTCCGCAACTTCACCGAATTCACAGCACCATCAGGGCTCTGATGTATAAATGCCTTGGCCGCACCGTGATATGTATGGCAATACTTCGTGAGTAATGGTGTGGTGACGATTTCCCCTTCATTCTTTTCTCGTCTCGTCCTTCGTTTCGTTATTCAATACCCTTCGCATACTGTATATTCATTCGTTTGTCCAGCGTTTCCTGCCCCGAAACTGCGTGTGCGAGGTGAGCAGTGAGTGAGCAAGCATGCCCATATTACCCGTGGTGCCATCCGTTGGGAGGCAGATCTTCAACACCATCCTCTGCGTTACTGTCTTTTTCATCGTCTTCAGATATCTCCGAAGATATGTATCGTTCTTTCCCGTTACCATTGAAAGCATATGGCAGATTGGTCTAGCAGAGATCAACCGGAGGAAAAATGTCGAACGTGTTAGAAAGCTGGAGCAATCGCTGTCGCAAGCAGACGTGGAGAAGGGGATACAGGAGAAGGGAGATGTCGCTGCTAGGTGCTTGGCTTCGGTGGTGGGATATCGCGAGGAAGCAAATTTGTGGAGGAGAGCCCTGCAGAGTTATCTGGATTCGCCCGGTTTGGAAATTATGCTGATTGGAATCGATGGTGATCATGACGGCGATATGGAGATGGTTTCGGTTGCGCAACAAGTATGTCCGATTATGCCAGCTAGAAATTCTACAAAGACACTGAGAACTAATCTTCTTACTCCCAGGTATTCCCCGACTTGCTCAAAATCCACATCGACGAACCATACGGTCCTCTCGCAGTCAGCATTGCTCAGAACTACGTATCCCGTGAACTCTACAACGAGAAATCTCTAGACTCAAAATGGAACACTGTTGATCCGGACAACATACCACAGGAACTCCTCGAAGCATCGCACAAATACGCTTTCCGAATCGTCTACGAAAAGGCAGTCAATACCCTCCGCGAACATGGCGCACTCGACCCTATACTTTCGAAATCGCTACGCGCTATATGTCTCTACCAACCGCACAAATGCAAAAAGGATATTATGTTTACGAACATGGTGTTTTCTCTGGCGTTAGGGAATGCAAACAATATTGAATATCTATGGACATCGGATTCAGACACTATCGTATTTCCTGATACCTTATATCAGACGATTGGATGTATGTCTGCCGATCCGCTAATTGGGGGAAGTTGTTCAGCATTGTCGATTCATAATGATAAGGAGAATGCTATTGCTGCTTTGGGAAGTGCGGCGTACTGGTCTGAGTGAGTTTTGACGAAATCTAATGTTCTACAAGGCAAAATGAAGCTGACTAGTTGTAGACTTGCTATCACTCGTGGTCAAACTGGTGCTGTGGATGCTGTTGATTGCCAGCCCGGTCCATGTGCTGCCTTTCGATTAATCGCACTGGAGCCGATACTTTTACCTTGGTATACGCAAACGTCGATTGGTGTCAAAACCGTAAGTCATTTGAATTCAAAATCATGTGAATTGAAAATTATCATATGCTGCATATGAGTAGCTACTGCAGGTGTAGTACACATACGCTTATATAGCTCCGTGATGCTAGCTGTCCCTCAAGGATCCAGAAACACCTTGAAGTTGATCTGTTTACCGAAGGTGCACGTTTTTGGCACTCAAGGGGGCATTGTTAGCTCGATAACCCGGGTATTCCACTGGAAGTTCAGCGGAATGGATATCCGGCGCATATTCCACTCGTTGCTCAAATTTTAATAAAATAATCGCTGACCCTCCCACCCAGGTTGTTAATGAAGACCGTCATCTGACCACCAACCTCCTCCTTCGCAACTGGAAAGTAACTTTCAACACCTCTGCCCTAGCTGCCACCGACACCCCAACGACTCTTATCCGCTGGCTCCTTCAACAGCAACGCTGGGCTCGCGCCACCCACATCGAAACCTTCCAATACCCCCAAATCTACTCCATCCACGGTGCCATCCTCTTCGTCACCGCCATGCGCCGTTTCTACGGCCCCCTCATCATCGGCGTCTTCACCATCCGCTACGTCTTCACCGGCTACTCCGTGCACACCTACTCTCTCCTGGACCTGTTCTTCCGCATCGCGCTCTGCACCTCCTACAACTTCTGGTGCAACAAGTCACACGTCAACAGCATCAAGTATCTCGTGCTATCGCAGATCTTCTACCAGCTGCCTCTCCCAGGCATCATGTTCTGGAGCGTTGTGACGGTGCTGGAGGGAGGTTGGGGAACGAGCATGAGGAATCAGACGGAGCAGAAGAAGAATAGACATGCGGCGTGGGATAATCTTTGGAGTACGAGTGCGGTGGTGGTTTGGATGGGGTTTGTGGGTGCGGCGGTGGCGAGGTTTGTGGCGGGGAGAGTGGCGCCGCACTTGTTGAATCAGTTTATGGGGCTGGCATGGGTTGGGACAGTAGGGACTTTGTATTATACTCTTTTGGGGTAATGCTGTGGGCGGGTGTTATAACTTGAGATGAGCTATCTTAATTAATGATTACTAGAAGGACAACCTTAAAATGGGTGGGAATATAGAGTACATAGATATTTATATACATGATTGTAATGAAGAATAGAATAATTTATATACATGATTGTAATGAAGAATAGAATAGAGAGACAGGAGGAGCCTCGGATAGGAGGCATCCTGATTCATTGACCACTACACAATGATCACTAATAAATCACCAGTGGGTGTACTACCTATCCGACCAACTTCTAAACTTCAATATTCGACTAAAATATATATTTTTGAGATCTCTACTCTAGTAAGTGTATATACGAGCTCTTAATGATTAAATTATATTAAGACAATCAGATATATAAGTTTTTAAATATTCAGATTGTATTTAAACAATTAGATATATAAATTCATATACTTAAATTTTTAATGTCCAGATTTCACTTGAACAATCAAAAATATAAATTCTTAAATATCCAGATTTCACTTAGATAATCAGATATATAAGTTTTCAAATGTCCAGATTGCACTTGAACAATCAGAAATCCGAAGTTGGTCGGATAGTTAGTACACCCACTGGTGAGGCGTTCAGCCATTATCCAGCTGTTGAGTCACGTGGCATTGATGCATGCCCTAGCCCAGCTAGCGACGCTTAGCGTCAACTAAACAATCCACACTTTGGAGGATTATCCTCCTGGTGATCGACGCAGGGATCGAAGCAAGAGGCTTCTATCAAAATCGTTGCGAAATTCTCGTCAAGATTCAGTTCTATCCAGTCCGAGACCAAGAAAGTATACAATACCTCCAAGACTCAATTTCACCTACTACTACGACGTCTCCGGATCTACACTCAGTCACGATCTTGAACCCAAAGACTATACACGACCTCAAAGTCCACCTCAAAATCCATCTCAAAGTCTACAAACAGTCACCAGCTCGAAACCTGGAAATCTATAAACACGATCCTGGAAATCCATAAACACAACCTTAGACTACGGGTATTCGAGTGAGGATCATTCTTTCGAATGGGTTTAGCACGTCCCTTAAGCTGTGTTGCATCTGCATATACACAACCGACACCTTTCCGCGCGTTACATGCGTCTCCCGGGATCGCTCCCAGGACACTGCACTCGGGATTAGCATAGGGCCTGGGCCCCTTAGCCTTGTTGACTACTTTGGCAATGGCTATACTCCTATAGGACCTTGGCAGCCGGATAGAAAGCCTACACCTCAGGAAGTCGATGCAGTACAGTGTCCACCAATAATTGGTATGCCCCTTGTTGGAAAATTGAGGATTGAAACAGCGATAATGACGACGAATCCGAAGACGAATCCGAAGACGAAAAGGTGGAAAGGGAGAGGAAGAACGAATCCGAAGACGAAAAAGAGAAGGAAAACGATTCCGAACGCAAAATATACGATACACGTTCCCGAAAGCGGAGCCGCATTGCATGAAGAGGATGGACTTCTAGCAAGCATATTGTTTGTGGTTGTATTGGGGCACCAGTGGGTGTACTAACTATCCGACCAACTTCGGATTTCTGATTGTTCAAGTGCAATCTGGACATTTGAAAACTTATATATCTGATTGTCCCAATACAATTTAATCATTAAGAGGTAGTATATCCACTGGTAGGGTAGATATTATACTTGCTAACTATACAAAATAGTTGATGGGATTTTGCAAAAAATTACTGATAGTTGCTTATATTTCTGCTAGAGTACGATAGCTGAGCGCTGGGTTTTGGGAAAGGGAAGTCAGTTATTTGAGGGTTGATTGATTGGGCAAGCTGAAAGAGTTGGCAAGTGATCATATTAGGTAGATAGGATGATGGCCCTTGGTGCTATACTTGTACTTGGTCTAAAGTTGATCTAGAACTCTTAAAGAAGTATTTCCCTTTTCAAGTGTTTCCCTTTAATAATGTGATTTGTGCTTCTTTCCACAGATAATAAGAAGATATAGAGGAGTATTTCCCTCTCACTCTAATGATATTTCGCTTTTGTTTGTGGCGGGGAGAGTGGCGCCGCACTTGTTGAAATCCAGCCTTCATGAACTAATAACAATTTGTTTACATATTTCGGGAACAGACCTGATATTTCAATTCTGTGTTGGAGTTGTATTAATCATAGAGTGATTAATGAATTCTTATCTTTCCTGGTGCTGTCAACGTACCAAGGCCCCACCCCAGTCAGCAGGACACAAATCACAACAAGTTCACAGACAGACAAGCAACAGAACCGAATCGGGCTTTTAAGACCTTGTATCATACATATAGTTATGCTGTGATGATTATATTTATATATATAAATTCGTATTTGGTATCAATTAACTGCTAACGAGAAAAGTCCCCCCCAGTCTATTCGTAATCATTTGTGGTCTGTTGGTTAGACCCAGGAAATATGAAGGCAATATGTACGGGAGGATATACCCTACCCTACCCTATCCTGCCCTACCCAACCCAACCCAGCCAGCCGGTCTATATTAAGTCCCGAATTTGCACATGGTGTTGCGGTGCATTTCATTCCTTCCTTTCATTCATATATACCATTATTTAAAAAGAGACAAGAACAAGCAAGCAACCCGCTTTACCAACTGAACGTCATCATCTCCGGGTTCAGGGCAACCGGCAGCAACAAATGACTCACGCACATAACCGACAAGGGGAAGATGGCGACAAAGGTATCGATGTTGTAGCTCCAGGGCAGGAAGGGGCCGGTGGCCATGATGGTGATGGCGACGATGCCGAGAATGCACATGATGTAGGTGTACTTGAAGGTCTTGAGGATCTTGGGGACTTCGAGGAAGAAGTTGGAGAATTCGACTTCCTTGGAGGTGGCGCCCCAGGACATGTCGATCTCGAACATGTGGCAGAGGATGGCCTGGGACATGTGCAGGGAGATGCCGCCGAAGAAGATCATGAACATGAAGACCCATTTGAAGTTTTCGATGACTGGAGAGAGAGAAGAGGAGGTTAGTTATGGGTTGTTTGGATAGAGGTAGAATGGGAAGGTAAAACTTACAAGCAGAAAGGAAGTCCTTTTCGCCGGAACGATGACGCTGAACAGCAAGACCAAGGTTACCCGCGCCCGAGAAAACCACGACGATGGAAAGCCAGTTCTCCCAGGAGTCGACGTAAGCCAGATCGAGGTAACCGTTGTACAGACCGACAAAGATCCAGTTTACAAGACAGATGATCCACGCGCTACCGATAGCATAGTAAGTACCGATATACGCAACGATCTGGACCTTGGAGCCGATATCAACGTTAGAGCAGATGAACTTGCGGAAGAGAGGAGTGAAAGGTGATTTCCATAGCCAGGTGCGGATGGGGTTGAAGACAAGCTCGTCACATCCGTACGCATACTTTTGCCAGCGGGTCAACTCATCGTAGACGGTGAGGGAGACACCTTCCTTGAATCCGTCGCCAGCCCAAGCAGCCATGCGGATAGTGTAGTTCTTGAGTTGCAAGCGGAGCGCCATGTCGAAATCTTCAGAGACACATGACTCGGACCAGAAGCGTTCCTGGCCTTCCTCGTCTTCGAATGCAACTTCTTGGATAGCAGACCATCTAAGGATAGCATTGTGGCCGACGAAAGCGGCGACAGCACCGTTGGAAACACCATATCGAATAGCCGAGTAGATCAAGTTGGTAAAGAAAGTAATACCGTTCTCGAAGAAATTGTGAGATACTTGCATGACACCGGATGAGAATTGGATGATGCCGACTTCGGGGGATTGTTCCATCTCACTAGCAGCATCGAGCAAGCAGTCCTCGGGTACTTGAGTGTCGGAATCAATGAGGAGAATATAGTCGCCAATTCTGATGTTTCCTTCAACCCAAGCCTCTGGGTGCTCGTCGAGAACTTCCGAAAGACATGTTTCGTAGGCCTCGACCTCATCAACTTGAGTCCACGTGATTGGTCGCTCGAGAGCTTGAAGCTTCTCTTCGACAGAGTTAGATAGAGCAAGTCCGTAGTTCATGTTCGAGGCCTTCTTGAATTTCCCCTTTCGTGTGTAGCCGTTTTGTCCGTTAGGAGGACGAGCGGTCCATCCAATACCGTGGTCGGCGTAGAAATCAATCCTTTGTTGTCTGACCGATTCATCGAGGAGTTGAAGACCATCGTCGTGAATGATGATATTGGCAGATCCTCCTTGAAGTTCATATGTTGATATAGCCTTTTTGATCGATGCGATCGTAGGGACAATGACAGCTTGCAGACCCTCCTTGTAGACTGGACATTGAATGGTGACGTGCGGCAGAGTCGAGGTCATCAGACGTGGTGGTGCTTTGGCCGAGTAGAACTTTGTGTTTTTGGACAATTGTTGAATAGGACCGAAGCATTGCATTAGGACACCAATAATAACATTAGTGAAGAACTAGAAATCGTCAGTACTTGAAGTGAGTGCAAGTGTGAAGTGTGCAGCTTTAGCGGCTTACCATAGAAAAATAAGCATTAATTGGCAGCATGATGATGTATGCAAGGGAGATCCATTTGCCAAGCACAACAATTTCCAAAGCGACTTCAGCATATCCCAAACCCAAAAGGGTCATGATAAGGGCGATTGAGCAGGAGACCATGAATGAATTGAGGTACATTGTTGGTCTCTCTTCGACAGTAGCCTGGTTCGACTCCTCATCGATTTCGCTTACATTAGCCTGTGGTACCTTCTCGTGCTTTTCGTCGGACTCATGCCAGACAGTTTGAAGCAATGCATCCTCAATAGATTTGGCTCGGTCGAAAAGGAGTGTTGGGTCGTCTTCCCATACTACTAGCAGAGCCTCTTTGGCAATGAAAGCAGCATGCTGGGCTCTGCGAGCGCGTGGTAAGTCGTCAATAGTTGGTAGAATTTGGACGCGGAGACCATTTGTGAGAGGTACATCAAGGGCATCGGGAGATCGTGTGAGGAAAGGTTCAACGACTGTGGAGTTGATGGTCATAGCAGCCTATATGTTATGTCAGTTATGCCCATGCCTCGAAATTCAAGATACGGGAAAGGCATACCGAAATATTCATCGTCTGCATTGCTACGCCAAATGTAGAGGTAGCTAAAGTTTGCGGCCGGCACAGATACTCAGTTCTGTCCTTGCGTACCATAACACCCTCATACTGTCTAGCATCATCCTGAATCCACATCAAACCCTTCTGTTTCTGCCATAGGTAGTTCAGAAGAACTTGATGCCTGATATCATCTAATCGATTGTTGCTGTATAAGCTCTGTCGACTTGAGCCAGCCGGTGACGGCTGTGGAGACGCAACATTTGAAGTCAAAGGATTGGGAGCTGTAGCGACAGTCTTTTCGTTGCTAGAGGACTTTTGTTCTGGCTTGGAGATCTTGAAATAACTGAGGACACCCATGATCAAGAACTTTCGAGCAAGATAGCTCGATTAACGAAAGTGATATGCAAAAAGATAGAGCGAGGGTACTGAGGAACAAGTAGACTGAGGAAAAGAAGGTTGGGTTATAAAGTCATCAAGACCCGAAGCAATGACTGATATGATGGCCTACCTGGAAAAATTGGATGCCAGCTCAGAAAATCGCTTCTAGCTATCTCTGGACTGAACGGGAAGGTATCTAGGGTAGCTGTCGACGAGAATCAGCGTCTAGAATGAGCTTACTGAGTCGAGAACGCCAAGGTATCGGTTTTCACTTGGCTCATGGATGTCCAAAAAAAGCTCGATAGTTCTTTCTTGACGCCAACTGCAAGCAAGAGCGCCATCGTAGCCCTGGCAATTTCCGCTTCAGTTGGGAAGACGCTTGCGAACAGTTGCATTCTTGCATTTTCGCATGCAATCGGCAGATGTCCGCAAGCACCCACGCACATCCCAAAGATTGAGAGCTGAGGTTTGACAGTACCTTGGGTGACATCCCTGCAGAGGATCTATCGCTCGAAGGTGATCTTGGTCTGGGTGGAACCTGAGACTGCACAGAAAGTAAAAGCTCGACAGGGGAAATCTCTTCATGTTGCCTGGACTACAAGCCATTGGACGTCGCCAGACTTTTGCTGCTGGTGGGGGGGCGAGGTGGATTGACCCTGGCCCTGCAATGTGTACATGCAATGGGTACTTCGTACATCTTGCCTGAACAATATATTAAGGTAGTAATCGACAGCAAGGGTCAAGGCGTTCGAGGTCAGCAAGGTATGCTTATCAAGAAAAGGATGGTAACACCGCAAGCCCACAATTTCCTGCTACCTGTTCAATAAATCATAGCAATTAGATGACTCGACCATGTCCACCGTAGCGATAGCCCGTCAGCACCTTGCTGCGTCTGAAGTCATGTCGTTCATCGAGCTGTCTGGTCGTTTTTGCTTTTGAGGCTATCGATTCAAAAGCAAACCTTCCATCACCGCTTACTCCGGAAACAACCTGTTACGGGGGAATACCTTGATCAGGAAATGATACGCTCATTATGGGTCGCCGTCGATACGGAAACGGAAAGATATCGCTAACTTAGCGCCGAATATAGCAAAGGACGAAGAATCAAAGGCCAAAAAACGTGTTCGTCACCTTTTGCCTCGCTTCTATCCGTAGTTAGGATGAACGGCTACATCCCAATTGGAGTATCCGACACCAGTCAGAAGCTTAGACCGGATAAAAGCCGTCTAAATAACCAGCTGAAGGGACAAATAGGTACACATCAGAAAGGAATGAGCCTTGTTGTAACCGACTATCCGAGAGTAGTAGCATTTTGCGAGTCTTGCATCCCCTCGATTGGGTGAAGCACAGTGGATACGCCGCCCGTTTCTGTGAGCGCAGAGATGTTTTCGATTTCCCGTGTTCGAGAACGTTGGTCTAATGTGCTAACGGGTATGGACGAACAGCGCTGAGCTACTGCATCGAAGCTCTCCAGCCACTCGCGCGCTACATACGAGATGTAGATGTTGCAGTATTGGTTTGCAATTTGACAGCCATAGCCACCTTTGCTAGTACTTCCGTACATCGTCACCGGTATGCATCTATCTGCACTGGTATCTATCTGCACTGGGCCAATATTTGCCGTTAGCTGCCTGAGTATCTGGTATCTCCATTGGCGGTGTTTTGGTGCTAAGCTTATCAGTGATAGTGTTCAGCTTATGCCCGATGTCGAGTTCTACAGTCAGTATCTGACTAGACTGGCCCACAATGCCTGGCAGGCAAAGGCCAGTAGATTGCCCGGCCGAGTCTTACAGGGTCCCCACACCTCGTACTTGGTACACAGTCTAAGGCTTAAGACTTCCGTGCATGCGCTGAGGTGTACCTGTGGAGAGAAGTGAGGATAACTCGACACACCAAATCGGTTGTACAAGGTGCAAAACTTTGCGCAACGTGGAAATCTTGGAGCAGGGGCCTTCTTTCTCCGTGATAAGCAGAAACCAGTGCAGTAGTAGCCGGGTTGCTGGCCCTCGCGAGAACAAGATTCACATGCTTGGTTGATCAGATACCGACACTGCTGCACTGGAGATACGAGAGGTCCCAACAGATTTCTAACCGAGCAGTCTTCCAATCGCCTTTGCATCTTGCATCACACATCTTTCATTCCCCACCCCCCTAAGCACCACACTTCTGTCTCCCCCGCGCCGAGGTGGTGTAGAGGAAATCATAACATGTGAATTATATTATTGCGTGCAGATATAGTACCTTGGCGAATTAACACGAGAGCCTTTTAATTAAAGTACATGACGATGTGTATGACGGCATGTATAACATATAGCATCAATTAGCAGGGGAGGGGCTCGAGAAGGGATGAGATGAAGGGGGAAGGAGAGGAGGTGCGTTGACGCCGATGTAGGTGGGCTGTAGGTGGGCTGTAGGTGGGCTGTAGGCAGTAGTAGCAGATAGATAGGGAGGTTGTAGGCAGGAGCAGCAGTAGTAGGCAGGTTAGCATGTAGGTGTGATGACTCTTTACGTTGTGTATTGTGGCACAGCATACCCTCCCGTACGCACAACCCAAATGTAAGCTTTCCAAAGCGGAATATTGTTTCGGGAATTCGAAAGCGCGCAGTGCCAGCGGCCACACCTCCCGCGGAAAGGCGATCCGGGAAATTAGTAAACCTGTGTTCCTGTGGCTTGCTGCATCGACTTGATTCTGTAAACGGTGAACGAGCGATTAAATTCCGGCCCGCAAACGAGGTGACTAGCTTGCCGTCCTCGTGTGCCACAAGAAACGTTAAGCGTTTGGATGACCTCGTGTAACTAGCCCGTGTTGTGGTTTCACTCTAATCTGTTCACACCGATAAATCGCACAATGTGTACTGTAGTTGTAAACGCCAATAGATAGTCAATGGGAAAGTCAATGGCAATGTCCAAACTCGCAAACGAGAAACCTGCAGATCAAAGTAAGGCTCACCCCTGTCGGCGTTCCCGCGCAGAGTCGCATCCACTCACTAGTGGGGCTTTTCTTCTTCAAATTGCGAGGATGCAAATATCCACATATTTATTTTACTGTATTATTTCTGTATGTACCATGCTTAAACTGATCTATAATTATCACCGAAAAAGCGTATTACAATATCCATACTATCCAAGGAAAATTTAGAGATTCCTATTCCGTCCTATCCAGCCAATGGTATCCATCATCATGTACTCGTTCCTATGAAAATCAAAAGAAAAAAAGCTAATCGCACTGTTGCCACATCTGCACGTTATCGACGATCATTTGGCCATCTTTCTCCCAAGTGGGATACCACTGATCTCTAGCTTTCCAAAAATCAAGTTTTGCAGATGCGCTTCCATCCACCCATGGCTTTGCATCTGCACCGTCCAGGAACCAGCCGTTCTGACCCCCAACAGCTACATTCATGATAAGATAAAACTCTTGGTCAAAAGGCGTGCTATCTCGACCTGTCTGAGACCAAGGGTCCACAATTGCGGTATCATTTTGGTCGGTCAACGGAAAGTTCCCCTGCTGCCACAACGGCTTATTGAACGGCCAATACATGACCTGCTGCAGTGTGTTGTCCACATATGCAAAGATATATTTCTCGCTCCACTCTAAGCCGTAAGTGTGGAATCCATCGCCAAACTGGTTATGCAATGCAGTGCGGACATTGGAAGTAAGCTTGTAAGCGTCATGCTTCTGGTCAGGACCCCAGTGCAGAGATGCCGATACGAAGTTGTTCCCGCCAAGACTGTAGCTGTAGTTGTTGCCTCGGGATTCCATAATATCAATTTCACCACTTTGTGGCCAGGCTCCGTAAGTGTCTTCAACAGGCAACATCCAAATGGCTGGCCATAGCCAATCACCTTTCGGGATCTTGGCTCGGACTTCCACCTTTCCATATTTGATAGATGCACCAAGCTTAGTATTGATGCGAGCAGACTTGACTGGTTGAACGATAGTGCCATTGGTGGTGTTGGTATAAGTGACACAATTAAGGTTGATATTGGAGGTAGTCGTGCAGGATCCATCAGCTGTGAGGTTGATGAGGTTATTTGTGGTAATCAAAGCTGCATCTTGCAGAGTCGGCTTGATATACAGCTGCCCATTTTGGATGAAGACGTTCTCGTCATCAGCTGTTGTCTGTTCAAATTGACCATTACTAAGTAAAAGTTAGTTAAATGTCATACAATCACATTTGAGAGATGCACTGACCCATAGCCACCAACTTGAACCTCCTTAGTCCAAACTTTAGGATCCAGAGAGCCGGACGAGAAGTCGTCGTTCAATACTGGACAGTATTTGTGGTGCGTAATGCTTTGTAACTTCAAGTAGATGAGCAGTCCAGTGAGTCCAAGGCCAAGGAGCAGACCACAAAGCGGCATTATCCATAGTAGATTCTCCTTCTTGGTTTTCTTCCTCGGGGGAAGAGGTACGGCGTCCTCCTTGCGGACGCGACGAGAACGAAAGTATCCAGTGCCAGGAACTGGAGCATATTGAAAACCAGATCGAGCACCAATAGTCGAAGCAGGTCTCGAATATGGAGGAGTTGAGAAAGGATTGGAAGTGGAAGGTGCTCGCACCGATGGAGCTGGAGTCTGCCCGGGACTGTTTTCCGTGGTTGCAGGACTGCTCTGTGAGGGAAAAGACATAGGTCCCTTCATGTTGGATGCTGTAAAGAAGGATGAATAACGAAGGAATAATGATACTGCCACAACTGAGGAAAGTCGTGGGAATTTCACAATATAGCCAAATGCCTTGAAAAGATAGACGCAGGATTTTCCCGAAAAGCGTGATCTCCATGCAGTTCCCAAGGTAGCTGATAGTCCCACAATAGATACATTTGGGCAATCGGAGTATACAAGGGGGCCTGGCAACGCTAGGTCTCGACCGAGCCGGAACCACTTTGTTTAAAAAAATTCTAGCCCTGTCAGCACGACTATTGATTCAGCAGGAAATCGATAGAATCCTCAGTCCTAGACTCTGCCTATTCACACCTTACGAAATGAATTTAGCCCTTGCTCTATGATGGTACCCACATGCCATGCATACAGTTGACACATGGTCAGTTGGGCTTACAAAATCGTTCGACCACTGTTCAGCGTCGCAGTGACATGAGATGCGCTGGAAAGAAGATGGTTGCACGGCGCTTCGTTTGCCCTACATTTCTTTTCTTTTTTCGTGGTCTCAAAATAGATCATAGTAAACATCGTCGAGCCACATCCTAAGGAAAAGAGATTGACTTTAGGTTCTGTGACGTACACTTTCATCAGAAGATTGTACTGCTTGTGCTGTCGACGATGTGCTTGTACTCTACACGATTGTGCAGTTAAACATTACCACCAGCTAGATCTCCCTTCCCCACGAAGTAAGACGTGTCTCCTTTGGGCGCTTTGGAGATGGTGTGGCGCCGAAAAGCTTGAGAATTAAGCTCTTTTTGGACGCGAGCTGCCCGAGAAAGTGGTCCGGTGAAGAGTGAGATCACCTGTCCATGTTCATGACGTCTCCTGAGAGTGGGAATAGTTCTATTTCTGCTTCCACTCTTGGGACAGATTTCTATTTAGGGCCTAATGACATTGTGAGGCGTTGCGATGTTTTCTTCTGAGAGCCGTGGACTGACGCCTAGGAGTGGTGGAACGACTGGAATGACGAGAATACCCTCAAGATCGTGGAGACGGGTGGGCCGACATTTAGCCATCGTGAAAATTTTGATCTCAGCTAAATCAGCTCATCCTTCGTGAAGCGTCAGAATAGGAGGAGACGACCACGAGCGAAAATTATAAAATCCTCGTCTTCGTCGGTGAGGAGAACAACATCCACAACTCAATCACATCCACCACATCAATAATCTCATCATCTTCTTCTCCTCCTCATCTTTCTCTCTGCTTTTCAACGCATTCTTCGGACATCTCGGAAGCCACCGGAACCATGAAGTCAACTATCCTTATCTCTGCCTTAGCAGTTGTTTCATCTGCATCTCCCTTCCTCAAACCACGAAGCCTCGACATCTCGGCCTACAAAGCTATCCCCACTGTTCCGGTTACGGGAGCTCCAGTTGGTAACACGGCAACTCCAACTGTCTTGTACAATCCAGCAACCGCAGCTGCTCTCGTAACTGCGGATGCCACTGCTACAGCCGCCGCTAAGCGCAAGTCGAAGCGCACTACCTGCCCAGCGGTTTGTCCTGCTCTCCCCGCTGGCAATGGTCCTGCTGTTAGCAGCCCAGATACCCCGGCTGCTTTCAAATCTTCTTCAGTCTTCGCAGATGCCGCATTAAACGCAGCCACACCAAAGGGTTACACGTTAGTTGATGGCTTCAAGAACGTGGAAGCCTCTGCACAGGATGCCACATATCTCACGTACATCTCTGATGCCTTGACTTCTTACGATCCTGCCATCTGCGCTAATGCATGCAACAACATCCAGGGTTGCACCTCATTCAATATCTGTAAGGCTGCCTCGCAACTCTCCACTTTTTTCGTATCAGCTAACACATATAGACTTCGAGCGAGACCCAACTGTTGTTCCTGATGAGAGTGATTGCCCCAACCCGAAATCGCAGACTCTCATCAAGTGTGCCCTTTTCGGTGGCCTCTTGTCCGCTTCATCTGCTACCAACGTTGGCCAATGGCAAGCAGACTTCAATGTCGTCATTGCTGGTTCCAACGCCTACAATGCAATCGCCCCACCAACACTCTCCGGTTACGGCGCACCTCAGAGCTTCGGAGACGCGACCATCGATGCCCCAGCTAACACCACGACCTACAGTAAGTATAGCCAAAATCCCTACCCACTACACCAAAAGCAGATTTGCTAACCCGTAATAGTGGGTGAGGAGTCATTCTCTCAATCACAACCTTACGACCCCAGCTTGTGTGCCGCCACCTGCACTGCTAAGCACAACCCCAAGTGCGCATTCTTCGTATCCTACATCCTGTACGAGAACGGCATAAACGGAGTCTTCACTTGCACATACTTCACCGTCACCTATGGGCCAGAGCAGGCCATCGAGAGGGGTCAGTACGATCAACAAGGAAACCACTACACCATCGGCTACAGCTTCGGGTACAGTGTGCTTTAAGCGCAGAAAGTATCAATCGCACTGATGCGAGACACACAAGTGGCTAGATTTGGATTGGTATGAGGAGGCTGGGCGATGTTGAGTTCGCAAACGGTGTGGTGGGTTTCGGTTTCGGTTTGGGTCTGGGTCTGAATTTCTGTTCTGGTTGGGGATAGTAATTTTGCATGCTGCTCCATGAGCATGCTAGATATAGATGGGCTGTGAATCAATGCGCATATGTATTTGCAACCTTCGAAATCTGTACCCCTCGAACGATGTGAAACAGGTCGGGTGAAGTGTCGTGAACCACAACGGCAACGCTAATAGGAATTCCCGGTAAGGCCATCATGTGGTAGATGTGCTAAGATTAGTGAAGTGTTGTGTTGATAAGGCCGTGTAATGCGCTAGAAGATCTAAAAAAATTATGGATAATCGGAATCCTCCAGATTTGCTGAATCCTTAAGCTCGTATCGGACAACAATAACAAGAAAAGTACCATTGTGCCTATTTCAGATGTTGGAGACGCATGCTTGAAGAAATCACAAGAGATTTCACATGTTGTGGGTGCCGAGGCACCAACCGCTTCGCTGACAGCATGTGCAGCAGGTGACACAGTTGGTTTGCCGCTTACGCGTTGCCACAACGAATATGTTATGATTATTTCTAGCACTGGCGAGCAGGATGTTTATATGTAGAACCCGTCTCGAAAGAGGCGCTGAGCATAGCGTCAGCGTGATCCTCCAAGATCCCCTAAGCCAAGAGATGGTGGCCCACTTGGCTCATCGTCCAGGTACACACAGGGCAGCTCGGGCGAAATCCCGATGGGGGGTGACAACGGCTCTTGTACTCTTGCTTACAATGTCGTAAGATTACCACATCTACCACCGCCCTACGGACGATCATTGCGGCTCAAAAGTGTCAAAATGCCTTTCAAGTATCAAGAGTACCTCGCACAGACTGTTGGTTGACCCTTCGTTCATTGGTCGGTAATAATAGGAGTGCTAAAAGCTTAAATCAATGTTTCTGATTCGGTCATCAATCAAGGATGAAGGAAGACAAGTTTAACCAAATCAACCACTTTCGTGCGAGAACAAGTAGGACCTGCAGAATCACCTGATTGCTTTCCAAAAATAAAAAAATTACTTTCACAATTGGTCGAATCTCGAATGTTGGTTGGTTGACAACAGCGCTTGCGTTGGGATTACTACCAATCACTGTATCAATCACAATGCAGCTTGGCGCTGACCAGGTTTCTTCCCCGCGTACCAAACAACCGAGTCCACTGAATTCCTCGAATCAGAGCGGTAAGACCAGAGAATGTCTATTTCGGGGTAAAGCGCACGGTTGCAAAAGACGATTATCCCTAGGATCTTTATTTTGGGCTTGCATGAACCAGGATTGAAGATTGTTGGCGATATGTTTTTCGATGTATATATGTGTAGCATGGTGCTCTCCATTTTGATATGTGGCCGGGCAGGTTTCTGTAAGTTGTCGACATTATTATTTTGTGATCAATTCTTCCATGATGTCGGATAAGCCAGTCAACATGGGCTTGCAGCTCTTTCCTCCCCCACCTTCGAAAAAGAAAACATGGAGAAGAAATAGCAACGAGCGGGCTCCAAGCTCGTCCATAACTACCCCGGATTCCGCCAACCGATCACAATCCTTCGATATGCCGGTCAATGGAAGGCAGGTAGGAGATACATCCTTCGGTGGTCGCCAAACTCTACAACATGACACGGCATCACCCCTAAGTATGCCGGCTCCAGCAGTTCTTGCCTCAGAAATCCCGAGGTCGCACACATCATTTTCCGAAGCACCAACCCTTGTTAGAAGCCACAGTAATTCATCAAGACATAGTCAACATCAGCGAGGAGAAGCGCCCGTAATAAGATCCATCTTCCCACGATATAATCCCGATCTTCCACTTGAACATCAACAATACTTCCCCACGCAGCAAAGTCCCAGACATATCCCGCAGACAGTAATAAGTCGAAGGCCGTATTCACCCGGTGTGAATGAAGTAAGTCCCGGAATGGGTAGTCCAATGTCGCTAGGTCCGCAGTCGCCAGGTATCATTGGTCGAGGACTTCAGGACGAAACTTGGCCCGAAGCCTCTAGCTCAGCAGAACTAAGGGAACTATGGAAGGTAACAAATGGTTGGAAGGCATCAGCATCAGAAGGTCGCAAATTTGTCATGAAGATGACAAGTGCGGTCGAAGAACCAGTTCACACACTTTCCTCGGCCACCCAACCATTCTATACTTTACGGATCGATCCAACTTCAACTTCAGCACAGGTCACAATGACACGTCACAACCCCTCAAAGTCAGTGAGGAAATCTATCTCCCCAAAGATTGGTGTCTTTCCCAAAGCAGACTCGGGTATGGAAGTTCTGATAACAACACTTGAAGAGCAATCAAGACGCCTACCGCCGAACGATGGTTTAATAGCTCTGTTATACCCGCATGCAGCATCAAGTATGGCAGTCGACCTTGCCGGACGATCGAACGAAGCAGATGGTGCTTTGGTTTTGGCAGCGGCGGAGCGTGAATGCGGACGGTTACTTTGGGACGACGATAGCAAGAAATTTTATCTTCGACATCCAGGGGTCAGCAGCCCTTTCCTCGTAGCAATCACGTCTTCCCCAGCCTGGTCTAGGATAGAATATACGCTCGAGCATCCAGAATTACCTCATAATCTTGTGCGACTGGTAAGAGACGGCAGTGGAACTGGATTTTTAGAAGTCGACACAGGTGTTGCTGCGAGAATAGATTCTTTTTACATAATCGACGTGGCAATTGCCGCGGTGATGTTGGTTGCGATGGACGAAGAGAAGAGAATGCACATTGAAAGATTTGAAGCACCTCCTGCTGCGCCCGTTCAACCAGATACGCCAAAGTCGAAAAGAAAATCCTTCCCGAAGATGCAGCAAATGGAACTGGATTTGGAAAGCCAGGAAAGCCCGAAATATAAGATGGAGAAGCAGAAGGAAAAGAACAAGGACAAAGTGCCTGGTTTCTGCGGATTACTGTGGATGATGTTGAAAGCGACAGCTTGGATTGTGAAAATGACTGCAAAGGCAATAGCAGCTATCATCATTGGACTCAGCAAATGCTTGAGCAAGAAATCATAATGACATGAAAGAATGGGGTATCTTGGCGTTTTAGGTACATAATGACCTGGGTTCGCATTTTGAACCAGGATATGAACGAAATTTCTCTTCTGGTGTTGCCTTAGAGACATGCTGTCGCGGGTCGATGAAGGATATTAGATAACCCACCGTGGTTGATTGTGGTCATTTTTTATTCAGCATGCGACTTTCGACATGACTGAAGGCCAATTTGATTAATTCTATCTCTTCCGTTCCCGAATCTTGAACTTGACCCCGTTCTTATTGACGCCTCCAATTGTCGCGCTTTTGGCCATTTTTGCTCGCTGTATATCCAGTGCCTGCTCAGCTTCCGTTAACGCTTTTAGTCTTTGTCGCGCGATCCTTAGTTTTGCTTCTAGTCTGGCAGACTCTTTCTCTTGAAGCTTCCGTATATTTTTGGCTGCCAAATCTCCCTTCTCCTCATCGTCATCGTCTACTTTTTCGTCTTCTTCCGAATCAAAGTCGAAATCCATATTCATATCGTCGTCATCATCTTCGCCGTCGCCTGCCTTCTCTTGCTGCTCTTCCTGGTCCTGCACAAAGACAAGTTTCTTCCCTCGTCCTTTTATTCCGACTGTCCTTTTCTCAAGTTCCTCGACCTCTTTCAATGTCTTGTTTCTCATCGTCCGCACATATCCCAGATCCTGTGTCTTGAACAACCGCACTGCATCTTGTCCTAGAACCTGGTTTCCTCGGTCGCCATTCACAGTTCCAGTGTAGTTTTTTCCTGTTCTTGATGGGCCCTTCTTATTAACCATTCCAAAGTAGAATTCATCTGGGTTTTTGTCTAGAACTTTTTGCTTGAGGGCCTTGAGTGTCGCCTTCTTCTTATTGAAATCGCGCGCTCTGGCAGAGTAGTCCTAAACATAGAGTAAGAACCTCATATTAAATTTGTATAGAGGAGGTCCATACCTTATGCTTCTCGAGCAGTCCCCATCTTTTGCGTTCTTCTGGTTGCGATCTTTCCTTGTAAACGCGTCCATCACGGACGGATTTACTTGCTTTATCCATTGTGATTATACTTCAGTGACCTGCGTATATAGCGATACAGAATCGAGGGATGGGTGTCCCTTGCCGAATGATGCTTGTGTCCGATTATGCGAAAAGGTGGATTGTACTTTGCACTTTGGTTTGGAAGTGGCATGCGAAAGATTTATTTTAATTTTATCATCAATCTTGAATTTTTGGAAGTCGGAAAATTATTAGCCGATGCCTGTAAAGTGAAGGAACGCTAACACGAATTAAGAAAGCATCTCAGAACATTCGATTTTCTTCAGCGAAGCATTTTTAACTCTCCAAGACTCAATTCTTCGATTGTTCATATCGCTTCCTCGTGGCAGCTATGGCGTCTCAGAAGGACGACACGGGTGAAGTACCCAGGCTGCCCATGCCCTCCCGAAATCCCCTTCCATTATCGGCGGCTCAAGAAGCACAGGTCCAGGAAGTCTACCATACACGAGTGAGGAGTTATTGTTCGGCAGAGATTAAGGGTGCGTACAAGTCTTGTATTTGTAGGATATTGGGGCTGAAACTCGGGCTTTAGCATTTGCGGACTGCGCGCTGGGCAGGACTTTCACTGCGCCATTCAAATGCAGAGATCAGAATCGAGCAATGAATAATTGCATGATAACTCATGCTACACAATCGGAGAAAGACGCTGCGAGGGAAGAGTGGTTTGCGACCAGATTACAGCGACAGAAGGAGCGGGAAGCTAAAGAGGTTAGGAGGAAAGAACAAGAGAAGTTCCATAGGGAATGGTGGGGCTTGCCGATCGAGGACAGAGAGGGCGACAAGGGCAGGGAAGTGATGAGAAAGGTAGAGAGGGTGGGAGGTTTCCCCCGACGAGATGAGGGGCAGTTGAGTAAAGATCGGCACAGGTGATCATGTTGATCAAGCATATCTGGGCATACATGTACAGCATTGGCGTTTGGGGAGATTCTACGGCACCATCACCCCGCATTTCGCACACTGAGACACAGTGCGTGTGTAAGATTAGTGAGAGGTATGTATATATTATGGCATGTAATGACCACCAAGAGCCAGCATCAGTATGCTTTGATTGACCGTTCTCAAAGGTGTCAAATACATGCGTAGTCGTGCTGTCAGTCTACACGCTATCGAAGATGCACAGCTATCAAGAGGGGTATCAAAATAAGCTGTTCATATCTGACTACTCAAAAGACTCATACGATAACGCTTATTTGTTCAAGTTGTAACATATCTAAAATAGGAGGTTCTCGGATTAGGCTGATCAGAGGTATAGCACTACCTTTCCTCTCTGGCATTGTTACAATCTCAATGTGTTCCATGGTGTATACTCGAAACACATCATGGTATTGCGGCAGCGTAGCATAACCAGTAACTCTGAAGGTTTCCTCTCCATTACTTTGAAACGTGAGATACTGAAGTACTCTCCCACCAGAATGATGACCTCCATTAAAACTTGTCACCGTCGACAATATACATGTTATGCTCTTCGTCTTTAATGGACATGCCCATCAATTTCGATTCTCGCCGAAATTTCCGCCATGTTGACGAGTCCTAGGAACTCGCTGTGGATTCGAATCTTCTCATAACTCGTACGTGTTGAGAGCAGATCCCCCCATGCCGGTTTAAAAACTCGTCTATATGCAATTTGGACATAAGCCAGATACTCCACAGCACATTTCCAATGTCCCCATTTGATCCTCCACCTGCAGTAGCATTATCATCCGCCAGTATCGCACTATCAACGACTCATATTATCCACATCTGTGCAAATATGCTATTCTTTGCTGCGTCTACCAACCAACTACAGTAGTCCCTCACACTCCCGCTTCTATCCACTCACTCACTCACTGCTCATAGCACACCTCCCAAAACCAAGAAACATCCCAATTCCCAATTCCCAACTCCCAACTCCCAATTCCCAGCCCCCAACTCCCATAAGCCCCCCCCCCCTCTCAGCAGGAAAAAGGACTCCTCAACTAAACCACCCGCAATTCCCCCTCAAAACACCCAACTCCCTCATCCCAACCCAAACCACCTCCTCGTGCCCGAGCCCAAGCCCAAGGACTCACTCACCCAAGAACAGCGAGCGAGTCCTGAACTTCCTAGCGATTGGTTAGTTAGTTAGGCAGCAGCAGCACCCGATTCCCGAAGCGCTCGCTCCAAACGCCAACTTATAGCTATCACGACGGCGGACAAGCAAAGCAAAGCAAAGCAAAGAAAAGCAAGCTTTAACGCTTTGGATTGGTAGGTAGGTAGGTAGTTAGTTAGTTAGGTTTGTTGTTGTATGAATGAATGGATGATACTTACTTGCTTATTGTACTGGACCTTCTTCTCTCTCTCCACCTTAGCACGATAGCATGATAGCATCTATGTATGTATGTATGTATGTATGCTGTTGATGAATATATCCACTCATTTATTTATTCATTCATGTGGATGGATGCTCATGCAAACCGGTGTGGAACAGAAACAGACGGGAACTTCTGGTGAGTGAGTGAGTGGTTAGTTAGTTGTCCCGATTTCATTTGGCTGAAAGTACTGTACTGTACCATAGACAGACATACATACATGCAAAGACTTTTTTTTTATATACAGCAAGTAGGGGGGGGGGGGGGGAAACATTCTTCTAGCATGCTCCAATATTATTCCCCCTCACGCAGGTAATTCAAGGATAATTTCGACTTTGGAAATTACAGGTAAGAGATGTTTTTGTGAGAATAAGAACGGGATCTGGGACTTTGGAATTATAATATATCTTCTCGGAATGGGAAAGTAAGCGGTGTAGTTAGAATGTAAGTCGATCTTTCTGTCTGCATGCATAGCGGTGCTGAGCTTCCCATGCATACCTTGCACGCACCCTATCGACTGCCTGAAATCAGATTGACTGAGCAGCAAACGATTTTCGATGCTCTCGCCTCAAATCAAACACAAAGCTCATTCAGACCTCAAGTCTTGTTCTCCCGTAACCAGATTAATATCACATCCACGTCTGCCCAAACAAACATCACACCTAACTCACATCATACTTATTAAGCACTTATTTTCATTATACCGCATCCTCCACACTCCCCCTCTAAACTTTACTAGTCATCTCCTCCCGATTCGCCAACTCCGTGCGCTCTTTAGTCGGCACCCCACCAGGCATACTATTCCCATTCCTGCTCTGCGGCACCGTACTAGCGTTCCCGACCTCCGGCTCCGCCGCATACTTCTTTAGATCTTCCATCGAGACCGCGTCCCTATTGTTGACTTGTATTAGCTTCTAGTCGCCAATCTCAAACAATCCAATCTCAAACTGGTCTGGCATGAACCAGCTCTTCATCACCAAATCCCGGAATGTACATCTTTCCGCACATGATAGCAACACCTGGGGGGTATAAAGGTATGAGGTGAGTGAAACATACAATGCCCTCTCATGCGTAGCATGCAAATGCACCTTTGGCACTACACTCTGACCCTGCTCATTCTGCGCGGCCTCCATGGCCTCCTTCCATCTCGAAGCGCAGAGACACCATTTTTGGCCTTCTGTTAGGCCAATTGAGCGGAGATTGTTGCCGCGAGAAGCAGTGAAATCGAGGAAGGGGTCTGTGAGAGTTGCTTTTTGTTTTCCGTTAGTTTTTTTGTGAGATGGAATAGAAAAGGAGAGGGGGAAAGTACCCGCTACGGAATGGTTCCCTGTATCTTCTGGTGGTACGTCGCAATATCCGTTGCGCCTGAATCCAGTAGGTGGATTTTTGCTGAAGAGACTGAGGGGTTTCTTCATTACTGTTCCGAAAAGCGATTAACAAATCAACAGGACCAACCCTTTCAATAGGGGAAACTCTTCGCACCATTAAGAGAAGTATGTGCTTTCCCAATATTCGACATGTCTGCGGTAGTTTGATGCGTGAGCTTTTCGTAGATTTTCTGGCGGTAGAGGAAGCAGAGAAAAATCGGTACAAGATACAATGTAAAGAAATTATAATACATTTATTTAACAATCTAAAATATGAAAAGCGATGCCGATGCTATCTAAACGATATATCTTACTGGACAAAGAAATCTAATAGTCATCCATGACGTTGAGACTCGAATGTGGGGAAGGCCACTTGCGATCCGAGAAGACTACCTACGGCGTACCTACCTCGATTTAGTAGGAATATCAATAAAGGTTGGAATATTAGTATGCGATTAGCCCTAGGTAGTTGTTTACGTGACCTGTACCTGAATGTAGCTGCTGATTGACAATGTATTGTCTCGATGCTTGTCGATGCATGATATCATCCATCATCCATCATGTAACTTTTTGACAGTAATTCAAGATGAGAAAAAGTAATGAGAATGAAAGCTATTTTATACTAAGTGTGCTTCTAATTCCTTTGTCCTCACTGAATACTCTTTAATCTTTCCTAACAAAATTGCCGCGACAATGGGTACAGAATTGCGAATAACCTCGTACAGTTGCTCGCTTAAATGGCTGTACGTTCATATATGCAGCTAGAACCCTCTCTACCTGTGCGTATATCGTCAGGCTCCTATAAGGATTCCGATTCTGCAGAAGAATTGCAGGTACCTGTACTTCGTACGTTCGCCAGGGGCGCATTAATTCATGAACCTATTTTCAGAAGTCGGCCTTTAATTCACTTCTGACGGCTCAATTGCTAATTTGATAGTTCTTGAATTTTTGGATTGTATGAACAACTAGGATGGCCCTGTTTGGAACTTGACAAAAGATGTATGGGTTTGAAATTTGGAGTTGGTCCATAAAGCACCGTAACCCCCTGGTGATCAGACTATAAGTAGCACACTGAAGATGCGGTTGATGTTCTGATGTCAGCCCGTCTTGAGCTGTTGTCTGGAACCATTCGTGAAACCAATAAATATTTTGCATGGCCGGAAAGCAAACGCTCGTATGTATACAATGCGACCTCTTGTTTGTCGACGGCCGACATCAACTATCACCCAAAAGATCCGCATGTAATGTTGCAACTTCCAAATAGCGCTCACGAATATATAGAAAAGTTCTTAATGCGGATACTATCCGGGTGTAAGGGACGCCTCCGTCGCATGTGGCGTGCTGAAGCAGTAGTTTTGTAGCCCAGCTAGGAAGTCCCCTCAACGTTGAACTATTACCCCAATGTAACCTCCACCTCTGTGTAACATCAATCTTTGGAAGAGAAGATTGTGACCCAGGATATGCCTCTTGTAATCTGCCCGAATCTTACATACGAGAAGTATCTAGTGCACCTTGGTAGGGCACAGGTAAATCGATATACGGAAACAATTCACCGTCAAAATGATTTAGAGTTCGTCATACTTGAGAAATCCCTTGGATTAGCTCGATCACTTGCAGGAAGTAGGTAACTGTCCCACGTGGCTTTGACTAAACGTGACGTGCAGTAAACTGATACGATGAGGCACCCTACAATATGCAACTACCCATAGAAATTGAAAGTCAAGCTGGGTTGAATGGCTGTCTGCTCTGCAATGCCACTGCACTGTGGAGAGGAACAACATCAAATTGGAGAAAGAAATGTGCAAAATTCCGATGATGATGATAAAAGAATGAGAGAGTATGCAGCCGAACATTCGAGTGTAACACAAGAACAATAAGAACAATCGAATAAATGAAGTCATCAACACCCCCGGTCCTACCCCAACAAATGGCACGTATGCTACCAACTTGTCAAACCCGATTGAAACCTGACAAAAAAGGGTAGCGAGATGTTGTAACAAGAAGCAACAGAACCAAAGGCCTTGGTAGAGAAGAGAGTGGGAAGAGGTGAAAATAGCTGATCCTCTTTATCCTCTTTATCTCGTTTCGTTTCATTTCGTCTCGTCTTTTACCCCGTTTCCGATCATCAGATCCTTTCGTCCTACCACACCTACCTTCCTTGACTGGGCATTTTTTGGTTGACTCCAGAGGAACGAGAGGCAAAGGGCGAGGGGCAAGTATAGAAAAGGAAAAATCATTGGCACTTCTGTGCTCCGTCCAGTATCTGCACCTGTCAAACCCAAAATAGCCACGGAGATTCAGGAACGCAGGCACGCCCAGCCATTGCCCCCTCGCGAAAAGTGCGCCGAAGGATTTCCTCGTTTTTATTTGCCCGGACGTGAGAATGAGAAATGGGGAAATCTTACAAGAAAGAAGCTTCGTGAATTTTGCATGAATGAATAGATTGGACGTCGTAGCTAAGAGCGCTCAGCAGCAAGTCTGTAACGATCAGGACGGAAGCCAATCTTAATAACCAGACGGCGGCCAACAAATCAAACATTTTCCGGGGATGCAATTTGGAGGTACGAAGTCGAAGTCTTTCGTACCACAGCTGTCGTAGCAACTCCTGCAAAAAGAAAGCTTTGGAAGGCCCATACAGTAGTAATGATCAACGAGAGGGAATAAACGCCAATCACGATACGATCGTACCCCACTTTCGGTGGTTCTGGCTCCAAAAGGGAAAGAGATGCTTTCTGGATGATTTTCTCCATGTGCACACGCCGAACTAAGGCGGAAAGGGATTGCAAGGTTTGACGGGCCGAGACTTGGATAGCAGGGTTGGTTGGATCTTAACAAGGATGGCTGAGGATGGTTCTCCGGGCAATGTACAAAGTACTGTATTTTGGGGGGACAGCCACGGGTAGAGAAAAGAAAGGGATGAATGGAGGGAGGGAGAGAGGGAGGTGGAGCTCATGATTTACGAGACGTGAACGGCGGGCATGTCGATGAGGGCATGTTGATGAGGGCATGTCGACGAGAGCAGTAGACCTATATAATCGCAGGACGGTGTCGGGTACGGCCACATGTAAGTATCTCCCTACTGCACATTACCTAGGTGGCATGGTGGCATGGTGGCATGGTGTACTTTGTACTTCCGTACCTCGTAGTGATATGGCTCGGCAAGGAAAGTGGCTTGGTGACCAGGATCTTTCTTGCTGACGAGGAGTGAGGGTAATACAAGAATGCTGCAGTACAGCGCTGGAGCTATCCATGGATGATCTCTTCGTGCATGTATAGAACGTATGATGATGATGAATCTTTCCGGAAGAATAGAGACGACGGTGTGAGATTTCGAAACCATCTATTGGCTGGGCGCTGAGCGCTTCAATGGCAAAGTCAACCTCTTCTCTTCCGCGCTCGTGAAAAGAATTTCATTTTGTATTTTTTCAAGAACCATTGAACATGTAAGTTAGTGATTATATAAATTATTTCCAACGAATTGGATGATTTTGTGCATCGTACTCCGTAGATGAGACGACGTTATACCTATGTCAGCCGAGATGCACCTTTTTGTTTTTTTTTTCCTTCACTCGGCTTGCAGGCTTGCTTGTGATGCAGTGTGATCGAGCATGGCGGCGTTCACGGAGGACAGGCTTGAGACTATACCCCTCAGTATATGTAAGTAAGATCCTAATAAACTCGGACCATTGTCTGTCAATTCGGCTTTTTGCGTACCGTCGGCCGGTGGGATCTATTGAGCTCTGGATTACGAGAGTATCATCACTATCACTATCACTATCACTATCATTATTCCGATCAGCGGACTTGATTGATATATTCTGATCAGCGGAAATGATTGATATTGCAAAGCTTCGTGAAACCCAAAATGTCGCTAGAGTATATCCACGAAATGAAGGGGTAGTTTTATATCTCGCGAAAGCACGGAGGGAGGAGGTACCGGTACCCGGGACCAGCGCGTGCTTTGCAATAAAAGGGATCGCCGAGAAGGACCAGAGATTCAGAGATACACCCCCGTCTCAATCTCAAGAAAAAGCAAAGGACGGAAAATTGATTCTGCTGAGATGCTACTTACGTGCGAGCACAGGAGCCCTTGGTAGTATTGGCTGGCGGAAAGCGAGGTCAAAGCATTTATTTGAATTGTGAACACTCGATGGTGGACGGTGTATCATTCTCTGCCTTACCTAGTCATTCTTCCTAGTGTAACGTTAGTCCAGCAATGCCAACGAAGTCTCGAGGGTCCAACGACACCACCACCCCAAGCTACATAGATCCAGGCCTCATTGCACTTGGGCTCATGCCTCTGCGAAGGGATCCAAGAGAGAGAGCATTGCGACTTGTATGCGGACAACTTACTTTGTAGAGACAGACAAACTTTCTGTAATACTTGGAGACAGGCAATAATGAACTATATTCGAACGTGATGTCCGGCAGGTCCAAGTGATTGGCAGACCGGGGGCAAAAGCCATTTGGAACAAATCGGGAGAGATGACAGACCCTTGCCCATCTGACCCTTGTAATTGATCTTTTGGAACAACGGATAGAACTTCCACACCTCATGAATAATCCTCATCAAACCCCAAGGACATACGCAGTACATGTACACGATCAAATGACTGGCCAAGACAGACGGGATTCTATTCTCTCTTCCGCTCTACCGAATAATTGGATTCTTCACTTCTACTCAGTATATCCGGCCTCATCGACATATGTTATATGCTTTTCATGATGTGTATGTGTGTGTTTGTGTTGCCCTCTCCTCCCTGCCTCCTCGATTTCCAGTCCAATCGCCCAAGGAGTCTTTGCCGAGAACCCAACGACAAGTTCGGATCTAGATCCCTTGGATGCAAATCGTTCATTCAGGCAGGTACGATTCGGCAGCAGTGCGGTCTAAGGAACCCGAAAGTTAAGAGAAGGAGCACTGGGAAAGTAAGTAAGCCTCCGACCTTGGAAAAGTAAGCCTCCCACCTCACCCACCTGGGAAAAGCGTGCCTCCGACCTCAGAAAAGTATCCCTCCCACCTCAGAAAAGTATATCCCTCCCACCTTAAAAATAAAATAGAAAGCAAAGCTACTGCGCTATGAGAGCTGAAAGGCGGTGTTTGTGGTTCTTGGCCTGATACAGTAAGCGCAAGGGAAATACGGACTCTTACATCGGGTTCTATCTTGTCACTGGTCACTCACTGGCTAGAAGTCAGCAGGCTGGAGTTTTTATTGAAAGCAGCGGCACCGCGATATGTGCAGGTGATGAGATGGTAGTGGCGAGAGGTGGGTTTATATAACTGCAAATGCTTCTTGCTACGAGAAAAAGCAATTTGTATGTTTGACATGGACGTTTTTCGCATCTCATCTCATGAACGTGAGGTTGTGTGCTATGTAGTTGTAGTGCCAAGGTACCTGTAGCAACCGGTGGAGACACTCATCGTTCAAATCCAACCGGCCTTGAAATAGCTAAGATGGTGTGGCATTGCCCCAAGTGCCATATGTAATACAAGTAAAGTAATCCGTGGGACATTTTTTATTAAATGTACATGCGTCTTGTATGTAGACCACCTCTCTGGGTCGACAAGTATTAAAACCTTTTCTCGAGACAAGAAGGTAGCGAATTTCATGAAGGGGGTTCGTTGTGTAAGGAGGCCGTTTAATAAGAGCGACAAGCAGTTTAATAAGAGTGACAAGCAGTTTAATAAGAGTGACAAACTCATTCCCCGTTCCTGTTCTCGTTCCTGTTCTCGTTCCTGTTCTCGTTCCTTTGATATACATCACTCGTTCCTTTATATACATCACTCGTTCCTTTCTTTATATACATCACTCGTTCCTTTATATATACATCACTCGTTCCTTTATATATACAAAAGCATAGAGTACTGCCCCAATCCGCCTTTCTTTCCAAGGCTTCCTCTTGCATTGCCCTACGTCCATGTGCATTGCCCTACTTCCATGGGAGGGAGGAGGATGGAGGATTACTGGATGTGGTGATGCGGTACGAGATTCAGCGCACAAGTAACGCAGCAGTACAGTAGTAGCCTTACGCCCGAGAACCAAGAACATTTCCACACACCGTCGCGCATTCCCACCAATTCCTTCTTGATTCAGTCATTCATTCATTCATTCATCCATCTACGAAGTATCTATCCATCCATTCATTCATTCATTCGTCCATCTACGAAGTATCTATCCATCCATCCATCCATCCGTCCATTCAGTCAGTCAGCCAAACCCGACTACTCTGTAAATGACCAGACGTGACTAGGCTGGACTGGACCTGACCACACGAAATCCCTGTTTTATGCAACCAAACCATCCCAGTCGGTGAATGGTACAGAGCCCTACCTAGTCTTAGATTTAAAATGATTCCTCTAGCAGTTAGAGCCCTTCGCAGAAAGTCCCATATTATTCAGACCAAACCAAACACCCAATATCGTCTGTAACGAATCAGAGTCGCTGTGAGCTGGAGGCGAGTCCGCATACAATCCTGACCCAGTACCCACTTGCATACAGTAAACTTCCCTCCAACAAAGAAGGGCTGTTCCTCCAGTCTTCTTCAACTTCACGACAGTTGACTTGATCGATTGCTCAGCTCATTCGTTTCATACAACTGTACCTCTTCCTTTCGACGCAGGGCCCTTTTTGGATTTTCATTCTCAATCTACACATTGTTTGATTTGGAGGCTTCGACGACACCGGCTTCCCCATCTCTCTTCTCGTTTCTCGACATCCGGTTCATCCACCCTTTTCGGCGGTAGACGACTGTGTTATACGACTTCATGCTGAACGTCATCTAAAACGATTCCTGGCTCGAGCCAGAAGAACGAATCTCTCGCCCCGACTCCCACGAACTTCACGATCATACGAACCTCACGAAACGAACCGTTTCATTCCCTTCCTTTGGCACATCCCAGGCCATTCCGTCATCTTTCAAAATGCCTCCTTCACTAGATATACCGTTCGCCGGCTTGAAGCTGGAAAGCCACCACCCTTCTACCAAGTCGGCACCTGTACCTTCTGCTATCGGGCTGAGTTTGAGCGATGGAATGATTGAAGACATGATCCGATGCGTTCAGAATGGGAAACCCATTGAGTTGTCGCTGGGTGGGAGTCCAGTGAGTTCTCCCATTCTTCAATTAATTTCTAGACGACGGGATTTGGTCCATTAAATTCGGTTGTCTGCTATTAAGGGCAAACGTAATCGCGCTGGGTTGGATCAGTCTAAATAGCAACCATAACTAACTAATATAACCTCGACCAGAGTCTCACCTTTGGCAACAAAACCCATAACCTGTCTACGTACGAAGATCCATTCCACTGCGAATTGTATCAGAGCTCCGATCCCACCTCCAAAAATACCATGGCGGCAAAGAAGCAACAGCCAGTTACCTTACAATCCTTGATGTTCTCGGCCAACCGATTGGTACCCGCTGGACATGAGCCAACCTTCAAGTACTTAAACCTGAAGACTGGAAAGACGACAAAGGTGGAGCCTGCAGCTGTGGGAGGAGATGCGGCTCTAGCCAATCTAAGGAATTCTATGGCGAATGAGAAAGCGAAGAAGGAAGGCAACACGTAAGTGACGAGGGTAATTGGAAGATATGGACTTCATAGTAATTGATTTTGTAGGACCAAGTATATCAAGGATGGTTTACCGGTCGTGGGTCAAAGGCGAGGAGGAGCTCAGTCGAAGGTAACCAACAAGTCGAAATTCCTGTCTCAAAATCGAGGATTCAGCGGCGATACGACCAAATCGCTGCCTGTAAGCCCTGCCCTTTCAGGAGTAGGGTCGCCCGCACTTGGCCCTACCTCGAAACCTCTCTCTCAGCAGCAGGCGGAACAAGCAAAAAGTGCTCGGAAGCCAATTGTCCATCTACTGGCTCTGGAGCCAATGTCGGAGCAGACTCTCCAGAACAAAATTCACAGCAACAAAGACGATTTTCACCAAGCTCTATCAAAAGTAGCGGATCTAAATTCGAGCACCAGCAAATGGGAACTGCGGAAGAATTATTACAAGGAATTGGACGTTTTCAGCTTCGATTATGAAAGTGAAGAAGATCGGCAGCGGGTCATTGACAATGCAGTGAAGATATTTGATAAGATGAGATTGGGAACTTCGGAGCCGCAGTGGGATAAGTTACTGCCAAAATCAGAGCGTGGAACAGGCAAATGTCTCAGTAAACTTCAGGCGCAGATTGCTCAAGGACCTGTCGCCAAGCCAAAGTCTTCGAATCGAAATTCACCATTCGACGAGGAGGAAGACTTGTTTGGAGATAAAAACAAGAATTTGAGCAAGGCCAAAGGCGAAGCAATGGCAAGGTCCTCATCACAGCCGATCGCTACAAAACCAAAGAAGAGCGAGCGGGAAGCTCAGACTAAACGATTACTTTCAAAAAACCCAGCCAAGGCTGCAGCAGCTACGGCGAAACCGAAAACCGCGAAAACCGCCGCCGCCGCAAAGAAGGAAGCAGAGAAGGCAAAAGCCAACAATACGAAGCCTTTATCCTCCCAGTTTGTTAGTGAGTCAGATGATGAGGAAGTTGAATTGAAGAAGGAGCCCGTTTCGAAGCCATTGAAGAAGCCTAGCAATAAACGTCTCCGTGAAGAGGAAGTTGAATCTAGCGACTCGAGTTTGCCATTAAGCAAGAAGTCAAAAGCGAATATCAACAGTAACAACAATCACCGGATTTCCGACTCCAGCCAATCTTCTCGTCCAAGCTCGAACTCCACATCCTCTTCTGCCAACTCCTTCAAAGGCAAAGGCACTGGTAACGGCAACGGCAACGCCAACACCAACGGTATTTCGCCCCAGAAATCCTCACCTCTGGCTTCTTCTCCACCCACCAATGCCTCTGAATCCGATAACACTCCTGCGGGTGGCCGATCTTTATCATCTGCTTCACCCCCTCCTCATACATTAACAGGTACTCATAACGGCCGATCACCGATTCATAAACGTCACCAGAAATCCTCCAGTGTTACATCATCCAACTCCTCATCATCAAGCACTCGCTACCTCAAGGCTGGTGTTATTCACCTTGCCCACAAGTACAAGACTTTCTATCCCAAGTACGAAGCGCTATACAGAGAACTCGCAGCATCAGGTATTCGGGACGAGAGCAAGGAAAAGGATCTTTTGGACATGCATGAGCGTTTAAGCCTGCTCAAGCAGCAGATCTTGGAGGGCATTGTCGAGGAATGAGATTCCTGATCGAGATGGACTTGTTTTTTCAATGCAGGGAAATACGACTTAGAGTTAAAGATGATTCTATATGCCATCTACGAATCGACTCCTACCGAGAACAAGCTATACCGAACCAGACAACTCTTGCCATTTCACATCATACAAGCAACATCCATGACGATTTTTAGCGCACTGGTCTTTAACATCACATCACCAGAATTACTCTCATATACATGCTACAACTACCATAATCCATGCATCTTCGACAACAAATTCTCGAACCTGTTTTACATTTCCTTTCATCTACTACCCAATAAGCAAGCATTACGGAGTTTTACACAAGCATTATATCACACTGCGTTTAGGAGCACGGGACGTTACAAATCAACAGAGGAAGAAATATAAAACTTCCAATCTAGTCTTTTTTTTCTTTCCTTTGATTTCTTTCTTACATTGCAAAAAATTTGATATTGGGAAAATATTGGATTTGTGTTTAAATACCCTTTGGGAAATGAGTTTGGTTTGGGTTTTGGGATTGGTGGGTTGAATTTAAACACAGGCGTTTTGATATCGGACCAGATCGAAATTATGGGAAGGAGGTTTGATAACGGTGGAGCTTGATTATTATGCTGAGACGGGGATATGAGGGATCGATGGGCATTTGGCGGCGCGAGAGGATGATATATGGAACAATTGAAGGGCCTTCAAGGTATATGGAGTATGGAATGAAGTGGGAGGAAATGATGAGGACAGAGAAAGGAGGAGCGCAGAGAGTTAGATGAAGTATTGACATGCCTTCGGGATGGATCATGGACAACCTAGATCTACCTGCGAGAATACAAAAGATTCCATCTATATTTCTAGGCACATATGATATGTGATTTCTCCCTACCTGCCCAACATACATACCACCTACCTTTAAATCATCCCTTCTTGCCTTTCTTTCCACATAGATTAAATGAACTTTTTCCCTCCGCACATACGAGTAGCAACATTGAAAACCGCGCACTCACTCGGTGATGTAATCACAGTACTGTACCGGCCACCCACCTTCCTCGCCGCTTACTCATCTCATCTCATCTCATCTCATCCCATCTCACTGACCGAGAATCGGTACCAGCCCGAACCGTAACCTTTTCACGGCCGAGCTTGCATCCATCCATCCATTCATTTCATTCCCTTCCCCTCCACGCCTGGCTACATACATACTTGCCCACATGAGAAGGAGATAGATAGATGTAAGTGGTTTACTTTACTTTACTTTACTTTACTTAGTGTTATGGTATAGTATAGTACAGAGGTTAGTTAGTTGGGGATGTGCTTGCTATGCTATGCTATGCTATGCTATGCTATGCTATGCGTCCGTCACTTGGCCAGTGCAGTCGTCAGCTCAGCGTTGGCTGGGGAGCGTGGTTTGGTTTTTGGGATGGGAGAGAAGGATGATATGATGGGTTGGTTGGTTGTGTGTGTGTGTGTGTGGCGAGCGAGCGAGCGACAGGGGTTATATGGTTATATATATGGTTGGTTGGGTGGTGTGGTGCGGTGCGGTAAAGTAATGTTTTGGAGCGTGGGGCTTGTGTAATGGAAGTAAGGAAGTGCAAAGTGCAGAATACGTATACGAAGTAGGTTGGTTGTTGGTTGGGTCTGGATGGGATGGGATGGCGCGCGTGCAAATTGCCGCGAGAGGCGCGAGCGAGCGAGCGAGCTGGGTCGGTTGGTGGTTAGTTGGTTGGTTGGATAGGGGGAGACTGGAAGGGAGGGGTAGGGATAAGGTTGGAGGGAGATAGGGCTGGGATGCAGGTGCTGAGTTGGTGGCGGGGATTGGATTGGGTGTTAGGGAGATTGATGTTGGTTTCGGTGTTGGTTTTGGGAGCCCGGAGGTTGAAGTGGTGTGATTGGGTTGGGAGTTTCGGATCGGAGGAACTGGCGGTAAAGGAGGTGCGAATCGAAGGACAAGGGAGAAAGTAATGAGTGACTGGGTGATATGTTATGCTATAATTTAGACCAGAAGTTTGTGCCGCAGATGAGTTCGTTAGGAGGCAGACGTCACAACTATCGAGTCACCGGATTGGCATGTGCAAATGATGGCAATCTTGTCTACCCCTTCATGACCGCACCATAAGAACTCAATAACAAATGACCTGAAGAGCTAACGGATATCTTTCTTGATATTTCCTTTCGCTATCACAAATATGGGTAAGAGTAACGCCTTGCCTTGCCAATTGGGTGGTTTATTTCCTAAAGAACACCCCCTGCTTCCTCATTCCTTCCAGATTTGCAGTCTCGTTACTTTAACACCCCCGCCCTTGATCCGCACATACTCCCATAAAGGTTTAAATGAGCGTTGCTGAACCCGTGTGTTGCCATCGTAGAGGATTCGCGGCGTTTATTGAGTCTTGAATAAGAGGATGGCGCAGTGTCCAAGGTAGAAGTAGATGAAGTGTTTTGTTTCTGAGGGAGAAGTCAGTGGTTAGTTGAAAATTGTAGGCTGATTGAAGTGACAACAGGAGGGATGAAGGGAGGTGAGGAGGTGATGAAGTCCGTTCGGGGCATGATGATAGGAGGACAGTACCATGAGTGACGAAAGATCCAAAGTTTCTTCCTACAATGCAGTGCCATGTTGGACCTCTCTTGTCGTCGAACTAGAAGAAGTCGTCAGTCTTTCCATTTCTTAATATACAGCCTCGATTCGATATTGACATACAGTCTTCTTGATGTGTTGCGCGATATCCTAAATAAAGTTTGTTAGCCAGGAAGAAAAGGAGGGCATGCAAGAGCAGCATCTTTGGAGGGGAATCCTACCTTTTCCACAGAGAATTTGCTCATAGCTTGACGGGCTATCTCAGTGGTTAGTATCCATATAGGCAATGTAAATCCTTCCTTCCACCATTGGGAGTATTCTTCGCGATCACTGGAGTTTAGATTGTGACATACCCACTTGAACAGCCTCATCCTGCATATCCTCGATCTGTTCATTGGAATCAGTTGCGCTCGATCGATATCATACAAGGTATGATTGCTCACCATATCCGCGGACTTGATCTGGACTGCGACGACAATAAAAGTTAGCTCAGGTCCATGACACCGACAGAATCTTGCAATGAAGGCTTCAGCACATACCAGCAAGTTCTTCTGAGTTTGGTGTTGCTTCCGCCATTGTGTATGAATGTGTATGCTTGTATATACTTGTATATGCTTGTTGATGTTGCGCGAGATTCTTTGTTGTTATGAAGTTGTCAATGTAAACGCTTTCCTTGTAGGTTGTACAATGGCGTGGTCAAGTCCGAAGAGAAAGGAGGATTCTTGATGTTTAGCCGAAGTTTAGGACGTTCTAGTACCGTGCAATCGGTCCCGGGCTGCAGCCAGGTCTTTTTCACCTGTTCTACAGAAATAATCCGGCCGTAAATTGAGAATATCCCCGTTGCAAAAGATGCTGTTGCATGCGATGGGTGATGTACACAATAATAAAGGGAGAAATAACAATCACCAGCAGCTAGAATTGTTGAGATTGAATGCTCTATACTCTACTTCGTACCCAGCAGAACAGAGCCGCCTTCTTGGGCTGATCGGGATTACTACTGGTGCTATTTTCAGACCATCATCGAGGCACGCTCGGCACGGACTACACACCGAGCCCCATCTTTTTGCTGTCCCCCAGTATTTTAGCTCGGGGCTAAAAAATATGTGCGATGGTAAACTCCGGCCCGCTATTATTCTCAGCAGGAAAAAAATTTGGTGAACGAAGAGTTCAAACTACTCGTGAAGCTTCATACAAGAGACCTTTACGCCACTTTCTCTATTGGAGAATCAGTGTTTCGATGTCTAACTACGAATAATACTAATACTACAATCTGGGCGAAAGATGGCTTCCTCACGCATATTCATTAAAGGCTTACCACCTAATATCACCGAGGACGAATTCAAGAATCATTTCGGCGCAAAGCAGGACATTACAGATGCAAAATTGATTCCGCATAGGAGGATTGGCTATGTTGGCTACAAAACTCCAGAGGATGCTACCAAGGCTGTGAAATACTTTAATCGATCTTTCATACGCATGTCGAAGATTGGGGTAGAAATTGCTAGACCAGTGGGTGTTGGAAATCTTGTATCTCGTTGGTGCGGAAACTAAATATATGCCAGATATCCGACTCATCCCTACCTATTTCAAGGAAAGCGCAGCGCGAACAAGAACGAGAGAATGCCAAACTGCGACAACAGAAGCAGGAGGCTGAGGCGAAAGCTGCAGACAAACTCACTGCTGGCACAAAAAGAAAACGCAGTGATGTCGAAGCTGCAGATCCTAAATTGCAAGAGTTCCTGGAGGTGATGCAACCGGCATCAAAGTCTAAGATATGGGATACTGGAGCTATGGGTAGTACAATTGATGAACCACCTACCAAAGTCCTGGCCATTGAAACACCGGCTGGGGTGAGTGATGATGAATATCAGTCTGTCCCAAGGAAGGAAAGAAAGAAAAGCCCAGCAAAAGCAATTGAACCGCAACTACCGCCGCCCTCCACACTGGAACCCCCGCAAATCACTAGTAGTTCAAGTCAACAAGAGCTAGCAGTAGGGGCTGCGACAATCACCAATGAAGACGCCACAGACGATGACTGGTTACGGAGTCACACAAGCAGATTACTCGACGTAATGGACCCTGAAGATGTCATTTCCAAGCCACAAGAACAGCCCCAGGTCACGAACGCCGAAAATGTGGCGGAGGTAGAGGCAGAGGTCAATGCGCCCACGGATCATATGGAAATCGACGAACCAGAAGATGCTGGTGTGGACGTGAAAGAGGATGATAAGACCGAAAATCTTGATACAACACTTGAGGCGATTCGATCCAACGGACGCTTATTCGTACGCAACCTGCCTTACAGCGCTACGGAGGACGATCTGCGGAAGCATTTTGAGCAATATGGTTCATTGGAAGAGGTGAGAAAATTCTCCGTTATCGATTGTGCGTCTATACAGCTTCGTGATGAATATCCAGATAGGGACAGCTTATGCTTCAAGCATGTGATGTGAACTGGACGAATATTTTAGTAGATGCTTCGTGTTTTCTGAAAGCTGATATTCAAGCCTTCTTCACATTATTATTTGTATCTTAATGATGGCGCTGACTTGATTACAAAGGTACATCTGCCAGTAGATTCCAAAGGCACTAGCAAAGGTTTTGTCCTGGTACAGTATTCAGATCCAGATGCTGCTGCTGAAGCATATCATAATCTGGACGGCGAACCTTTCCAAGGAAGATTGCTGCATATTATACCGGCCGCTGCAAAGAGAGACAATAAATTGGATGAATTCGCAATAGCAAAGCTTCCATTAAAGAAACAGCGGCTCATCAAGAAGAAAGCAGAATCCACGTCAAGTACCTTCAACTGGAATTCTCTATATATGAATCAAGATGCTGTCAACTCATCCGTGGCCGATCGATTAGGAATCTCGAAATCCGAACTGCTTGATCCTACATCGGCGGATGCTGGTGTTAAGCAAGCGATTGCAGAGACATCTGTCATCCAGGAGACTAAGGTGTATTTCGCGAAAAATGGCGTAGATCTTGATGCGTTCAAGAGACGCGAACGTGGAGATACTGCGATACTTGTCAAGAACTTTCCGTATGGTATGACCTTGGAGGAGCTTCGAAAACTATTCGAGGACTTCGGTCAAGTGATCCGTGTGCTTATGCCCCCTTCTGGTACGATCGCAATCGTTGAATTCGCACAACCAACACATGCGAGAGCAGCATTTGCAAGTCTTGCTTATCGTCGTATGAAGGATTCTGTTCTTTTCCTCGAAAAGGCGCCCAAAGATCTGTTTACTGGCCCAGCTCCTTCGCAACCAGTGGCAATATCCGATCGGAATGCAGATAAGGCGACAGATCCCAAATTTTCGACGTCTGATCTACTTGAGGCAGAAGGTGGCGCTGAGACTGTGGATACTACCACTCTATTTGTCCGCAATCTCAATTTTACAACCACTAGTCAACGTCTCACAGAGGTCTTCAAGCCCCTCGATGGCTTCTTATCGGCACGCGTCAATACGAAGACGGACCCGAAGAAACCGGGCCAAGTTCTCAGTATGGGTTTTGGTTTCTTAGAATTCAGAAGCAAAGCTCAGGCACAAGCTGCGCTGAAGGCTATGGATGGCTATAACCTTGACAACCATAAATTGGTTATCAAGGCCTCTCATAAGGGAGCAGATGCTGCTGAAGAGAGAAGGAAAGAAGACAAAGCCAAAAAATTGGCAGGTAAGCGCACGAAGATCATCATCAAGAACCTGCCTTTTGAGGCTTCCAAGTCAGACATTCGAAAGCTTTTCGGCTCTTATGGACAGCTTCGATCGGTACGCATGCCCAAGAAATTTGATCACTCAACACGTGGTTTCGCTTTCGCGGATTTCATTACAGCTCGTGAAGCGGAGAATGCACTAGAGGCACTGAAAGATACCCATTTACTTGGGCGTAGACTTGTTCTTGAATTCGCCGCGGCTGAGGCTGTTGACGCTGAAGAGGAAATCGAAAAAATGCAGAAGAAAGTCGGTTCGCAGGTCAACAAAGTGGCCTTACAAAATCTTACTGGAGGAGGTCGTAAGAAATTCAATATTGAAGGCAACGATGCGGATCTAGATTGAGAGCATTTATTGTATTATTATAGGTATTTGACTACCAATAATTTGTATACTCTACTGCGACCAATTTTCTGGACATATTTCTTCGCAAATGGCAAGCGTCTAACCCCCTTGCCGGCGATATCTTCAGTGCTACCCCTGCACAGAGAGGACTTCGATACCAAATCCCTTCGTAATTGATGGTTCTATCGTTATGAAAAAATTTGTTGGTGGTTTTCAGTGTGTGAGAGCTTCTCGCTTCAGCGCAAGCAGTTGTAAAAGTAAGTTGAGGATTCTGAAGTCAAGTGTTGCCATTGCTATTGTTGTCGTTATCCTCCCTACCAAACCCACAGACGAAGGGGGCAGCACCCGCACTCACAACTCCTCCACGAATCTTCCACTATCTGTTATGATTATCAAAAGACCAGTGTTTATAAACGTGAAGCAAAGGGCAAATATCCCGGAAATTATCCAACATTTCCCCTCCAAATTAAGCATTCCTCGCGTTGTTGCGAAAGCCTTCCTTGCTTGAAGATCTTCCTTCAAACAAAAACCATGGAAGGGCAAAAAAAAACTCTCTTTCAACTTCTCTTGGGGTGGCGTTTGCAGACGTTGGAAGCTCGTCATTACAAATCGGAGCTGTACTTATTATTTATTCCTTCAAAAATTAGAAAACAAATCTGCCAAACCAACCCTGCCTGCTAGCCATATTCAGCAGTGAACTCATTTCGAGCATCTCCTCTTACTCTCTTCCCCCCTTCATTCTTAAACCTGTTGATTCCTTTAAACCCTTTGCCATTGCCATTCCTCTAAACATTTCTCACTACAATCCTTATTCTTTTCCCCCTCCTTTCTCATCTGTATACTCTCTGCACAGCCTGCCTGCTTGTCTCTCACTGTGTTGGTATCTACGTCTGTGTATGTAACTAGATTCTCAACCTAGACGCAAGCATTCTCGAGCCTCTCTGGGCCTGGCAGCAATCCAGCCGGTTGGTCGATGGAAAATCTCCGCAACACCACCGACTGTATCTCCGCGCAACCCGTTTATCCCCTCCTCCTCCTCTTCCCGACTCCCCTCCACCCGCCTCATCAAAGCACCCCTCTCCTCCTCCCCCGGCAACTCCCAATTCGTCTCCTTCCCCTCCCCCACCCATCCCTATCATGAGAGCAGCAAACGCTCCCAACCTCATCGACAACCCCATCCACACTCACACTCCCACCGCCCCCGTAAGCAAATGTATCCCATTCCTCTTCCCCCTAGCATCTCTCTCCCCTCCCAACATCAACCTCAACCGCATCCCGTTCCGCTCCCATCTCAGCCCCCTCTCGGTCACACTCTAGAGCAGCGCAAGCAGTCTCATCACAAGCGTTGTTTACAACGCGTCACCGCCAGTCGCAACCCCATCGTCGATTCCCCTCAGTATCAGGCGTATCGCGCGAAACAGAATCATGATGGTGGCTCGGCGAAAGATACAAAGTGGCCAGATGTGCTGGAGCTGGCGTTTCTTGATGGTATGTGGTTCTTTCATTCTCTAATTTCTGTTTTCAACCTGTGGTGGTTTGAAAAGAAGGTTGTTTTTTTCTTCAGTAGAATCTGTTGGATTGGGTGGACTTGAAGATTGTAACATGAAGCAGATGGTGTGGAAGTGATGGATTGGAGATACTCGATGTTGTTGCTTGAACAGACTACATTGAACTTGGCTAATAAGAACACAAAAAAGCTCTCATGAAGATTCCACGAATGGGAAGGAGGAAGTTCTCATACAAGAATAAACCGCATGGGAGAAACGAGCTCATCAAGGAATACCTCTGGTTGGCATATCTCGGCACACTTGCGCCAGGGGAGCCACCAGATCCGAGTATGTTACGCGACAGAAAGCAGATTTCGAGTCATATTCAGGTGCTGAAGGGATTTCTGAGAGATCACCCTGCTTGTATGATATCCCCTCCATCTCTTGAAAAGTATATGGTATAGTATAGATGGAGTTCAATAAGCTAATACTATATCACACAACCTTAGACCACCAACTCTTCCCCCCAAAAACAGATCCCAAAAACGACTTCGAAGACTCCTTCAAAAATGACCCCACTCTGCGCGCCATATCCGAAGGACGCCTCCCCGCCCATCACCACGACGAATACGATCACGGGAACCGACTCATCCTCAGCAACCACCACCCAATGAAGCCCTCAGCCTTCTGGCTGCTGATGACCCCCTTCGCCGTCCCCAGCGAGCGCAATGGCCTCCCGAAAACCGAGCAAGATCTCCGCCACGACGGCCTCGTTCTGCACCGCTACTCCGGTCTCTCGCCGACCTCCCGCCCCCGCGGAACCCTCGAATCTATCCCCCACTGGCGCCAGCGCTTCCCCTATCTCGCGCATCTGGTCGCCACAGATAATCTCAACTGCGAGGTAATCCACATGGACGTCTCGCTGGACCTGATGAAGACGCATGCGCCAGATAAATCCGAGCTGCTCACCCGTCTGGAGATGGTGCTTCCCGGGCGCACTCTCGCGCGCTGCGCATGGCAGTCGGTGACGTCGCTGATCAAGCCCCAGGAACTGCACGGCGACTTGTATAAAGATCCGATACTTAACGGGACCGCGTTTCCCATGTACGTGCTAGGCTACAACTCGACCGAGACGCGCATCAAAGTGGCTATTCCGGCCGAGACATGGGCGTATACATTCACGCAGCTGATGAATCTTCATTTCGAGCTTGAGCTTGAGAAAAAGCGGAATCCAATTGAAACATCCTCAACAGCATATTCACAAAACAATAACAACAGTAATATCGACGACGATAATTCGGGCCCTTCAATCCGCAATTATGTCGATCAGATCGCCATGTATCAAGAACTGCAAAGCTCGTCCGGGGAAGGCATGCCCTTTATCCGGCGCGCCATCCTCATCTGGACTTTTCGCAAGTCCCGCAGTGGCGAGAGTAATGACACTACATGGCGGTACGTGGATCCCGCTCCGCCACGACACATGTGTATGTCGCCGCCGCAAACACATACACACGATCATCTCGGCTCCTCGTCTATAAGCGAATACAACACCACCACCACCACCAACCACAACGCATGGCCGAACTGCGATCTGCAGACATCGCACAACGGACTACTCGACCCTTTTGTGCAAGGCCTAGCCACACCGCCGCATACAGCAGGCTTGCAGTCGCCGTTCGATGCGCCGGACGCGGCGACGCAGCAGGTATATGCGTACCCGTCGGACGCCGGATTCGACATGTCGATGACTGTATCCGAGGGGTTGAGTTTTGCGTCGCATGGGACGGTGGCGGATAGCGAGGCGACGCTTGTGGATTTGCATGCGGAGGAGCGGCAGTTGGATAATTTATTTTCTGTGCATGCGAACGCGGGATTGGGAGGTGCGCTGGGGGAGTATGATGATGGGGATGGGGTGGTGGTGGGGGGGAATTGGCATTTGCAGGGGGCGGGAGAGGTGTTTGATACGGATGCGGGGTGGGATGGGTATGCGGGGCAGGGGTGGGAAACGGGGGCTGCGGATGGGAAGGAGAGTCATGAGGGGAAGGGGGAGTTGGTGTGGCCGGATACGGGGGCGGCGGGTGCGGCGGGGCAGATGGAGAAATTGAATACTGGGTGGCCGGGGACAAATGGGACGGATACAGATGAGGAGAAAAGCCACGAAGCACATGCAAGCTGGGAACAGCATGATGAGATGGAGGAGAATACTCTAGATACGAGTTTGAGAGATACAGGAAAGACCGAGGGACATGATGGGCTGCCGTGGAGCAATGTGGTGTTAAGCAGTAGTCCGAATAAACAGAACGGTGCGGTGAATAACTACATTGAGGGGAGCATTGAATCGAAGCTGCTACCGTGGATTGAGCAGGCGACTGCAGAAGAGGAAGCTCAAGCACAAGCCCAGACTCGGGAGGCGTTTCAGGAAGTTGCAGTTGTCAGTGCCGGAGCTACTGGCATAGTGGATATAGAGGCGCTGGAGAGGGCTGTAGAGGCAACGGAGAATGCTAAGCAGGAAAATGGTCTGGGATATCATGGTGCGGATCTGAATGGACAACATGATGCGGAGGCGCAAGGATGGGTTCTGATTGATCATGATAATATTGGCGACAGTGCGGAAGCCGTTGTTGGCGGCTTCGACTATGAACACTTGGATGAAAGCGTTTCTGTGAAATCATAATACCTTCCGTTTCATTTTCATAATTTCTTTTAGTAGGATAGGCAAGGGATCTCATTCGCTGTTTCGATTATTGCGCCGTGAGAGGTTTACTTTCTTCTTCTAGTTTTTAATATTCATTCTTTCAGTTACGATGACAAAGTTCCCAGCAGAGACTTCTTTGCTATGTGTGCTAGATATCTAGCATAAAAGTTGAATCAGTGCTGGCAGGGTGCCCGGCTAGAATAGTTTGTGAGAAGGAAGGGCGCGATCTTTTACGTCTCATCGATGGTCATTGCAACCCCGCCCAGTGATTCCCGATTTGCTGATATTGAACTTTCACAAGTATCTAGATGGTGCTGGCCAGCGAGTGAAGTGACACACTTCTGTTCAACTAACAAAATCAAATCAACGGTCAACACAAGTCACTGAGATGGGACCGTGGCGAGATGAGCTGACAGTTGAGCGGTGAACAGGACGAAACATATACATCCGCCGATGCTCTAGGCATGCAATCGCTCGATCAAATGAGATATCTTAGATTTCAAGCTGTGTGATCGATCATGCTGGGGAGAATGCCATTACCCGGAACCGTTGATTGCTCTTGAACCACGAGGATGAGGGTCCGTTAGAAGGACTGTTAGAACTTTAGCTGAACCAACCACTTTGGAAGGTTGCCAGCAAAGGCATCCATAACGAATGTCATACAATTATATACATCGCTGCTGTGGAAGATCCGGGATATACGGCTCAACACTGGTTCGGCTAATAGCCACGACGAGCTTTCGAAATGCAAAGCAACCAAGCTCATTGCATGCAGGTACTGCGTTGGAACTTGGGGAATAATGTACAGTAGAAAATTTCCACCGCTCTTTCAGATTCTCTAAAGGGTAGGACTCTTGGTTCCGCGTTTTGTCAGCTTTCTTTCAGTGCCTGTTTGGCATGTTGGGATAACGGCACTTGCACTCTCGATCCGGTCGCTCTGAGTATCCCGGACCCAGTATGTATTTTTAGCATGCTAACCTAGAGGCGGAACAGCCAGTAATGTGAAGTATAGCTCCAGTATTGATTGGCCTGTCGGAAAAGGCTCAATCTGTTGCAATGGAATGTCAAATCCGTCCGAGAAAACAGTGTGGATGGAGCAAATCAAGGAAGAGATTGGCCGACAGCGTCCGAAAGAAATTGTGGCCCCTGAAAGTCTAGACCATTGCATTACTTCCAAACTGTGTGAAATTGGAACGTTGCTCATCCGGCGTACACTCCTTCCAAGATGGATCTGACTGATCTCGAAACAATTGTCTGGATACCCAGCGATGCCATCGCAACCATATAGCATGCAAGTTGAGCGGTCAGATAAAATGAATAGATCATATCCAAGTAGATGAGAAGAAAGCAGAAGAGTGTAATATGGCTTCTGTGCTACTTATGGCCTTATCGATAACGCTACTGCGGGATGTCGTGCACCCCCCTGTGAGGGAACCTTGCAATATATTCAAATGTGTTCTCGACATCTTTGTATGTTGCGTGGATACCGCTGTTAGAAGTTATGTTTGGCTGACGGGGCACCTTGGCAGAGTTCCGTGTCAATTCTATCTCCCGGGTCTCAGGTCTCTGCGCGGAGCACAACTTCAACCGGACCGAGCAGAATAGGAGGACATTGAGAGTGCATGGGTGTAGCGGTAGTGACCAGAGCTTTACTCAACTGCCCCAAACGTGCACATTGTACGTACTTGGATAGTGGAGGTGTTAGGACTGCATAGTGATCTCGACTTGACCGTCTCACCTCACACTATGTGTGGGATGTGAAAGAAGTGACGGCTGAGCACGAGCAATAAACACGAAGGGATTAATGGTGGCCACCCACAATGTTGATATAGGTGACATAGAAAGCACCGGATTCGGGCCGTGATTGGATAAGCCGGCAACCACCTCATCACATTGATCGAGCGGGATTTCCTTCTTTGTCTGTTTCAAAATGAGGAAGGATGTGGTGGAGTGAGAATGGGAAGGGCTGATATAGATGGGTCTTGATGGAAAGGTGGTCGCGACAGATGCGGTAATAGTTGAGCGGCTGTTGGGCCGGCAATACGATGATGAGGTTTGTAATTAGAAGATTGATTAAGTAGTTATATCAAAACTCTACAACTTTATAACCAGGTTGTCAAGGTAATTCTGATCTATCGGATGTTGGAGACGAGAGTGCGAGGGTGCCGGGTTGTTCCAAAACAGTTTTCCCGAAGCATCTCGATGGGCGGGATGAAGGTGCATATCGACTCTGAGTGGATACCGGATGCTCAACGGCTGCACGAGTGGTGGTACATAGTAACAGGACAGGATTATACCCCGGTACTATTCATGACTCTGTTGTGAGGGCTTTTCTCTCCGCTTTATGGGGTTAGGAAGTCGATGTGCGAAGCAGCCGCACCACGCAGACATACGATGTCACCGAGTAAGTCCAGAGTAGCAATGTTGCTAGAAATGTTCTAGGCAGATGCGTTGTCATCATCGTAGCCATGGGGATAGGGGAGACTGTAGGTTCTTGCCATGGCATGGAGAAAGCCAAAAGCTGGAGCCAGAGCCAGAGCCAGAGCCAGAGACAGAGCCAAAGCAAAAAGCCACCAAAACAATCACATCCACCCCACCTCCATCACAGCATTGAGCAGTCACAGCCGTTTACCCCTCCATGCTACATGCCTCCAAGTCTTGGATAGACGGTTGCTATTGCAGGTATCACAAAGGTCGCTTTCTCCATCATCCAAATTACCAAATTACGAAATCACCGAATCACGACATGTGTCCGAGAGGCAGCTACAACATTGGTTGCATTACACAACACAACGTTGACCCGTTACTTGTATTCGTGCTAGAATGGCCAAATCTTCCGAGTCTTTTACCGAGCCGGAGCTACTTCTCCTCTCCACTGCTCTAGTTGCGGTTGCGTTGCACGTACGAAGTAGCACCACGAACCACTTCCTTTTCATCCTATGCAATATGGACTGGACTGCGAGCCTTTGCCAACCAACTGTGCTGCAGGCGAAAAGGGCAGAAAGGCGAAAGGGCAGAAAGGCAAAAGGGCAGAAAGGCAAAAGAGCATGCAAAAGAGCATAAAAAGAGCATAAAAAAGAGCATAAAAAAGAAGCCAGAAAATCAGGCCATCTTGCGTGAAAATTCGGTCTGCATGGCCCAACCATTTTTTCTTCTCTGCCCCCTCCAAAGCCAAAAGCCTCCGAAGCCAGGAACGGATTTCTATCGAGAGTATCCTCAAGCACACCTATACACTTACACTCGTACATACACATACAAGCACATACAAGCACATACAAGCACATACAAGCACATACAAGCACAAGCACATACAAACACATACAAACACACATACAAACACATACAAACACACATACATCCAAGCGCATCCAGGTAATCGTTGCATGCGAGTCGAATAGCTTATTTGCTGTGGGCCTCCCTGCTTCCCATCCTCCTCCGCATCCTTGCAGACAATTCCTTGTTCCTTGGCTGCCTCTTCCCTCCTCCCTCCCTGCAATCCGTGCCCGCAGCTTTCTCTCTCCAAAACAAACCCCTCCACTCCCTTGGTCTCTCTAGCCAGTAGCTGCCCGAGGGTCGCCGCATCACGCATCTCGCATATCCTAGAGGAGAATTTTTTTGGTCTACGGAGTATACAACCTGCTCACCCAACCCATCTCTTAAATCTGACCTTTCTTCTTCTTCTCTTCACGATGACTTCCCAACAATCCCTCGAACCAAATCAACCAACATCTACTGAGAATGCCGCGAGAAGACACTCCCCCACCACCTCCTCCAGCACCTCCGAACTCACCAGCGTAACCCTAAAATTACGCCAATCTCTTCGACAGTTTCCCGACTTCCCTATACCGGGCATCGACTTTGTGGATATCCTCCCTCTCTTCGCCTCCCACTCCCTCCATGAATCTCTCATCCGAGCCCTCGAATTACAAGTTCTCCTCTTCGATAATGGGAAGAAGCCCGATGTTATCGTTGGTCTCGATGCTCGAGGATTCCTCTTTGGTCCAAGTTTGGCTTTAACCTTGGGAGCTGGATTCGCTCCTGTAAGAAAGAGGGGAAAGCTTCCTGGGCCCACCGAAGAAGCCTCTTTCGACAAAGAATATGGTCAGGATTTTTTCCAAATCCAACAGGACGCCATCAAACCCGGGCAGACGGTACTCGTAGTAGACGACATTATTGCTACTGGTAAGTTAATAAAATTCCACAGCGACCATCAGGCCTGCCAACACCGCCCGCGCTGCGATGAGGGGAACACTTGGCTGACATTTTCTGATAGGTGGGTCTGCTCAGGCTGCAGGAAAGCTTGTTGAGAAATTGGGAGGAAACTTAATGGGATATTTGTTCATTTTGGAATTGGATTTCTTGAAAGGACGCGACAAGCTCAACGCTCCTGTCGCCACATTATTGCGCGATAACATGGGAGGTGGAAATTAAGTCATGGACAAATCATCACCTCACCCGCATTTTTTTGCCAACCCTTTGCAAGTTTCGTTGGAGTTGGTTAGGGCTTTGAGCATTTGGATATAGACAGCATTGTGTTGAATGCTTTTCAACGAGAAGACGGCGAGAGTAACTTGCTGTCTGGGTGCGAAGGGAAGGACAGGAATTTTACCACTGTTTGGATTGCGCACTTTGGCTCTTTCGGATATACTGCACCTGCAAATGGATATACTGCACCTGCAAATGGATATGATACGAAAAGTTAGCAAGGAGAAATACGTTGAAGATACTATCATATCTGTGGGAGGACAGTATATTACTTACAGTGAACAAAATAAAAAGCGCGACTTCTTTAAAACGACACTCTCTTTGCCTCACGGTATACATTATATATTATATATTATATTTTATATATTATATATTACATATTACATACATATTGTTATATATTTTACCATTACAGTAGGTACGCCTTTCTTTCATTTGCTCCTCATGACTTATATTGGATGTCGATTCTATTCACTCTCATTCATTAGGAAATGTCCAAAATGTCCAAAATGTCCAAATGACCTGGAATATCCTCAGAATTTCCTCAAATTTTTTTCTTCTTATCACAAACCCCCGCCGCCGAAGCCATATCCGATAAGGACTACGCTCGCGCTACAGCATCGCAACCCTGCAGAAATTGCAATTACCGCGTCAAGCTTCCAATTTTTAAACATCCGCGGGACCAAAAAAAAAAAGACACCTGCTCATCATCAATAGGGTAGGTCTCATTCACAGTATCTCTTTTTATTCGCAGTCTGTTTCTTTCTTTTGTGCGTGATTTTGTACTTTCCTATCGCAAACGAACTTTCCTTCTATAACTCATAGAGAACTGGCATGGAATAACCGTAAATGCCTTCATTTTTTGCTTTCCAACAGGGCAGCGAATGGCGCACCGCCTTTACTAATGAGACTGCTCCGCTACTCGGTAGATTTCGGGCAGTGCCAGATTCGCATAGATTTGGTGGAGAGAGAAAAAGAGGTTTACTGGGCTTTAACGTAGATGGACTTGGGGTTGTATTCGGTGTGGGAGCTTCCAACGATGAAAGAGAGGCCAACGACAGTGAGGATGAGGGGTGCGACAGAATGACGAAGTGGGGCAGAACGATGAAGGATCTATGGCTAGAACCGAAGCAAAGTGCGGTAGCAAGAGTGGTGGACAAATGGTGGACTCGTTGGACGGTGTTGGTTGTGTTACCGGCTACTCTGGTGAGTTCATTTTGCAACAAGACTGCAACACCTCCGAGCTTTCGCTGGCCCAAGACCCATGGCCCAAGAGGAACACTCTACTAATACTTCATATCGCCAGGCTGTTGCATGGTGCGCCTTACCGTTTCCGCAATACGACTTCCCTGACGATGAAGACGAGGTGGGAAGCTTGCCGCCGTATATTTTTGGACATAGGATACCAGGTTACGGAGAAGCCAGAGTTCAGATCAACTTCTGGTTCTTCTTGTTTGTATATTATGGATTCTACAACCTGACAGCGCTGATGTGGATTACGAAAGTGTTCAATATCTATTCGCTCAACTGGTAAATCCAACTTGCTCATGCTAGACATTCATAATGCTAACCTGCCACAGGTGGCCACAAACATTAGGCTTCCCAGTCACAGTCTCTATAATAGCTGCGATGTCTATTGCTGCACCAATTCCCTTCTATTGTATACCTGAACTGCGATATATCACAACACATAATACTGCGTGGATATGCTGGACATTCTTCGCCATGGCTATGCCCTTAATGATTGCCTTTGGTATCCTGCTCAACCATGAACGACATCTCGGTCTTCGCAATCCTCTTTCCGAGACCCAGCGACTATTTACGTCTTCCTGGTGGACTGGAGACGCTGACAGCATAAATGCAGGAGATCGGCCACGAAGGCCGAAGGTGGGTCGCAATCACACCTCATTCGGCCTGAACTCTCCTTTGGAAGTTGCTTTAGCATCCGATGACATGTACCGATCCAGGGATGCCGCGCGTATGTTGAAAAAGGGTTGGCTACCGGCCAGTTTTGTGAGGTTCATGTGGTTTTGTGCAGCTCTTTCAATCGCTATCCTGACCTATCTTTTGGGAGAGACGTATGCGGAGATCTATCTGCGAACTCTGCCACACAGCACCATCGAGACACTTGTATATGTTTACAGCTGGGTAGTGACAGTGCATTTACTGGATGGTCTATGCGGATGGATCCTTGGGGGTGACGATGGAGAAAGAGTCGGCAGTTACCCCCTTGGCTGGATCTTCAAACTGTAAGCATCCGGTCACATGTTCAATGTCCACACATCGCTAATAAAAGGATAGCTACTTTGCCTTGACTTATCAAACATATGTCCGCGCCTTATACGCACGTCTTCGATCACCCCAACAATTCGTCTACCTACAGATAATGTCTTCATCGTTCGTCATCCTCCTCGCACCCCTTACGATCTCTCAACCATTCCACTCTCTTCTGCAGCTCCTGTATATGAATGGCCAATCGTACACCTCTTACCAAAAGTTCTGTACTCGAAATATCTTCCTCCGAGGGTTGACTGAAAATGTCAGTATGCTTACCTTCCTGGGTAGTATCCTCGTCCTACATTACGGTAGTAATAAGGACGTCTATCCCTATTTCGCTTTTGATGCTCTCATCATCCCGCCCCCGCCAAACTCAACAATCTCTACTTTCCCTTCGTTCCCCTCGCTTCCGTCTTCACCCACCAAAATCCCCATTGGTGGTGGGAGCCGCGGCGGCGGCGCACAATATGACTTTCGTCTTACATTCTACGCTAGTATTGTGACATGGGCTTGCGAGATCATTGCAGGCTGGATCACGAGAAGAATAGTGTGGTTCGGTTGGAACATCGATGTTACTGGGGAGGGAAAGAGAGATTTGGGATCTTGGCCAGAGCTGTTGCCCACTGGAGTAGTGGTTATGGTGCATGTTTTGCAGAATATGCTGTTTAGTATTGTGAGATTGGCTTTCAAGTAGGAAAAGATGCGGAGGAGTAATGTGATACAGGATTAATGAAATTTAATGAAAGTAAAAAGTATGGTTTAATGAGGGTGGATCGTGGATGCATGGAGGAAAACGAAGCGATACTAGAAAGGTCTCATAGTTGGATTGCTGCATTTGCTTGCGTATGATTGGTTGGGCCGGTTGTTCTCTGGAGTTTCGTGTCTTGCATTTGTCATTCATACCCCTCTTTTGCGAAAGTCCACGCATAGATAGATAGATACCTATTTTTTGTTTTCCTTTTCGATACCACTTTAGATATAATGATTAGTTGGAATGAATGAACGATTGCACGCCCTAGAAGACAATGTTTTGCTTTGTATGTTAGACTACTCGTGGATAGTTTTATTACCCAGGTTGGAAGGGGGGGGGGAGGGGGGGAGGGGTGGTTAAGTGTGAGCTTCTAGTAGTGAACAAGCATTACTCACTGACTGTGGCCAACACATCGACACCGCTAAGATAGGTACGAAATTGATTCAGAGATAGACCAGACAGTCTGTATGTCTCAAAGACTTTGCACCCCCCCCCCCCCCCCCCTCTTCCCCCACATAGCCCACATGTGGAAATTCACTCTCTCGTCTAAAGTAAATAATATCTCATCTCATCTGATCTGCTGTATAAAGAACAATATCCATCCGAACTATGTATGGCCAACACTTCTCTGCCCCTCCCTTCCTCCCTCCCTCCAAAAAGGTTTTGTTGCACGTCTCTAGAAACACCTGTCTGAAACCACCGTCTTAAATCCCCGTCGTGAACTAAATAACTACCCGCACCCACCCACCACCCACCACCAACTTCCTTCCATACTCCCTCCTATGCAGTAGGAAAGCATTGCATTGTCGCCTGCCTGCCTGCCTGCCTACCTGGCCTGACTTCGGAGGTTCGTTCTTGGTCGGTTGCACATCTCCCGAAACCACGGTCTTAAACCAACCTCTCCCCTCCCTCGCGCTCCCCCTCTCTCTACAGTCGATCTGGGAAATCCTCAGTGCAATTTATATATCTCAAGTAAACAACCACCCTCTGTCTTGAAGTACACAAACAAAGCAAATATACATCTCCAGAAATGATCTGTTCTATATCGCAAGAAATTACTATCTTAATCAAACTTAGACGTTCTAGTTATATCTCTACATCTATCTATCTACCTTATACTCCTAGTCCTTGCACTTGTAGTAGCAACAGCCTTCCTCTACAGTACAGCATAGTCAGCTATAGTAACCTTTCTATTCACTTTCCTAACCCTCGATTTTATATCTCTGATCGATCTATCGTTAGTTATCTATATATCTATCTATCTACAAGTTCTTAAAAGACAAATTCTTAAAAAGATAAATATTTAAAAGAAAAACTTCTCAAAAAGCCGAGTTCTCAAATAGCCGAGTTCTTAAAAAGCTGAATTCTTAAATAACCAAGTTCTTAAAAAGCTGAGTTCTCGAAAAAACAAATCCTTAAAAAGCCGAATTCTTAGATAGCTAAGTATTTAGATAACCGAGTTCTCAAAAAGCTGAGTTCTTAAATAACTAAGTTCTTAGAAAGACGAATTCTTCAAAAGACGAATTCACTAAAAGATATAATCTAATAAACGAATAAGCAAATAAAGTTTTCTTCTTTGTAACTACTCTAACAGTTGCTGGATTTCTATCCTAGATATAGTAGCAGCTGAATAGCTGTGAAATCACACTCCCGTAATCCCGCATCACGTGCCTATATCAGCAAGGCTGAGCACACGAGCGTCTAATCTTCCATAAAAGTCAAGTCAGACAAGCGGGAAATTAACATCACGTACGGAATCGTAACCCAGTAAGATAAAGAAGTGAAACTATATTCGATTGTATCTTTATTGATGATGAGGCTATGTAACTCAAGTTGAAGCTATCTTGTGGGATGTTTTGATTAAGTGAAAGCAAGTAATTAGTGCAAGCCGTTTGGGAGTTCTGGTACCAGTGCACTCATGAAGTCTGGTAGTTTATCTGGGAGATTGTAGGCATCAATGCTTTGACTTGCGACCCCACCTAGATGCGAAGATAGATTCGCTTACTTTCTGATGTCATGGCCTTCCCATCGCAACGAAGACGTTTTAATTCAAGTACGTTAGACAATGAAACGAGCGGTCGATACAAGGACATCCTACCTGAGTTGGTTATCCAGTGACATTCTCTGCACTTGTAAAAGTGGTTCTAAAGGCATGCGCAACCGACGATAGAAATATGTAGAGCGCAGCAAGATCCTGTCCCTCAAATAAAACCAAGTATGGAAAGATCAAATGAGATCAAATGAGTGTCATGTCAAGAGACTTCGATCAAGACAATAGCAGTGATGCTTTCCAAGTAATTAAGTCATAGCAATGAGACAGGAGCACTTGCTTCCTGATAAGGGTGACTCGATTTTCCGTACCACCTGAGAGACGCACGAGCCATTTCTGATCTTGAAGAACACTGAAAGTCAAGAATAAATAATAAAGGGAAGAAGACAAAGTGAGTGAGGCGACTAAAGAGAAGAGGAGCTGTGAATCTCTCGTTAGTCAGAGGAGATGGATTAACGGACCTATCCGATTGGGGTTGAAAATCTTCGTGCATGTGCGTGTAGGGGACCGCCCACCAATCAAGATGCGAGTATGATTTTCCTCCTCCACCTCATAAAAGCTGCACCTCCCCCCTCATCTTACCCATTTCCTCCTACACTTCTTCATACCACTCTATTCTATCGTAAAACCACCAACCCATCATTATCAAATTTGTTCCACCCCTTTAGGACATCCACAGACCCCCTTGGAGAAGTTCCTCACGTGAGCTACACTTGGTACCCTCAACCTGCTAGATCACCGCTTGATGACTTTTGTCAAGGCTCGCCAACAGAACCACCCAGTGTACGACTTTCATCAACAACACAACAACAAGAAGTGATTCATCATATCCATCATCATTAATCATCGTCCGGATACCTTTGGCCAACGGTACGGACCAACACAGCCACGCCCGGCCACTGCAAAACCTTTTCTCACCACCAACATCTCGTCGACATTTATTCGCACCGTCACCCCAAAACCGTCAATCAACCACAACACAATGCTGCCGCCACACAGCTTGAGACCTATTAACACCGATGAAGATCTAAGATCACCGATGTTTAGAAACAAAGCTGTAGTAAGCTTTACGTCCGAACTGGTCGACAACGACTTCGGAATGGAGACGACCATAGGTACCAGGAGGAGCAACATCGCTGCTATCCCTCGTATGACTCCAACAATGCAACAAGACGCTATGTCGTCGCTGGGCCCTTTCGACGTAGATGCGCCCAGTAGAAGTCCTTCACATGCCCTGGAACGAGTTGTAGCTTCATCTTATGAGTATAGCTGGAATGAATACCCAGCACCAATTAACTCACGGGTTTCATCACAGCTGCCGTCGAGAAAGTTCTCAAGCTCAGAGGAACAAGTAATGTTGGCGCAGAAAAACAGTCGCACAGTGACATCCGCACCTATGCACTCAGTCAACAGAGTATGTGATGAACGTCGGCGGAAAGCTACTTCAGCTAGATCCACATCTCGAGGAAAGGAGCCAGAGCAGCCAATAGTGATGATTTCTTCTATCGTTCCTCCATTTGTCCCAGATGCACCTCAACTGAGACAGGGGCCGCCTCCTACTCCTCGTCCTCAAAGATTGTCTACGCCAGACATACCAGATGTGTACCATGAGCGTCAGGCTTTCTGGCAATGCCATGATCCCCAGAGAGTGTCTTCTATCTCTGGAAACATGATTGAGAAGCGGACCCTGCCACCTCCGAGTCTCAAGATGGATGGCCAATGTAAGATAACCTCTATGGGGCGGCTTACTAGAATCTAACGCTGATAGGTCAAGTAGCCATCGCCCATATGGGTGGTAGAGTACCATCTGCGAAGCAGTCGCGGGACTTTCACTTCGGGGGTGACTCAGCTTTCGCAGAAGTCAGCCAAGAAGTAGAAAGATTGACGGCCATGGGCTACTCTTTTGGAACTGCTATTGCTATACTCCAAGATAAGAATGAAATCGAAGAGGTCAATCATTTCCATCCACATAACAGAGCCGATACTAATAATGAAGGATAGGTAGCTCAATCCACTTCAAGAGACTACCTCCGCCGATATTGATGCTGAATATTTTCAACTGGTGTTTCCTTTCATGATATATTTTGATTTGGATGTAGATTTTGAGGAGTACTGGTTATGGTGTCTGCTTTGAACGGGTGGGTGTCTTAGGCTGTGTATCTGCCAGATATTATAGTATTTGTGACAAAAATCAAAATAATGTTTGACTCTTGTAAACCGAGAATGCGCCGTGTGCATGGTATTCGTATAATCTTCGTGGAATATTCGAGTTTCTTTCTTTTCGCAAAACCGATATCGATGTTCGTTCGCTGAATGGTATGTTGGTATTGCTGTTTGCAAACTTCTTCGTAAGTTCGCAGCGACGCCTAAAACCGCTGCTGGATCCCCCAAATCAGACGAGAACCCCACCCCACGATATTCAATTCGCGTTTCCGACCGGGTATTCCTCCATCACTTCGACTCAAAAACACGTATCCAACACCAAAATGTATTCGTGCGCGTTTGTATCGCAGTTATGGAAGAGTTTCGTTCTTAACATGTCGTTGAAGATGACTTCGTTAAGGAAATTGAAGCTGTTCCTAAATTGGCATAGTGTGCTGTGCGACGCCAAAAGAGTGCAAAGTGCTGTTTGCCCCGCCAAATAGCATCACCCCACCCCCAACTCGGTGCTTAACTGAGAAGGGTTTATTTTGGAGCTTTCTGTTGATGTGCACTCCGATCTCGCAGAATAGGAAACAGATTATAAATACAACTTTTTCTCGGATTTTCAAATCAAACAATTCGAATATTTCCATTGATTTAATACACAGTAATCCAAATGTCCGACTTCACAACTGTTTATACCAAGGATGCTGCCTTCCGTAAGTTGAGGGGAGAAGCTGCAGATGCGTTTGTATTTGGGGGTTTAACATATGAATAGCGGCTGGACCTTACTCGCAAGCTATCAAGACATCATCTAACATTTTCTGCTCTGGTCGTAAGTGTCTTTTTTTCCTATTCGACTGTCTCTCCTCTTGACTAACCACCCCTCCCTCCTCCTCCAGAAATCCCCTGCAACCCCGCCGGCGAGATCCTCACCCTCGACAGCTCCTCCATCTCCGCCATGACGGAGCTCTGCATCCAGAATCTCTCCGCCGTGCTCAACGAAGCCGGGTCCAGCATCGAGAAGGTCGTCAAGGTCAATGTGTTCTTGACTAGCATGGATTATTTCGCCGAGATGAACTCAGTTTATGAGAAATTCTTTAAGCACAAGCCTGCTAGGAGTGAGTTGTGCTTTTCTTTTTCTTTTCTTTTTCTTTTTTCTTTTTTCTTTTTTCTTTTTTCTTTTTTCTTGACGATAAGAAAAGAAAGAGAGGGAGAGAAAGGAAAAGGAAAGCTTGGGGAAAAGGAATAATGAGAAAGAACGAATTGAGGGATTGATCGGATAAACAAACATGAAGCTAACGTTGTAATTTTACAGGTTGCGTGGCAGTATACCAACTACCCAAGGGAGTCCCGGTTGAGATCGAATGCATTGCATTGGCATAAAGAATATCCAGTCCTCCAGGACGATCATAAGACGGACAAATGGGCAATATCTGGGGTTATCTACAAATCTTTGAACGCCCACACTGCAAGGATGAGCATGATGTTCTTACCCATAGAAGAGCATTGAATCTTCCGCTAAGCCTCTAAGCAGCTAGCTAGCCATCCATATCAATAAATCCCCTCTTGATCTCCTCATGCGAACCACAATAATCTCAAACCTAAACTCTATCCCAGTCCCCACCCTCCGAACTCATAAACTTCCTATATCCACATCCATATCCACATCATATCGGAGAATTTTCTGACAGCTGTCAAGACCTGCAACAGAAAACCCAAGACCATCTACTACCTTGCCCTACCCCAACTTAACCACCTTCCACCATCCACCCACCACTTACCTTACCCTCCCTAACCTCCCCTTCCCTTCCATAACCTCCTTACTTTCTGCACCCCCCTTCCCATCCGCCCAATTCGACCTACCCACCCATCCACCCATCCACCCATCCATCCATCCCCAAGAAACCCAAGACCATCTCCAAACACGACTCACTCACTCACTCACTCAGATAAAAACATAGACACCAAACAGCCAGGGAATCAATCAAAAGAAAGAAAGCCCCCCCCCTCCCCCCCCCAAAAAAACCTCCTCAACATATACCTACCTAACTTATACTCTATATATAATATAACCATGATTGCTCCGAGGACATCGATTAGAAGATGATGATGATATAACCGTTCGTTCGGAACTGGTTTTCGTTGTTTCTTTAATAGTGATGCTCGTATGTACATGTAACATAACCTATATATATATATATACACTTTGTACAGTATGCAGTCAGTCGGCTTCTGTATGTACCAATCATGTTATTCATGTACTGCTTGCTTGCTTGCTTGCTTCCCCTTACTTGTTATATGATTACAGACTCAATTATATCATATCAAATTCAGGTAGGTAGTTTTATATGTATATAATAGACTTTGAAGACTTTACTTCATATACATTCATTCACCCACTCAATCACCCACTCAATTCTTAATACATCTCTTGCTCGTCAAAACATATAGGTCTGATAATCAATGCAAAAATATATTCTCTATCATAGTCAAGAATTTCTCATTGATCTCATACCCGCTGATTATATCATTCACTCCATCCATCCCATCATCATCATCATCATGATCCATCCATTCACCTTTTCCAATTCCTATCTCCGATATACCCATCTTAGAAAATCAAACCACCATCTCTCTTCTACTACCAAAATCGAAAATTGAAATGGAAATGAAAATAAAATAAGAAACAGTGCACCATAAGAGCCCGTATCGTTGTAAAACAACGATCCATTCCCTGTCCAGACGCCAAACATGGTGTGTAAATAAAACGAAGAACCCGACCCGTATGGTAATTGTATGATATATAGTTCATCAACGCACAGCTTCCGACTCTCCCCTACTGTACTACTGTCGACTCCCTAAGATTACTTGGCGGCTTCTGATGACGTCTTCCAAGGATACTGGCTCCGTCTAGACTCAGCTCGAAAGCACCATTTCGTTGCCTAACCTGTTGCTTCGCTGCTGCAGTGACGGCTGGACTGTGTTGGCCATAACCCTTTTGTGCTTGTTGAGGTATACGAGCGTTCAATTTCGTGTTCTTTAACGTTTCGCCAACTTGACCGACGTCTGACTCTCTGGATTTGGGTACCTTGGCTGGGATGCCATTTTCATCGTATTCATCTTCATCCTCGTCGCCAAAGTCCTCGTCGTCATCGATTGGATTGAGTCCATTCATGGCTCCAGCTCCTCTATATCCTTGTTTGAAGTTCTTCCGACGCTTGGCCTCTTCTTCCTGTCTATGCACTGCATAACCAACATCAAAGACTTCGCGGAGGTTGATAGCACCTGGACTTCGGAAATCCATACGCTTGCCACCTGGCGATTCTAGCAGGTCTGGGTTGAAGGCTTTCAGATTACCGCCCAGTTGTTTTTGACGCTCAACAGCTGGTGTAGCCAGTGGAGGAGCATCAAGAGCAGCATAAGTAGGTTCTTCAGTGCCTCGGATCCATGGATGGTTGAGAAATTCTTGGATGGTGTATCGCTTCTTAGGATCGACGGTGAGTAGATGGGAGACCAGATCTTGCGCAGGCTTCGAGATATCGTCCCACCATGGAGAAAGGAAAGTGTATTGACCTTTTGCGACTTTCTCGGTCAAGACTTGAATACTTTCGTCATAGAATGGAGGGAATCCACATAGTAAAGTGTAAAGCACACAGCCTAACGCCCACATGTCGACGCTCTTCGAATATCTTTCGTCTTTGACAATTTCCGGTGCGGTATATCCAACAGTCCCGCAAGGAGTCATGGTTTGAGTATCCCATACTACCTTACTTAAACCGAAATCGGCAACCTTTATTCTGCCAATGCCACCAGCCCCAACACCCCTAATAAATTCACCTTCGTCGACTTTATCCTCATCTTCGGGAGATCTCGGCTTTGGGTTCTTGCTTGGAATGAATGGAATAGGTTCGAATAATAAGTTCTCGGGTTTAATATCTCTGCTATGACGTCAGTGGTGGCTTCGGCAACGATGATCAAGAGATCGTACCTGTGGACAACACCTTTCACCTCGTGAAGATAATGTAAAGCCTCTGCGACTTGTGTAATAACGTGTCTTGAGAGATCCTCGCTAAAATAAGTAAGTCGCACGATCTGGTGGAATAATTCTCCTCCTGGTGCCAACTCGAGTATGATATAATAGTATTGTCGTGATTCCGCAAATTCGACGAGTTTGATAATGTTGGGGTGATCTAGTTGTCTCATAATCTGAACTTCTTTGAGAATGTTTGCTCTCTGTGATAATTAAGTTAGTACAAGTGTTCTTCGAAGAACGGATGCGATAGGATTATAATAAAATTAGTTGCGCACCTCCACACCCTTGGGCTGCTTTTTGTTGAAATTCGGATGAAGGTGTGCATCGCCCTACCACACATGTTGGCACGGTTCAAGCGCAAAGGAGGCAAATGAAAATTGATAGGAGCATAGCTCATAAACACTTACCTGACTAGAGTTCATCTCGAATTTGCGAACAACTTTGATGGCGACTTCTCCAGCTGTTCCCTCGGTATCGACGGCTTTGTAAACATTGCTGAATGCTCCGTCGCCCATCTTCTCGATCAACTTCCATCGATCCAATCCAGGATATCGCGGTAATCTGCCTTTGCTCTCATTTTCTTCTGCCACTATTCTGGCCAAATCTTCGCTATCGACTTTCTTCGCCTTTCCGGCACCAACCTTCTGCTGGTCTCCCGCGACGTGCGCTGCCATATTTCCTGCCTGTGCCCCTCTGTTTTTTGCGTCGGTATCTGCTGCAGAAAATGCGTCGCCCATGGGTTGTTGATATGCTTGGTGAGCAATAACGTTTGGGTCGCTTTTAGCGTAGTGTTCGGGGATTGTTGGAGATGCATGGCGTTGCTCCGCAGGCGAAGCTTTTCTGTCGTCATTGCCGCGGGCTCCCTTGCCTAAATGCATCATCAGTGGTCAGCGTCTAAAAAGTCAAGAAGGAACGGGTGATTAATCAAGAAAAAGCAACGAGGATGGCGGGTGAGTGATGGGAAGTGGGGGGGGATTCTCGTGAGTTTGTTTTGGCTTACCGTGGCGAAGGATATTTTTTATTGACTGCGAAATAGAAGAAGACATTTTAGTACGGATATCCGGAAATTTGGAGAAAGTGTTTTGTGAAGGGATTTGTGTGTAGTATGTAGTGTGTAATGTGTAGTGTGTAGTGTGTAGTGTGTAGTGTGTAGTGTGTAGTGTGTAGTGTGTAGTGTGTAGTATGTAGTATGTAGTATGTAGTATGGTGGAAAGAATAGAAAAGTGAGTCTTGACACAGGAGGGGGAAAAGCAGGACAAGCAGGGATAGAGAGATATGAGTGGATGAGTGGAGGGGTGGAGGGATAGTAGGAGAGTAAAATTAATTAAGCAAGGGAAAGGGGAAAAGAGAAAAGGGTAAAGGAAGAAAGGTAGAAAAGAATAAAAGAAATATTTTTTTCAGTGGTACGTGGTTTGGCTGCTGTACAAAAAGTCTAAAAAACGACGTAGCAGCCCACACGCCTTGCGCAGGGTAAGTGGGAGTGGAAGTGGGAGTGGGAGTGGGAGTGGGAGTTGTGCAGAAAGTAGTAATCCCCGTCGGATCTGGTGTCTTGGCTGGAGAGATGATGAAAATGCAGCGACCAAACATGAAGGAACAGAAGATGCACAGAAGCCGCACAGATGATGCACAGATGATGAACAGATGATGAACAGATGATGAATAGAAAGAAGAACACACTAGTACTCTCTCTCTCTCTCTCTCTCTCTCTGCAAGGCCCAACTTGTGCTTTTCTTCTTGCTTTTCTTCTTGCTTTTCTTCTTTCTTTATTGGTAATAGATGATGAAAGTCAATACAATGGCAAGGAAATCGGGCTTCGGATTGGCTGCCGCATGTCATAGCCACTAAACCATTCTCGTGCTAGTCGGAACTACCCTTATTTTCGCTTGTCTGTTCCTCGTTTTTCCCCCTCGGCGTCCAAACGTCATACCACCATTTGGAATTGTGGACAGTCGGAGGTTTGTCGTCATTGACACCATCGGTTAAACGGGATTGGTTAGTCGACTTGCAAGGAGAGGGAAATGATTTTTGGAGCTGGCTTTGTGCCTTGGGAAGGATGATGATGCATGATACACACATACACACATACACACATACATCATGCATGATGCATACAACCAGTCCTCCCCATGAGAGCCCAAGAGAGACTCCTCCTCGACCACTTTTCCTCTTCCTCCCATGAGAGAAGCTCTTTCTCGCCCACTTAGGTAAGTAAGTAAGGCTGTTTCTTTCCGCTCCCCGTGCTTCCATTCTCCACCATCCACCATCCACCATCCACCATCCACCACTCTCCGTTCATTTCCCACACTTGATTGGAAATCAGGAAAGATCCGAGATATCCCAGATATCCCAGATACCCCATCCCCCTACCCACTATCACTGCCACTACAGTACTGTTGTGTCGTGGTTACGTGACAGAGTAAACAGGCAACAACCTTGAACATCACCGAATATAGGGCTGCTATGTTCATGCCCGAAACTATGATAGGGATACTTCCCCATTCCGGCCGTCCTCTCCAAATCTGAAGAAGCACCGAGCTTGGTTTTAGACACAGCATGCAATATGAAATCGGAACGGGTAGGAGAGTGCAGGGCAGGGCGGGGCAGTAATCAAGAGAAAGAGACCATTATACTAACATCCAACATTTTGATTCTGCGAGGCTGCAAAGCCAGCAAATTTCCTTCTCCAATCGACAAGTATTCTGGTGTTCTGGTGTTCTGGTGTTCTGCTCGGTGGCTCGGTGGCTCGGTGGCTGTGTGCCTCTGTGTGTCTCTGTGTGCTTCGAAAAGTCTTTGGATTCCGAAAATTGATACTACAACTGTCTCTTGAGTGCCTTTAAGTCCGATGTTTTCGTGTTACAGATGATGGGAGATGTTTAATATGTAGTAGCTGGACCGGAGCAAATGGTGTAGTGATACAATTGTACATGTGCCGGCGACTACTTATTTCTACGCGCCACGGAAAAGCCGGTCTCAATACTTGTCTTGTCTTGTACAGAGTTAGCTGTCCATGGCATTACTATCTTCCCTCTAGCTGCCGAACTTCCCAATAAGACATTTTCACGCACGGGGATACAATCATCACCAGTCACCACACCAACCCAAAATTTCGCAGCATGAATTTTCCCCAACCGCCAAAGGGGGAGGATATCCACACTTCAAAGAACGTGAATGGCTGTGGACAAAGATACCTAAAGACCGAATTTTCCCAACTATGTTTCGGATGTACGACCTGTACGTGCTGTACGACCTACGCGACCCTCCCTCACTGCCTCGCAAATCGTCACCCAAGCAATACTCATGAGCATCGCTTCCAAGGTCTATACTATTCAACCTACCAAGCCAACTTACCCAGCATTTAACCTTTGCTTTCAAGGAAATCGAGGCTTCTTTACTCGCATTACGCTTGATTCATGCTTGTCAAAGGTGGTACGGGTCCACAACCCTACCAATCTAAAACCATCTATTGGTTTCGATCAAAATCCCATCAACAAAGCCGGCCGACTCTCTGTCGGACGCAGAAGATTGGCGCTCCTACTTTGCCATTTCAGCTGCGAGGTAAATTACTGTGTCAATGGAGTCGGGGGGGGAATAAACAATCAAAACAGCCGGCGAGATAAAGCAATACTGACGAATTGTCAGACAAATGTGGTCATACATACCCAGCTCTCTCCTCTAGATATTGCTCATTTCGAGAATGGCCTTGGTCGAGCTCAGTTGCGTCATAACGCATGGAATCCACCTGGCGGGATGACGGAGGGGGCGTCTCTCTTCCTACCAAACTATTACTCTGTAATGTCGTCTTTTTACTTGTATGAAGTGTTTTCAAGTATCACCATGCGCGGGCTAATGAGTTAGTAGCTAAGCTTGTGACCGTGAGCGTCAAGGTAATACCAAACGTAGTGTTCCACACATTCGCGCATATCATCCTACGTTGGAAGATTACACCATAGACTCGGAAGAAGGAACTTCCCCATAGTTTCATCCTCTCCACATACCCCTCTGTGCTGCGATGATATAGCTACTTCCCAAGTGAATGGTGCATCGACCTTACCGCGGGGTGATTTCCACGCCCCTGAGCTCGAGTGCAATCGAGCAGTCTCTGAATCACGAACATTCCAAATCAATGCACTGGCCATCAAAGAACAACGTTGGGCCTATCATCCCTCAGCCATGATGTAGAATCTACGTCCTGTGACCGACTAGTAAGTACAATCTCGACACAGTAACAAACTGTTTGCTGGCGTCATCGTCATCTAGCGTTAGCCTGTGCTTGACTTCGAGTAGCTAGCCACTGTAGTGCTACTGAGTCTCGCCTCTTTAGATTTCCTTCACACCAAGATTCAATTACTGACTACATACATGTATACATATACCTTTGTTCCTTTACCATTCAATGACATGTTGAAGAACTGGCGTTACGATTGACTGACTCTTCTATCTCAGCTCCTATCGACCGTTTAGAGGCGTCATACCGAAAGAACATTGAACACCACGAAAGGCGAATCGAACCGTCATATATTTCTAGGCGCTAAGGGTCATACAACTTCGATTCGAATAAGCTCGACACAATGATTGCGGAAAAGGCGAATGTGCATGATCGGTATGCATGACACCTGTCAACCAGCGCCGCATGTCTCTCAAATTTGTATAGAGGGCAATATGCCATAGAGAAAATCGACCTGAAGGCGAGGAGGCATGGTTATATACGGTGCAACAGGGATATCGCGTTGTTGCATCTATCCTCCTAAAAAATACAAGAAGACGAAGTTCCAGTAGCAGGAACAACAAAAGATACGGCAGGGCGCACCAGGAAGCCTAAAGTCACTCATGCCAGGGCAGCCATACCTCTGCAATAAGCTCAATTCACTCAACGACGAAACACAAATTAAAAGATGATCCAAACAAGATTATGCTAGGCATATACTTAAAAGAACATACATCTGCGAAGCCATCACACAGGACAGGACACCCAAATGTTACTTCTCAGCAGGACTTTTCCCTACCCCCAGAACTCTCCGTCTTCTTCGTCAATCACTCCTACAACGAGACTATCCTCTACTCGAGAACCCCTATTTTCTCACTCTATTGCTGCTGCACTAACTACCCACCTCAAGCAGACGTCGAACCAAGACTCCCGTTCTGCCAGAGCTGCAACCAAACGCCGAAATGTATCCTATCTTTCCCTATACACTTCGCAGCATATCTAAGATTACGCACGTCACAGAATCGAACGAAGAAATCGTGGGGGAAAAAACAAGAAAAACAACCTAGTCAGTTAGTAGGTGGGATATACAACTTCCCTTATTTAAAAACACCTTACACAAGTTATAGAAGATAATAAGAATAGTATATACCAATAGATGGCATAAAGAAATACAAAACCTAATCAATATCAATATCAACATCAACATCGAGAAACTTCCCATTCCATCTCAGTGTATATTATACATGCATGCATGTATGTGTGTGTGTGTGTGTGCAACTCCTCCCTTCCTCTGGTCTGCAGCTCCGTCTATATATATTTCCATCTAATTAATTGATGATGTCTAAGCAATACATCTACCTACCTACCTACCTACCTACTAATCATCCACCCCATCTCATCCCATCCCCCTTCTCTTCCCCACGTTTTCCCCGCTACATTTCATTCATTCATTCATTCATTCATTCATTCATTCATTCATTCACCTTGTTTGCTACCTCCATCTCATCCCATCCCATCTTCTTTTTAAAACCTGGCCAAAGAAGAAGAAGAAGAAGAAGAAAAGTGGATAGATAGATAGAGTACAGTACAGCACAGCACAGTGCAGTAGGAGGAATTCCCAATCACAATCACAATCACAATCACAATCACAATCACCACAGTCACAAACCCCCAGTTACTAGTAAGTAGAAAGAACAGACGGACAGACGGACATATATATGAAAAGATAGGATAGATAGTATAACTTAGGTGAGTAGATAGATAGATAGACAGATAGATAGATAGATAAATACCATGTAGAGAGAGAATATTTCCACATTCGCGCGCCGAATTACATTTCGCATGATACATTTCATTCATTCATCCTGCGCTTGATTTTTATGTATCCATTCATTCATTTGACTCATTCGACTCAACTGAACTGGACTGAAGCCCTCCCGTCCCATTCCATTCCATTCCATACCACATACTTGCATTTATAGAACAATAGAGATAGTTCCAAATGCAACACAACGTAACGCAACGCCTACTTAAAACTCGGATAAGAGCCTTTTACCAAATGTTAAAGAAAGAATCATATCTCATCTCGTACAAACAACAAACAAACAAACAAACAAGCCGTCCCAATCGCTCGCCCCCTCATCAATTCACAACCTCTTACCTCAAGTCTAATCTAAATAAGACCCGCCCTCGCAGCCTCCCCACCCCCATCCCCAAGCACTTCCTCCATCCTTGCCTTCCCCCTTCCAATCCCCCCTTCACCCACTCCCATCCTCCTAGCCACATATCTCTGCGCTACAATCCCCACGCCCAGACTCAACGTCTCCTCAACCCACTCCGCGACCCATTCCCTCGGATCCACACCCCCCGTCTCGATGATTTCCTTAATCTCCTGCGGTAATCCCGAATGCGCGTCCTCGTCTTCGCCACCGAAGAATCCAGTCTTCTCTTTTGATGGTGATGTAGTAGACGCGGGTGTTAGGGGGGCAGGCGCGTCGAGCCATTGAATCCATTTTGCTGGGATGGATTGAGTGAGCGTGTGGAAGGTTATGCTGTGGACTGGATCGTGTAGGTAGACGGCGAAGGAAATAAGTTCGTCTGGCTTCGGTTCATCATCCACCACACTCCCCTCCTTTTCCTTCGCGGGGCCTCCTTGGAAGAGGCCTTCGGGTGCGTCGTGCGAAATGGCTTGCACAGCGAGGAAAATGTCGCTGCTGCGGACGGGATTCGATTCGCTAAGATCTTCGGTGGCTCGTTGAGCAGCGAGTTCAAGACCACCATTTGCGGAGAAGAACTCGTTCGAATACGATTCTGCGCTTACGCGGACGAGTTTAGTTCCTTCGACCAGACCTTTTACGGCGCCCAGATCGCGAGTTTCGTTGACTTGACGCCACCATGGCCCGTCGCTCCAGCCTGCGTTGCCCCCTGTGTAGCCGACTTCCGATCCACGTCGCGCGGTTGCTTCGCGGCCTCGTTGAATGACAAGTAGATCGCCACCTTCGACTTGGGACATGACGCGAGAGAAGGTCGAGTGAATGAGGGGGTCGAGGGAGGGGTAGCCGATGAAATCATGGGTGATGTGGATTTGGAGTCGTTCGTGGGATGAAATAGGTGGTGCTAGAGTGTGGAGGATATTTGTGAATGTAGGTAGAGCTCTTGATGTCAATTCGCCACCTTCATAGTTCATTAGTATAAATTGAGTAGACAAGTTAGGATTGTATATATTTCTTACCGAAACCTCTAAGGGCCCCAACATTTCCTTTGACTTGTTGTGCCCATCTCTTAGCCTCTTCGTTCTGTTGAATCTCCTTGACAGCAGCTTCGGCTTGTTTGACTGCTGCGCTAGCCGTTGCAAAGACGCTTCCCCACCATCCACCACCTGTAGAAGGAGCTTCTGCAGCCTGAGCAGCAGGGGCTTTCTTTTCCGCTTCCGTCAAATCACTGCCCGTTGCTGAAGGTGTGAAGCTGGTGTGGAAAGATCTGGTGCTATCTCCAGATTTTCGTGACAAGTTGGGCTTCTCTTCGCTCGTTCTATTTGAAGCTGCCGCTGGGGGAGGGGTTGCAGTATTCGAACGCTTGACAGCTGGAACACGAGGTGTATGTGGTCTGCTTGCTGGTTTTTCTGCACCTAGATTCTCGAGTTCTGCGAGTAAATCTTGCTCTGTTTGTGATGGGATCGCTTTGGCAGTCTTGGAAGCTCCCTTGGATGGGGGTGGTTGAGCTTTCTCCTCGCCAATCCCTTCCAATAGCTCGTTCAATTCATCATCTGTCGGAGCTGCCTTTGATTTCTTAGTAGCCATGGTGACGCCGACCTGGACTGGCTGGCTTATAGAGCTCGACTAGGTTGTTGGGGGCAGGAAATCACCGGTATGCCCAAAATCAAGCGCGGGCAATTTCGATTGTCGTTGCTGATAAAGCAATCAAGAAGGACGCGAGACGAGGACCGAGGGATGAGGGATGAGGGACGAGGGACGAGATACGGAGGTACTTCCCTCTTCCCTTCCGTGCCACGGGTAGCATAATATGGGGCGGGGCTGGTGAATCCGTGCGCTAAGATGTGATTGGATCAAGCCACAGCTTAAGCGTCTAGTTACATACAAGCATGGAACCTTGAAAGCCATCCAAGCCATACAACAACTAACTGAATGAGTAAAATTGAATCTGACCGACCTCCAAAATTCTGACAACAGTATCATTCTCTTTTTACCAATACTTCCTGTTCAAATATTAGTGAATGGGGGTTGTCTCTTCATGAAATCGGATTGAGAGGCGTTTCAAAAATATTATTCCTGTTGCTATTCTTATTCCTATTCGTCTTGTTATATATCTTTGCCCAGCTAGTTTGTTTCTCTTTGCTCGAGCTCTTCTGAAAAGAGTAAAAGGCACCACCCCGGATTTCTTCCACCTGAGACTTGAACCGACAAAACTCGAATATCAAAGGACAACACCAACATCCAAACCATTCAATCCGCAAAACTCCTCATTGATTAACCCGTCTAGAGAACAATTCTTCTGCTGCTTCGCCATGGCGCGAACTAAAGTTGCTCCAATCTCCACTCAAATTTCTCCTCTCCCATCTCACCCTGAGAAAGGAGTTGGTTCTTGCAATTCCCTAGGAACCTCGTCAAGTTCTCTCACATCCATTGCCTCAACTCCAACCTGTCCTAATTGTAGAAGTTCTTTCCCAGAATTATCTGAAGAGGTTAGTCTCTACCCATTGCCTCACGCCTTCCTCAGTCAATTAAATAGTATCAGGACTTTCGCCATCACGTGGCGTCTTGCAGTCGACCGTCAACAGCGGAATCAGCGGAGACCACTACTACCTCAGGTAGTTCATTATCCCCGCCTCCTACTTCGCCTGGAATCGCAATGGCCTCATCGAAAAAATTATTCATTGGGGGTGGCGCAAAAGTAGATCTGCATTTCGATTACAACGCGGCGCAAGAGCTCGCCATTGCCAACACTGATGACCAGGATTCGGTCCCAGACGACCATAGATTAATTTTACCCTATATCGACCCTACCACTGAATTTGACTACTACGATCAAGTTGAGGGTCACGAGGAAGTTAATGTAGATCCAAATGATCCAGATCTTGGTCTGAAATTCAAATATCCCAAAGTTCCCCCAATATCCCACTTTGAAAAATATCTCAAAAATCCGGGAGATATGTCGTATGAAAATTTATACAGGAGAGCAGAGTTTATTAGCACGGTTGGTTATTCCCAATGTCGTCGCAAACCCCGTTTCGTCGCAAGATTTCACCAGGCTAGTGCCTAGACATTGTGATACTTCATATGTACAGCTACTAATACTTATGGTAGAAGATTCTATTGGCATGGGAAAAAGAATGCGAAGCAATTGATAAAGAGATATTTGCGCATGAATTGCAGGAAAAGGAGCGACTTCAAGTTGAGAAGGAGGCCGAAAAAGCCATGGAGGAGGCTGAAAAGGTTGCTGATCAACTAGAACGGAAAGAGCTTACCAGCATGGTGAGGACATACGCCACCGAGCTTAAGTCTAACAGCAGAGATTGGGAGGAATGGTTGGAGCAATTTGAAGAAGACGAAGAACACTATCAACGTCTTGTGAAACTTCGAGACCCACAATTCAGGGCTAGGCTTCAGAAACAAGAAGTCATAAGGGAGCAAGAAAGACAAAAGCTCCGACAGAAGGAACTCAAAGAATTGAGCAAGCCGAAACTTCTCAATGAGCCGCTTCCGGAATACAAGCCGACGAAAGAAGAGCTTGATGCCGAAAAAAAGAAATCTGGCCGGTTAATGGATCCTATAAAGTGGGACGACATGAAGGAAGCCGATGTATATGGATTTGAGTACTCCGCTCATGTCAAGCACATTGGGAACCAACAGTATCCGACTACCTCGAGGAAACGTGGATTTGGTGAAGCAGAGTTGGGTGAGGGTAGAAGTGGACGAGCTCAACGTATGGTGACAAGAAAGATGTATGATCAAAGTACGCCGGAAGATGAATCGGACGAACTCTCATCCAAGCGTCAACGCAAGATACGAGTACTGGATGATGGCGTTGATGCATCGAAAGTTTCTCGGAAGCAGAGTCGGAGCCAGACGCCAATACGCAGAACTTTCCCTTCAGGAAAGCCGATTGGACGGCCACCAAAGGCGCAGTCAAAGCTGAAGGATGTCCAGCTTGCACCAGGTGTTGAAGAAGCGGCTGAAGATGACGCTGTGAAGGATGAGGATACTTCGCAGCATCTTCTACCGGCGGAAGAGGAACAATTACAGCAGTCAGCCGAATCGCTTGTACATCAGATTGCTGAAGAAGTACCTGCGGAGCCTGTTGTTAAGAAGAAGCATGCCGGTGGCAGGCCACGAAAGCACCCTTTGCCTGTACCCATTCTGCCTGCATCATCGGACAATAACGCTGCACCAGCACTGGAAAGCCCTGTTATAGATGTTGCTCCTCCAAAACCTAAAAATACTCCTGGCAAATCGAGAAAGAAGCTTAACGGCAACCCACCCAAGTCTTGGAATCGACCTGCCAAGAAGGAGGCTGCTGGTGATCCAGGCGCTGAAACAGAAGAAGAAAACGGAATTCTACCAACTACGGAACAAGACGAAGATTCGCAAGCAACAGAAACCATTGAGTCAAGACGTGGCAGTGTATCATCCCAGGCAAGTATATCATCTTTTGGTGCTCAACAGCTTCCTCGTTCTTCGACACGGGAACGGACCGCGACTCGAGAGGCTCGAGTTGCTACTAGAGGGCGTGCTACAGCTACGGTTGAAGAAGAAACTTCCACAGTACAAGAGTCGCCACGGAAATCAAGAGCAAAACGTACTCGCGGATCTAGTGAAATAGCACCACCCGCTCCAATCATTCCTCCACTCAAGAGCCGTAAAGGACGTGGGAAGGAGGCAACTATCAAGGAAGATGATATTGCGCCAGCTATGGAACCGGTCATCAAGGAAGAAGCCACTCCTGCTGCCGAGCCAACAAGTTCACCTCCTTCATCTAGAAATAAGCGCCAGCGGCGTGCGTCTGTTGCGGTTGTTGAAAATGCAATCCCCATTCCCACTCCTGGCAAATCGGATCGCAAAGCCCGTGTAACTAAGGCATCTTCAACTCCTGCCCTTGAGAGCGTCATTAAAGCAGCTGCTTCACCGAAACCCAAAGCCACTCGGAAAGGCAAAGGTCCGCTTGCAAAGCTTATACCGCCTCGTGAGCCTAGTACTCGTGCACGTCGGCCACCGAAACTTCTTGGTAACTTGGACGGTGTCGAGGAAGATGATGATGATGATGACGATCTCAACAAGCCTGAAACCGAGTATGAAAAATTCCAAGCTTTGACGTCTCCTGGAGGTTCTGTTATACTGGGCAAGAGAATCAGAAAGAGTCGTGTTGATCTCCAGGCGCTAGTAGGAGACGGCGATGATGAAGATGGGGATGATGAGTATGAGGGGTGATAAATGTCACATGCCGCCGAACTTCATCCAGAAATAACCTGGTCCCAACCTACTCATTCTCGCAAGTTGCTTGTGATGGTCGGCTACCTCGAATGTTGAATCACCGCCAAACTCGCCCATTCTTTGGATTCACTAAGTTCAAACCGAGATATTCGGTGTGAAGATACGTGCATGAAAATGCATTCATTATAGTTACATGCCGCACGCGAGCTGAACATACTGAAGACTTATCTTCATCACAAGACATCAACGTCAGTACATACATAATTCATGCTCTTCTTCATGGCATTGCAACGCATACGGGCACGGCATCTATATGATCTGCGCTATCGCGAGAGAGAGAATACGTATAAAATTTTGTACATTTTAACGAATCACACGAGATTGGCTGTTTTGAGAAATTGTTTATTTATTTATTTTCTCTCTCTTTTCTTTTTTTAACAAACTATGCATGGAAACGGGGGAAACGGAAAAGCGGATGGGGTTTTGTTTGGTTATTTTTATACAGTATTACGGGGTTGGACTAGGAGGCGGGGTTTGAAATTGGACGAAGAAACTTGTATATGATCGTCCTTATATATAAAGAGAAGAAGTGTTGGAGTTTTTTTTGTCATCTTCCCTTGGAGAGAGCCTGTGGGTCAGGAGGGGGTGCGGGGGAAAAGAGAGAAAAGGAGGGGGAGGGAGGGACTTTGTGGATAAGGATAAGAAGGAGGTGTTTGGATATCATTTTTCTTCATGGGGGGGGGGTTTCTTTTTTTTTGGATTTTTCTTTTAGCTCGAATGGATAGGTGAACAAGTTTGGGTTACGGGGGTCGACGAAGAGAGCAACGAGCTAGGTTGGGTATACCTTTTTCATCTTTTGTAATGAAGTACACGAGAGTTATTCCTACCACGATTTATATATACACACTTTATTGTTTACGTTGATTGTGAAGTGCAAATTTTGGTGATAGAAAGAGGGAAGGGAGAATTTGGTTGATGGTGGGTGGGTAGGTAGGTAGGTAGGTAGGTAGGTAGGTAGGTAGGTAGGTAGGTAGGTAGGTAGGTAGGTAGGTAGGTAGTTATTGCTCTTGGGGCTAGAGCCTGTCGTTGAGAGATGGCTCGGCTTAGCTTAGCTGCAAGTCTCTCACGTACGTCAGCTCGATATTCTAGGACCCAGTGTTCGCTCTTGCTGCTGCTCGGGGGAGAATGGAGGTGTGCACTAATCTGTTCAAAACGTCAGGTTGTGTGAGTTGAAAGCACCATTTTACTTGGATTAGATCACACTTTCGAGTTTGGATGGGTTGTGATGAAGATATTGGTGCTGATGCTTTATATACATCTATGTCTGCGTATGTATGTATGTATGTATGTATGTATGTATGTATGTATGTATGTATGTATGTATGTATGTATGTATGTGTATATATATGTACTGTATATCCATCCAGTGATCTTCCTCCAACATACACACCACTTTCCTCCACCCTCAAAACACCTCTTCCTCATCCCCGCACCACCTCTATACTCATTTATAATCTGTCCACGCTTTGTCAAAGCAACACCATCTCCTAGCCATCACATCGGAAGTCGACCCTCTCGATTCTTTTATACAACCTAAACTCCATACCCAATCCCATCAAAAAAATGACGCTGATGCAGATGCAGATGCGACGCAATGCAATGCAGTCTGTGCGATCATGCGTATGATGATATCCTTAAAACCAAATCCCAAACCCCAAAAGAAATCGATATCCATCCATAATCATTAGAAATTCGTTTCGTATGTCCGGACAGGACAAAGCAAAAGTAACATAGTCCAATATCGTTTTCTCTCTCTCGAGAAGGGGAAGAAAGATGTGAGAGAGGAAAAGCGTAAGTAGTGCCGAGTAGGTGCTCATGCACCCTGGATGTTCACGTCGCCTTTGCAAACACCGTAGCTGCAGCAAGCACTGGGATCGAGTTTGTTGCTGAGGACGAGATCTCTTGTTGACTGTTGTTGGGTGTGTTAGTTTTTATTTTTTATATTTTATATTTTTTGGATGATTGGGTGGGTTAAGGGGATTAGGGGACGGATAGAGAGATATAAAATAAAATAAAAGCATACATCTGAGCAAGACATAGGTCTGCCTGTGACAAGGGAGAGCGTACTCAGTAGAGCAGCTGATATGAAGAGGAAGGTTGTTGATGAAGGACGCATGTTGACGGATTGATTGATTGATTGATTGTTTGTTTGTTGAAGTGAGAAGTGTCGAGCAAATGTTTGTCCGTCTGATTGTATGGCTGATTCCGTTCGTTTCGTGTATAAATGTCTTTTCAAAACGTCTTTCTCAAAACATCTTGCAAAAGATCATCAGGAGATAGAGATATAAGTATATAAGTATCTCTTATCCGATACTGCACAATAGCAACCCCACCAAAAACGTCTCCGCTTTTGATACCTAGCGCTCGCAGCCAAGTCCAACCAGAGATCAAAGTCCAGGCGAATGTGAAACGACGGAAGTATCCCCTTTCCCTTTATCCTTATTCCTATAGCCTATTGAAGAAAAGAGGAAAAAGATCTGAAGTGTGAAATCCAAAATCGATATCTGACGCAGGAGAATGTAGATCTTAATAAGAAGAATGTATTTTATCCGTTTTCACTTTACGTACCGTCACTGGAACTGAGAGGAGGAGGCCAACCCAACTTATACACTCCTTTGAACCGACAAAGTAACGTACGTGTACCTTTGTAACTGACTTTCGCTCGTCTTCTCTCCCCTGATCCGTTGCTGTCCCCCGTTCGTTTCCATATGATTCGCCAGGGGGAAAGACCTGCGCTTTGCAGCAAGCCACAGCAAGCCACAGCAAGTGCATTTGACCGGACTGTAGCTATTTCCGGGTTGTACGAGTAACTTTCTAACATGATCGAGTAGTACGAGGTTGAACACGCCATTGCTTACCACCAATTGCTTTCCGTTGCCCGTTGGCTACGAAAAGGACAAAAAGAGAAAGGAAAGTGGCTGAGGAATATTCTCGAAAATATCCGCTTTGAGACAATTCGAGTGCATGAGCCACAGCTAAATGGACTCACTATTGGCGGGTTTTCGCTAGTGACGGCTTTATAAATAGATTTCCGTATGAGTGGAGTGGCTGGAGTCAGTTGGGTGGGGCGATGAGGTTTCTGGGCTTGGATTCAGTTCAGTTCAGCGCACCACTACTATCACCACAGCTGCGTTGTTAGACCGGAAGTATGCACTGTGCTGTACTGTGCTGTACTGTGCTGTACTGTAGTCAGCACTTTCATTACGAGCTTAGTTATCAGGTTTCTCGTACTCCAGCAGAGTAGTTCTACTCGGTGGCCTCCATAACCACAACCGACTCCACCGCTACAGCTACTATATGGAGGAAGGCTTCTAGCAGGGCGGTATCGTCTACAGTACCATGGACCGGCCTCTTTCTTCCAGGCCAGCCGGTATCGTATTTCCCCTTTTACGAGCCCATAGACGCGAGTACTGTAGTAATCGAAAGGCGTCTCTAATTTTTCAATAGTGCCACTCATTGATTTTCGTACCGTATCCAGTCTCGTATATATTTTGGAGGGTGTTCAATAATTCGGTTCCATACCGTTTTATGAATGGATGGATGAACAGAGTGTTTTATCTATCATCGACTCGTCTACAAAGGTACTCGTAGTAACTGGATTCTTTATTGGCTTGTATTGATGTGACTACTAACTTATGTAGAGAGATTCTGTATCTGTATGTAAGCTTCGTATACAGTACGAGTCTATATCTTGGTTGCACTGATAAGATAGATTATGTGCATACCAACCTATCTATCTATCTATCTATCTATCTATATACCTGCTCGATACAGAGAATAGTACTAAGCAAGATCTCAAAAAGGAAGTTCCAAACTTCATCTCATACTCACACTTCAACGACAGACAGGAAAACACGTGCTCCTACATGAGCAAGCAGGTCTTGCGGTTCCGGATGTGCATTGAAGAACTCACCGGCCGCATCGACTTCCGCTTTGACGGAAAAGGGCACTTCCGTCCAGCATCCTAGCTCAGATGAAAAATAAAATGTTTAAAGACCAAAAAGTAAGACTCTCAGTCTGATGTGTTGTGATGTGATGTTTGTGTCAGTTACTTGCATGAGACTGGTTTCAACTTTTTTCAAACCAGAAAATGCAGCATTGGGGTGTAGGAAGTTCCTTGACTTGGGAGAAATTATCAGGGATGCAGTATCAATAGCATTATTATTAAACATCAAGATGAGATGTCATTAATGTTTTTATATGCTATCGATGACATCGTCATCTCTATATTCACCAAGATAATGCCCAAATCTACCCTCTATTTTCGCCGTCTATCTCCCAAATCTTTTCAACTCCCACCATCTCAATGGAGGATATACCAATCCTGCCCAAGCAAATCCCACATAATTCCCCATATCCCCTCCTTCGCTCCCTACCATCTTTGCAAGTGGTCCAATGAAATAATATTGACTCATACATAGAATAGCCCCAACCCATCCCACACAAAATGCTGCAAAAGCTGCAATACCAAGAGGTAACTTCTCAGAGCTATCCCAATTACTCCACACAAACTTCGGATCCTTCCTGCGTCGGAAAATCAATTGTTCTTCGAGGGTAATGACAATCCAGAGGACAACCCAATAGCCCATCAAAGATAAGAAATTGGTAAAAACCTCAGAAAGGTCATTGCGACCAGCAAGTGCACAAACTGTGAATACAATAACTCCAAATGTGTTCCATAAGAATCGAGGTACCATGGCCGGATATCGACCAAGAATTTGGATGTCAATACCACAAGAGTAAGCTGTAGGAATCATATTGGCAATGAGCCCCAGAGCTGCAACCACAGAGCAGAACTTCCCAAAACCTCCAAGGCTGTCAAATCCTGCAACAATAAGAGCTCCGGTACCTGCTCCTGCAGCTTCCCACAAAGCATTGTTAGCAAGACCAGATGCGAGTCCAGCACCGATAACAAACGTGAATGTAAAGGAGAATGCAAGGCCGAGGAACGTTGCAGCGAAGACTTTCGTGCGCGTTGCAATTTTGGGATCACAATACACGAAGAAATCTGCTGCTATTGGAGCATATGTGATTGCCGCACTTAGACAAATCGAGAAAAATGAAAGTCGGTTACCCGCCAGTGTTGATCCCTCTACTGTCGATTTAGTGTACAGATCGAATTTTGGTCCCGCAGTCCCAGCGAGAATAAAGAGCACACATGTTTGCGGTATCCAGGCGTATCTCTCGTAGTGGTGAAAGATTTTGATTCCTAATGTTGTGATGAAGAATGTCAAAACTGCTGTGATAACAATTCCAACTTCGACGGACAAGCTACCGTTTGGTGAGACTGCTGAGAGCATTTGACCAGCAACAACGGCATCTATCATTGAGTAACCCAGGACGATGACCAAGTTCAGTATGACACAAATTTTCACTGGCCACCATCCCATGGAGAAACGAGCACATATCTACTCGTCAGTTAGCTACCGTTGAGCAGGGCAAGTTTCGAGTTCAAAGTCTGCCTCAAGACACCGATCTTTAATATTTAAAGAGGAATTTACCAATGTTCTGTTCCCACTCCACGGTCCCCATCCGGCTACATAAGCAACCGGTAGTATGCCAAGAATTGCACCAAACACACTACACATCGTAGCATCCAAGAAGCCCAACCCATAAACACTCGATCCAATGCTTGCCAATGTTATGTTCTGCGGCGCTGTATTCATTGAGAACCATAATACCACTATCTGCAAGAAAGTAAGAGTGGTCTCTGGCGTCTGCTCTTCCGGCAGCACCCTGTGGATACCGCGTGCTTCAATCCCCAGAAATCTTTCGATGCGCTCCGTCTTTTGAAAGAATCGATTCCGAGGGGGGGTCGAGGTGATCGGTATTGTGGCATCGTGAGCAGAGGACTTCAAATTCGGACGATCAATTGGGGAGGGGTCGAGGCCTGGGACATCTTTGACATTTCTGCCCTTCTCGATGTCCTGCTCGAGGTGAGTAGATGCTATTTGCTCGGCTGAAGACATTCTGCTGGTTTGACCCTTGAATTAGCCCAATTGCCTACCACGTTTCGTCTTACCAAATCAAGGAGCAAAGATTTAGAAAGAGAAAGGTCGAAGAGGGAATGCGCAGACATATGGGACACACAATGCTACCTTATCCGAAAAGACATGAAAAGATCAAGTGCCACCCGCCCCACTGTGATGAGTTACACCAGAAGAACCACTTCCGTCAAATTCGCCAATCAAGAGTCAAAAGATGTGCTGACAATGCAGGTTACTTACCTTTTTGTGGAGGGATTGTGCGCCCGAGATTCATATCAACATTGTTGAATGTGGGCAGAATGAGATTGGAGTGAAGGGCGCAGCAGACATGGTATGACTCCTCTATGTCCCGCGTCCAAGTGGGAAGCTAGAAATTTTTATCATGATGTTCGGGGAAAATAGTGGGGCCGGGAAGCAAATCTGGTGCTTGTCGATTGCATGCATAGATGTTATCGAACGAATTAGCGGGTACCTGGCTGCTAGTATCTTCTCCTATGCGGGGTTCATGCTTCTTCATTCGCCGACTCTGTAGGAAACTTTAAAAAAAAAAAATATATATATATATTATAAATAAATCTTAATTATAATACTTTAATAATTAAGCAAGGCAGGGGTTCTTTCGGGTCTGATATTGAATCTCACTGGTTTTATATTTTGGTTGGATGTGTAATACACCATACCCCGTAGTCTCACCCATTGTCAATTGCGGCACAGGATCACGAAGTGCTGGATCTCTACATTGCCAAGTGATCTGATCTGACATACCTTTCCTTGCGAAGTGCTTGTGAGACTATCGAATTCAGTGCTATAGTTATTAATATAGACAATGAAAGAGAGCTCTGTTGAACGCCACGGCCTTGTGCAGGTGCACCAGAATTGTCCTAAGCCACCTTACTTAGAGCTAGTCCTCCCGGAAGATGTGCACTCGGTCAAATATATAGCCTTTGCAGTATCAAGTCGAGATCAAGGTATGATTTCGAAACCGTGGCAGAATTACGTGGCTAAAACTGACTCTTGTAAGGTTGGTGCGACAGCAATGAAGGTGCATCGTTCACCGTAAGTAAAGAGAGCCGTCCAGCAGTCTCTGTTAGGTATTGTCTGCTTACTATACCGAAGTAGATCAATACCTGAAGCGTTCACGACTAACGTATACTTTGTAGTTGATGGATGTTTCCGCTCGGCGGCCTCCCAATCGAACTGATTTGCGTATAATTACTCTTTTTGAAAATCACCGTGGAGTTCCCAAATTTCATGATCACACAGGTCGATGGGATGAGTCTACCCCGGGGGCCAAGTGGAAGTGGATCGAGAGCCTCCAGCCTGGAGATGTCGTCCAGCTTGTTCCTCGTGCGACTTATCAAGGTTGGGTCAATTTCATCCGGGCAGCCCGAATAACAATAGGGTACCAGCCTATCATCGAGCGACCCTTGTTGAGGAATACTCCTTCGATGGGGAAGTATATTTATGCAAGGTCACTCAATAGCTCCACAAAGGAGATCCGGCTCTTGGATTTGCAACCAGGCGAAGCAGGAGACCCAGTTGTTTGCTCAATTCGATTTCACACGCTAGGAAGCAATAAGAGCTTTGAAGCTCTGTCTTACTGCTGGGGAAATGCAAATGACTCCTCAGAGTTAATCTTATATCCTTCGGAACTGAATGGTCCGTCTGAGGCTTATTCCACTTCCAGCTCAGTCTTCATGGCTTTAAGACAGCTGCGATACAGAGATCGACCTAGGTCCATATGGATCGACCAATTGTGCATCAATCAGAATGATATCGAGGAAAGAGCACAGCAAGTAAGTATGATGGCTGAGATCTATTCTAATGCTTCGGCTGTCAATATATGGCTCGGGGATGGAGACCCAAGCACCGAAGCCGGAATGAGAGTGGTTCGGGACATACACAACTTCAGTGTGCGAGTTTGTAAGGGTGGTGATGCCTGCACCTGTTTCGGCACCTGTCATACAATTATACCTACAAACATCTCGGACTCAATTGATCAAACAAAAGCCCCCATCTCGTTCAGAGGAATGTACGAAATCTTTGCGGCACATCAACACAGATTTTCGACTGGAGTCAGAGAGCTAATTGGAGGACATCTCGATCTTCACTTATCTGAACTCATGTCATGCCTCTTTATGAACCCTTGGTTTCGACGGATATGGGTACTTCAAGAAGCATTGAGGGCACGGACGGCGCTCGTTTACTGTGGCCCAGAAATTATTTCCTGGAACGAACTTCTTGATGTCAATATGTGGCTCAACAGTACGGATTACAGGTTCCAAGAGACATTCCTGCCAACCCATCCCATGATGCCTTCAATCTGGACAAGTTTGAGAACGCAGCAAAGTAATCTAGCAAGCCTAGATCCTCGTGATTCTTCACAGAAAGGAGGTCATCATCTGGGCATTTTAGATGTCTTCCTTGATGGTTTGGAGCTCAAAGCAACAGACCCACGGGACAAGCTTTTTGCCTTACTCCCTTTTGGTCGAGAAACCTGTATAGCAGATGAATTGCCCCTTGCAATCCGGCCTTCCTATAGCAAATCTTCGAAAAGAGTACTTGCCGATTTCACTAAATGGTGGATTTGCAGGAACAAATCTCTAGCCATTCTGTCATACACCCACGGCCAACCAGGAAGAGCTTGGGTACGTCTACACGATGACCCCTTTGGACCCCAAAAATCGGGGCCAACATGGGCAATAGGCAGTGACGGAAAGGCTACTTGGGCTAGAACGACTCTGAATACTTTGTTCCAATTTACTGCATCGAAGGACACTATTCCAGACCAGTCGCTGCTGGATCTCGACACGGACCCAGATCCCGAGGTTCTGAAACTGATGGGCTTTAACTTGGCTACCATCACCGAGATAACCTATATCGCCTTCGATCATGACTTGAAAGAGATTAGTGAATCTTTAAAAGACTTGCTAGCCGTCTGGGATCAGATTATCGATCCATGTGGACACTACAAGGTTTGGAATTCAAAACCGGAGAGAGCGCGAGAAAATCGCAATGATCTACCTGTCGAAGTAGAGAGGCGGATGTTTGATGATCTGAGAGGCCTCCAAGAATTCCAAGATCATCGCAACGCTCATTGGGGATATGTGAGGCGACCTAATCTCCCTGCAGTGTGTCTTGCTTCATTATTAGCTACAGAAGAGGGGTTAAAACGATGCGAGACAGACCAAATCCTGACTTGCCTTGATCCCTTCTTTTTTTTGGGCTCTAATGGAATGGTCGGGCTTTGCCCGTGGGCAGCTAAAAACGGTGACGTTATTGTGATCTTGTATGGGGGTAATGTGCCCTTTTTACTTAGGCCTGTGAGCAGTGAAGTTGAGGGTGGCCATAATAGCAAGGAAGTGAAGAGGTTTGAATTTGTTGGAGAGTGCTTTGTCTCGGGTGTTATGCATGGTGAGTATTTGAAAGAAAGAAATTTCCTGGAATCAGAAGTGTTTGTACTAGTTTGATGTTACGACTGATGCCTGAGAACCATAGGCTCAGATACCCCGCGAAGGTATTAGTAGAACCTCAGGCAGGAAAGCGGCACGGGACTGGCTCAACGCAATTTAGTCGATTTAATAGAGGCAAGCTGATCTATTCAAACTATAGAGAATAAAAATCTATATATATAATATATATTTCTTTAATATATAAAGCTTTATATTCAACTTTCAATTACTATTTGTTTATCTACTATTATATTACAATCGATTCTTTATAAATATAAGGGGATTTTTAGGTCGGATTCAAGGTTCTTGATATAGACTTGAGAAAGATATTTCGCTTTGCCGTCCTCAAGCACCCTGATTCCTTCACCAACTGTGTTGCGGCTTGGCTCCATACAAAACTTCTTGCAGTGTATCGCAAGAACCCCCGGTCGTTGCCTCAAGACCATATTCCTAAAAGAGTAATAAAAAATTTTCTATCACAAAGCCATTGGCGGGAAGAGACGGTCCTCGCGTCGTACAAAGTAACAGCTGCTCCATTTGACCCCAAAAGCACGAACTTAGCACGTTTTGTGCTCGCCGAAATCCCTTGCATCTACAGATCCACGGGCTCAAATATCTACAAGTTCGGTGTTTCGGCTAGCCACCTAGATGTTCGTCTGATCTATCAGATTTGAGAACGAACTGACGGGTTGCGGCATTATTGAGTTATGCTCCAGACCTGATACGGGCGCACTAACCCAGACAACTAGAACGGAAAACGCCTTTCGGTCCAACCCGAGATTTTCCAGCTTTGATCATCTCTGTACAGACGTGAACCTGACCCGAAGCTCCGGCTTTCTCCATAACACGTACAACTTGGAGTCCCTTTCCCAGACCAAATCCTTGGTGACCAATTCCCAATCAAACTCCCATATCATTCTAGCCAACACAATTCTCATCTCCATGTAAGCTAAATTGATTCCTAAACATGCACGTGGACCAAGCGAGAATGGTTTGCTTGCATCTTTGACATCTCTTTATTATCGAGTGTTGTAGAGAGGATGATCCGAAGGTAACCAACGTTCGGGGTGAAACTCCGATGCATCTCGGAATGCTTCTTCACTGCGAGTAGCCACATAACCAGAAACACCCACGACTGCACCCTTTGGAACGTAGTTCCCATCAACAAAAGCACCAGGACTGTCACGGGGAAGACCGACGGGAACCGGTGGGTACAAACGAAGCCCTTCTTCGATGACAGCGAACAGATACTGTAGGGATGCCGTAGAATCACTGGTAATAGATTTAGAGTCGAAGAAGGCGTTCCGAATTTCTTCCTGAAGGTGGCGTAGTGCCTGAGGATTTTTCAGGAGATAGTATGTCACCCCTGTGATGAATCAGCTTCCCTTCTGTTAATACATAACGACAAATGTGATTACCTATCAAAAAGGTAGCCGTGGTTTCGGAACCCGCCACGATCAGACTGGTTGATTGCGCAAGGATAAATTCTGGAGTGATCTTTGGCCCATTGTCCTTTTCGCGAAGTAGATGAGAGAAGAAGTCGTCCCTGTCGTTGTTTTCCCTCTCCATTCGTCGTAGTGCTTTTTGCATTGATAGTTGGAAATGCTCATTAGTTTTCTGTTTCAAGTCCTTTGGCATCATAAGCATGCACAGCTTTTTGACATTCTGTAGGATAGGAGAACGGTAAAAGACATTCATGTATCCCATAAGGTGCACTGTCGAGAATGAGGCTGATCCATGGGTGCCCTTGTCCGGATTTGACGGCATTGAATGATTCTCCAAACGCGAGATCGCCAATGATATCGAACGTCAGCCAATTATACCACTATATCGCATTAGCTGTGGTCAGTAAAACAGTCGAGTTCAAACTCACTTGCTGTATATTTGACCCCCCCCTTTTCGGATTCGTGCTTGCGCAGCTGGTCAACTAGCAAGTTGACATATTGCATTACAACTTCCTCTTGAAGACGAAGTGCTTTGGCACTGAACGCATGAGCAAGGGATTTCCTAATTTCTCGATGAACAGCTGGGTCTCTAGCGGAAATGATACCAATGTTAGACTCCGAACCGGTCATGTAGGAGGCAGATTTGAGAAAAGTTGCTCGTCCTTGCTTAGCATGACCGTGAATATCCTGATATGACTGGGCCATAGAAAAACCCCTAATAGAATGTTAATCAGACCTTAACGCAAGTGAACATAGGCGTACATACAGTTCATTTGGTGCAATTCGGACAACAGGTCCGTCCATACTTGTTATGCAATCTCACCAAATCATGATGATGCTCCCCGGAAGTACTTCGACAGTCTGTTAATCAAACTACTGATATGATTGAAGGAACCCATACCTATGCAAGAAGAACCAAGCATTTGATATTGCTGCGAGTTTCGGTCCTGGGAGGCTTGTCCACGACGGCCGGCTCAATCGGTTGCTTCCCAATTGGTGTCGCTTTGAGCAAAAGATCAGCCTGAACCGTGGGACTTGACCGACCTCTTGGAAAACAGAAGGTGCTGCAATAGAAGCGGGGGCAACGCATATTCGTACTCGCGAAAATGACAGCCTAATGCGAGCATGATGGAACAAGGTCGCCATCATCGTGGTGCCTCGAGCCATGAAAGATGAAACAAGAGAATTAAAAGCTATAAAGGAATTCATTCCTGTCTAGTCTCGCATTTCAAGAAGTGCTCGTAAGCTCCGAGGCAATTTAAAGCACCTGTGATGTGGTGCACAGAATTTGATTGCTAGGAAATTCAGCATACCGCGTTGACAAGCTGGTCATTCGTAATGAAAAAAATCCATCGATACCGACCGCAGGTACCAACTTGGGTTGCTGAATTCGGCGAACAGACTGCGTCGCGGCCCTTTTCAAACAGTCAATATAGTGCCAGCTGTAGATTGCATACACAACAGTAACTGCGTCGATCCGTCGCGCGTCGAAGTATAGCGTACAGTGTACACGCAGTTTTTTCTTTTTCTTTCTTTATTTTTTTATTTTTTTACTAATCTAAAACAACATTTTGTACTTGATTGCTGCGATCAAACTGCTCTCCCAGAGACATTGAGACATTGTGCCAGTTACAACAGATGTGGAAAAAGAAAACATATCAGTTCAATCTAAGGTCGTTTGATTCAACATAAGTATGGGAACAGAGCCCCATTGCCCCCCTTGGACGAGTTTTGGAGAATTTCCTCCGAGTCTACGAAGTAACTCACATGGGTTTTACCGTCGTGTTATGCGTATGGAAATGCACTGCTAATTCAGGACACAACAAAATCGGGGCTCCTGCTCCCCACAACTTTTCCACGTGTTTGAGATGTCAGAACAGCTGCCCAGGTGTCGGGACCTTAGTTCTAGGGCATAGCAGACTCGCCGATCTTTATAGTCTAACTCAACGGTCGCAGTATGTTAATATCCCGGATGCATTCTTCCAAATTTCGTAGAACACCATCAGGCCATCTTTTCTTCACAAAAGAGGCTGAAATTCCTTTGTAAAAGCTTGGTCGGTACTGGGCCCTTTCGCTGGCTAGAGGGCTGTGTGCTGAAATCCTCTTTCTAGCCATGCAGGAGATTCTCTCGCCGCTTCCTGAACGCTGGGCGAGTTGGGGTCGTATGATTGCAGCTGAGATGGGATCTAGACTTCCACCAACTCAATTTGATACCAGAACAGGGTGTGGGGTATCTTTGGGACTCGGAGGATTGCAAACATTCCAAACGACCGACACGACTCAGCCATGCTTCGGAACCCAAAGCCCCTCGAACCCGACACTAATGGTGTAGTCGGAGCACGTTGTCAAATCAACTCTCATATATAAATAATCGAGAAATAGGAGTCGATTTCATCCAATCTCTGATGAAAGGCCCGTGTCGGCAAGAATCGAAGTATGTCTTACTTCTTGAAGCGGCTATCCACACGAGCCACAGTATTAGATCAGCCACCAAGCAGGGATGGCACAGGGGAACTTGGTCGTTTAAAAGCTTGTGCTTTATAAGCTTTTTTCGCGCAACGATTACGCGGCCTTGGAACCAGGAGTCGAGCAATTTGACCCTCGTTATTCTACTTCTGATATAGCAGGATCCTACCGGCATGGACAGTCCTCGAAAAAGCCGTCGGATTTTCCACCTCTGGTAGGGAGCAGTATGGACGGGATGGCGGGAGCCAATTGGTTTTATGAGCTTGTCAAAACCCCCTCCAATCTCACGCGACACACCTGGCCATGCTCGACCCGTAAAGATCGCTGTCGAGAGGTCTCTCATTCGTAAGCGTGAACACGCCATATGACAACGTCACCAGAAACGGGAGGGTTTGATGAAGGTGCGGGATTTACTGTTCATCCCGAGAGCACGGAACCAAAGGAATGCAGGAATATTGAATACTTCCACCGTTCTCTCTCGGTGAGGAGGGGAGGCAATCCTCAAGCAGTAAATAATATGCATGCCTGGCCAATTCCCCGCCTTACATTCTTTCATCGGAGCCACGCGCAAGGGCATCAAATTTCTATCACTTGTCAGAGCAAATGCTCGCCTTGGCGAGGACGATGAAAGTTGACAAGTCAATGCAGTCCAATGCAGTCCAATGCAGTCCAATGTACGCTTCATAGTCCAATGTAATCCAAAACGGGAAAACAGAAGAACCAATACTCACATGTAGAGATGTGGAGGGCTCCAGAAGCTTACGACTACTCCGGACCACGCGATACCCTTTCTTCTTTGCTTCAATCCTTGCTCGTGCTTCTCCTCTCTCCTCTCGCCTCTTTCGCTGGACCCCAATGCTTGTGTGGCATCATATCTTTGCAGTAGTATCGTCGCAATCCATATTGGATATTCACTAGTCTAGTATTTGCCTTTGTTATTGCCATAAACGCTGCTGCCGTTGTTGCCATAGATCCTAATGTCACCCACCCACTCTACTTCTCCTCGAACCCCCAGCTCACAGCTCCTGAGTAAACCTGCTGCGAGCCAACTTCCCCCATCTTCTAAGCTTCTACCAGGCGTGTCCAATAATCACCGCATTCCTCTTCCCTGCTTCGCCTTTTCTTTCCAAAGCAGCAAATGCCTGCATGCTGCATACTTCCCGTCCTTCCTTGAAATCTAGCACAGCATTGCTGCTTTTTGCTTGGATCCCGTCATCTTCTGAGAACTGGCTCCACTCTTGCCTTAGCTATTAAGTTGTTGTCTTTCCCGTTGCCGTCTAAAGGAGTACTTGATCGTGTGCCTCCCCTCCTTTCATTCCTTTCCATCTCAATATAAGTTCTTTCGCATTTTCGTGGCAGTACAGCCGCACCGCCGTACACATCCCGTATCACCTACCTTTTGCCGCTATTTTCAATCCTTCTCCCGCACACAAGTCGTATTGAGCCAGCATCATACTTGGTAGATCTCTTGGCACCGTCCATCGCTCATCCCACAATAACGACATTGCCAAGACGATTTCTTCAACCCTTGTCGGATAGTTCGATTGTGTCACGATAAGTTATATACCGGAAAACCCGATATCACAAGATGCGCATCTCTTGGATCATCGCTCTTCCTGGGGTTCTATCGGTGGTGTCGGCGCTAGCTGTGCAAAAACGAGATGCGGATTTCTTCAGTGTACGCACAAAGATGCATAAGGATAGGAGTGGGCGGAGAGGAGATGATCCGGACAAGTATTTTCGTATGTCTCTATTTGATGTTCCTGGCCGGACGATCCATTGCGATATGCACATTTTCCCGCCGCAATGCCGCGATAGGCTATCTAGTTTGAACAGTTGCTAATTGACTACTTTTCCAATAGATGAGAGCACGTATGTATTTTACGAATCCTATAAAAGCTTGCGACAAGGGAATGGCTGTGCATACAACAGAAACATGGGCTAACAGCTAGGAATCTGCAGTTTCCATCCGCATTACGATGGCCGGTATGTCGCTGCATAAGCCCAATCTCAAGCCGCGACAACCAGAAACTAACAGTAGCCATGCAGATTTGCAGACAAGCAGTTAGGCTATAGAGAACGGAGACAAGCTCTTTCGAACCTCATTCAAACATACTTAGCTACATTCGCAGATATTGGAGTAGAAACATGGCTCATGCATGGTACTCTTCTCGGCTGGTGGTGGAATCGCAAGGTACGAATACCACTCGGAAGCGGTATACGAAGGCATGGAATCTCATAACTTAACAGATTCTACCCTGGGACTCAGATTCCGACGTCCAGGTATCTGAAGCTTCGATGCATTACCTAGCCTCTTACTACAACATGACGGTCTTCCATTACAAAACTCCCCGCATCCCGGAAGGCAGAGACTATATGTTAGAGATCAATCCACACTACATCAATCGCGAACAGTCGGATAAATTAAACGTTATCGATGCGCGATGGGTCGATACAACGAGCGGTCTTTTCATTGATATTACTACAGCAAGGTATAATTACACGCACCCGGCTGGTGAAGGCATGTTGAGCTGCAAGGACGGTCATGAATACAGGGTAGGATCACCTCAAAATAGCGTGTGAACAGTCGCTCATATATCAACAGGATACCTACATCTTCCCATTACGAGACACATTCTTTGAGGGAGCGCCTGCCAAAATTCCTTTCGCATACAAGGAAGTCCTAGAGGCTGAATATCACGAGAAAGCTTTGACGTTGACGGAATATGAGGGGTAAGGGATTCCAGTACTGTGCGAGTAATGATATGTGCTAACGTTATTACAAGTCACCGCTTCGACGATGACAAATTAGAATGGATCCCAATTCGACAAGAACTTCAGAAGCCGATAGAAGCTCCAAAATCGGTGCCGAAGGTAGAGGAGAAGAAACCAGAGCCGAAGGTTGAGCAGGCGAAACCAGAGGAGGTCAAGAAGGATGTAGAAGCAACCAAACAAGACAACACGGGTAAAGACACGAAAGATACACCACCCGTCAGCAAACCATCAGCTAAAATAGAAAAGCAACAGGCCCATGATTCGTCGGAACGATCTCCAGCCCAACGGGAAGCAGATAACAAAATCTTCAGCGCGGCCGAAAAGAAGCAGCAGTTAGTACAGACCGCCGAGGAGCTGCGCAAAGCGAACGAGTTTAAAGCCGCCGAGGCTAAAAAGAAAGCCGAAGAGAAAACGAAGGGCGAGAAAGCAAAGGGCATATGACTTCGACCAGCCACATTTTATCCCAGTGTTTTCACCGCAAATTTCCCTTCGCATCAGTGGCCTACTACCTCGAGCGTTATTTCAGGCAGCAATAACAGGTTTAACGGAGCTGCAAGTGTCGGACGATTATCACTTCACTCCATCTTTAGCTGGATAGAATTCTTTTTTTTTTTTTTTTTTTTTTTTTTTCACTCTCTATATCTTGATGTTGCCGGAAGGAATGGACTGGGCCGGAGTAGACTGGAGTTTAGGGATCCTCGTGATCAGGAATGGCGGTATATGAAAGGGGGTTATCAGTATTTGGAGCGTTACATATATCTAGCATATCGTTTGGCGTTTTATTCCCCCTCCCGAAAGATATGGGAATGTCTTGTATAGGTCGGTGTGTCTTTCATAAATGCGCAAAGGAGTCTCGAAGGCGGACAATCATCTTTGGGTATTGCAGCTTGAGGCGGTGTTAAAAAGAACTTAGGGTGTGGTTGGAATTTGGCAGGTGCAGTCTAGAACCCGTGTTGTATGTGTATATGCAGATATGGTATATAAAAAGACTTCTGGTGCCACGCAGGTATCACAAACTGCCCTTGAGATATCTCAGTTGGTAAACAAAGAGAAGACGGTAAGGCTACAAGTGGGACCCGGTCCCCATGTGATGGAGAGCAGAAGGATCTTAGCCCCATATCCGGATTGACTCCACATCTATTGAAGTTTGAGTCTTTCGCCCAAACCTCTGTCTCCAACATTGGACATCGATGCAGCTTCATATTGGTCAATTGTCAAGAGTCTCATGTGAAAATGCAATTGATGCTACCCAGCAAGATCCATACTGACTCAGACATTGCTCTAAGTGGAGAAATTTTCGGTGGGCTTTACTGCACTTGGTCCAGTCCGCAGACAGATATCGGAAAACCTTCCCACCCACGAGAAAAAAAAATTCCAGGATAAAGCATGATAGCGGGGGAAGAGTCGTTCCTATCAATTCGAATTAAGGGTTTTTTGGGACCGTTTTTTGGGGTCCCGTGGCTAGGTGATATGCCCAGCCTGATGAACATCTTTTAAAAGCCTGAGCTTCGTCGTGGATTGCTGTCCGTCTACAATCGAGTTCATACATACGGCTTTCGGAATCTGGCAGTCATGTCTTGTAAGTGGATGGATGTTCTTTCGCATCTCAACATTCGGAAAGTTGTAGAAAAGCGAGCTAATCTTTTTCTCAGCATCCAATGGCGAAGCTTCAAGGTCCAACCAACAAACTCTAGGTACATCTGAAAGCTCCTTTCAGAATGAACATGGCATTAGACCTCGTCGTCGCTCCAATGTCTCCGATCGTCTTACTTTCCGCGAAAGTAACCGAGCAGAAGATCTCAACTCTCTCACCCGCACCGCCTCAGCCATAAGCGGCCACAACCAAGCCTATGCCGAAGCTCAAGTGACCGAGCAACCTCAAGCTCCAACTACCATCTCGTATCCGAAAGCCGCAAGACCGGGCCCCATCTCTACCATTCGAGAACTTCCTTCAGAGTTCAACACCCCTTATTCCACGCGTCCTCCCTCCCCAAATTCTGCATCTAGTCCGAACAGGACGCAGGAATTCTTCAGTCTCCAAGTCGACGATGCACTGCCTGTGGCGACTACCTATCCGGATGTTGGGACGGTGAGGTCGTTACGTGGGGCAATTATCTTGCTTACGACGTGTGGTTCGCAGTTGTTGGATAATGTGTTTATGACGGGTGTTAATATCTCCTTGCCGGCGATACAGAAGGAGTTTAATGTGCCGGGTGGCGATCTGCAGTGGTTGATTTCTGCTTATACTTTGACTTTTGGAGGGTTCTTGTTGTTGGCTGGTGTACTTTCGGATAGGTGAGTGCTTCTTTTTCTTGACTTCCACCGGTAGATGCAGTGATTTATCAACCACTTCAGATTTCATTTCTGGATTTATTCATTTCTTCTTATACTAAGCCATACATGTGATTGCTCAAGTGAGACTTGAACATTGAGAACTCATATACAATTGCAAGAATAGAGATCTCAACAGTATATATTTAAGTTGAAATATCGAGGTTTTGGAGTTGGCCGATGAATCAGTGCATTTACTGGTGTTCCATTTGTCTTGTATGGGATGAGACTGATGAGCAATCAACAGATTTGGTAGGAAACTCATCTTCTGTATAGGAATGCTTTGGATATCTATCTGGACTCTTGCCAATGGTTTTGCAACCTCCTTCATCCAGCTCGCTATCTTCAGAGCATTGCAAGGCATTGGGGCTGCAATGACGGTTCCTTCGGCTGTTGGCATAATCAGCTCCTATTTCGTCGCGAAGGATCGGACGATCGCACTTTCTTTCTTCGCTGCTTCTGGTGCAGTAGGCTTTTGCTCAGGGTTGATCTTTGGTGGCTTCCTCACCTCGTCATTGGGATGGAGATACCTCTTCTATGTCTCGGTAGCAGTCACTGGGTCACTGGGAGCGTTGGGATGGATATTCCTGCCAAGAGATCGATTAGAGGGCTTGGATAAACCACGATTAGATTTCCTTGGAGCAGGACTTTCGACTGGTGGACTTATCCTTTTGTCATTTGTCCTTTCGAGCGGTGGTGTGTATGGCTGGAACACAGCATTCATCATCGTTCTTCTTGTTACCTCGGTCGCTTTTCTCTGCATTTTCACCTATGTTGAGAAGAAGGTTTCGCATCCGATCATGCCGCTTTCGTTGTGGAAGATTCAGAACTTCGCTGCTCTGTGGATTTCAGGTTTCTGTAAGGAGTCTTTCGTCCTTAGGACAATGCAACTACTAACTCTTCATTGAACAGTATGCTATGGAGGCTACCAAACTGTCCTATACTATATCGTTCTGATCGCACAGGAAGTCAACTCTCTTTCCTCGGGAGCAACAGCTCTTCGATTTCTACCTATGGGCGCTACTGGCTTCATATTCTCCATGTCGATGGGGAAGATCATTGAAAGATTCGATACCAAGAAGGTCTTACTGGTCGGCATGCTCATGATGATAGCTGCACCTATTCCATCTTCCTTGATTAAGGAAGGCGATGTCAGTTTGTAAGTTAAAAACACCTCCAACAGACCACAGATCGATGCTAACAAACCCCGTAGTTGGTCCCACGTCTTCCCTACAACCATCCTCGTCGTAGCAGCAGTCACAATAGTATACTGTAGCTGCACAATCATTCTTCTTTCTTCAGTCCCCGTCAACGTCAAGTCACTTTGTGGCGGTATGGTACGTCGAGGATCCTTAAAGTTGCATTTCCCCTTTCTTCAAAAGCAACTAACATATCTCAGATTAACACCGCCTTCCAAATCGGCTCCGGTGTCGGTCTCGCTCTTTCATCAGCGGTGGTCCAGGCTGTCGACACGAATAAAGGTCACGGCAATATCGAGCAATATCGAACCGGTCTCTTGTGCTGCGTTGCTTTTGGTGGAATCGGTTTCTTGGCTAGTTTGTTCGGTGTGCGAAATACTACTACACCTGGATTTGGTGGAGGAGTTATTGCGATTCACTAGTCTATATTTATGTTGGATATAATGATATATATGTGCTATGTAGTGGAATGGAATGGAGACGAGAAATATGACGACGGTATGATGTATGTACTTGGGATGAGAACTTGAGGCGGCGTAAGACAGCAAGGTAGCAACTACGATTTTACGACTAATGATAATTACGCGTTGAATTCAGAGTGCAGAAAGTAATCTTACATGTCGATGATAATATCTTACAACCACTGAACAAACGAAAGGATTACCTTATCTCATATTCTCTGGAACACTCGTCCGGTAACGACAACCAGCTAATAGTACAAAACTGTTCTAAATCGTGCGTTGTGTCGGATTCTATAGAACATGCTTTTAGTGACGACAATTAGCATGGTACGTACACATTGTCCGAAATGGACCTGTTTTTTCTGTGTTCGAGAGATTGGGTACGGCCTTGGTATTGGTCGATGAGTTCAGGATATATACTTTGTATACTTAAAATCAATTCTCTGCGACAGGAAGACACCGTGCTACATCTTTTCTAGTTTTAGAGGCCTGTAAATACATGCCATTCTCTCAAAATGAGTAGTGGGCGACGTGCCTGCCTACTACTTTTCAAGGCCCAACATTTTCACCAAATCTGTCTGATCGTGTTCCTCCTCCAAGCCCATCTCTCCAATCTGCTTCCAGAACTTACTCAAATGCCGCGTTCCACTATCACATAAGATAGTCACAACCACACTCCCCTTCTCCAACCCCAAGGCAGTAGCAACAGCTGCAACGCAATTAACCGCACTACTGCTACCCACGAAGATACCATCCTTCTCAACCAGCCACCTCGCCATCTTCATAGCCTGCACATCCGTAACCTTAACCGCATCATCGATGAGTTCTCTCCCGGCCTCAAAGTTCTCCGTCAGCCGGTTGATTCCAATTCCTTCGACAATCGTGTCTACTTGCTGTCGTCTACGGGTTCCTTCTTTCTCGGTCGATGAAAACATTACGCCGTGCTTGATCTTGTTGTAGAGACCGCTGCCTTCGGGGTCGGCTAGGACGACTTTTAGATCTTGTCCCATGAGCATTTCTTGCTTTAGGTAGAGAGCCACTCCTGAGATGGTCCCGCCGGTTCCAGCACCAGCTACAAATGCATCGATCTATTTGTTGTCAACAAGAAAATTTTATCGTAAAGTGCTGTCTGTATTAAATCTTACCTCTCCCCCAGTCTGAGCATATATCTCAGGTCCTGTGGATTTAAAATGTGCTTGGTAATTGGCCGCTGACTCGAATTGATCCGCAAAGAAGCCCTTACTGGAGTCCTCCTTGGAGGCCGTGTGTTCCTTCGCTCTTCTCCTTGCTAGGTTGACAAAGTGTTCGGTAGAAGTAATTGGAGCTGGTGTCACTCTTTCGACAGTCGCGCCCAGATGATGTAGCAAATCCGATTTCTCAGTGCTTTGATCATTAGGCATGCATATGTAAGCTTTATACCCCCTAGCACGAGCCAAAGTCGCAAGAGAAATGCCGGTGGATCCAACGGTCCCCTCGTAGATCGTATCACCCCGGTTAGGAGTTAATAGTCCCTCCTCCTCAGCCATCTTGATCATATTCAGCGCTACTCTATCCTTCGGGCTTCCTCCACCGCCATTCAGAAACTCTGCTTTGGCAAGAATCGTACATCCTGTAGCTTCAGAAAGACTTTTGATCTTAAACAATGGTGTGTTTCCAATACATCCTTCGATTCCTTCCGGAATCGGTGGTTTAGGTAAACCAATTACAGACTTTCGTGTATGGTCTTCGAGTTTGAGTGGTGGGAGTGTTCCCAAGGGTCTTAGATCTGACGAAGCATCAGGTACAGTGTTTACTGGTCCTTTACCCCGCCGTCTTTGGTAGCGCCTCTCTAGATCTGGATATAAATCCTTGAATCCTAGAGTCAAGAAAATTCCGGCAACGAATGCAACCGCAACGGCTGCAGTCCCATATGCCTTGGGATGATTGCTCACGGACATCTTGTCTTCACGAGCGGACCATCATCACCATGTTTGCTAAAGCATTCGAACATTCCCCTATGCGTGGATTGATGTCGTAATTCCCGTACCGCATTTTTTTTTTTAGAAATACATCCCACCATCCCTGCAGTCTGTGGAAAGAAGCTCGGACCAGCGGAAAATCGACCTTGCGACTGAGCTTCGCAGACCGCAAACGGGGAAAACTACACAACTTGTCCTATGGACTCTCCAATTGTGACACAACTGTTTCGGCAGCTATTTCGACATAGAAACTGTCAGTTATTACGGCCTTCTTCTTCGCTGCCATGTCGGAAGTTGACTGCGAAGGGTACGTCAGTGAGATGTATATCGGGCGGGAGGGGGGCCGGCGGGGATGAGACCAGGAGAAATGAAAGCCATTGGCAGCAGCGAACAGATATATTTCCGATGGATATGAGGGAGGAATTCAAAAAGTATCCCATGGTTACGGCAGATCAATTAAGAGGGAGAAGGGAGAGACCCAAGCGTGTGAAGATGCTCACGCGAGATTTCATAGAAGGTATTCACAAACTACCCCCGCTCAATAAGACTCCCCGCTAACTGCTCACACAGACAGTCTCTACAACCCTTCGTATGGCTACTTCTCCAAGCAAGTAGTAATCTTCACCCCCGGCGAACCATTCAACTTCAACAGTCTTGAAGACGAGCCTGCATTCCACAAACTACTTGGACAGCGATACACTGAATTTGAAGACGCTCTCGATGCCAAAGAGTCCAACGAGACTCGTCAACTATGGCACACACCCACCGAACTCTTCCGTCCCTACTACGGCGAAACCATAGCGCGCTACCTCGTTGAGAATTACAAACTCTATTCCTCATACCCATACCACGACCTCACCATCTACGAAATGGGCGCCGGAAACGGCACACTCATGCTCAACATCCTCGACTACATCCGCGCCACCGAACCCTCAGTCTACGACCGCACCAAATTCAAAATCATTGAAATCTCTAGCAACCTTGCATCTCTCCAAGCGCAACACCTCCTACGGAATACCGATTCCCGCGGACACGCATCCAAGGTCGAGATTATCAACAAATCCATCTTCGAATGGACGCAGATAGTGCCCTCGCCATGCTTCTTCCTCGCCATGGAAGTCTTTGACAACTTCGCGCACGATGCCATCCGCTACGACCCCACAACCGAGCAGCCCATGCAAGGAACCGTGCTGATATCCGCCGATGGCGATTTCTACGACTTTTACTCCCCCAAAATCGACCCTGTGGCTTCGCGGTTCCTTCGATTTCGACACGCGGCCACAGGCGGACAATATCCGCATCCGCTTCCCAAGAGCAAGTTGTTACGGGCATTGAGGAATAGTGTCCCATTTGCGCCGAATCTGAGCCAGCCCGAGTATATCCCTACACGACTGATGCAGTTTTTCGAGATCCTAGCAAAGTATTTCCCAGCGCATCGGCTGGTGACGAGTGATTTCCATTCACTGCCCGATACAATTAAAGGGATAAATGCGCCGGTTGTTCAGACGAGGTATCAGAGGAAGACGGTGCCTGTTTCAACGCTTTTCGTAAGCTATTGCCTCTCCACATCCCCTCACATCCCCTCACTAGCCAGAGACTAACAAAGCGGTAGGTGCATCAAGGATACTTCGATATTCTATTCCCCACAGATTTCAAAGTCATGGAGAGCATGTATCGAGCCATTACCGGCAAGCTCACGCGAGTCTTGTCGCATGAAGAGTTTTTGAAGAAATGGGCATACGTGGAAGAAACGGAGACTAAAAGCGGGGAGAACCCCCTCTTGTCGTGGTATAAGAATGCTAGTGTTCTTACCACTGTATAATGAATGAAAATCATGTTCCAAAGCATACTGGTTCTTGCTCTTATAGTGATTGTTACTTGCTAATCTATCCATACTATTTGTATAACAATCAAGTGATTGTGGTTGATCATGCGTCCCATGTTGACAGGCGTAAAATACTGTCAGCACCGTTGTTTAAGAGTATAACCATAGTACACCCGCCTTGTATCACATCGCGCATGCTTCTCCAGATAACGATATCATCTTCTTCAACCAAGCCTAGCGATGTCTCTTCTTCTCCTCCTCCTACTTCCTAAGTATATTTCTTGAAAGGAAAATCAAGGAATGAAATCAAAAAAGCTCTTGCTAGAACCACACTGACATCGCCTGCCGACGCTAATAAAATAACTTAAAAGTTGATCGATTTATCTGCCTTTTTCTCTCCTTCATAACAAGCACTAACTTCATACTTCAAAATCTCCAACACCTGCAACAGGATCTCCTCCTCCTTCAACACATCACTCACAATGTCAGGATCCTCCAGAGCCAAGAGAATGTTCTCTCTATGCTCTAAATACCTCACATGCAAGTGATGAGCTGTATTAACGAGACGGCACTCCTCTCTCGTGAAGCGATGACCCAAAGACTTGAGATTTTCCAATTCAGCAAAACCTTTCGATGTTCCAATAGAGTCGAGGACTGAGCTCCAAAGCGGTGTCACGAGAGCTAGGTACTGGTCAGTGAATGAGTTGTTAACGTTCCATTTGCTGGATATGGCGTCTTGTGAGTAGTGATTAGATCCAGAACTACTGGAGAAGAGATCCTCAGAAACTGATGAGTCGCGAGAGGAGTCGCTCTTCAAGTGATCAGAGGAATCTGTCTGTGTTTCACCATCGCGGTATTCGGAAGCTTCTTGTTTGCTATTGGAGGATGATCCACCGATGAGATCTTGGTTGGACGCATTACCAGAATCTGACGAAAGTCCATAATTTCCTTCACTTGCGGATCGCAATGTTAATGCCAAGGAAGGCAGCACTTCAGCTTGCTGCTCCGTGACCTCCCTGATCATATGCTCAAGCTTAGTTGCGAGCTCAGGCGTAAAGTCACCTTCGATTAGCTCCTTGCCACCTTGAATAATACCTACAGTTTGTTGAGTTTGCTCAATGATGTTGTCTAACTCGGTGCAATGCTCCGCGAGCCATTCTTTCAGATTAGGATAGAGATCCTCCAATTTATGTGTAGTCTTGGAATGCTCAACCATTTGCTCCTCTTTGGTTTGGCGTGACTCTTCGAGTCTCTTTGATGAGCTTTTCGCGTCGAACTTAGAAAACGGACTGGTTGAGCTGAGGTTGTCTACGAAGCTATCGAAGTCAAAATTTCGCATGTTTTCGTCTAGCATCGATGGAGATGTAATAATTTTGATACTGGGAAGAGTGTCAGCAAAGCTCATTTCTTGTGCAGAATCAAGAGGCCCGTTGTTGAGGTGGAACATAGACGGACTTACCACTTGTCGGATGCAGAATCTTGATCTTTAGATGTTTCAGACATATGATCAGATGGAGGTGATAGAAATCCCCTGTTTCCAAGGAGTAGAATGTTAGCTCGACATTAGATTGTAGAAAACGCAGAATAACCTACATGTCCAAATGAGTAAGATCACGCTTGGTGGAATCATTCCTCACAAGAGTTGACTGTTTTCGTGCGGGTGTATCAGGTGCTCGGCCTTTACCTTTATCCGATGTAGCCTTCTCTCTGTGGTTAAATTAGCTCAGCAGACAGTGTCAGTACGTTAGGTTCTCACGGCTCAGCAAAAGTGACCCTTCGTGCCTTTTCGATGGATATCTGGCCCCGACCCTGACGTTGACGCTTTGGTGATACTTGTTCTTCGCCATAGACTACACTCGACGCTCTACATAGGTAGATGATTAGCAGAGGTGGAGATACAATCGAAGGTTCGACCTACTCGAGGGGCGATTTATTCTCTGCATCGTCGCTTTTGCGTTTTCGTGGGCTCAATGCACCATCTATCACCTCAGTTCCACCCCTGTGTCTATCTTACTTAGCAGATGGTCAAGAAATACGTCACTATGAAACAATGAAACTCGTACTTCTCTGGATTTTCAATCATGCTGCTCACTGTACCCTTTCTTCGCAATACAAGGTCCGCTGACCAATGAGCAGCCTGAGCAGCCTGAGCAGAGTCCATTTTCTTTGATTCAGAGCAACGCCAAATGATGCTTGTATTGACAGAGGAAACTTAAAGGGAATTCTGAAGTAGGACTTTCTTGCAATTGAACAGAAGTTCAGTTCGGCAGGATGAGAAAATATGTAGCAAGTCGACCTACCCACCATAGAAAGAACCTCATGCGACCCGCACCTTCCTCAACCACTACTTTTCTCAATTTCAGTACAATATAGAATCTCTCCAAGTGTACAATCATCAATCATAACCCTATCTATAGAACAATGCATATGAATTGTACTTTACAGTCGTCATTGGAAGTTCATGTACTCCATGATCAAAATGCCTTCCTCCCTAGGGTATAAATTCTCATATCTTCAATTTCTCCGCAAACCACTTCTCCGCAACGGCAACAGCATCCGTGATCTTTTCCGGATTAGTACCTTGACCAGTACGGGTTGGCTCCTTTCCTCCTGATCGACCACCAACAACCTCTGATACAGCAGCAGACCAGTGTTCGGCAGTCACACCTTTTGAAGCGGCCTCCTACTCATTGTTAGAGATTATCTCAAAATGAAAAGATAAGACTTACAGTTCCAACATAAACCCCGTGTACAACGGCACCCTCATCCACACTTCCTCCAAAGAGATACACAGTCTTGTCCTTCGCCTTTGTCTTGAAGTGATTCATGACATCGGTGATAGCTTTAGAATTTGCGGAAATGGGTAGCTGACCAATAAAAACATGGCTGTTCTTGTTTTTTGGATCAGCAAAGTGAGCAGTGACGGTATCTAAAGCAGTCTTTGATTCTGCCTTTTGCTTCTTCTTCTGTTCATCTAGGACATCCTTCTGAACCTTAGAGAACTTCTTCTTTAACTCTTCCTTCGTCAGCGTTGATACAACCAGACTGTTCAAGTCATTTTGCATCTTCTTGGCCTCCTGTTCCTTCTCTGGGCTATGAGGCAAAGCATCCAATGCAGCGATGCGCTTACCAAACTCCACTGCATCTCGTTGGACTTGGTGTGCAGCATCGCCGGTGTAAGCAATAATTCTTCGAATTCCTTTAGCAATACCGCTCTCCTCAACGATAACAAGATCTTTGATGATGCCAGTTTGGTCGACATGAGTTCCACCACAGAACTCAACGCTAACCTTTCGCCATTCTGGATTCTTTGGTTCGGCAAGTAAGATATCAACCTCAACACCGACTGATACAACTCGTACTGGATTTGGGTATGTCTCACCAAAAACAGCACGTACGCCTTCAATGCCCTTTGCGACATCCAGATCAACCTCTTTGGAGTAGATCTTGCAGTTTTGCTTGATGTAAGAGTTCGAAGAATCCTCAATCTTCTTGAGTTCTGGTAGTGTAACTTGAGCTTTGTGAGAGAAATCAAATCGTAGCTTGTCTTGGTCGACCAGTGAACCCTTCTGGTTGACATCATCTCCAAGGTGTTCCCTCAGAGAATGGTTGAGGATATGGGTGCCGGTGTGATTGTTGCGAATCGGCTGCCTCCTTAATTCGTCATACTCGCAGATGACCTCATCTCCTGCTTTCAAGCTTCCATAGTCCATGTACCCATTGTGCACGATGTATCCACCGAATGCCTGAACGTCAAGGACTTTGAATTCCGCAACACCATCAATAACGATTTTGCCGGTGTCGGCAACTTGACCACCCTGCTCTGCGTAGAAATTGGTCTTGTCCAGCAAGATACCAAAAGGCTTGTCTGATGGTAGACCTTCTGTTGATTTTACAAAGCTCTTGCCGTCGTAAATAAGCTGAACCTTGCCAGTTGTGTCCCCCTTGGTAAATTTGGCATCGTCGTTTGGTCGAAGAAGACCCATCTTATCGAGCTCCGCAATTTGATGGACATCTAGTTTTGCGAAGGTGTGGGCAGCCTCCTTGACAGATTTACTTGCCTCACGTGCCTTCTCCTTTGCAATCTCTATTTCTGCATCATCGGTCTCAAGGCCTCGCTCCTCTGCCATTATCTTAGTCAAATCTTCTGGGAATCCAAATGTATCGTATAGGCGCCAGACGTCTGCACCAGAGAGCTTCTTGGTGTCGGTCTTGATGGCTTGAGCGGCATATTTTTCGAACATCTTTTCACCACGATCCAAGGTTCGAGCGAATGCTTCTTCTTCCTCATCTAAGATTTCCTTCACGTCCTGTTGCTTTTTGACAATTTCAGGGAATTGTTCTCCCATCTGCTCCACAAGCGCTGGTAAAATTTTTGAGAAGAAACTGCCGATTTCTGCATTGAAGTACTTTCGAGCATATCGAGATCCTCTCCTCAGCACACGTCGCACGACATATCCACGACCCTCGTTGTTAGGTACACCCCCATCAGAGATAGCGAATGTAAGTAATCGAATATGATCAGCAATAACACGATACGCAGTATCAATGCCATCGACATCATCCTTTCCGTACTTATCAGTATACGGTCTGGCATTCGTGACTTCTTGGATCTTTGCAAACAGGGGCGAAAAGACGTCGGTGTCGTAATTCGAAGTCTTATCCTGCAGGACTGACACGAGACGCTCGTAGCCCATACCGGTGTCGACATGTTTTGCGGGTAAAGTCTTCAACGACCTATCCTTTTGACGATCGTATTGAATGAAAACATTGTTCCAGATTTCCAAAACATTCGGGTCGTCCTGATTGACCAAGTGAGCAGCGTTGCGTCCTCCTATCCTGTCATAATGTACTTCACTACAGGGTCCACAAGGTCCAGTCTCTCCCATCTCCCAGAAGTTATCCTTCATGTTTCCAGGGAGAATATGGTCCTCCGCTACTCCTACGCTCTTCCATATATCCTTGGCTTCGAGGTCTGGTTCCAGACTTGCTTTTGAGTCGCCTTCGAAATATGTGACGTACAATCGATCCGGGTCTAACCCGTATACCTTTGTGAGTAACTCCCATGACATCTCAATAGCACCTTGCTTGAAATAATCGCCGAATGACCAGTTTCCCAACATCTCAAAGAAGGTCTATGACTCATATGTCAATACTGCCGTATCGTGAACTGCAAATGGATAACTTACGTGGTGGTAACTGTCCTTTCCAACATCGTCGAGATCCTGTATCTTATAAGCTCTTATACTCCCCACAGCAGATCTTTAGCAACCCTACGTTATGTTTCCCTCCCGCACGAATGCACTGTGACCCGTCAGTTCGCCCCTGAGGTAGATACAACAGCCTGGATTACCTTTTGTGTATCCACTGCTCTCTTCAATTGTGCCATGTCATCGGTCTTGCCTATTGTCCCAAGGAAAATCGGCTTGAACTGGTTCATACCAGCGTTTGTGAAGAGGAGAGTGGGGTCATTGTGAGGGACCACCGATGAGGATGGCACTGCATTTTGTTAGCAAAGACGGTTCATCTAGAAATGAGGTCTAAACAAGATAGGTATAAAGCCGTGTGAAAGTCGTGTTCACTCTTCAAAATCGAAAATTGTAGTAAAATCCCCTCTAGCACATCTCATTCTTACAAAAAAAATTACCCCGCCAACTTACCAACAGTATGACCTTTATCCTCGAAAAACTTCAAGAATTCTTTTCTGACCACCGGGGCCGTCCATTTATTCTGGGAGCTCGTCATGATAACTGCCGTCCCAGAAAATCCGCGACAGGAAATATTGTGGTAAAATGTTGGAGTTGTAATGCACAAAGAAAGTCGCGTTGTCTGGGGTTTATGGAAGATTCTCGAGTGACTCAGTGGTGCAGGAGCTGGAACTCTTCTTGTTCTGCTCAGACTCAATCTTTTGCGGAACAGGTTCATTCGCCTGATAAGAGAAAAAGAAGAAAAGAAACGGAATCGTATTTATTTCCGAAGATTATATCAATCCAATTCCGTATCAAAATATTTCGAATCTTTATCTGTGTTTTCCTACCCTCGAGTGATAAGTGATAGAAAGAAATCTTGTGGTTCGTGCTTGGGGAAGGGATGGTAGGATGAAGCAAGCGACGGGAATTAGGAAACGAAAGGCAGAAACTCAGGACAATGAACGATTGTCCAAACGCATGAGCCTGCTCAATCTTGGTATGTCTATTATATTTATGTATTGTCGCCCTTTGCAAGAGTTCAAAAAGCTGACCAATTCCAGAGCGTAATGGCCAGAAACTATATGTGCCTGTCGAGCAACCGGCGCTGAACGAAGCTCGACCTGTGTCCAAACCCACGAAATCAAAGACCAAACCTCCACCACAAGATGAAGATATAATGCAATTGGATGATTCCAAGCACAAGGTCTATATCTATAATATCGACGATGAGTTATCCGACAGTGATACCTCCGACGATGGAAAGCTGGTCTTCCTTCCGGATATTTCGAAGCATCTACGAGAGACGCGGATACCCCCTTCAATCCTGGCGAACAAAGACGGGGAGCTGGCCGGCATGAACAATCAACTTATATTGTACGATACTGCGGTTCCTAGAAATCATGACGTGCCCGAGGGACAAGATCTCATAAGGAAGGCTTTCTTAGAATCAAGGGCAAAGGCACGGGCTATGTGGGAAGAGAAGGCTAGGATAGAGAATCCGGCAGCGCTTCCTCCTCAAACGGTGGGTGCCCTGGGGGCAGATATTTCATATACTAACGGTGTGGTGGATGAGGATATTCCCGTGGATGATGTGACTGTTGAAGATGATGCAGATGCTATGGAAATTGAATAATATTGGATGTCACTCAGTGATGGCACAGCAAAGGTGTGTAAAGGAATCAAATTTTGTACAGTTTCAAGTCTTTATTTATGCTCTTGCCTATTCCTGATAGTGCGCTAGCCCTCATATCTCATTAATCCTCTTATTGCTCCAATCGCCTGTCGAACGTCTCTGGTTAAGTGAACACCTCGCCCGCCATATTAACTACAATATCTTCCACCACTATCCTCGGTATGGATTGTTACTCGCGCCTGTATGGTTCGCCTGGACGGCAGCTGGAGGTGGTCCGGGAGGAGCCTCATACTCTTGCGAGGACTGGGGATTGACTGGTTGTGCTCTCGATTGTGAAGGGTCAAGTTTGGTTGCTCCCGCAGGTGGCTGGTATGTGGGAGGCATTTGCGCATTTGGATCGTACATTGGCGGTGCCATTGGGTACATGCCGTACTGTCCAGATGGTGGATATGTTGTATAGCACACGGAAGGATCTTGGTAAGTTGGGTCGTACATTGCTCGTTGTTGTCGGCTCAGAAGCCACTACTTGTTGTTAGCAAAGATTTTGATTGCACTTCTGATGAGATGTTCTTACCCTATGGTATGCCAGTGGGACCAAGCCCTTTCTTATCCTTCTCTTCGCATGCCAGTACCCCACAATCACCCATAACATAAACAGGGTGAACAATCCCAAGAAAACAGACCATCTAATGATTCGTCCTGTCTGTTTGGCATAGTCAGCTATCTAGAATGCCCAAACACGCCTTCCTAGGGATATGCGAGCATACCTTGGTATACCAAAAGGAAACCTCCCCGTCGCTCACAATCTCTCCATCTGGTTCAATGAATGTATCTCGTCCATAGATGATCGACATCTTTTCTGTTGCCCCGATTTGTCTCTCCTAGTGCTTTTCCAGATGTCTTTGCAAATCTCCAAGGCTCAAAGCTGGTCGGCGGTATTTGGGTGTTGTTTTCGTAATGGGTTCGTGTTTCGTTCCGATCTCATGTACTTATTCTTGCAGTGTCGGTGAAGTGTGTCATTCAATGGCAGAAAAGGTCTTGGAATATATCCAGATGTATCGCATCCGATGTGGCGGTGCTTCCACGGCAACAACAGCTGCCGAGTTTCAGTAACGGTTACAGATAATCCGGGAGTTCGCGATACTCTGTTAAAACAGGAGGGATGTTTGAAGTGCTAGGGTTGCGAGCCTTACAGCTCTTGATCATGCGAGGATTCTGTCTCAAAGATGATGATAAGGTTAGCTATCTTGTGTTGGTGTTTCTATACCGAGTACAATACTTGTGGATATAAGTGTTACGTTTTCTAGGTGGCTTGTTGGTCCCATAATTGAGCCTTCTGCTTTTCTATGGAAGCAATCTCCTTGCGATCAAACAATCTTAAAATACGATCAACAACATTTTTAGGCCCGTGCATCCCAGGTACGAGTACCTCAGCCACGCTAACACAGGGATTACACCGAGGTATCCCGCATTAGACTACTCGCAGGCTAATGATGAAATGGTTGTTGGCTGGCCGGCCACCAGTGGGTGTACTAACTCTGATATTCGACCCAGATATAAGTTCTTAATGTCCAAATTTCACTTGGACAATCAGATATATAAGTTCTCAATGTCCAGATTTCACCTGAACAACCAGATATCCGAAGCTGGTCGGATAGTTAGTATATCTACTGGCGGGCGGCCTCAGTTTCTTGGCATACTGCAATATCACTATACTCAAACTCTTCTAATATATCGAAACAACTTGATACCAATCTATATATATTAGCTAGGGTGTATAAGAATCATAGCTTAAATTTATTCCGTAATTGAAGAGTTATTTTGGATTGGTTTTCTTCCAACACACACAAAACAGTTGCACAACACGTGCCCCATTGGGCACCACACCAAGCCAGAGACGTAGATGGACAACGTCGAAAGTCTCTTGCAATTCCTCCTATGGCTCCGATTTAAGACTGTCTAGGACTTGTAATCTGACATTTTGGGGTAGCTATTTTGGATGAGGAAACTGAGAATCGGAAACATCAAAGTCGTATAACTGCGTTGTTTCCGGGACCTCTCCGGCGAGGTCTGTTAACCAGATTCTATATGATGAATGCCAGGCTTGATAATGTCATGGCTATAAAAAAGTCTGTACCCTGTGCCGGTTTCAAGATCCGCAATCCGGAGATTCGTCCCAGTCAGAGGAATTGACGGGTGTGTAATATAACCTAGGCCGCCTTTCCAGAGATAATGTTGTAGATTGAGTCTGCCAATTGGTTAGAACAAATTCAATAGGCCAGCTAGAATCCCGTCAGAGAGCGGTCATGTCGTACTCACCGAATGGAGGAGTATATATCCCGACCAAGCACGTAGTCGGGTTGGTTATACATTGCTGTAATGTGATAGAAAGCGCAAATACGAGTAACCCCTTGAGCACACAAGATAGAAATATTTTATGAGGCCCTGATAGAAAACGCGAACCGGAAAGCTGTTTTATGAGGTGGCGCGGGGTAGTAATTCGATTAAGTCAACAGGCCCATCTACTTCCAAGGTCGGATGATGTGTCTCTATGTCACAGATTTTGCAGAATTGAACCGTGGTGTACAGTCAAACACTATCATTATGTAACTATCCATCTATCGGACATTTGAACTCTCTTCCTTCATGAATTCCCGTAGAAACATTATCGTCAGTCTGCATCGCCTCCAGACAGCTCTGATGGTAGATGTGCCTACAAGCCAATACAACGAGTGAACCCAACTCCTGTTGTTCGCTTACTCCCTCGGCATTATCGTTCTCCTGTTGGTCCCGTACTTCATTATGACTATCCGCTGTAGTAGTCTCATCTATGCCCTTGCCGTTGCCTTTGCCATCACGGCCTCCATCTATCCTAGGCAAGCTCGCATTCCTTGCTGGAGCCCTCTCTTTCCCGCGTCCTGCCGTACCGTCCAAGGTAGCTCTTTTGTTCCTCCTCCTCTCTTCTTCTAATTCTCGCTTCTCTTCCCACTTGGAAAATACATCGCCTGATACTCCTGGGCCCCAGATCCTGCGACCGCACCCTTCACATGTTGAGCCTCGAGGTCTCCAACCCCTTTGACGTAGCGTAGCAGCAGATTGAACATTTACAAATAGATCTTTCTCTAGTAGTCGATTTGCTAGGCTCAAAATGCTCTCCTCGTAAGCATAGGCGGAAAAGACTGAAGCCAGGACCGCCCGTAGATCGCTTAAGTTAGGGGACGAAATTGAGGCCTTGGTCAAAAATGCTCTCAGAATACGCAGAAAAGACAAATTAGTACCAGCTGGGGTTGGTGTGGAAGTGGAGGTGAGTAAAGCTGTAAAGGTCCTCTGCACTAGAGTTCGAAGTTGCGCAGCGAGCTTCTCATGGTCCACTGAATCCGACCTCGATATTTCCGAGTCGTCTATACTGGGCGAGACTTCCCGTGTGATCTGAACAGCGACGTCTATGAGATCCAGCCAGAGAATTTCTTCTGGGAGCAGCTCTGTTCTATCGGAGACCTTCTTTTTGCTATTCGTTGCGATTGTGTTGCTAGATTGTAGTGATGGTTGTTGTTGGCATAGCCAAATACCCACGTTGATGTATTTTTGAAGCGCCGCCAGGAGATCCTCAACTGCTTCACCTGTGTGAGTAGATTCCATGTCTTCCGCTGAAGCACTCAGCAAACCCAGTAAAGCAGATTCCAGTTTCCTCAAGTGCAGTATGAGACGGTCCATGCCTGCCCGCATTTGACCTTCGCGAGCCATTAATACGACAGCAGCGTCTATAACACCACTCTCCTCCATATAGGGTAAAACCTTATCGAGACGCAGATCTGATGCTTGCACCATTTCCACATAAGAAGTCACATGTCCCGCATCATACTTGCACATCAACTGCACATATTGCTCCGTAAACTCGGTCGGCGATGATTGCATCCCAGCCTCTCCCGAAGTGGATGGTGGTTCCATGATGCTCTGCAAGTAAACGTATTGAATGTGCGACATCTCCGGCAAAGACTCCAGAATCGTTTTATGCAGATCAGAAGCATATGCTTGGATTGTTTTAGCGGCTTTTTCTGCATCCACGTCGACTAACTCGCTCGCATGTTGTTTGATAACATCGTGCACTTCCCGAATTTGCCGTTTAGTCAATCCAGTACGAGGTCTTAGACAGTCCGCTATGCAATCAAAGACAGACTTGCGGTCTTCATGATCAGCGAAGTATGCTTCTACAAGCTTGCTGTATTGCTTGTCTGCCTTATATGTGCTTTTCAGAACTCGATAGAAACCAGCATGCTGAAAGAGAGGTATCAAAGAGCTCATATCCGTGGGGTGATAGACGGAAAGGAGATATTCAACACTGAGCTGGGCATCATCGGCAAGGTCCTCGCCTGGATAGTTACATAGACCCGTCAAAACCTTATGCAGAGCTGTACCAGAGAGTAGAAGGTATTGGGGAAACTTTGGTAGGTTGCGGGCAATGAACATGTCGAGATAGATAGTGTCCTCAGAAGCAAATTCGTTGGCATTCATGACCTCAAGAAGTATTGTGATAATGTATTGCCGGTTGACAGAAAGCCCAAAAACATGTTCCTCCGACATGTCACGACTTGAGCCGCCGTTGACTGCTCGATCCGGCGTGTCGTTCAGGAAGGAATCTTCAAATGCCTCATTAAGAGTACTTAAGAAGCTAGGTGCATCAAATTTGAGTATCATACGCAGATAGGGGAAGGAGGGCTCGGTTTCCTTGTTCGATTTGGTGAGAAATGGTTTGGCAGTTCCTCTAGGCCAAGATATCGTCTTTCCAGAAAACAAAAACCAGTAGAGCTCTGCCTTAGCATTCATTGCCTCATGATCCCCAAGTTCTTCCCCAGTTGGATAGACCCGGCCAGTAAAGATATGTGACATGTAGTAAAACATCTTCTGGGCGTGCACACCGAAATTGGGATCGGCCATGACGTTCCCATCCGAAAAATAATCACCATTTTGAACAAGGGGTATGAGTAGCCTCAGCAGCTCTATAAAAGGGGTCAGGTAATCGTGTAATGCTTGATTCCATATGTAGATGAAAGCATCGTAAAGACTGTGTTGTTTGCAAAGTGTAGTAACTTCATCGATATCCAGTGTTGCAGTGTCCATATGACAGATCATCTCTTCCAAGCGGCTCTGAAATCCTTTCACAACAAAGTATGAGACAATGGCTTTAACAATAGTTGGAGGGATCGAGGTAATGCGCTGCTCAAGTATATATGGTTCTAGGGTTTCGAGGAAGATACCCTCAGAGTCGCCATCTTCATACCATTCGAAAGCCACGTCAAATAGGAAGTCGACATCATCTATACTGAGCGAAGCCTCAAAGCAAGCTTCGGCTAACCGCCTCAAATGATCGCCTGTTGCAGCAGCGTACGTTTGTCGCTTTCCGAATGCAAATTTGAGAGACGCCGTCATGATTTCAACCAATTTGTCGCGAACCATAGAGTGCCGCAGAGCTGTATCTTCTGGCAAGCCTATTGTAAGCTTGTCCGCATCGCCAGTGTAGTAGGACGTTGACAGCTGGATAGCGCCAATGTAGTCGCCCTCTTCCATCAGTGCTATTAGTCGATCTGCCCAATTTGATAGCGTTCCGATGGAAACCTCATTGAAGCCAAGAAGAAACATCCGGCTCTTGTAAGCCTTGAAACTCATGTAGAAGGCATCTGCAACTACGCCATGCATAGATTGATCATCTTCGTCTAATTGCTCCACAAGACTATGCAATTGATGAGAAAACAAGTCCTGGTGGTAAATATGTTTATGTACCAAATCAAAAGCCTCAGTCATTCGCATCGTCACATCCTCCAGAATGATTAAGCGTTGCGTAATAGTCAACACAGTTAGTACAGACCTACTGAGCCATTGCACAGCAACAATGGCTTCTTCAGCTTTCCATCGGTTGCGCGGCTTGAATGATAAGTTTGGTGGTTTATCTTTGTCATCAGATGGCGTTTCCTCTACGTCCAACACGGTCAAGATATTTGACCAACAGTACACTAATTTGGCTTTAGAGCTCTGGCTGCCATCTTGAGGATCCGGGACCTTCAATTTTACAGCAGGAAACCATGCAAGACATCCACTCATGGCACTGTGAGCTGCCACTTCTTTTGGGCGAGAAGCCTTATGTTGGGTCTGAGCTATTGGAGTTGTAGATACAATAACAAGGAGGTAAGGCGTGAGCATTGCAGTAAGACCGAGCGTATCAGTACCTTTCTCGACATTTCCGAGCGGAAGAGGTGCAAAAGCTAGAACTGTGCTTGGTTTGCGAGGTTTTCCTGCAATTCCAACGTCATTGGGATATCGACCAAGTATTCTTGTAGTACGAACTGTACGCCCGACAGCGCCCATTCCTCTTGTTGCAAGATGCGAAAACGCCATTCCACGGTCGTCCGCCGAGACTAGAGCGGTATGTCTTGTACCTAGAAACCCCAGGTGCCTTATAGCAACGTTAGGCGCATGGCCGTCGGCACTGCGATTTGCCAACTGGGATGGCTCAAGGGACGGTATATGAAGAAACGGGCGAGCAGATTTTGCCGTTTCCCACGTGAAGATACTGCCATTTGCATGGCCACCAGCGACTACAAGGTGATCTGCCGAAATGGCAATGGAAGTGACCGCACCAGACTCAACGGCTAAAAATGATCAGCTCGAGTGCCAGGGAAAGAAAGTCAAAAAGCTTACCTTTTGTGCCAGGACCAATGATAGACTTTAGATTTTGGTGATAATCAAAGATTAATATTATGCCTTTCGAAGTGCCGAGTACTATAGATGCAGAGACTGATATACATGTTGGTGTCCCAAAGTTACGCTTGCCGACCTCAGAAAAGGCTTGCCCGTTCAGTTTCTTAAGTTTTGTCCACCTTACAACCTCCCAAGGCGGGGAAGGGGTATCTGTGTCTCCTGTATCATGTAGCAACTGGCTGTTCATCGACAATTGGCGTGAATGTGGTCTTAACGAACTGGGGGACGCTGCGCGGGGTACATTAAGAGACGAAATGGAAAGGCGGGTGGAAAATCGTCTGTCGAATGGTCGAAATGATGGCGTTGGGCTGTCAAGACCAGGCCTTGAAGCAACAGATGGTAAAATGCTACTTCCGGCGGGGGAGGATAGTATAGAGCCCTGCCTGTCCTTAGCACATATCCCTATCCTCGGCCGATCGTCTTACCTGAATAGATGGAGTATCGTCTGGGTTCGACAAGACGGAGTCAATGGGACTATCCACCCTGCGCGGAGGTGCTCCAAGAGAGCCGTCCTCAGATATATCCTCACTGTTCTGGATTTCCCGGAATCTGTTCGTACCATTTCCTAACACCTGGGGAGTTATCGTTCCCCCCTCCCGTTCCTCCTGTAATAATTCCGCAACCCGGCCTCCAATAGGCCGCTCTTCATCTTCTGGGAACCCATTTGGCGATACGCTCACAAAGCCATTATCAGAAGAGCTGTTCTCATCCGGTATATCCTCCTCTGCACCGATATCGTTTTCCGAAGGAGAGGTCATCAAGACTGCCGACTCTGGCGCATCGTTCTACCGACCCTATTCGTTTGCGCCGCAGTCCGTGGACTCTCGCAAGCTGATTTCCTCAGACAAACATCTGGGAAATAGTAGTTTGCGAATGGTCAAGGTTGGGCTGTTCGTGTGGTATTCGTATGCATATACAGCCTTGAAAATAGTCGCTGATAGCTACCTCAAGCTTGTAACCTTAATAACTCACTCGCTTACAGCCCGGTGACAACTGCGTCACAGTACACAAGTACGAATGCGAGAGCAATAATTTACCTCAGGACACAATCGCAACAGAGAAAAACACAGAAGACAAACCAAATTACAACTACTAAAGGTTGTGGGTGGAAAACGGCACAGCAGGTGCAGGCTTATTTAGCAAGCTCGGAACATAATTGGTCCACAGTTACCTGCAGCTTCGCGTCACAGTTATTTTCTAAGTCACATCTGAAAGCATCGATAAAACCACATCGACTTCTTAACTACAAATAACACAATCGCAGAGAAGGTATTATATTATGTCTTCTGTAGGACCCCAATTGCCTCCTCATCTCCAAAAGCGCAAGCGTTCAACCGACGACGAAGAGCCTCCCAATTCACCTCCGCGCAAACTCCAAGCGGCAGCCTCTCCCCGAGTTCTAGGTCCATCATTACCTCCTACTGCGAATCCAGATGAGGTTGATATCGAGAGCAGCGACGATGATGATTACGGCCCTTCAGCACAGCCCTCGAAGACAAGACAGTCAAATTCACCCAAACCCAGAGTCTTAGGACCCTCCGCACCACCTAAGAAATCCTCACCTCCTCGAAACATTGGTCCTTCAATGCCGCCAAACAATCCCGACGAACTCGAGATAGATTCGGAGGAGGATGACTATGGACCATCTGTAATACCTGCACCCTCCAAACCCCCATCTCCCCCACGCAAACGAATTCTCGGACCCGCACCACCGCCCGCCCCCCTCTCAGAGCTACCTCCCCACCACCCATCCGACTCCGACTCCGGCTCCGAGTCAGACTACGGACCCTCTCTTCCCCCTGCACCAGGCAGCGCTGCACACTCCGCTCTCGAATCCCGGCGCGCTCAAGAAGCCGCCTCGCTCGCCGCATCCGCTTCCGAGCCTAGCAAACCGCAGCGTCCCGAGTGGATGCTCGCCCCTCCCACATCATCCGACTGGACCTCGCGCGTCGACCCAACCAAGCTAAAAGCGCGCAAATTTGCATCCGGAAAGGGCGCCAAAGCGCCCGCCGAGAAGACCGGCGTCAGCGCGATCTGGACGGAAACGCCCGAGGAGAAGCGACGACGACTCGAAGATGCAGTTTTAGGGCGACATGATAGTTCTGCTGGGAACAATGGAGACGGCGGGCGAGATCCAAGGATGAAGGCAGAGAGTAAGAAGGATGCGGAGACGGATAGGAGGATTAGAGAGTATAATGAGAAGAATCGGGGGAAGAGCTTGTATGCGGAGCATGCGGAGAGAAAGGGGGAAGCGGTCAAGAAAGAAGAGGATGATCCGAGTAAGAGGGGGTTTGATAGGGAGAAAGATATGGCGTTGGGGGGAAGGTTGGGAAATGCTCAGAAGAAGGAATTATTGAACAAGGCAGCCGACTTTGGGAGTAGATTTCAGAAGGGGAAGTATCTATGATTGGAAGGAATTTGTTTAACATTGGGCAGTAAGATAGGCTTTGTAGGTTCATATCAGCACCAAATTCGGTGAAATCCTCCAAAATAATTGGATTCAAAAATTCAAAACTTTATTTAAACCTCGTAAAAGGTCCAAAAAGGCAGAGTTGAGATTATTCGTAAACTTTGGTGATGCATCTTTCAAAATCCCACCGAGTATACGTCACGAGAAAAAAGACGTTACTAGAAAATGCATGCCCAACTAAGTTTGGGGATCACGAAAAGAACCCGAGACAAGACTTGGGAAGGGAATATGAGTTAATTGGCATCAATTTTGCCTTTCAGCATGACAATAATAGATATATTTGCCAAGTATTTGCCCCCATCCATTATCTACTGCCAAGAATATACATAATATTGGTACCTAGATAGTGCCCAGTCCTCTTCCTATTCCATTCATATCCTCTTCTCGTCCTATCCTTTCCTATACACTTCCATCCATTAGCTATGTTCCCATGCTATCGATATACGTCCAATAGGGGATCTATAATTCCCTTCCCCTATCATTCCAAGATATAAGAAGCCAAGAGTGCTCAATGAAGCCAACCGGTGTCAAGCATTTCCTCCTACACCTCCCTATATCGACTCCCCAAAAACCAATATGTAAAAATAAAACCGGTAAAGGAACAAAAGTCGTGATGTGGGATGCGTTAATCGGATGTTCGTATGTACAATGTATGTGGTATTACGATGGGGGGGTTGTGACAATGACCTAAGGACAGCGTTGTCGATATCCATACTAGGTGTGATATCCATACTAGGTGTAAAAAGCTCCCGAAGATGTGCAGCAGGCCCGCGAGCATCGGGCGCTGTCCGAATGTCTTCCTTGAGCGGCGCGAGACCGAAAGCTCCCTATTAACATCAAGAATGATGCCGCTGATTCACACCTGATGACCAGCGCTACAGCGATGTGCACGCCAGCCTGTGCCGGGATACAACACTATCATTTCACCGGACTCCCGCCTCAAGTTGAGAAGGCGAGGGTTCAGCGCCTGTTGGCTGCTCAGCGGTTGAGTCTGCTGCTCTGTTGCGGCCAGGCAAACGGATCGAACTGAATGGGTTGGAAATATGAGGTCTCCACCTTGTGGTGGTGGCAGTGGTGTTTTCAGCCGGTGTTGCGACTGCAGCTGGTTGTGCTTGTTCTTGACGAGTTCTCCTAGTGCTTCGCTCGTCACGAACAGGAGGCTCGTATCTAGTGGCTCCGAATCTTCCTGGGAGCACCAGCCGTGGGTTCCCTCGAAGACCAGTCCAAGTAGATTGTGGTTGTTGTGGCATGTTCACTCTCGTGCCGTGAGATCTGCGAGAGGTACGTTCAGGCTCGGGCTCACCCTCAGGACGTGGCTTTGGCGTGTAGTAGTCGGCCTTGCAAAGCGGGCAGCAAGCACGACGGCTAGTCAGCCAAGGGTCTAAACAACCGGCATGGAAAGCATGGCCGCAGGTTAACCCACGGACGTCGTCATCCTCTTCCAAAGTATCAATACAGATGGCACATGAATCTCCAGGGTTATTGAGCAGTTCTGGTAGTACAGCATCATGAATATGATCATCTTCATCGTCATCGTCCTCATTTGCAACTGTTGGATGCTTGTTATCCAGAGTACTAGCGCTCGTCTGAACGTGTTCTAGATGATGATGCTCCTCTTTGCGCTCCTCAACAGCTACCGATGAATCACTCTTCTCCACGACCGCAGCATCCAGGCTCTTTCGGTCCGCAGCTCTAGTTTGCGCGTTATCGGCCGGTAAATTCGCGATTTCCTCTGTCTGCGATGCTGCCGTAGGGGGTCTAGTATTAATAGAATGTTTCGTGCCAACAGGCGACATGGGCTCAGTATCATCGGCTTCTCTCACACTCGCGGCTCGACTTGGCGGTGCTGTAATACCTCCATTCGTCGGTAACCCCTCACTAACGCGCGCAGAAACCCAATTCTTGTATTTTATTAACGGGAATCGTTCGTTGACTTCGTCCATTGTCATGAGTTTCTTTTCTCGGCGTCTCCGATGCGGCCGAGTTGGCATATTCTCAAGGTTGATGGGCTCGCCATCCTCACCAGCTCGCAGAGCTCTGTTTCTAGCATTGTATCGGAAGCAGTATTTCACACCCACAATAATCCTTTTAGTCCGTTAGTGGGCGATCGGCTCCTTCCAACAGACACTGCTTACCATAAGTTTGTGAAAACGACGCCGAATCCTAACGCAACAAAAAACAACAAAGGCGAGCTCGTCGGGCTATTGTTTGAACCTGACGATGTTGATGTCGGCGGCACCGGAGATGCTGATGTTGGGCTGGATGCAAGTGTCGACGACATGACTGGAGTTCCGCTGGGTGAATCGGTCGTTTGGCGCACTTGCAGACTTCGCTCAGCAGCGTTCAAAACCTCTACCAGCACTTCATTCACGAGTATCATGTTCAAATGTAATATTTGTCTGATGAGATCGTGCGGCGCAGGGTAATCCAATCCTCCGGTCACTGCGAGCGGTTGGGCTTTTTCAGGTCAGATAGTGGATCAGGTAGGATTATGGATCGCCACTATCGTGAAAGAATTAAGACTGAATTCGGTTCGCAACTCATTTGTAACTCGTTAGTGATGGAATTAGAGGAAATGGCTAGATCAATTCCGACCGTCTAACGGTACAATGAAAGTGGTTGTGAAGTATGTATGTTGAAGTAAGGGTGGGGATGGATGGGTTTTGTTCGATGGATGAAATCGAGAGGCTGCTTAGCGGGTAAATGAAGGGCGAAGGCTGGAGAAAAGATGGGGGGGCGGCGGCGACAGTGGAACGGGCTATCGTCGAGATAAACCAAAGATGGAAGTCTCTTAATCTTCCTCAACTAGATACTTGGAGAAGACGGAAGGCAGTGAAGTAGAAATCTAAGTATAGATAATAGATACTTCGGTAGATTTGGCGTGACTTTTTTTGTCGACTGATTTTGTTGATACTTTGTAAGTTCAGGTAATACGGGGAAATAACAGCGAATGGGGGCGGATAATTGACGACGGGAATTTCTTGTATTCCTGCGCGAAGCTGTAACCTTGCTCAGGATCTCATTCTCATGCACGTTGAGTGGAGAGAAATAGTGATGGAGGGGTGGGGGAAGAGGATATAGGCAGAAGGGTGGGTGGGAGAGAACAAAGGGAAAACTGGAGGCGACTAGCACTATTGTCCGAATCGGTACTTGTTGCGAGAGTCGTAGCAGCGCGGTGCTGGCGATGAATTGTGATTTGGAATTGATATTGCAACGGTCGCAGCAAGCCGGACGGACGAAGTAGATGCGGATGCAAAGTAGGGGGAGGGTGTGGAAAGGCGAGGGCGTGGAAAGGCGAGGGCGAGGAAAGAGTAGTCAGACCTCTGCAATTTCGATGGATGGGAGTTACTCAAACCCTCGTACTACTTCGTACTAGCCATATGCATGTATCTCGGCTGGTCTGATTGGGTAATTGGCAACAACTCCGGATGCTTCGAGAGGCGTTTCTTTGCACCTGTCGACTTGCATGTCTACTTGCCTGTCTACTTGCCTGTCTACTTGCCTGTCTACTTGCCTGTCTACTTGTCTGCCCACTTCCAAGTCTCTGGTCGGAATTCCTGCAAGTCTCTGGTAGCAAGCATAAGGGGCGAGTCATTGATTGGTCGTGTCGGTCGCGTATCGATCGATGCATTCATCTTGACGTGCTACCCTCCACGCCATCAAACAAAGGATCGATGTTCTTTCTCAGCCTGCTACAATCTGTGAATACGAATTTGATAGCGCTACTTCTAGTTCCCTTCACGTTCTATTCCCAAAACATGAGACACTTGTGCCTTGTGTTTCGCCGTCTTTTGGATTGGTTCCGTGCCCGTCTCCGAATGCGTAGGGGAGGGTTGGCAAGGACGGCATTGTGCATACATAGACTTGGGTGAATGGGACGATGTACGGAAATAATTCTGCCAATCATGACCAGTCGCTGCATATCGACGTTATCTCTAAGTCAATGTCCCGGAGTTATCTAAGACCCTGAGTTGCCCTAAGTTGAGGAGACAGCTTGCAAGACAGATCACAAGCTGCACTACACTACATGTCTAGCTAGGTACATCTCACGTATCTATGCCCTAGTTCAGATGTCAAATGTCACGCACGAAAGAGACATCAATGTCGTCGTCGCATCATCGGTCATTTTTTCAAATCATGAGGTGTTTGAAGCTATCGACCCTTGCCCTAAAAGACTGGGACTCTCTAAACTACAAACGCGTATATACCCTGCAGTGCAGACTGCAGACTGCAGACTGCTGACATCACCCTTTTCTCTCTCCTCCTCCTCCTCCTCCTCCTCCTCCTCTTCTTCCTCCACTAGTCGATGCTAAGTTGTGGGCTTAAGTCAAAATCCTACTGCTTAATGGAATTTACGATGCCCTTGTGTGGCCCTGTGGCAACGCATAGAGGTCATCTAGATTGCATGACCCTGATGAGCAAGAGGGCGAGACACGAAGGGTTTATGGCTCTGCGGGAATAATTTGGATTACCTCCTCAACCTCACCCTCCTCACGGCCCTCACGCCCCTCACCCCCCTCACCCTCCTCACCCTCCTACAATGTAACTCATATACCCAACCCCTCTCTCCATGTATATAGCAGATCTGCACTGTACCTCACTCAGCGTAGCATGGAGGCCCAGAAAAAACCAAGCAAAATCTCTTAGCACAACCGTTCTCCGCAGATTAACGCCGATAAAAGCTCTGTCCCACCTTTTCCTGCATCACGAGTTCTACCCAAGAAATGCCAATGGTTCCGGCCCTCAGGGCTGAGCCAGCAACTCCACGCCAAGGACTTGGAAGCTTTATTTTAACTTCTGATTTGATAGCTGGAATTTGGTCCAGTTCTCTCGTCGGAGAGTCCCATACCCCATAGGCCATGTATTGAGACATTGAAGCATATACTTCAAAGAACTTGTAAAGAAAGAAAAGAACACCCACTGGAAGCTACGCAAAAGACATCGTCATCGGCTCATCGGCTGAACGGCTCCATCTAACCCTAGCGTCGCCTTAGTCACCCGATAAAGACAACCACCCGAGCGAATTTATATCGTAAGAATTGATCATTTGGAAACGCGTGCAGTATCCGTCCAAGGTTGTGGACACACCCATCCTAGAAAATGCCACCTACAGAACTGCCCAAATCGGGCAATCCGCTGTAAGTTTCTATTCTGCAAAGGGAAAGTGGCCATTTGTATTGACGATTTCGCTAGCGTCTTCTTCGATATCACCATCGGAGGTTAGTAGCTCATCTATATCCTGCTGCATCTCCGAATTTCCAAAACCCGAATTCGCATGAGATCTAGTGATCTCTCTCTTTATTCACGTATTCACGTGATACATTTTCTGGTTCAGCCATGCCGTTTTGACTTCATGCCTTTGTGCTCATGGCGTCGACGCATTGAAGTGCGACCTTCCACCTGAAGCAGCATCTACGGTGTCTTCCATAGACTGTTATCATGCAAATTTCTATATTCGTCTACCACCTAACCACACCATCTAACACCATCCAGGAGAGCCACTCGGCCGGATTCAATTCGAGCTCTTCGCAGATGTAGTTCCCAAAACAGCTGAAAACTTCCGTCAATTCTGTACCGGTGAGACGAAAAATAATCTCGGCCGACCACAAGGATACAAAGGCAGCAAGTTCCACCGAATTGTAGGTCTCCTCACCACTAACCCCCCCCCCTCCTTAAACAATCAACCTCTAACCACCACACACATCAGATCAAAGACTTCATGTGCCAGGGAGGCGACTTCCTCAACGGAGATGGCACCGGCTCGACTTGCATCTACGGCCTAAAACAGTTCGAGGACGAGAACTTCACAATCAAGCATACGGAGCCGGGACTCCTCTCTATGGCCGTGCGTTATATCATGTTACCCTGCATGCGCAACTCACAAACCAAAAACTAACTCCCATGCCACTAGAACGCCGGTCCCAACACAAACGGCTCTCAGTTCTTCATCACTACTGTCGCTACCCCCTTCCTCGACAACAAACACGTAGTGTTTGGCAAAGTGGTGGATGGAATGGATGTGGTGCGCAAGATGGAAAATACACGTACCAATGCGAAGGATGCGCCGAACCTACCAGTTGTGATTTCGCTATGTGGAGAGATGTAGATGTAGATGTGGACGTTGAAATACAGAATGCGGAGAATCAAAATTGCACGTTCGCGGTTCTTGTGTGTGGTTCATTCAGCCGTAGTTACAGAAGTTATGCGTTGAGGAGATTGATCATTCATGCGTGTGTGGGGTGGAGGGGAGGTACAGTAATCCGATCTAAACATAACTCTCAACACCCGCGAATACCTGCCCCCAAATTACAGGAACACAAACACAGATCTTAATAGTATTAAGATCTTAGCGTTTGAAGTTAATACCCAATACATTCTATTGCATCCCCCTCTCTCACATCCCCCCCCGCCTCGCTACATCTCCCGTTGCAGAATTCTCCCTGCCCAATCTCAGCGGGTAATTCTGAAACACCACATGGTTTCGCTGTCCCTCCCTCACCTCACCCCAAGTTATAAAATTACGCTCTATATAATCAACTACAATATATCGTGCGACAGACATCCTGATCTCAGCGGGAATGCGAATTGGACGAGCTAATTATTATTTTTTTTCCAACCTGTCGGATAGTTCTAACTGCTGATTTCCCTGCTGTCGAAAAAGGTAAACTTTATTATGTAACTATGTAACTTATGCGAAAGGGGTTTGAAAAAGCTTAACTTGACTTAACTTAACACGTATGTATGTATGTAAGTAAGTTTGTTTGGTTTTGGAGGGATATCAAACGAACGAGGGGGAGAGTGTGTGCACGAACGAACGAACGAACGAACGAACAAACGGACAGGGGAACAATTAGATAGATGGGATGAACATGGGGAAGGAATATATGTGTATGCATATTGCGTGGGGGGTTGGGGTTCGGGGTTCGGGGTACAGTGCTGTATGAGAGATGATGTGCATAGAGTGTTTGATAGGGTAGTAAGTGTTTGTGGGAGCCGATGAGCCGCGAGCAAGTACATACACGCGTAAAATAGGGTAGAAGTGAGAAAGCGATTGTGAAGGGACTGGTTGATAGGTTCTGGGATGTTTCTTTTCTTTATTGGCTTCTTTGTGCTTGGTGCTTCTTGTCCATTCATTCTTTCAAGCTCGGTTGAATCAGTGCTTGTTGCTTCTTTGACTCTTCGAGTACCATAGCCTGGCTCATAGGATGGGGTTGATTCACCCTCAGAACAGCACAGCACAGCACAAATGACTGACCGAATGGCTTCCTCATAGGTGGTACGAAGTGATTCGTCATTCAATCATAACTTTCTATCGCCATTGCTGAAGTCATCAGTGCTGCGTCTTCATCATTTCTTTACAAATTTCAAAGCTTTCCCGGACAATACAGGTCGTTATATAGAACCACGTAATTGTGGATTATTTGTATAATGATTAACGGATTGCTAAAACACTTGGTGATGCATTCAAGTCATGTCAAAATTGCATGCGCTCAAAGGGCGACTGTGTAACAAAAAGTATATTTGAAATATGATAAACTCATCTAGCTGCCGCAAGAACGTGAAAACAGGTGCAGCAGTAGTTATCATGGATAACAATCTAACAAAGGTGGAATGGAAACAGTGAAGGCAAAAACGCCCTCAACTCCAAGCTAAAATGTATACAAAAGAAATTTCCTCCTTAAACACCGAAACATCCCTGGGGGTATCATGAGTTGGAGTTGCCTCGAAAAAAGTCTATATTTATATGTGCCTATCTGGCCAAACGCCGAGCGTCGGAATGAGAGAAGGAAATGTGCGTTCTGCTCCGTAACGAACAATTGTGATCAAAGGAAACCTAGCTATGGTGCGTAGAAGGAATTGGCCGATCTGGGAAAATGTGTTGTGGCTGAGTTTTCTTGCTAAACGGACGCCTCAGAGAATGTAAAGAAGTATGATATATTGAATATGCGATTATGGTTGAAGTGTCTTGATCGGCCGGTAATTCTGCGCTGGAGACTAGTAAGTTCACCGACCGCGAATCTTGGGAGATCGTCTCATGAATGGTTCAACAACCGGGCTTCCTGCCTGATAAACACCTCCCGTTGACCCAGCCGCTGCTGATGCCTGTGTTGCGCTCGCCCTAGTTTTTGTGAGAGTCGTGGTTGAGGTGAACATGCTACGGGTGGTTGAGAAACCAGCTGGTGCAGTTGCGCCACGATAGGCCGTCACCGTGGCATTGGCTGAGGAGCCAGCTGTATAACCGCCAGTTCCAGTAGCAGCAGCACCGCCACCAGAGGCAAAGACAGTGGGTGTGGCCCACAAGTCCGTGGTCGATCGGGTGGCGTATATCTTTTGACTTGCGGTAGGATCAACAACGAAAGGATTGACCATCTGCGACCATTGAGCGTTGTTGTTGTAGTCTTGTGGTGCAACATAGTTGACAGTCTGGGCACCATAACCGGCTTTGATGGCAATATCTGCACAGATTGTGTAACTTTGGTTCGTTACGACATTGCCTTGAAGGTCTAAGGTTGGCCAGTCCCATACCCAGTAGATAGTGTAGTTCTTGTTGACTTTCACATCCGCCGGGATCTGAAAGTCGGTCTGGCAAAGAAGACTCTTACCCGCGATTGCAGATGGGCTGTGAGGATATGCCTTGGCTCTCATTTGTGCAAGTGTCATGCCTTGGACTACCAGTTTGTTCTCTTGGCTTGCGTTTTCATTTCCATCAAGGTAACATTGCATGTCGTCAAAGTATTGAACGGCAAGAAGTCTCCCGCGCTTGTCTCCACCAGTCCCGTCCTTGTTCCAGACCTTGTGAATGGAGTTATACTTGTCGGTAGCTTTTGAGTCCTCGGTGCCATAGATATAGACGAGTCCGCTGCCAAACCCTTTGGTGCTTGTTGGAGTTGACGCCTGCATGGGCTCGGTGACATGTCCATTCTCCGCATATCTGATGGCGACGAAGTCTCCAGCAAATGCAGTTAACTGTGGGTATCCTGGATAAGGAGGAGGGCTGTTTGGTTGTTGTGTATCTCGGCAGATGTTTCTGGAGTCAGGAATGCCCTCGACCAGATTTACATTAGCTGTGAGGTTCGCGCCACCTATTCGCGGGTAAAATCCCCTTGGGTAACCTGGGGTGCCCACAAAAGTTCCGTTTGGCGCGATACGGGTGATTTGATCTGCCCATGTGTGTGCGGAAACTGTGGGAATGGCAGAGAACAAGGCGAGTGATGTTAGGCTGATCGCCGTTGAAAATGCAGAGACCATGTTGAAAGCTTTACAATTCCAGGTTCTGCGTGTTTGTGCCTTTGAAATAACGTTCCCTTGCCTGCAAGGGCGTATTGATTCGGATTCGAGGTTTATGTGCTGAAAGTGACCTTGAGCTTGAAACCCAGATTTGGTTTGCGTGTGAAAAAATTAAGAAAAGTCAGTTAAATAGATGGGAGACCGAGATTTATTTATGATTCGCGGCCAGCGTGAACATGGTCATCAGCACTGCTGAACAATAACAATGAATCAGTAACAGATAATGTGAGCAAAGAAAACCTGTTGGTTGTAGAAATGAATCAAAGAAAGAAAGAGTATTCTTAGAACAGAACAATAGATAGATAGAAACAAAGTAGGTGAATTGTAGGTGAATAGAAGACAATAGAAGACAGTTGAACAAGAAACGATCAAAGGAGGGGTCGATGCGAAAAGGGAAAGAAATTTGTTAGGAAAAGTTCTATGTTCGAACAGAGACTTTTCTTTGTACTGTCGTCTCTCACCGAGAGATGGAGCGATGAATTAAGTCAAATGGACTGAGTCTGGTTAGAGAATTGCAGTATCTTGTGACAGACTGAGTGGCGACTGGTGCAAAAGAGAGCGGACTGACAAAGACCGGGGTGGTCCACGAGTCTTTGAGATGTCAGAAGTGTTTCTTATAAATCGAGAATGGAGTAATGAAAGTAATGAGATTGAACATGGAGAGCAAATAATTGGCCGACGGAGGACGTTCTGCATTTCTAAAGCAAACTAGCCATGCTAGATCTGTTGGATGCGTGGAGATGGAGTGGGCGGGCCACGGCCACCACGGACGAATCCAAGAATCCAGACCCTATCGACGGTCCCATGGATGAACATTCTGATGTTGGAAACAATTGAAGCTTCCGGTTCCCACAAAAGTTGGACTAATTATGCATGCAAGACGGCCGCCGAAGCTCAGAATCCGAAATTACTCGCGGAATTACTTTTCACGGGGTTATGCAGGGGCTTTTCGCGGGTTTTCGTGTGGTTCTGTTGAGAATCCCCAATCCGTTGCCTCGTCGCCAAGGGCCCAAGGACGTTTTGGCGTAAGGTCGTTTCGTCGTTTCGTCGTTTCGCCGTTTCGTCGTTTGGACAATTCGCAATTGTCGAGTCGCACGGTCTGTGGAACGGTCCAAGTTGTACAAAGTAGTTCTAGTCATCCAATCGATCACAGCCAATCATCAATTTCCACCATGGCCAACATGGGAATTTGAAATCGGGCTTCAGCCGCCAACCAATTGAAATGTCTACCCGCGATCCCATGTTGTCCCACGATTGCCCATGTAAATAGGTACGGCTGGTCACAAAGTCGGATGGATGGATGAGGCGATTCATTGAGAAAGAGGCCGAACATGCGCGAAAGTATGGCTATTTTCTTCCCAGAGACCTGGTCTTCTCCATCCTCACATAATCGCAACATAAACGCCGACCAGCTGTGTCACCCTGTTCACGTCGCTCAGATACTCCGCTATAGGCTTTGGATACTCCGCTATACGCTTTAGATGCCCCGCTATACGCTTTAGATCCTCGCGACTGTTTCCTGTAGTTTGTGTGCAGCAATTCAAGTCAAAGAAGTTGGCATCAAAGACTCAGGACAAGCAGTACCTTCATTGGTAACGTTTCGCGAGCAATGCAGAGCCACCATAGCGTCCACATAGACGGACAGTAGCCAAAGCATCAAACGAACAAGAGACACAACAGACGCATCTTAAGGATCCTAGGACGATATTGAATGTTCGATATTTGGTGTTTGGTGTGTGGTGGGTGGTGGGTGGTGGGTGTTTCATGTAACTTAACCTTATCTGATTGTCGTCCGTTTGAACTTCTGCAACGCTAATGCGCCTTTCTTGCTGATCGGCAAAAATTGAGTCCCGTCCCCCGCCACAGCCATGGTTTCAAAAATCTCGCAGAAAAGCTACCGTATCTATCATGTCCTTATTCCCAAGGGAGATCATGATGTCACTCACAGCCGCACCTTCTCGTCCATCATATATGAAGTGAAGTTGTATGTTCTTCATTCCTTTCTACGCTTGACACCTCCCCCACCTTGAAATAGTAACTTCGAAAGCTCCACGGATTTCCGCAGCCCCAACGACCCCAACGACCTTATAGGGCGGTGCTAAGAGATAAATCCTTCCGCCCTGCAGACAGGTCTGACCTTCTTGAATGTCGCTCAGTCCAACGGGACCCACTACACACCTGATACGTCGTCGCGTTTCGACAGCTGTTACTCGGGTTCATATTACACACTCCAGATCTCACGTGGTCTCGTGGTCGCTCATCTGCTTAAATGGTCCTACCAGATCTTGTCCTTCAACCACCGATAACCCTATCTATAGAAGTAGCGCCGCAGAAATCGAGCCATGTCAGGCCTTCCAACCACAAGCTTTGTCAGCCGGCGGGTGAATCCTTCAACCTTTATGGTGACTGAAGATGATGACTTCGGAGAACAGCCATATATATATATTAAGCTATACGCCAAATACATCGTTATCACAGATTCCGGCTGCAACCAGCCTAGGAATAAAGATGTGCAGATCAGTTCACTTCGTCAATACATCGAGGAATATCCCATTTCTTGTAATGACAATGCAATCCTGAACCCGGGGGGGGAGGGGGGAGAGAAGTCCTATATAATAATTTGCAGTCACTGCCACTATGATCACATCCTCGGTCTTCCTCAATTCCTCTCATCGCATCCTACCATTGTAGCTTCAGAGCTCGGCAAACCATTCATTCTTCAGGATCTTCCCGAACACTCTCTGTGCAAATATCTTGACATGCCAACTCCTAGATACGATGTCTCTCATTGGGCTGGCCAATTCGAATATTTCTCGGAGTCAAATACACATTTTCGCATTCAGTTCCTGCAGATTCCGGGTCACACCCCTGAGTAAGTTGGTTCATTTTTACTATGTTGGGGGACTTTGGCTGCGTAAGAAATCAACACTCGATCAGCGGTTGCATCAAGTCATGGAACTGCTTGTGACAGAAGTGTAGATTTGTTGAGAGTGAGATGTATAATCACACATCCTGTATACTTCATCAGTGTGTACACTAGTACGTCAACCAACTTCAAATTTCTAGTCACAGATTTGCTGAATTCATTATAATGGATTACGTGTCTGATGTTTCAAGTGGATATCCGACAATTGAAATTTATACGCCTGTTTATTCAAGTGGATTTGGACAATGAGAACTCATATATCTAATCATTCAAGCAAAATCTAAACATTTGAGAATTCAAATATATACTTGCCAGAATAGATATCTCAAAAGTATACATTCGGTTGGATATGAAAGTCTTGAAGTTGGTCGAGGAACTCGTGCACACACTGGTGTTTGAATGAAAAAGAGTACTTGAATTTAGAGATTGAAGTTCGGCGCATGAGGTACAGCGCATATAGGTGTCCCTTACTTGCATTTCCACTCCACAAGATCGTGAAACTGAGAGAATACTACAGCCCCCAAGCCCTTTTCAAGATTCTCAATCTATATATACGAAGTAGCCAGAACTAATGCTGATACATCGACGTAGCTCTCTTGCATGGTATGACATCGATGAACACTACCTGTACATTGGCGACACTTTTTATACGCGACAGCGATCGCCACCTATTCCCGAGCTCCCTAGCGATTCCGGGCAAGTTCCTGATCTTCCCAGTACCCAAGCGGCCATAATATTCCCGGAGGAAGGGGGCAACTGGGTCCAGTATATGACATCTCTTAACCTCCTACGGTACTTTGTCAAGCATCGGAATGCGGAGCTCGAAAGACAACACAGTGGGACTGATAGTGCAGCGCCGAGGGTGCTCCTTGCCTGTGGTCACTTAACATATGGTGCGGATGCAGAGGCGATGATCCTAGAAGTGCAGGAATTGTTTCAAAGAATAATCGCAGGAAAAGTTGCTGTAAGAAACAGTACGGAGAAGAGAGGGATCATTTATGATTATTGGCTGGAAAGTGACGAGTCTTGTTATGGAGTTACGGCCCCTCGTCACCTTGCTGAGGAGGCAAGGAAACATTTTCATGGAAACGCCAAATAGCCAAGATGGGACCCTTTCTCCCAGGAATTGAGATAGTGGGCAACGGCCAAGTAGCACCTGCTAAGGATGAAAGAATAGTTCTTGTGACGACCTCTACAAGCTTGGAAGAACAGACTCATTTGAGACAATGTTTATAATTGCTTGGTGTAATAACTTAGCCATATGCTGTGCAAATGAAAGATCCCGTTGAAATAACATGTTCTACTTGTAGTTTCTTGCATACCCGGCAGCCTATTGGCATTGATCCTATACCATCCAGCCGTCTCTCCACAGGAAAAAGTAACCTACAGGCAAGAGACATTGGCATGAATTCCGTATGCGTCTCCATGCTTGTGACTTTCAATTTACCCGGGAAGTTCAATAATCAAACATATGCCAACCTCGATCCGAGAGGACCGAGTATTTTAGATGCAGAATGTACCCCGCACTTTCTAACACATTCACGCGGTCGGCGTGCCTCGCACGCCGACAATGCTGTGTAATTCTCCGCCATCAAAGCGATGTTGTGTGGTCAGAAGGGTTTTTGTCGCGAATATTGAAACTCGGATTATTTTTGTTCCATGGAAATGGTGTTAATATTACTTCACATGCTAGCAGGGCTTATAAGAAGCACCGAAACCCCTTTCCACTGTCTTTATATACTCGCACCGGTAGGAATTTGTGCTTGGAAAATTTTATACCGAGGTCATCATCCTTTTTCTACTAATGGCCCTTGCTCGGGTTTTTACAGGCTGCCTTCCTATGCCAACCAACACCCTGGCGAATCTTCCCGCGAAGTCAAAGAGTACTGAATAATGCTTTTGCACTGCACCATGAGTGGGCTTCATCCTTAGCGGTTCGACATCTCCCATCTAGAAGAGTACTCAAACCCCAAAATCCCTAGGAATATCTGGTGCCTTTGCATGGGGTTTGGGTTTCCAGACAAGTATGGCGAGGCTCGGGGCTCAGTGAAATCCAAGGGTAACCCCCGTCAGTAACAATACTGTGGCTTACTGTAGCTGATTCTTTTTTGCCTATTCTATACTAGGGCTTTTGATGTCTGCGCAACTGACGAGATTGTCAAAAACTTTTAGTGTTTTTTGTCGATTGAAGAGGTTGATATAATTCAGGAATTTAAGAGTTTTGTAGTATAAAAATGGTTATAGGAAAATACTTGCACAAATTTTTCGTACTAAGTATACTCAAACCGGATATTAGGAAAGTTGTTAAGGAGGATCTGCTATAAAGTCGGTGTTCGATTTCCAGTGTAAGAAGGTTGCGCGGACTTTAAAATTATAGCTTTCAATGAAAGCCATCATGACAGGGCAGCTCCTCCACGGACTCTGGACCCCGGGTTCCATTCCAAGACCAATCCGGAGAAGAGGCCAAGCTGGATTCACGAATGACACGAATGACACGAATGACACGAATCACACTTGTGAAGTCATGCTTTTCTAGGCATAATCGGTTTTCCCGACGCTCAACTATCTCGACAACTTGGAATTATCCACTGTAAGAGACACTCTGAGTAGCTCATTCCAAGATCCTTCTTGTGCAATGAAGGGCCGTTGATGTTGTCACGATGTTGACCGACAGAAAAGCTCTTGACGATATATATCTGCTGAACGAAAATGGAGTGCGCCATAAAACGCCTCACAAATCAGCCCCAATATTAGCTGTTGTGCCATGACACCCTATTGATTCACCGGTCAACGCTTGGGCGACCACCAAAAAATTTGACAGTACGAGGCGGTTACTGTAGACAATGAATCATGAATAATGAGGATCTCGGTACATGGGGGGAATGCAGTGGTTCTTGCTTCACGACTCCTTGCACAGTTGATGAGCGTACAAAGTAGGGCGTGCACCAAGGCGTGAACCAAGGCGTGAACCAAGGCGTGAGTGAGAACAGATAATGGTCCGTAACGGTGAAGTTGAGTTGGCAAAAGACTCGGAGCGGATGTACCTTCCTCCCAGAGCAAGCCTAGCACGATTTAATTTGCAAAGGCGGCACAGAACGAGTAGTGCAGTGCGTAAGACGAGAAAGCCTAACTATTCAGGCCGCGGACTTACTCCCCGTGTCTTCTCTTCCTTTTCCCGTCCTTTTCTCTTTCTTTTTTTATATCTTCCTTTAGAGATCCCGGAAGCAAATCTCGCTGTCCGTGGTCTGGTTCAAGTCAAGCTCTACTTGGTATGCACTGAGGTACGAGGTCCTTCGACTCGGATATACCTCTTGTACTTCATCACCACCGCGACCGCCTACGTACTTCCGTACCGTGTGGAAGCACGAGTAATACCCGAGCGAATTGCCAGGTGGGTTTCAGACATCCACAGCGCTTCCCCACGATATTGGGAAAAAATTACTTCTCGCGTGTCACGACAGAAGAACAGCTTTCCGTTCGCCCTTGGTCCTCAATTCACCTCAAGACATACATACATGTTGGATATCTATATCAGCTGTTCTACCACACTCCTCTGCTCCTTGGCTCCTCTGCTCCTTGGCTCCTTGGCTCCTTTGCTCCTTTTCTATCATAGCAGTCCGGTACAATTTATCACACATGCCACACATGCCACACATGCCACACATACCACACATACCACACATACCACACATACCACACATACCACACATACCACACATACCACACATACCACACATACCACACCAATCCAATTCACGCCACTTTGATGCATCTTTTTCTTCCTAATGAGTCGAAGCCTGCAAGCCTGCAGTGTGACAGGTGAAAAAAAGTAACCGATTATCAAACTTGCACTAGACCTGCACCACCACACCTCATCCAGACAATCCCCCCATCCCCCCCCATCCTCTAAAAGCTCAAGCGCAGCTCGTCCAGAAAGGCCGGGGTTGCACTCAGTCCACCCCCCCGGTGACTTTTCTCCAATCCCAGTCTCGCAAAGTCGATCAGAACTACTGGATTCCTTCCAAAGGTCCACAGACGCTTCCCCACACCCTAAACTTCTAGGTCGAACATCCTTCTCTCAATCATCAACCATTTCTCTCTACTGTCAGCAGTCCAATCCCCTCGACTCGATCCGCCTCGACTCGATCCGACTCGACTCATACCCCATCTCTATATCCCTCCCGTGTTACTTCGGTTCCCGACCAAAAACACGTGCTGAATTACACTGGCACAGGTTATTCTGCTCAGCTTTTCACCTGCGTGAGAGCCTTCAACCTCCAATAGGCATGCCGGTTTCCAAACACCAAAATCCGGTGATCATTAACGACTTCCTTCGAAGACATCGTCAAATACTTCTATATCCATAACCATCCGCCGACCTGACGACCACTCTCAATCCACCATGGCCATCGCCATGGCCTGGCACAAACCCGACAATGTCGCTGGCTCGTCGGCGCCTGCCATAATGATAGGACTGTTCGTCGCGACTGGGGGGCTTTTATTTGGGTACGACACAGGGTGAGGTCGATCAACATACTTCCCAAGTCAATTAATGCTGATGATCATAAAGCGCAATATCCGGCATAATGGCAATGCATGCCTTCCGAAAACAATTCTCGACTGGTTACATTGATCCGACCGACAACGAACCATCAGTGACGCCGGGCCAATCTTCGCAAATCGTAGCAATCCTCAGCGCCGGAACATTTTTCGGATCATTGTTCGCGGCTCCGTTGGGCGATAATCTTGGTCGACGAATCTCCCTCATTGTTGCTGTGGCTATATTCTGTTTTGGGGCTGCGCTTCAGACTGCTGCGATGCATATTCCCATGCTTATTGCTGGAAGGTCGGTCGATCGATCGAATACCTGGTCCAATGGTAAGAGAAAAAGGCTGACTTTGAGTCTAGATTTTTCGCAGGTCTGGGTGTTGGAATTATATCGGTTCTCGTTCCTCTTTATCAATCGGAAATGGCGCCAAAATGGATTCGTGGGACTCTGGTATGCGCATACCAACTCGCTATTACTTGCGGAATTCTTCTTGCCGGAGTTGTCAACATATTCACGCAAACCATTGACAATCCGAGCGCCTTTCGCATCCCTCTCTCCATACAATTTGTCTGGGCGGGGGTTCTCTTCCTTGGTCTCGCTCTTCTACCCGAAACTCCTCGTTATCTCATCAAGCAAAATCAACATCACGCTGCTGCCTTGTCCTTAAGTCGCCTCCGTCGGCTCGATATTACACACCCTGCTCTAATCGAAGAATTGGCTGAGATTGAAGCAAATCATGCGTATGAGTTGAGTCTAGGTCCTTCAACATACAAAGACATCTTCCTCGGTTCGCCGCATCTTGGACGTCGGCTTTTGACTGGTTGTGCCCTTCAAATGTTACAGCAACTGACTGGATGTGTACGTGTAATATCCTTCCTTCCTCCATTGTCCACAAAGCTAACTGTGTATGAAACAGAATTTCATCTTCTACTAGTGAGTTAGAATGCTTATATATCGCTTCTATGAATATGGATACCCCTAAACTTTCCATGTTTTCCTTCAAGAAGACGTTTACTGATGCACTCCAACAACTAGTGGCACTACCTTCTTCAAGAACGTCGGCGTCTCATCGCCATTTGTCATTCAGCTGATTACCAATATTGTAAATACCGTGTCCACTCTCCCCGGAATGGTCTTAGTAGAGTCACTGGGCAGACGACGTCTTCTCATGTATGGCGCAGCTGGAATGGCCCTCTCCCATTTCCTCATCGCTTCTGTAGGAACCGCGGTACCACAAGCAGAAGAGCGAGCTGCAAATATAGTGCTCATCGTATTTGTTTGCTCCTTCATCTTCTTTTTCGCTTCTTCTTGGGGACCGGTTATTTGGGTCGTCACATCAGAAATCTACCCACTTAAGGTTCGAGCAAAGTCCATGTCTGTTTCTACAGCTTCGAATTGGCTCTTGAACTTCGCCATAGCCTACGGTGTACCTTATTTGATCAACGAAGGACCAGGATACGCAAACCTTCAAGCTAAGATATTTTTCCTCTGGGCGAGCTTCTGTGTTATTGCCTTTGTTTTTGTATGGGGTATGGTCTATGAAACAAGCAAAATCAGTCTTGAACAAATTGACGAATTGTACGAAAGAGTCGACCATGCCTGGAACAGCACCAACTTCCAGCCTAGTTGGAGTTTCCAGGAGATGCGTGATGAAGGGGTGTCAGCTAGCGGGATTCAGCTACAACTCCAACTCGCTACACAGGAAGAGCCCCGAAGACGGACAGGCACGAGTGCGAGTGCGACAGGAAGCGAGGGGACGATGTCAGAGGAAGATAAAATTATTGCGGGAATGGGTGATGTGGATTTAAGTTATTAATGACACCATTTCGGGATTGGGATATTGTACTTCAGCGTGGAGTTCTTTTTGCAAAGGGAGTTTGGAGGAATCGGGTGGGATATGAAATAACCTTGGGCGGGACATTTGGGGATTATTTATCGTCGGCGAATTTGGTTCTTGTCTTGAGGTTTATATGGCTAAATGTCCAAGCCATGGAGGAACATTTTACTATACCATGATTTTTATTGATTGGCCATCTAGGATCAGCTGGTTCGGCCGCGGGATGCTATTCTATACTTGATGCTACCTACTACGTGGCCATCAACAGATGCATTACGGAAGAGATGTGTTCAGTATACTTACGTAGATGAAACGAATCACTATGCAATTTTACATTTATTGTATTTGATAAATGTGCGCCACCTTAGGATAAATTTGCGAATGATGATATTCGGATTTCCTAAACGGTCCAGGATATTCATAGGAATATATTATGTATATATAGTAAAATAACTAGCTTGAGTATACCATTCCAAATACTCTAGGACATTCGTTCGAGGCCCATTGTATATATCTAGTAAAGCAAATAACCAAGCTTTGTTGTCTTAAACCTTCTAGACTATTCGTCTTGCACTTGTTGTCCATGTCACGTAGAGCAAGCAACTAGGCTCAATTGTCCCAGATACGTTCGGACATCCATTAGACTACATTGTGTATATCTAGTAAAGCAAACAGCTAAGCTGTGTTGTCCCAAATCATCTAGACTATACGTCCTGCACCTGTTGGCAATGTCAAGTAGAGCAAGAAACTAATCTGCAACTAATCGTAAAGCAATATCAATCAAGCAAATATCAAAATCCCCAAGAAACCACCACCAACTTCGATTCATTTGGAATTTTGGATCAAGAACTTCAATTTCTTGGTTCAAAGAAGTTGGTCAATGTCTCTTGTCGTTTACAACCCTTTCCTTTAGCTTGAGAATGAGTTCTCTTCCTAGAGACACGACTTTCAGGTTAAGACTTCTCGACTTCGTTCGTAGCCCCACCATTGATATCCTTATCTGCAATATATCAGCACATACAGTTCATTTCACTGGGAGAGTTCAACCTTGCCATAGCCCAGTTTTCCCGATGAAGATGGCCCAGCGGAAGTCTTTGATGGGAGGTCTTCCTCGATCAGACATCCCATTTCCTTCACATATTTCACCATAGCATCTGCTAGTTCATTATTGTTTTCATCGTCCTCTTCGGCATCGAAACGTCCGCGCCGCATTCCAGATACGTCTCAATGGCCTTGCCATCCTTGCTAGCAAATCTCAAAAGTCTATTCTTTCTCTTCCACTCTTTTGTTCGCCCCTTGGCTCTCTCGGCATTCGCACGATAATGAACTGTAAATTTGCTAAGATAGCTACTTTGTTTTTTCTCGTAGGAGTCTTTGATTTCCTTTCGATGGGATGCCTTGTAGAATTTCGCATCCAGTCGCTTCCTCTCCTTTTTCTCTGTTTCGGTATACGATAGACCCATACTCGAAGTTGGTAGAATCTGACGTCTGGTCTCTCTGGGAACTGGCTCGATCACTCAGTCTTCTAACCACTCTATAAGTGTCATCGCTGCCGGTAACCCAGATGGTATAGACGGCTCCGGCTTAAATCGAAGCCATTCGCTGAACATGTGGGTTTCTGAAAACAGTCGAATCCCCAGTCTCTTACTGCTTTTGGGGTCGTCTTCATATTTGCCTGTTCCAGCCCCTTGTGCATAGAAATGACTGCGAACAAGCCCTGCGAGTTCCAGTTGAACCTCGATGTTTCCCGTCTTGTCGGCCACTGCAAACATATCAGTATATACAATTGAAACTCTAGAGGGCATCGGATTTTACCATTGTAGATATTGTGCTCAATAACACTTTTGCTTGAGAGGCGTGAGCAACAATGCGAACGATCGAAGTCTAACAACTAAACCTCCATTCTTCTTCGTATGGATTTTGCATGTCCTTCCATCCTGGATACTCTTGTATATTTACAGCTTCTTGTTCGAACACCTCTTGGTCATTTTGGTCGGTATGATTGAGTATTTTCTGCACAAATTGTTCTTGGTTCATCTCTTTTCGAAGATAATGAACCATTGAAGCAGTAAATTCTCGAGATGTTACGCCAAGGAAGAAGCCCAGCACTCGCGGAGGAATATAAGATTGCCAGAGGTGAGTCCAAGTCTAAGGCGAAGAACGCAATAGCGAGGGCCCAGATCGCGCATACCTCGACACGTAGCAAAGTCCCTCGTAGAACATCGGAGAAGCACACCGGGCAGACAGTCAAAGAAAAAGCAGTTGAAATCGGCGAGCAAGTGGGTGACGAATTGGAGAATGTAGTGATGTAGAGAAAGACGAAGGAGATTTTGGACCTTTTTGTAGATGTTAGACAATGTTGAACCCTCTTGAATCTTAGCAACGGCGATGGAATATTTAGTGGAGGCTGCAAAAGATATATCACCGAATTAGGTGAAGTCTTTCAAACTTCAATAAATGCCTTTGATTCAAAAAAATTACAGACTTTTATTGATCTAATTGGATCAGTAGAATACGTTTACAAAACACAATACCTTTTATGTATTATACTGGAATCATTCAAATCTCCATAATATAAAACATTTCGAGGTTATTTGCAATTCTTTAGCGATAGCTCTTTTAACCCCTCACTGAAGAAGTTGTAAGTATAAAATTGTAGGTGAAAAATTGATAGCCTACACGCTTGTGTTCCATCAAAGTGCCTCGAATGCCTCTGTGCTTGTATTTTGGCTGGTGTCTTTTGTCAATTCAAGGGCTTGATTCTGGAGCAAGAGGCGCATGTCTGCGTGGTAAAAATAAAGCATTTATCATTGAACAGAACATTGAAGTTATACCTTAATCGTATCATTGCAAGAAACTTCCATGTCGGCTACTTTACAAAGCAATTCCAAGAAAAACCAAAAGAACACCCCGAATCCAGCCCAATTGCAAAAGCGACTACACTAGATCTCAAGCGACGGTGTCTGGCCCTTGACACGTCCAATGACTTGACTGGCAGCATACTTGGGGATAACCTCATCATCGTGCAACATCTCGAACTCTTCAGTTGCATCTCTACCCATGAAGTTCATAAGAGCTTGTGGTCCACCTGGGTGCTCATCCAACCAGTTGGTCACGTCCATAACCACGCCCTTGACGACTACCCACAGGTCTTCCTTGGTGTTGTGTTTGGCGACCTCCTCCATGGTGTACTCCTTTTCGGGTACCTTGAATTCCGATGGTTTGGTTGGCTTGCTGACCTTCCCTGGATCAGACGAATCAGCTGCATTACCCTTCATCACAGGGCCGGCAGATGTTTGAGATTGCTGGGCTTGCTTATCGCTTGTGCCAGTCTGGTTTTGGCTGTCCCACTCGACGGAGATTTTGCCTGGCTGCGAGGGGTCGATGTGCAGGGAGATTTGGCCAAGACGCGAGGAGGCACCAAGGTTGCCCTTGAGGGCGTTTTGGAAGAGGTAGTTGCTAGCGGAGTCACCGGCAACGCGTCCGTAGACAACACAGCCGAGTAGCGAGGAACCACCAAGACGGTTAGCACCATGAACACCTCCGGCAAGCTCACCACAGGCGAAGAGACCCTCGAATGGTTTGCCCTCTTGGTTAAGAATTTGTGCTTTGTCGTTGATTTCAATACCTCCCATGGTGAAATGAAGAACAGGCTCCATGACGGCAACGTGGAAATCGTCATTAATGTCAACTGGTCCATTGTGGAAGAACTTCTTGCCATACGGATCCTTCTTTTTTCCATCAGCGATCTCGTTGTAGGCTTTGAATGTGCTCTGGAGGTGTTCTGGTGTGCATCCGATCTCCTTTGCGAGTTCTTTGCCGGTCATCTTCTTCATGAGACCACGGCCGGAGTAATGGCGCGTATGGAAGTCAAGAACATTTGATGCTTTTGAGTTGAGGATAAGACGGACTGGGAAGAGTCCCTTGTCCTTCTCCTTCCACATCTCACCAGAGACATAATCTCTGTGACCGAGTTCATCACAGAAACGATCACCTGCACCATTCAAGAGGAGACCACCTTCACCACGCAGCGCCTCAGCGGCCAAGAACTTCCACTTAGACCCAGGGTCTTTGGGATCGACGAGACCTGTAGGATGTACTTGGACCTTATCCATATCGATTCCGTTACCACCGATAGCCATGACCATCTTCTGACCATCACCAGTGGCATGCACACCGTTGGTAGACGCGAGGTCAAAGGTGTCCGGCCTCCACTTCTTGAGCAAAGATGTTTCTGTGAAATCAGCGGCATATCCTCCAGTTGCCAAAACAACAGGGCCTTCCACAGAACAGCTCTCCCCGTTGAATTCGTATGTAACACCATTAATCTTGTTTCCTTCTTTGTTCAAGCCTGTTACTCTAGCCTTCTTGATGATCTGGACGCGTTCTGGCTCTGTTTCAGCGAGCTCCTCCAGTCTTTGCATCAAGGCATATGTGATAGCCATCCCGGGGAATTTCGCATCATGTCCACGGTGAGTTCTAGGCTGAGAGTGACCACTGGTTTGAATTAGTCAATGGATCTTGCGCGCAGAATCGGCGGTACGAAAAGACTCACCCTAATCTCGACACCAACGTCAAGTCCAACCCAAAAACATCCTGCAGCCACTCCACAGCAGCCGCGGACTTGTATGTGAGAACTTTGATTAGGTCCGGTCTCGCCTTGTCTCTGGCTGACTTTATGGTATCATCGTAAAATTGCTTCACGCTATCTTGAATTTTTTGGTCGACCTGGGTCCGCGTGAGTGCGCCATTGATTCCGGACGTGGCTTTTGTTGAATTGCCCCCGAAGAATCCTGTTTAAACGCCAATTAGACCATGTCTGAGGTCAAGGGATAGTCCAGGAGGGTATGGTCAATGTCTAGAGCCAGTTCGGACACTGGAGGCGGCAGAGAGCTCCAGGACATCACCAACAACGACGCACAACATCAAAAATTGCTTACCTTGCTTATCCAGAACAACAACATTGCCACCGGCAAGATAAATGGTATGCGCTGCACTCAAACCGGACACTATCACCTTGTAAGCTGTATTTTCGGGAAACTGGGAACGAAGCCATCAACATACGACCGCCGCCGACAACAATCACTCTCGGAGTCATTTTGATATAGTATGAAGGAGGAAAAGGATATGCAAATGCGATTCAAAGGATTTGTAGGATAAAAAGACGAGTATGAGAAGTCCAAAGTGACAAGTTGGGGATCTTGTGGTTTTGTGTTTGTTAGGCGTAGCGCATATCCGCTGGAATGGATGCCGAGGTCCCATGGGGCGGATATCCTAGTGTGGAACTAACTCCTGCTAATTAGAAAACATGTGATGCTGATTGGCTCAAAGGATTGGACTTCTTTACGTCAGCGTGCAAGTATGGGGAAGACGAAAGCCAAAACCCGCAATCGGCAATTCCTAGTGAAAGATGGGGTGGGCTTTACGGATTTGGAGATCTTGAACAAATTTGCAGAACTGCGAATATTGCAATTGAATGATCGGCCAGTCCCAACGACGGTTTCCATGGCATTCACATGGTTTGGGAAAACCAAAGGATTCAAACAACCGTCTGCTGCACTACCTAGGTACATCCTTTTAGATCGTCACGAGTCAGCTCGAGATTTCTTACATGTTGAAGTAAGCGTACGGAGTAGTACCGTTTCCGTGCAGAGCACTCAAGATCAAGCATGTGAAAATGTCGGCCAACAGCGCTAAGCCCCACAATGGCCTGACACTCGTGATAACTCCAGCTTCTCTGTACAAGGTTCTTCTTGTATGTGTGTGTGGATGTGTGTGTGGATGTGTGTGTGGACGCTGTGGATCGGCATGTGATATATTGATTCAAGCCTTCAAATGTCAAACCAATACAGTAAATAGCTACCTAGATGACAACGAGGCCCAAAGGATTGGATGGATGTAAAGATCATTGAAGCTCCTCAAAGAGATTTCTATTTGCAGAGCAGATCTACAGTATAGAACCAAACGAGTCGGACTATCCAGGCATGAGAAACCGTGACTTGGGTTACGAATACGAAGGCAGTCCTCCGATGATAGCAGGTTCCTTACTTGAACAGAGGGACCTTAGTAGGTACTATACATGTCTGTTTATTGTCACAAAGTCTGCTTTGCTTCTGAACACTTGTTGCAGGTCGAAACGTATCACACTCGCCATTCCCGAACGAGAACATTGCTCTCACGTGTGCTTCACAAAACGGGCCTCCACTCATTGTGTCATCCCGCATTCTGCTCCAGCCAATCAAGGATTTATGCAAGTACAATAAATTCCGTGTCAACCATCATGAAGTGCATACTTCCTATATTTTATTCCTTAATAGCATATTCCACGGCAACAATCATACGCAGAGAAACTCGAGGACCCCTATTCAATAACGATCTTGGACCGGCCATGCCTCCAAAGTCCGAACCCAGCTCTGATCCCGTTGGCGGAGGTGATACGATTATCTTATCAGACGTTCTAGGCAGAGATCGCAGTATCAATGTATTTGCGGGGTTCACCAGAGATATCGCATCCATAAGTGAACGACTTGCTGATTCAGGTCAAAACACTACTATTCTTGCTCCTGTTAACTCTGCAATAATGGGTTTGCCCCAGAAGCCCTGGGAGAACCCCGCAGAGTATAACAGTCTTGGCGCAAATGCATATGAGGGCCAGGATGGGGAAGAAAGGGCGCATAAGAACCTACGCAGGTTTGTGGAGGCGCATATCGTACCGGCGAGTCCATGGAAGGAGGGAGAGAAAGTAAAGACGTTGATTGGAGATGAAGTTTGGTGGGAGAGCAAAGATGGTGTAAAACGAGTAGGCTTTCACATATAACTAGCCGGTCAGCGCTAATCAAACCCATGGCAGTTACAACCTGGTGATATTGAAGTGTCAAGCATGGCTGGCGATGTGCACAACGGACAAGTTTGGATACTGAAGAAGGTGAGGAACTATGCTTGAGGAAATGTATTCGGGGATGGGCATTGGTTAGTTCCACTCTCTTAGGTCAAGCATCAGCATAGAGCTATGGGCCAAAGCTTCTAAGATTTGCATGACAAAAAATAGTTCCTTGCTTGAAGGACTTGCTGGGTGATTGAGAATATTCATGGCTTGTTGAAGCCATAGATATTCGGGTTATTCATCTTTTGACTACGGTGGAGGAAGTTATCCTGTCCTAGTAGACTTTGCCCAGCGTATTACGGCTACAAGATAGCAGCTAGATGCTCCTAAAGCTCGGCATACTGTAGATATTTAGTTGCAGAATATTTTACGATAATGATAGCCCTATGATCTTTCAATACAGTAATTCTTAAATCCCGAGGAAATGTTAACCGATGAGCAGAGGTTTGATGCTGACCGATTTTACAATGATGTTTAGAGAAACTCGGTGGATAGGTAGTTGCTGCTGAATAATTGTTTTCCCTTTTTCACTATATGCCTTTATTATCTTTGGGAGTTTGGTTTTCTTTGTATTGAACCAGGTATTTCGTAGATAGCAGACAGGGAAGTAGAGCACTATTTCGGAATATAGACAATATATCCCTAGCCCCAAGTCCTCCAAAGACTATAAGTACGGAGGTCTATTGTCAATCCAGAACAGCAGGCATCCAAGTATACAATTAGAAGCTGCCGTAGATAGATAAAAGCTTTCTGTACCTGCCAAAGATATTAGTTAGTCTGGCAGTCCAATACAGGCTCAGTCACCGGCAAAGCCAGTATAAGACTGTGAACATTAGAAAAGCGGATTAAGAAAGAGCTCACCAAATATTTATAATTACTAGTAGTACTAATAGAAGATCGGAATATTAGAAAGAAAACTAACAATGTAACTTCTTGTAAATAGTTTTATTGAGAGCTTTCTTGTAGATAGTTTAAGGAAAGGTTTTGTTAGAGATTTAGAAATAAAGAAGCTGTTATAACCAACGACTAAGGGACCTTATGCTCAGATATTATCGGATCGATCTAGCAGTCAACCTTGTAGAGAAGGCAGGCGGAATTTACCGGCCCGGTACACTAGGGGAAAATCATCATTGCGATCACTTGGGAAATTCTCGCACTCAAGCGACGATTCGCAACGCAATCTAGCTCCCGTTTACCAGTACAAGACCTCGAAAAGCTTCACCATTGGAGTGCGACATACTTTCCGGGATTTAAGGCCTAAACTTACTTCTATGTGACGACATCAGGGCTTGTTACTCCATTGCGCCGGAGCTCAAAGCCTTGCGTGTATCGTTAAGAAAGCTCGTCAGTACTTTTCGGGTTTTCCTCTATTTCATGAATGCGTGCGCCCATTCTGGCGGCTTCAGATAGATACATCAAATCTTGAGCAGCTCTCATATAGCTGACTTGTTGTTCTGAATAGCAATTAATACGCCTTATCTGCAGATCAATTACTAAACTCCTCGTTATGAACAATCAACCACACGGCCCCTCAGCCTTTGACCGAGATCGCGAAATGGAAGAACAGCACCGACAGCGTACGTTGCAGCAGCAACAGCAGCAAGAAGATCTGGCAGCGCGTGAGCGCGATATTGAGCGGCAAGAGAGAGAGCGACAGCACAGAGAGCAGTATCAACCACAGCCGCCTCATCAGAGCAATACCGGGAGTATTCCTCTGCATCAACCTGTTGCGAACCGAACTACCACAGCTATGCATAGCCCAGGAGGTATTCTTGCCACTCATGGCACGCCTTTGGGAGCGCCACCCGGTCCCGGAAATGCCTTCGGTGGTCCTCTTCACAATGAAGCAGCGCGTACTCTGCAACATCATGCTCAAAATCCCACTCAGCAGCAACAACCGCATCTATTCAACGCTGCTATACTCGCTCATGGCGGGGCCCCATCATCAGCCAACGTAGCTCTTGGAGTTCCTGGTGTCCCTGGTGTTGGCTTCAACGGACAGTTACAGCAGCAGCAGCAGCAGCAGCAAGACGCGGCTGCTGCGAGATTGATGCCATTTGGGGGGCCTATTACCCCTGGACATCAAATCACTGGTCCGGCAGTTCTTGCACAAGGTGGACAACAGCCTATACTTAATGTGAGTTTTGTACTTGACTCCCGTCATTGGCCATTAATCAAATGTCCATTTGCGGTTTTGGAACCAAAAACTTACGAGATTTTCTGCAGGATGCTCTAAGCTATCTTGATCAAGTCAAAGTTCAATTCGCTGATCAACCTGATGTCTACAATCGATTTCTTGATATCATGAAGGATTTTAAAAGCCAGGCGTAAGTCTAAATACTATTTTGATTGTTGGAGCACATTGCGTTAGCTACTCGTTACCACCATTTACAACATCATGGAACTTTACTAATTGGCATTAGCATCGATACACCAGGGGTCATAAATCGAGTTTCTGAGCTGTTTGCTGGACATCCGAATTTAATTCAAGGTTTCAACACATTCCTCCCTCCTGGATACAGAATCGAGTGCGGAGCAGGGAACGACCCAAATACAATCAGGGTAACGACGCCCATGGGAACAACAGTGCAATCTATAACAGGCAGTGGTCGTGCGCTCCCCGATACAGTAGTTGGACACGGCGGCACGAACGGCTTCTACAACCCGCAGCGATCAGGGAACTGGCAGCCTCAGCCTCAGCACACTGTCGAAAGTCCAGAAGCTGTTTTCAGCCCACCTCACCAAGGCGCGGGTGCTGCATACAATCACAACCAAGCTCAACTTGCGTACGAAGCACAAGCTCAGGCCGCTGCAGCTCACCAGCAACAGCAAAGAGGCGTATCTCAACTGACTAGTGCTGTTAGCGCGACTTTAGGACAAGGCACTCCAAACGCCCAAGCAGCAACACCTGGCGGGGGCTCGGGGAATATGAACGGCGCTGGTACACAACCTGGCATGGAAAAGCGTGGTCCAGTCGAGTTCAATCACGCAATCAGTTATGTGAACAAGATCAAGGTATAGGTGACAACTTCCTGGAGTGAATTATAGTCGTACTTACTCTTCTTTTCCCCCTAGAATCGATTCCAAGATCGTCCTGAGATCTACAAACAGTTTCTCGAAATCCTTCAGACATATCAACGAGAATCTAAACCGATCCAAGACGTTTACAGTCAAGTCACAACACTGTTCGGCACCGCCCCAGACCTCCTCGAAGACTTCAAGCAGTTCCTACCTGAATCTGCAGCTCATGCGAAGGCCGCTGCCAAGGCTGCTGAAGAGGCTACATCAATGCCAGAAGCAAATCAAAATCCTCAACTCGTCAACAGGGGACCTGGTGGCGAAACAAAGATGCCTCTGATGGGTAACTTTCCAATTCCACCAGCGAGTACCAGCAAGCAGGACAAGAAACGAAAGGGTGGTCCGCCACAGCAAGGACTTGGAGCTCAAATGAATAATTCTGGGGAGAATCCTATGCGTGGTCCTGGCCAACCTCAACCTAATAAGGTAGGTAGATCTTGGAACAGGAAGATGGATCAGACATCTTGCTTTACTGAGGAATCCCTATTACCGTGTTACCTTTACTAAAATAGTCTTTGCAGCGACCAAAAACCCACCACAACAATAAGCCACTAGCTGCAGATGCTGCTGCAGTGTCGCCAACATTAACGCCCATAGTACCGGAACCCCTCCCTCCCACCTCAACCTCCTCTGCGAGCCCCGAAGAATTGGCATTTTTTGACCGTGTCAAGAAATACATTGGAAACAAGTCCACAATGAACGAGTTCTTGAAGTTATGTAATCTATTCTCACAGGATCTGATTGATCGAAACGTCCTCGTTCATAAGGTCAGCAACTTCATTGGTGGCAGCGCAGACCTCATGAACTGGTTCAAGGCATTTGTCAGCTATGAAGGCCGAGACGAAATCATTGACAATAGGCCTAAAGCCCCAACGGGAAGAGTTGCATTGAGCAACTGCAGAGGGCTAGGCCCGAGTTATCGTCTCTTACCAAAGAGGGTGAGTTCTTAATTCTTTTCTTGCCGTCAGTTTTAGCCTTTCCATTGTTTTTGGTTTGGGGGCTGTAAGTAGTCGCCAAACTTTTGTAATTATAGAAACTAGGCACTTGGTTGTAAAATCTTCAGGGAAGCTTCTCGCATTCCAACCTTTCATCGGCAACTCTCTCTCTCGCGTTGATCACCATCTTTTACTAGGTTATCGCATACACTATCCATCGTTATACTGGTCAGCAATGTTGCACCTGCTCTATGGGCGCCTTGGGGAAGTTTCTCTGGGTATAATCACAAAGCTTTGTGTTGGGCGAGTAGCGCCACACGAATATCTTCTCCAAGACTACATGCCATGGAGCTATGAGACTTGTTCAAAGAAAGAGTGACACATTATGAGAGGTGACCAAGCGGTCGGAGAGAATGAGCAAGGTCCCGAAAGCAATGACAAGCAAAGGAAAGAAGAGGTTAGAAGGGGTATTGGAAACTTTTTACTAAATTTGAAATTCGCCGACAGGAACGACTAAAGCCGTGCAGTGGTCGAGATGAAATGTGCCATAGCGTCCTCAACGATGATTGGGCTTCACATCCAACCTGGGCCTCAGAAGACTCGGGGTTTGTTGCTCACCGCAAGAACATCTTTGAAGAGGGTCTTCATCGCATCGAGGAAGAGCGTCATGATTACGACTTCAATATCGAGTGTAATGCAAAAGTCATCCAACTTTTGGAGCCAATCGCCCAGCAAATCGTCGCTATGGATCCCATGGAAAGAGAGAATTTCCGTATGCCCATCGGTCTCGGGGGTCAGAGTCAGGCTATCTACAAACGTGTTCTGAAGAAGATCTACGGTCCAGAAAAAGGTCCGCAAGTGGTTGTCGATTTGTTCAAGGATCCTTCCGCGGTATTGCCTGTTATTCTAGCACGTCTTAAGCAGAAGGACGAAGAATGGACGTTTACTAGGGTAAGTTGACATCTACCATCTATTCACATTAACTAACCTAGTCATCAGCGTGAGTGGAATCCTGTTTGGGGTGCACAAGCAGGTGTGATGTATTTGAAGAGTCTTGATCATATGGGAATTCACGTCAAACAAGCAGATAAGAAAAACTTTGCGGCAAAGCATTTAGTGGACTCGATAAAGACCAAACACGAGGAACAGAGACGCCTTCGCGGTTCCAAAGGCCCGACGCCCAAATACCAGTACGCTTATCAATTCACGGATCAGGAAGTAATTGGCAATGTCCTACATATGATGATTGTCTATGCAAGCAATGCGAATCAACACAGCAGCTCCGAGCGCCGCCGCATCTCGGATTTCTTCGAGAAGTTTATCTCAGCATTCTTCGATCTCACTGATGAGTTCGTCGCTATCTATACCGCAAGTATTGATCGTGGCACACCTGATGATGAATATGAAGATATTGCGCCAGCAGAACTATCGAATGGCCGGGGTCGAAGGCCTGTCAATGGCAAAAAAGGAGACTTGCGACGAGGTGTCCTCGACAAAGGTCGAAATGGCACAAGACCACGCGGACAGAAGGATGAAAGCGCTACTGGTAGCAAGGAGTCGACCCCAGATGTGGACTCTAATGTGGATGATGAAACGCCTGAAGTTGGTGAAGACAGGGCTATTACCGAAGTCACCAATGAGCGCTGGGCAGCAGTTCCAAGTGCCGTCGCAGTTCAAGGAACCAGGCCACTTGAATCTGACGACATAGAAATGAAAGCCGATCAGCCATTCCAAAGGGACTGGTACAATCTTTACTGCAACCAAACTGTCTTTGTGTTCTTCAGCATTTTCCAAACCCTTTATCAACGATTTAAGGACATTAAGGACGCCGAGGCAGCTGCTAGAGCAGAAGTTGAACGGGCAAGGAGTCTCAAGCCAGCGAAGCAGATTGGTCTTTTGAGCGAAAGATTGGATCATTTTACCAATCTTGATGACCACGAAAGCTACTACTCACGGGTCTTGGAGCTGGTTGAGGACTATATTAAGGGTGAAGTTGAGGAAGCCAAGTACCAGGATTTCCTTCGGCATTACTACTTGCAAACGGGATGGAAGATTTATACTGTTACGGACCTGCTAAAAACGCTTTGCCGCCTGGGTGCCACCTGTTCCTCTCCTGACAATAAGGAAAAGACTCCAGACCTCATCGAGCAGTTCATTCGCAATCGGGAGTCGAAGGAGACTTCTTTCAATGTCGAGATCAATCTGCGGAAACAGGCCGATAAGTACATCAAGGATGGGGAGCTATTCTTGATCAGATGGGTACGTAGTATCTGAGCCAACGTCATCGAATACCACTAACAATTCTTAGTATCCAAAGAAGAATGAAGCTACATCGCAGTGGGTCCACCGAGATGAGACGACTTTCGACCTTGACATCATGGAGCGAAGGGAACGTTGGCAATACTACACATCTTCTTATGTTCGCATCGAACCTACTGAGGGTGTTCCTCGTCGACTCCTTCGCAAGAGCTTACTGACACGCAATCTGCCTTCTGGAGATACCGATTCTGAAGACGGATCCAATCAACGCAAACCCCTAGTTTGGAACGAAGACTTAACTCTCCGAATCTGTGTAAACAGTTTTAAAATCATCTACAAGGAGCCCGGTTCCGAATATTTCATATACACTGACAAAACACTTGGAGGTGGTGAAAATGGGGAAACGAGACAAAGGTTGAAGAAAGTTGAAGAGTCCCGAAATCAACGATTCCACGAGAAATTCGGTATGAATAATCGTTGGATGAAAGGCCTCAATCATGACGAGGTATCAAAGATCAACCAGGATTTCCAAAAATGGGTCACAGATGGTGTTCTTCCCACAGGAGCTAGTTCCGCCGCAATTGATCACGAAGTTGACATGGCTAATTGAGTTTTGATGGAAGGCGATGCTGGAGTTTACGGCTGGACAGTCTATTCAATGATGATTTAGATATGTTTTCCTTTTTATTCTTTCATTGTTTCTTGTTGAAGGTTTTATGGTGGAGGTCTTTTCATGCGTGCTACAGGTCCACTTTCTGCACATATATGTACCTCTTCGCCAGCATGTTTATTTTATGGATGTTGAGGGGATACCACTATCATACCTCTTCCGGGTATTTTTCGATAGTAAAGCTTTGAGTTGGCAAAATTTGCCTTGTATCATAGAACGGAACATTTAGGATGTATTTCTCTCCATCCGCCGCTCATATGATAACTTGCAATATAATGATGCTTGTCCACTGTCCAACTCCGCCCAGCGCAACAGCCTCGACGATGAGCATTGAAAATCTGTATAGCTCAGTCCTGAATGTCCTGACGCTCACTCCATAGATTCACCCTTTCACGATTTCCACAAACTTGCAAAAAAGTAGAAAGATGGGGGACCGAGTCCCACTTTTACGGTACCTACATACGCTAAAAACCACACTACCAAACACTAACATATCACCAGAACCACATGTGGATTTAGAAGCCCACAGTGGGTGGTGCATGCTGCACCCATCCATTCTATTAGTCAGTGTAGAGAGACATCACCTCACAAAAACGTAAATTTGAATGACATCCTTTCAGATGAGTGTGCTTACATAGTCGCGAAATTCTCGATTGCCTCTCGTTGATATATCATCGCGAGTTACTTCTAGGACATCCCGTGCTTTCTGCACGAAGTAGAGCTCTAGTGATCAGGATTAATTATGAGTACACAGGCTAAACGAGATCGGTCCTCAAAAGTAGCCGTCTCATTTTAAAAACACCATTCAAATTTCATGCAATGCAAAGGAACGAGGTTATTTCATAAACCGTTAAGAGACGTTGTATTAGGTATTAAGTTGAACTAGTTGCCCTAGTGGCAGATTGCGAAAAGACAGTCTGGGTATAGGGGTATCAATACGCAGCAGAAATGCAACCGCAGCGCGACCAAGACATGACAAACAATGATCAAAGTACTGCAAAATGAGAGTGGTATCAATCAATCTTGGGGGTATTTCAAGGAGATCCGTTTCCCGACAACAATGAGAAATCGTCCCACCTCTGATAGAAGAGATGAGATGTTAGTGGAGAGTGAATGTTTATGCTGTGGCAGAAACTTGCGGTGCGCTAACGGGAGCAGCAGCAACTGGTTCAGAGACGACAGGCTCGGAAACGACTGGGGCAGCTTCGGCAGCTGGTGTCTCCTCCTCAGGGATCTTGTCATCAGTCTTCTCCTCAGCCTTGCTCTCGGCAGTGGGCTCAACTGGCTTTTCAGCAGTCTTCTCTGCCTTGGGTGAAGACTTGGCCTTGACAGTGGCACGTAGCTTGGCGAAAGGAGAGAGTGGCTTCTCAGCCTCATCATCGCTAGTAGCAGACTTCTCCTTCTTGTTCAACCATGGAAGAGAGCTCTTTCGCTTATCGGCCTTGGTAATGGGGGCTTCAGGAGCCTTGGTCTCACCGTTGACTGCGGGTGTTTCAGTAGTCTCAGCTGGCACAGCAGGCTCAACGCTGTCGGCCAATGGCTCAGTGGCATCAGTTGCTGGAATTACTGGAGCATTCTCGGAAACAGGCTCCTCATCCTTAGCTGGAACTGCCGGAGCGGTAGCCTCAGGCTCAGGCTTCTTGTGGGAGAAACGAGATTGGAGGGTACCGAAGAGGCTACTGCGCTTGGTAGGGAGTGGCTTCTCGGCTGGTGTAGTAGGCGACACGGCTTCCTCAGCAGCTGGAGCAACGGCAAGAGCTTCTTCGGTAGCAGGTGCTTCAGTAACTGGGGCCTCCTCAACAATAGCAGTCTCAGTGGTAACTGGTTCAGTGACTGGAGCGGCGGTAGCCTCCTCAACGGGAGCTTCGCTCTTCTCTTCCTTCTTGCCGAATCCAGGAATGACACCGAAGATGGAAGTGCGCTTTTCAGGTTTGCGAGAACGAGAACGAGCTTTCTTCTCCTCCTTCTTCTCCTCCTTCTTCTCCTCCTTCTTCTCCTCCTTTGCAGCCTTCACCTCGGCTTCTTCTTCCTTCTTCTCGGCCTCCTCTTCCTTCTTTTCCTCCTTGGCCTCAACCTTTTCTTCTTTCTTGGGGGTTGCGGCGCCAACAGCAGGTTTGAGAAGGGCAGCGTGGGAGGTCTTGTATGTCTCGCTTGATGTGACTGACTCGGCGATTTCCTTGGCCTCGGCGACCTTGGTCTTCAAGGTAGCAACCCAGCTGTCACGATCAACAAGGTTGGTGGCTTGGAATGTGTGCTTGTGCCCGCTAATGGTGAAAAAGAAGTCGACAGTGCCATCTTCAGTAACATCGGAGACCTCAGACTACAAACAATTAGCGTTGGTGCTTGACAATTGTATCTTGTTTGCTAAAGAAACACTTACCAAGTTGATGATTCCAGCTGGGCTGGCCTTGTCAGTAGCCTTCTTGCTGAAGAATAAGAGGCCTTTTCCGGTGTGCGCAGACCAGGCGGCATTGTGGTTCGCGACATCTGGCTTCTCACCACGGAGATAGGTGGTCAGATTCTTGGATTCAACGGGCTCTGAACCGAACCAGAAGAACTTCTTCTGGAAAATGAAGCTCCTAGATAGAGAACCAGTCAGCTTTCTGATCGTTCAGTAGTTGCAGCGTTGACCCAACCCCCTGTTAAAGGGGATCCTTCACAGACTCTGCTCGTGGGTTCTACTGATGCTGGAGGAAATTGGTGATGGGTGAAGACTTACTTGAGCAGTCCAGGTCCCTTGTATCCCAAGATACCCTCCTCAACAGGAGTCACTTCCTTAGCGGCTGGGACGGCCTCGGTGACGGCCTCGGTGGCGGCCTCTGCAGCGGGCTCTTCGGTGACTGGTGCTTCCGTGGTCACATCAGTCGTGGTGGCAGGTGCCTCCTCGGTCGCTGACTCGACAATAGGTTCCGTGGCCGGAGCTTCGATTGTTGCTGGAGCTGGGGCGACAACAGGCTCCTCGACAGGCTTTTGGACTTCAGACATCTCGGAATAGATAATCGAATTAACAAGTAAATGTTCTTTGGATTATATTGTTTGATGCAAGGCGAGAGCAACGTAACCAGATGTTTGGTGGTGGAAGGAACCTTTTTCTTTTCTTTTCTTCGGGTTTGGAGTGTAGGGAAGGAAGAAGAAGAAGATAGAAGAGGAATAGGAAGGAAGGAAGAAATTTATTAAAGCTGGGTAGGATAGTAAAATAAATAAGGAAAATTAGGATGAAGAAGAATCTTGGAATTTTTCCTTTTTCGAGTGAGCGAGGGTTAAGGGAAAGGAAGATTTTCTCTGTTTTCAATTATTTATAGTGGATGCTTTTATTATTGCCTTTAATATCCTTTTGCTTTTGACATGGTCCGTGGTCGCTGGTCATCGAAAAAGGTACCTTGGACGGTGCAAGGGCTGACAGGGAGTGGCCCGACTAGCGAAATGAGGTAAATTTACTCGGATCCTTTCCTTTCCTGTCCTGTGCTGTCCTGTGCTGTGCTATCCTGTCCTTTCCTGTCCTGTGCTGTCCTTTCCTTTCCTTCCCTTCCCTTCCTTTCCCTTTCCATTGATATCCCATTCGTATCTGCTTCGGACGGTTCTACAAGTATGAAATCTATGGAATGTTTCGTGCATCAGGTCTTGTCTGCCCCCGTCCGATCCTAAAGGGACACGGTGGAGAGGTGTTTATGCGATGGATGACTGCTCCAGGAACCTGCCCGCCCGCCGTGACATGGGAAGTCTTAGATAACTCTACTCTGATATTGCGCTAGTCAGATGAACAGAGCGGTAAAGCACGACCATTTGAAGGGACCGCCTGGGACCGCCTGGGACCACCTGGGACCACCTCGAACCACTTGGGATCTTTTAGCGCACCAGGACTATCTAGACACGACTCCATAGAAGAAGAACAGGCTACTTGGTACTGTAACAGACTAGAAAGACGGCTCCACCTCTTCTCTTCCATCGACACCCACTTAAATGGAAAAGATTGAGCGGACGAGGGCTCACGATGGTTGGATGGATGATTACTACTGGACAACAGAAAGCCAAGCGAGGATCACGGATGGCAGTTTTTATGTACCGGCAGCGGTATGCATCTCATCTACGATACCCCTACCCTTATGGGATGTGAAAAGGGTATTTGGATTTGGATATGCAGCTGATCATGATCATCATCGTCAAAAAGTGCCCGAATTCCCCTTGTACAGGTACTTCGTAGGTATAGGTATACTTCGTCCTGTATGTACTTAGTAAACAGAAAGGGACCGTTGAAAAAAGTGCGAGGAGGACGAAATGCACCGAATGTCTTGATGCTCTCCTTCGCTCACGGCCTGCTGCTGCTAGGTACATGTCTCCCGCCCGTCCATGTTACCGGCGCATAGTGAGTTTCATCCATATTAGACTCTGCTTCATAATTCTCCCCCTCCTCTACTATCCCCCCGTTCTAGATTTCCACTTACTCTGGCTGTTGCACTGTACAATGCCTTGCACACGAAGGATATCGCAAACACCCTGTCCACGTCCCTACATATACACATGCGTAGAAAGGAGCACAGCACGAAAGGATAGCAAGCAAGTTCGTCATTGATCATGCGAGCAGTAAGCACTCGTTGTGGAAAGAGCTTTTGCTTCATGATTGGTCCGACGAACAGGCAAGAAATGCCAATCGAAAGGCCACCAAACCTTCTCAAATGCTTGCATAAATTATGTCGAGTCGAGTGCACATGGCCATAAAACAGCTGTCTGATCTGTGCTCAGTCACCCTTTTCCTCTTGCCTCTTGCCTCTTGCCTCTTACTTTACCTCTTACTTTACCTCTTACTTTACCTCTTACCCCTGTACATGTAGATAAATCCAAGTGCATTGCCGCTCGAGCTTGTACACCCCCTTTTCCTGGCCGGCTTAGTATATCGGCGACGCCTTTTCAGGCCTCTGCAAATCTTTGAGTCGCATCAGAGAAACATTCGATCTGCATATTGAGTCGGTGACTGGTCAATTCTTTCCCAGAACTTATTAGCTCGGCCGGCCTGCACTACCTTATGCACTTGTATTCGCAACCTGCCACCCCAACAGAGTAATACTTCGTAATATCTCTTCTCAGGAAAGCAGCGACAAAAGATAAGCCAAAGGACGAGCAAGAGACACGCAAAGAAGGAAAGCTTGGACTCGGTGGTTGATTGGTCTGTGTTGGCGTGTTCTCACACATCAACTCCAGTTTTAATTTACTTTACTTTGGATGGATGGTCCCAAATGTCCACCATCTCTAGGATTGTCGACTTACTTGCTTCGCACTGTGCAGTACCAGGAAAGTAAGTACACGCCCGTTGAATGAAAGATGGCTGGGGCAAAGTCGGGAAAATTCATACTTTGTACAGTACACAGCCGAGTACTGGCGGCATGGTGGGACCTTTGATAGAAATTGCTCCGTCCTTCTTCCAAAGTAGACTCCGATACGAAGGTATACACAAGTAGGTTTCACAACTATTGTCGTGTTATCGTCACTGAGAAACCTCCCTGTGCCAAGTAGCTGCTTCCAAACGCAAATCATACTTGGTAGTTTGGCCTGCGGTGCGCAGTACGGTGCAGTCTAACCTTCCTGCAAGCGGGCCTCCTATTTGCAAGCAGATGCAACAACCACTCACGCCGAAGAATCATGCGACGGTTTTCTCGTTTCTAGAATTCTAAGACTGCTCCATTAAGCTAAGAAGTCATACTATTGGCCCATTTCCACGGCGTCTCGAGGGGCAACCAGTCATACTATGTATTCCATTCCATAATTTCGCCCTTTTTTGGTGGGGTCTGGCTAATATCCCATCTCATATGCCCAATGCTCAATGCTCAATGCCCAAAATGCCTCCCCGCTCACCTCGCTACCCTTCTTTACACCCAGCGGTACGTCGAGAAGGGAAGGGAAGGTCTCTCTCGTCGGATGATCATAAGAAACCCCCCTGATAGAGCCTTGTTGCGTTCCAACAGCTAGAAAGAGTAACCCGACCCTGCATCTTTGTCTTGTGAGGATATATTTATTCCAAATGCCCCAGTGAGAACCTTTGGATGGGATTCACATGCGAAGATGGAGGGAGGGTGTCGAGTGAGAAGTATCGCGATCGCGATCTCGGATTGTGTCCTCTTCGTATCGGACACGCCCGCCCACCCAGCTTCATCGCCTCACGCGACTACCTCTCGGCACATCCATTTCCAGATTTCTTGACATCCCGGCGATGGATGATGGATGATGGATGATGGACTGGTTTCTGGCCCTTCTGCTCGGATGCGTATCCTTTGTCAAACTACGAGTATCAGGGTTCCAATAGGCTGTGTGGTTTAGGTCCAACATGACTCGTCCAATGCTTCAGCCTACACATCGAAGCCGTGTCTTTCGTACCATTCGTCTACCGCGGGGTTCAAGCTCATGTACGGAATATGGGATGAGATGGGATTAAAGTGGCTTTTTCCTGCCCAGGTGCTTTCGGCGCTTCTTGCGTGTCACTGACATTTCGGCTCTACACTAGTGCCACGGCATTTGCCTAAGGGCATCATACCTCGCATACCACCACCCTTCAAGCAATCATAGACCTATTAATAGCCAGCCATCATTGCCGAGGAAAACATTTGTTCGAGTGCGAATGTTGGTCGCTTTTTCCCACTTCGATTTCTATGGAACAAGACAACAAGGCATCAAGCGGGCAAAAGTGACGGCTCTCGGAGAAGTGCACCACCATGCTATGATAGAATGTAAGGCGTATGCTTGTGAAAGTTCACGCAGATGGATGGGAAGACCTTGCTGCGGGATCAGAGATAACAGCTGTTGGTCCAACGCCACCGAACAACCGTCCTTTGGGCGTCCTGTTGCTTAGGCCCTTTATTCGATTAGTGGAGCTGCCTTCTAGTATTAGAGAATTCCGGTCACAAAACGTCCCATAAGAAACCAATTGTTCTCCTGGGCGTAAGGGGTGGGATTGTGGCATTCCTTTACCCCCATGCTATTTTGAAAAGCCACTTTAATTTGCAGTGAGTATCAATTCTTCATCTCATCCGAAACGATTGAGAGACGACAGCAGCTTCTACATGCAGTGGGAAGGCGGGAGCAGTTGGTCGAGATTTCTATGAAGCATATGAAATAATTAGTTAATGGCACAACAACGTCAATGACTTATCAATCTTATGAGAGCTTTTTCCTACAGGGTGGATCCTCTCCTACAGTGAATAGCCATAGTTTGCTTGTCTGTAGATTACCCACTTCTGAATCAGGTTGGGACAAAACTCATCTTCTTTGATGCCATAGTCGTTATCAGGAATCTTGTGCGGGTGGTTCTCCTTTACTACCGAATCACGCCAACACCTTCTTCGGATGAATTCAGGTCTTCCACAGGCCTCAGCTACGGACCAGATTCAGACCAGATTCCTCTGAAGACTTCACTTCTACCTTCGCGTAGTTGGCTCTCTCTATCTTCAGATCCAACTTCCATCAATTCACTCCATTAGCCCCGCTTTTGCTGTTAACTGTTAACCCTCACGTCCTTCAACCCAGCCCTCATCTCTGCAGGAGCAGAAGCAGCTACGAATCTGAGTAGATACTTATGACTTATTGGATCCTTCCAAGAACAATATTTACCCTATCCATATTGTCACTACCACCAGTATGCGGTAGCTCCATCGTCGATCCCATCCTCTTACCAATATCTATACAGTTGATTCTTCAAATCTTCACGCTCTTGTACCTACTCTTATTCGTACTCTTCTTCTTCCCAGGTGAAAGCATTCAACTCTCTTTACAAATCAGCATTAATCACTCGTCTCTTTGCCTCCAGAAGAACCTCATCTGCAATCTCTCATCTCTCATCACCTCTCACCACCTCTCACCACCTCTCGGCGTCTTTCTACTTTGCTCGACACTTTCAATATCAAATCTGGATCATAGGTAAGTCAACACTAACTATATCTCTCTGGCTTCTTATTCACATGATGTGGGAATGCCGGCTTGATACTGCAGGCCAACTTGAACTTTTCTACTCTTCTTCCCCCAATTCTTTTAACCTTTCCTCTCCGCTTGAGCTTTTCTTCCTCCTCATTTTCACCAGCCATGTCGAACCTTACCACCTGGCTCTTCAGCTAACACACATATCAGGCTTGGCTATTCTAGTCTTCCTTTTGTCTTGACAAGATCTACTTTTTACTCGTAAACTCTTCATTTTTATTCGGTTTACTCATCGCATTGCTCTCAATCATCATAAGAACACCTCCCACATTGTTACTTAGCGCCCCTTTAATCTTCAGAGTAAGTGCATCATCAACAAACCCATCTGGAGTGCACTCCCATATTGTCTGCGACAATCCACCTATCTGCAAACTACAAAATTTAACTCATGAGACATCGAACATAATTTCCACTGTCTTTATCAATTAGCTCACATTTTTAACGTTGTTCATCTGCTGACTGTTTGAATCAACAGTATTTCCGCAGCTATGGGTAGTAATCGCAGATCGCCAAGAGGGCAATCGACCAAGATGGCATCTACTATAAGTTCTAGCCGACAAATCACATGGCGTTCGAAAAGAATAGAAAACCCAGTACAGAAAAAACCTAGAGTCGCATGCGGAAGCCAAGAAGAAACTCCCCATGAATCAAACCCATGGGAGACTTTATCATACATCGGAGAGGGGCAGTCAGAGACTCATCCAACGCTTGACGATTGGCCCTGGGCGGACAGCAGTGACAGATTGGAAAAATTGGTCACACTGGTATATACTTCCTTGTCTTGCTTCTAGCTTCTTCCTTACAATTATAGGGACAATTCGTCGAAAACTTTACTGCAAATGTCTTCACTATTCCAAAAGATGAACAGTCTCAAAGTGGACTCATCAGAGTCCTAAGAACTCAAGGGCTCAGCGATCTATTTTTAAAGATGATCTGGTTCAATCATAACACAGCCAGTAGCTTTACTAGAAGTAGCCAGGCATCGTGGGAGCTCTTGATGCGCGTTGCCGTAAATGCGCCATATTTCACTGTGGAACAGATTGTAGCTGATTGGTATTTCCAGGACATCTGGGACATCAGTGGTGGCAATTTTCAAAACTGCGAACGCCCCCGGGAAGAGAGTAATTACTCTATTGGCATAGCACCTGTAATCGTGGTCACTCCAACTCGAGTGGAGCCAAAGCAGCCTCCATATGCTGTGCAGATCTCTAACCTACATAAAATGTGTAAGTACATATAAACTATACACAGTGTACATGGGCTGAAGTCTTGATAGGCCTCTCGATGTTTAACTTTGCCGACTGCCTACAAAACGTGCAGTTCCACCGGGTCCCATTTATTTCCTGCCATGTACTAGAGCTTCTCATTCCGCAAATGAGGAAACTAGAAGTTTTAGGAATATACCAATGCGAATTAATCCATCTCGGTGAAGGCTTAGCACTTCTCGATATTATTAAAACTGACCGGCTAAGAGGCTGTGAAACACAAATAGCTTTAGACTGGTTCCCAAAGTATCATCAGGGTCCAACAGAGGAAGACATGAAAGTAGGAACACCATATTCCTATGGTGTTTCTTGGGACGATGCCGGCTTTGTAGTGTCAGATACAAGAATCGCCATTTGGCAATTAGTCACTGGTATTATCCTCCAAGCTAGGATGCAAGAAGTTGACTTCGAAAGCACACATACAGCCTTCCGGAAATGGCTGGAAAAATCACCTTGCTGGGAGGTTGAGCAGACGCTCAAGGTTATCCTCAATCCTCAATCCACTCTTGCTGATGTTGTTGCATGGGTGGCGTATCCTGAATTTAGAGGCCACCCCGAAAGAATTAAAGGGCTTAAAAAGTTGGGGAACAAACCCGAAGGGTCATTGTGGTAAGTTCTCCGCCAGCTGATTCCCATAGACTAGACACTAACTTATTCCCAGGATGCTGAATACTTATACATGCGGCGATTGCGAGACTCAAATCCCCGGAGTATACTTCAACTATGCCCAGATTCGGAAGTATCAACTCGACCCCATTGACCGCCCCAGGTGCATGGGGTGCATGCTCAGTGATTATCTTGATCTCGAAGAAGACCACTACAAGAGGCAAAAGCGCACCATCATTAAGAGGTGGCTTTACCACGTAGATGAGTGGAACGACACGGAAGAAAAGTTTGGGTTGTGGAATCAAACTGATCTTTCGAAGGCCATCGGGGACTTCGAAAAGAGAGGGGTGATCGGAGCTGCACACAAGCTTGACACTCAGAGAATGAGGGCTATGCAGCAAGGAGCAGACCACGAATACCACGAGATACAACGACCGCTACCTGTTGTAACAGAGGGTAGAAGGGGAGCACACGGCGTTCAAGCACCTACAACGACAGACAAGCCACTTGAAAATTTGTACAAGCAATGGGCCTGGTTTCGTGAAGATCGCATCGATGCCCATGGTAAGCCCACTACTTACCGGGGCCGTTGACTGAATCAGTACAATAGGTCCCCAAATCGAGAATCTTACCATCATTTATTTCAAGATTTTATTTCCTTGCATTGTCTCATACTACTCCATCTTTGCTATATTATCCTTTTCATTTAACTACATCGGTTTAGACATTACCGGGTGAGGAAGGGGAGGAAGGGAGTAAGGGAGGGCAGATAGTGGAGATGAATGGGGTTTATATAGGCATGGTATTGGCTTGAGGTTTATTGCCTGTGGAGCTATATCACAAAAGTGCAGGCGGTACATTTAGGCCAAGGAAAACTACGTTGAATCCTGCGAAATGCTTAGTCAACAAAAAGTACAATACAATCGTTGAGCCTCGAGAGATAGGTTCAGTCAAGCACTCGAAATCTGTAATGCAAGTGATATAGATTTTGGATAATCCATAGGAATATTCCGGAGCCCGTAAGTTCACGCCCCTACACACCATAGCAACAGATAATTTCTTCTTCACTTGTTCTTAAACTGGGAACAAACCTGACGAGTCTTTTCTTTCGGATTCCCATGCCATTCGGATCCTTGGCTGTGGTTGGAAATGAAGATCCATAGGTAAATTTTAGTTGCAACTTATTATTACTCTCCAGCGAATGATCACTTTCTTGACGCTGTTCCAAGCCAACCAGATTTCTCCGCTGTAAAGCGTGTGAAAATCAGATCCTCCCACCTGTGTGCGTCCCCAGTTGCCACATTTTCCTAATCAAATATATGACCCGGTTATTAACAAGCCGAACCCTATGCAAACCAAACTTGCTAGCAATAAAAGCGAACATTAAAAACCCCCAATCTTTCCTGTATGTGTGTACATGGCTGACCGAGATGCTCAGGCGAAGCTGGGTGCCTGTGTCGCCCTCAGCGGTAGCTGCCGATCCAACGATTTGAATGCCATCGTTCGAGGAGTAAAAGGCTGCTTCACAGCCTCGGTAGTAGGTGCTAAATTTTTCATTTCCCATGGTCGATCTGAGTTGGCTTCTGAGTTGGGCGAGTCTTTGCCCTTGTCCTTCGCTGAGGACTCCAGATTGTCCTCGAGGTCAAGGGCGTTCACAGATCGTTCTAGGCGCGAAGGAATGAGAGAGTAAATGCCTAGAATTGTGTTTGCCAAATATATGACCCTGGTGTTTACGATTAGATCGAAGGTGATGGATAGTTTTTTATCGATAGGGTAGAGATAAAAAACTTACATCATGAACACCGTCACGGCAAATGTGCCCTTCGCCATTTGGCAGTAGTGGGCGTTTCCACTTGGCTCAGCATATTTACAGCTTTTCGCGATATACCAAGCAACATTGCTTGGGTGTTCGGGATCAGTGTGGTCTGGTCCAGCTTGTCCATATATGCTAACAATCCACAAGACTGTAAGAGCTCCATTTATGATCGTCCCGAGAAGAGGATACCAGCAGTGCATAATGAACATCACAACTTTGCAAAGTTGGATGAACATAGAAAGGACGGAAATGCCGATGTTGAAATAATCCAATCTGTGCGAGGATTCTTAATCAGGATTTGTTGCCGCAACGCATCTGCAAATCAATTAAAAAGGCACTTACGTCTGACTCCATACAAACGCGATCTTGGGGATTTTTCGATAATTGGCATAGGCATATATGACTTCATTCGGGCTGCTATTGAAACCATTGTCATATCCAATTTGCCATAGGCGAGTTCTAAACAAATCTGGATCTGCGATACCAAACAAAGTGAGTGCCGCGACGGTCCCTGCGAGTTCAAGAACATTGAGAGCGATGATCCACTTAGGATATTTCCATTTCCTCTTGATTATGGGAGATGAGAGCCATGCCGGAGCCATTTTGGTATATATGGTGAAGATTAGGTGGAGGACGGATTGACGAAGAGATCTGAACAAGATGCGAAAATGGTATATAGATAACAAGTAAAATGATACGATGAATCAATTAACTTCACGTCAATCGCCAGCGATGATAAAGCTCGTTCCGAATATTCCTTCTTTGCCTTTCGCTCGTCCTTTGGGTTCTCCAACAGTTGTGTGTGTATATGGTGCTGTGAGAACTATGGAAGCCGATCAGACGTGCAGCATGTCGATGAAGGAAGGATAAAAGGTCAGTTCGGCGAGCTTACTTGCAGAAAGCCATTGATTTATAAATATAATCCAAAGATGGAAAGGCACATTTTGGGGCTAAGAGAAGAGAATGAGAGGGCGTGGAGTGGTGTGGAGTGGAGTGGTGTGCAGGGTGTGCAGGGTCTACTGGACCGCCAATGGGGATGTGATAAGGCACGAGAGTAGCACCTATGAGAGCTAAGATCGCTGCAATTAAGCGCTGAGCTGCACTTTTGGAGGGCGCGATACTCGTATGGAAAGTGACTGGAGAAACATGAGTTCTAATTGGAAAGCTCTTAGCCAATCACCGCTCAAAGGCCGGCCGCAACCCAACTGCGCAACTACCGGGTAGGAGTCTTCCGAGCGGAGCGAATAGAAGAGAAGAGCAAGCCGGATAAACGATGAATAGGTCGGCACTTCACTTATCGGAATGAACAGCACGTGAACGCCCAAATTGACACGTGATTGATTCATCCAATATCTATAACTGTACGGCGCAACCCTGCCGGTTTACATCGTCCTCATTACTCGATGGGACTCCCATTGTATCACTCTCCTATCCGGGGGTTCATTTCGAAATCAAGACTAAGATGATGTCATCAGCCCTTTACTCAAACCCGCTCCGAGCCCACCCACTTGTATGACTTCAAGAATATACATATACAAACATGGAGCGTCGTGTTAAAGCAATCTTCATTGAATTATCCCAGGTACCCATCACCGTCTTTTGCGTTTCTATGCACTGCATTTATCTTCCAGCGCCATCGACCAAAATGATTACATCTCGTGTATGTTGTGGTCAAGCGGCCACAAACTTCGGTTGCGGGCTGTTTGATGATGTTTGCTGATGACCATGTTCTTTTGGCCATAATTACGACCAGTGTTGGCTTAATCACAGTTTTACTTAAACTGTCCACCAAGATTGATGAATTGCTCTCCTTCCCTTCCCCAACTCTTGCCATATTCTCGCACTAGATTCGTACGGATCACCATGCCATCGCCATCTTCAAAGATTCCAGCCAAACTTCATTTTCAAAATCACCATGTCAATCCAGAACGCATCGATTTGAATTGCACGCAAGCCTGGGATGTGTATCTGTCAACAGCTAGCGATTGGTACCGATTCCGATTCGACCGTGCAAAATTGAGGGAGCTCCGAGGGCGTCACCGTCGTGAGTCGGCGTTCGATTTTACTCCCCAGACAGTCGTTAAGCCCATACTATATAACGTGCCAAGCCATTCTGTGCATGGCACATTGAAAGAGTATATTGTTCGGGAGTTCGCTAGACTGAAAGATAGGGATGAGGTCCCAACCCTTCTAGACCAGTTCTCCAAATTGTGTAGAAATAATCAAACTCCTATCGACGAGGTACGTTAATATTTAGGTAATTTATCCAGAACTTGTCTTATTTCTCGTCTTAGTTCTTTGTCCCGCCGGTGTTCTTGCTCTGGCTTGAGCACAAAAGTCGGGGGAAGAAAATCCTAGCACGAATGAAGAAGGAAAATAACAAGAAGGCATATGCGGAACGGAAAACGAGACAGAATGCGTATCAAGGCGCTAGAAAGTTAATAACAGACGGCGAGAAGAAACCCCGGCAGAGGAAATGTAAGTACGAGGAAACCGCTGCCTTGGCTTCTCTAAACTCCGAGTCGCCATGGTAGTGAAAGCTGGGTACCAAGATACAGCTCCGTTGCAGGAGACAAATCTGTGGAAATTGGCCGCTAAAGAGCTGAAAGCACTTACCTCGAACGGATCCCATAAGTCAGGGCTCTATCTCATTGAAGATCCGAAATACCCTGGCGGTCCCTCTACACCAAAAGCTGTTTTTGCGTGGGTTGCTAAAAACCACATTAACGGCGAGGCAAAAGTGCTACTGGCATGTGGGAAGTGTCTACGCTTTCCAGCGAATGCCACAGAACTACCCCCCATAGTGCCACATTTGGTAAATAAAAATCAACTCTAGATTATTCCAACTACCTGTCAGTCTTGACTTTTTCGCAGACTGCAAGAAAACAGTTTATGAGGTTGAGGAATCCAAGCTTGAGGGTGGCCTACCAGTGATAACCTACGATGTAAGCATATACAGTATTGGCTGTTTTCTCTTTTCCTAATCTAATTTTGCACAGCTGTGCTTCTCTTCCATTTGGTAATAGCCGGTGCTTTTAGAGGGACTTGCTTACTGACGCTCAAACAGTGGTGGGAGAAAAACGTGACAGAGCTAGAAGAGGCGAACAACCTACTAGTTGACGAATATGTAGGACTTTATCAGCGCTCGCGCGGCCCCGGAGGACGAGTAAGATTCCCACATCATCCTGAAATAGAGGTTTAAATTACTAACTTACCTGGAAGTTTGAGACTTTCACAGCGGAGGCATACATTGCTCGCATTCGTACACTCATATATGAGCCGAAGAAGCGATCGCAATCTGCTCACCGTGGAAGACAACGAACTGTAAATATCCCCGTACCACAGCGATCACAAAGCGTCCCCATCAGTAGCAACAAAAATGACGAGAATCACCAAAGAAGGACAAAAGCGGACAGAGGAAGTGACTGGCTACGCCGATAAGCAACGGGTTGAATAGGGAAATTCAACCCGCCAGCCTATGGTGGATACATTTCCTCTGGATCGATGACGCCAGTAGACGCCTGAAAAAGAGCTAAGATTGCTTGAAGAGAAGACAAGTATTTGTGGTTGATACGAAACAATACAATGTGTGACCTTACCTATCATAGCTGTTCAATCAAGTTATAAATGTCGAGTCCAGTTCTTATAAGGTAGGAACTTGTTATTAGTTCTTAGACTTTCTAAATCGTGAGTTGTAGAAGTTATAATAAACTCGATCTTTAAGTTAAAAAAGTTTATTATTAAATAGTTTTTTTTTATAATTATTTTAAGTTTAAAATTATAATAAGTTAGTAACTAGTTATTAATAATTAAATATATATAAACTAGTTATATATTTTTCGAATTTATTAAAATAATATTAAAAATTAAATTTATAATTGAATTTATAATTATATTAAAATTAAAAATTTAAAAATAAAATATTAAAGAAAATATTATTTTATATTAATTTTAAAATTCTAAAATTATATAAATTATTTTTTTTTATATTTAATTTTAATTCTTTAATTTAATATTTTAAAATTATTTAATATTCTTTATTAATAATTTTATTATATTATATTAAATTTTTTTTATTTATAAATAATATT